>CM061918.1:19875000-19950055 GCA_031002005.1 Vandiemenella viatica
CGTCTGCAATGATTTGTGCAGTTACTGGCATGTACAGAATCGACCCTCTATTTGAATGGGGTTCCTGAAGGCATAATATGTCCCAGCTATTTTCCTCTGCCAATTTTCTAACTCATGGAGGACTAGCTTGCTCCGTCTAGCATTTAACTGTGCAATTTTTATGATATCCATTTATGGGTGTCTGGTGTGGACATTGCCTTCGGCCATTTGAGCTGCGGGTCAACTCTAATCCTTCCATGGGTCATGACGAACTGCTTATAGATCTCGTCAGGATCAAAAGTTCATTTCGTCTATCGAATATTTTTTTTACGAGAATTAATAGCTGGGACGGATCCGCTGGCAGGTTGTTGGCCTTAAGCTGAATTCTATCTACCACTTCCAGCGTGGGAAAGGTTATTGACCTCCCTGCTGGATGCAATACGCGTGTTATTTGTCTTAGAGCCTAGTTAGTATGTTCTCCTGCTCCAGCTTATTCAGTCTCAGTATATCCTCCATATTCGCATACAACGATGTTGGATCTACTGACATACTCATGGACACATTCCCCATACTTGGTGCTTCGATGTTAATTTCTCTTTTAGCGCTATGCACAGCCATGGGATCTGATGGGATATTCTCGTGCACGCTTCCTATGCTTAGTGTATCTGTTTTCGATTCTCTTTTGACACTGCGCTGAGCCGTGAGGTCTACTGTACTTGGTATATTTATGCTCGGCTCTCTTTTGACGCTATGCAGCGACGTATAATCGTCTAGGCTATTTCCGAATACGTTCCCCGGCTTGATGTGTCTATATTATAAAGCGAATAACAAATGTTGTCTATAAAGCGTTATCTCTTTTGTGTGCTTCATTCTGTTGAATAGTAGACACATATTCTAATAAAATATATATACGCCCCCTAGTAGTTCATGTCGCTGTCAAACAGCAATAAAAATTTAATGTACACACTTTTTATGTAAGAGAACTGAACTGTTTACACTTGTTCTATTAAATTCAAGCTACGACAAGCCTGAGTGCGGGCGTTCTTAAAAACAATCAGGAACTATTAACAAGTAAGGTCTATAAAGTGTTATATTTTTTTGTAATTAATTCTATTGAACAGAATGAACATCTTTATATATAAAGATGAATGTATGTATGTTTGTTTGTTTGTTTGTTTGTTCTTCATACAAATCCACAGTTTTCATCCGATCTCGATGAAACTTTGCACACTTATCCTTTGAAGCAAGGAGAAAAATACTGTCTACATTTGGTTGAAAAATTATCTGTATAACACATGTTGTCTCATAACTTCGAAATACGGCGATAGACAGACACATTGGATATGGACGTCTCCGTACCGTGTTTTCGTGTAGAGGACTGGCAGCTCAGTGGTTCAAGCGCTTGCTTACGAACGTCGAGGTCTCCGGTTCAAATCTCCGTGGAGGCTAAGATTTTTAAAAATTGTTTTTCATCGTAAGAGTCAGGCTTGGGCTGAGGTTATTCGGATTGATTGTTAAACAGTAGATATTAGAAAGTTAGGGGTGCAATGCGAGGCAAATCGTAGGTAGTCTTGCAATGTTGTAGGTGTACAATTTTTCAGGTTATAATGATCCCTCAGGTGTTGTTCGCAGTCAGTGTGTGAGTGTGTAGCACAGTAATATTATTATAAATACGGAAGTAAGTCTCTGTCTTTTTGTTATGTTTTGACGACTAAATGGCTATATCGTTGTGATGGAATTTTATAAGGAAATCTGTATGAAGGGCACAGGATATTTTTTCCAGTATGATAAACAGTTTTAGTCACGAAAATTTTGAGCCCTTATCGAATTGTGACAGAAATATGTTGGAAATTGATTCTCTTCAAGAGACAGGTTCGACGGTACAATGATAGAGTATTAGCTTTCATGTGATATTATTCCGACTCGATATTGTTTGGCACCAATCCTTCGTTAAACAAACTTTCAGTATCTAATTGTGGCAAAAAAATTCTTAATAAACGCGTACGAAGTAGCGGGTACGATCTAGTAGTGTAATAAAATTTACATACGCCTCCTGTAGGTAATGTCACTGTGGACAGGAAGAATAAATGATTAATATAAAAAAGTTTATCCCTAGTACCACTTTATACCAGAGAACTACTGAATACACTTGTGCTATTAAAACATAGCTACGACAAACATTAGTGCGTGCGTTCTTAAAAACAATTAGAAACTACCAAATTAATTATGTCTACAAGGTGTTATCTATTTTCTGTGCTTAATTCTGTTGAACAGCATGCAAGTAGTTCTATAAAATGTATTGACTCCTCATGTAGGTTTGGCCGCTGGGAACACATAGAATAAATAATTAATGGAACAACAGTTTATTCCTACTTCTCTTTTAATTAAATAAATCTGTTGAAACGTATGCACATATTCTAATAACATCTATATACGCCTCCTGTAGGTCATTGCTCAGGGAAAAGCATGAATAAATATTTAATGTGCACATAGTTTATCCCTAGTTCCCGTTATATCAGAAAACCGAACTGATTACACTTATTCTTATAAATTTGAGCAACGACAAGCCTGAGTGCAGGCACTCATAAAAACAAACATGAACTAATGACAAATGAGGCCTATAAAGTATTACCTATTTTTTGTAATTAATACTTTGAACAGTACGCCATATTCTGATTATATCTATATACGCCTCCTGAATGTCATGTCGCTGTGAACACCAGGAATAAATAATCTATTAGCATTATAGGCTTAATATAGACTGTCACGCTGACGTCATGTCACGGCCTTACGTCAATCTATGACGTTGCGCTATGACGTCACGCTTTAAGATATTATTTGCGGGAGTGCGCGTTAATTAATAACATTTCCAAGCAACAGTGAATAAATTAACTCAGAGAACACTGAAATAAAAGAATGTATTGCGTTAAAATCGATATATCAATCAATAGATGCTTATATTTACTTACTATTCTTTTGATATATTGAAGTATTCCTTAAATTCTTTATCCATAGATATTGTAAGATAAAAGCTTTGTATTTCGAGCATCAATGTAGAGAAAAGTTTGGTTAAAGTATTACTTAAGATGGATCAGAATTACAACTGGCATTTGACGCTACGACAGAGGGCATGAATAATTTAACTATTTTTTTCAAAATAATTTAAACTGTGCACCTATTATTGAAATTATTAATTCGTTAGAACCGAAATAGTTGCCCACTCATCTCGAATTGTGCAGCCTACACTATAATTAACAATATAAGTTTATCAGATTTATTTTATCTTCTTTGATTTCACTGAGTAATTTTACTGAGGCTATTACGTATTTCCGCAATGTGTAACTATGACAGCTATTCGAACGTTGTAATATCGGTCTGAATCACGATACAGATATTTGGTTTATTACCTTTCTTTTTTATTGAATGTTTTTGATTAAATTTATGTTGTTGCGTAATGTATCTCATCAATGAATTGTCGTTTTGGTCGGAAAACTATTGCACACGATCATTTTGTGATATTATTGGCTATGGCAAAAAAAAAAAACCAGGCCCAAAGAATTGTGCTATTCGTTTGAAATTTACACACACACGTTCCTATGGTCATACCTTTTAAGAAAATGTGTACATGAAAGCAAAAGGCAGCTTACGTTAGACGTGAAGCAACATGAAAATTACTGAATTAACACAACACAAAACCATCAATTCAAATATTCACGTCAAAGATAGCATCTGTACAGCAACAACTGTAAAAACGCTGGCAACGTTTCTTGGTAGGATATAAATATATCCTGCGTTGTATAATTCACTTCTTACAACAACTTATTTTATACTTATGTCGCGATACATGACATCACCATCAATGCGCATGCGATTAAAGCTTTCATTTTGTAGCGGCAGTATTACACGAGATTGTGGTTAGGTTGAAATCCAGCCTGGACAAAAATAAATAATGAACCTTATCACAGCAATAGCATGTTGAATTTAGCTATTTCATAAGCACTATGTCACGTTTTGATATCATGAATCACGATGTAAACTACTCCCGTATGTGGTTAGTTTTAAAATGCAACCTGGACCAGGATAGCAACCGAAACCTTTTGTCATAGCGCCAGGCAATAGGAATTGTATTTATTTTATAACAATTCAATTTATTTCAACAATTGCTAAGAAAGGAATTGCTACAATTCTGAAAGAAAAGTATTAATTTTGTTTAAATTGTCATATTGATTATTAGTTGCTTTTTTTTAGTGATATGATTACTTGGTTTGAATGAAAGAAGTTCCAAATTTTTCGCGATCTATGCAACCTAAACCACAATTAAAACTAATATTACATGACGTAAGAAGTTAAGATTATTTTTAGCATCCTTCGTTTTCACTGGGGTCATTATTTCAGCCGAATGTAAGCTGTGCCAGGAGTTAAAACATCGATCTTCATCATAGACAATAAGAAAGTTATAAGAAACTGTGAAGATTTTGGATCAAGTTTGTATCGCATGATGCATGATTGGTATAGATGCATGATGACACTGGACATGCGATTCAGGGAATGTATAAATTCGCGTGTGAATGAAGCTTTGATTTTCTACCGGCTATATTGGCGAAGATTGTATTAGGCTGAAACGCAACCTGGACCGAATTGACAACTGAAATTTTTTGCTACATCACAAGGGACGAGAAATTACAGCATATTGAGCTTTAGTTTTACAAAATTTCTATTCAGGTAAACAACCAAAAAGAAATCAATTGCCAGACCAGTTCGTTAAACCCGTCATTTTTGACGGGGTTTTTGGCTAATTAATGTATAAAGAGTTTATCCCCCTTTCTCTTTTATTTCAGAGAACTATAATGATTACACTTGTTCTATTAAATTTTATCAATGACAAGCTTCAGTGCGGGTGCTCCTACAAACCAGCATAAACTAATAAAGAAAGATATCTATAATGCATTATCTATTTTCTGTGCTTTCTTGTGTATAACAGCATGCGCATAATTCTATAAAATATATCAACACCTCATGTGGGCGTGGAAGCTGTGAACAACAAGAACAAATAATTGTTGTACATAGAGTTTATCAGGTAGTTCTCGTTGATGTCAGGGAACAGTAATTAATACCATTGTTCTATAAAATTCTATGAACGGCAAGGCTGAGTTCGGGCGCTCTTTAAAACAATCACGAACTAAGAACAAATGATGTCTACAACCTGTTATCAATTTTTTTGTGATTAATTCTATTGAACAGTATGCATATTTTCCAATAACTGCTATATACGCCTCCTCTAGTTAATGTTGCTGTGAACAGCAAGAATAAGTAATTAATGTAAAAGGAGTTTATCTACAGTTCTGATATACGTCGGAAAACATGTACTGATTACACTTGTTCCATTAATTTCTAGCAACGACAAGCCTGAGTGCGGGTGCTCTTAAAAACAATCACTATCTAATAACAAATGATCTCTCTACAGTGTTATCAATTTTCTGCAACTAGTTCTGTTAAACAGTATGCACATATTACAATAAAATCTATATACGCCTCCTGTAGGTCATGTCGCCTTGAACAGCAAGAATACATAACTAATGTTCACAGAGTTTATTCCAACTTCTGTTTAATGTCAGAGAACAGTTCTGTTTATACTTGTGCTATTAAATTCTAACTACGACAAGCCAAAGTGCGGGCGCTCATAAATACATTCATAAACTAATTAAAAAAATGAAGCTAATATAGGGATATCTATTTACAGTGCTTTCTTACGTTGAATAGCACATCACATTTTTAATAGAATCTATCGACTCCTCATGTAGGTGTGCCCCTGTGGCCAACATGAAAAAGTAACTGAAGTATACTGAGTTTATCCAATTTTTTCATTTATGCCTAAGATCTGTAACAAATACATTTGTTCTACTAAATTCTAGCAATGTCAAGACTGGTTGCGGGTGCACTTAAATCATCATTAACAAATAACAAATGTTATCTATTCTCTATGATTTAATTCGGTTGAACAGTAATAACAGATTCTAACAAAATGTGTTTATCCTTCATGTAAGTCATGTCGCTGTGAACTGCAAGATACATAATGAATGTACACAGAGTTTATTCCAACTTCGGTTATCTGTAATTGATCTGTACTGATTACACTTGTTCAATTAAATTCTAGTACCAACAATCTGAGTGAGGGAGCTCTTAAAATCAGTCACGAGCTATAAACAAATTATGTCAATAAGGTGTTACATATATTTTGTGTGATCAATTCTGCTGAACAGTAGGTTCAAATTCCAACAAAATTATTTAGAACACCTATTGTTCATGTCGCTGCGAATAGCAAGAATACATAATTATAGTACACAGACTTTTTTCCCTAGTTCTTTTTTATGTCATAGAACTGTACCGATGACACTTGTTCTGTTAAATTCTAGCAACGGCAAGCCTGAATTTGGGTGACCTTAAAAACAAACAGAAACTAAAAACAAATGTTGTTTATAAAGTTTTATCTATTTTCTGTGCTTTGATCTGTTGAACAGTAGACACATATTATAATACGATATGTATACGCCTCTTGTAAGTTCATGTCGCTGTTTACAGCAAGAATACATAATTAATGTACACAGAGTTTATCCGTAGTTCTCTTTTATTTCAGTGATCTCTACCGATTACATTTGTTCTATTAAATTCTATCTACAATAAGCCAGAGTGCGGACGCTCTTATAAAGAAGCACAAAGTAATAACAAATATTGTTTATAAAGTTTTATTTACTTTCTGTGCTTGAATTTGTTGAACAGTATTCACATTATCTAATAAAGGCTAAATACGCCTCATGTAGGGTTTGTCGCTGTGAACGGCAAGAATAAATTATAAATGAACATTGAGTTTATTCCTAGTCCTTTTTTTATATCAGAGAACTGTACTGATCACAATTGTTTCAATTAAATGCTATCAATGACAAGCCTGAGTTGCGTGTGCTCTTAAAATCATTCTTATACTACTAACACAAGATGTCTGCATACTTTATCAATTATCTATAGTTAATTCTAGGCAACAACAATTATTGCAAATATTTCTATAAAATGTATCGATTCCTCATGTAGGTGTGGCTACGGTGAGCAACAAGAAATATAACTAACGTAGACTGAATTTATCCCTAGTTGTCTTTTATATCTGAGAACTGTACTGATTTCCCTTGTTGTATTAAATTGTAGCAACTATATGCTTGAGTGCGTATGCTCTTAAAAACAATCATGAACTAATAACAAATGATGACTATAAAGTATTATCTATTTCCTGTGATTAATTATGTTGAAAGCTATGCACGTATTCTGATAAAAGTTATATACGCCTCCTGTATGTTATGTCGCTGTTAACAGCAGCAGTAAAAAAAATTAATGTATTAGTTTATCTTCATATTTATCAATCTTGTTTCATAAATCCCTGCTGAGGAAGGAACTTTGGGATGTCAAACATGTCATGGTTAATACACATACATACAATATGAGTCATAATCATAGAAAAAACATGTATATGTTCCAAAGACAATTAAAGAGAATAACAATAAACATTAATTTTTACAACTGAATTTTGAAAAAAGTACATATTGAATTACAATTAATTAATTTTTTTTCAAGTTCCTGAATGGGATAGAAGGAGTTGCCAATAAGATTAATCTCTCATTGTTTCTTTAAATATATTTTTATTATCTGCAGACTGTTTTAAACTCTTGGGCAGTTTATTAAACAGATGTATACCAGAATAATTAACTCCTCTTTGTAGTAATGACTGAGATGTTTGTGTTTTTTACAAGTTATCTCTGTTTCTCGCATTGAAATTGTGTACCTGTGAATTTGAATTAAACAGGCTAATATGATCTTTGAGAAAGCACATGAGAGAATATATATGCTGAGAAGTCATTGTAAGAATATTGAGTTTTTAAAAAGTTTTCTGCAAGAAGTTCTTGGTTGTACCCTACACATCATTCTGATAGCTCTTTTCTGTGTTATGAAAACTTTTTTACTTTGTGAAGAGTTTCCCCCAAAAATCACCGAATGAAAATATGAGGAGAACACCAGTTTTGTTAATTCTAGACCTACTGTTAAATTAAGTGTTCGTATTGCAAAGGTGGCACTACTTAACTTCTTCAGTAGTGAAGTGATATTTAATTTAATTTAATTTAATTGCAATGGAGCACAGGCTCCGGTGGCAATTTCCCTACACACCCATCTTCCCCCTATCCTGCACCTACCTACATTTGCCCTCTACAAATTTTATCTTTAAATTCTTTCAAAGTTTTCGGTAAATTATTCATCATTTCTCTTCGTAACTCATTCCAATCCCTGACACCCTTACCTAAAAAAGAGAATCTTCCCACACCCTTGTGCCTGAAATCGAGGGCCAGCTTGTGGTCCATGGTCATCTTTTCCCTTCCATGCACTACTTTTCATACCTATTGCAATATCTTTCCATGCCTCATCGCCATTATATGCCCTGTACACTCTCCATGACCCTCCTCATCCTCCTCCAGTCTTGCAATGAATCCCATTCCAGCTCCTTTATCATATCCGTCATTGATTGCATTCTGCGATAATTTCCAGAAACAAATCTAGCAGCCCTGTTTTGCACCCTCTTTAACTCCTGTATTTGATATGTAAAATGAGGGTCCCATGACTACACTACCATATTCGAGCAATGGTCTGACCAAAGTTTTGTAACCCAATTCCTTGACTTCTCTCGTACATACCCTCATCACTCTCTCCAACAAGTGCAGAACTTTGCAAACCTTTTCCTACTACCTGTCCTATGTGTCCAGCCCAGTTAAGCTTGTTATCAAAAGTAATGCCAAGATATTTGTATTTCAAGTCTTCAGCAATCAATTCATTCCCCACCTTATATTCATAATTAACCTTTTGTTTTTTGTTTGTGTATCTAATAAGCTGACTCTTCTTTGCATTATCTTCATTCCATATTTACCAACCCAACTAGATATCCTGTCCAGATCACCCTGCAACTGTTTACAATCCTCTACCGTTTTGATTCTTTTATACAGCATTATGTCATCTGCAAACAATCTAATTTCAGATAGTAATCACTCAACACAATTATTCATTAGAATAATGAATAACAATGGTCCCAATACGCTACCCTGTGGCACACCCATTTTTACTTCCACTTCTTTTGATACTACATTTCCTACCCTAACTTTCTTTTCTACCTTTTAAAAATTCTTCTACCCAGCAAAATCACTTTCTCATTCACTCCAATGGTTTTTCCCTTATTTACTACCATTTTAAGGCTTACTCTGTCAAACGCCTTAGACAGATCTAGTGCTACACTATCAATTTGGCCTTCCTTGTCCATTTCATCTGAAATATCTTGCATATATCATACCAACTGAGATTCGCATGAATATCCTTAGCTGAAACCATGTTGCCTGCTTGAAAACCACTTACGTTCCTCACATATATTTGTGATGTGGTTGCATATCAATCTTTCCATTAATTTACCTACCACTGATGTCAAACTGATTGGCCTGTAATTCTCAACTCTATTTCTCACCCCTCCTTTATGTACCGGTACTACTATTGCACTTTTCCAGTCCTGTGGTAAGCAACAATTATCTAGACTCAATTTAAATAATATTTCAAGATAAGGTACAATATCACATTCCAGCTATCTTTAAGATATCTGTAGTAATATTATCTTCGCGAGCCCCTTTATTTTTTTTCAACTTTCTTATTTCCTTCATGATTTCCTCAGGATGAATATCAAATTTTTTACTATCGTAATTTCTAATTGTGTTGTTAAGCTCGTTCTCCGAATTAGACCCTCCTGTTTCTGATTCATTGTCCCTAATGCTTTCACTGAACCAGTTACTTAAATTCTCTGCCTTTTTCAAATATGTACATGCCAACAGAGTTTCTCATCTAAATACCAAGGAATTTTATACTCTTTGTTACTAATATTGAGTTATTTTTATAGCTTATGTGTAAATGTGGTTTTTTTAAAACCTAATATAATGTGTTTATTTTTTCAAAATTTAATTTTAATGAATTTGCCTTAAACCAATTTCCTACTTCATTAAGTACTTCACTTACATTTAATTCTAGATTGCTGTTTGGTGTTTTTCTCACAGTCAGATTAGTGTCATCTGCAAATAAAACTCTCTATGTCAGATAAGTTTCCAGGAAGGTCATTGATGTACAACAAGAAGAGGAATGGGTCCTATGACAGTACCTTGTGGAATTCCATTTTTTATTTTCCCCCAGTCTCATGAAGCATCTTTACTTATTTTAAGATCAAAAATGGAAACTTTTTGCATTCGACATTCCATATATATTTTAAACCATTTACCTGCGGTTCCATAAATACCATAGTATTCCATTTTCATCAAAAGTAATTCATGATTTACACAGTCAAATGCTTTTGTAAGATCACAAAATATTCCTGCAGGGCTCATTTTATTATTCAGTTCCTTAAATGTGTTAGCCATTCTATAGATGATCATTTTTGTAACACAAATTGTGATTTAGTGAGGATATTATTTTGCTTAACATGTTTTATTACTCTACAGCACATGGCTTTTTCAAAAATCTTTTAGAATCCTGAAAGTAATAAAATGGGACCATAGTTATCTACACATGTTGCTTCTCCTTTTTAAACAACATGTTTATAACTGCATAATTTATTCTATTTGTAAACAAACCTTGCATTACAAATATGGGTAAGTACGCGACTGATACCATATGAACATCTTTTCAGTAATTTGCTTGAAATATTGTCATAGCTGGAAGAATTATTAGGTTTTAATTGTTTCATAAGTTTATTAATTTCTGACACTGTTACTGGTGGTAATTGCATTTCTAAAAGTTTATTTGGGAATGTAGTCTGAAGAAGGCTTAGGCTACTTTTTGGGTATTGCTTATCTGTTACTAATTTCTCTACAACTGAAGTAAAGGATTTGTAAATATTTCACAAACTTCCCCTACTTCACTATGAACAGTACGATTTTGTTCTATGGTATGTCTTTAAGGTGATTTTCTAGTTTCAGTTTTTATTATATTCCATATAGTTCTATATTTTCTCTGAAATATACCTGTTCTTGGCCTTTCTTATTATATTTCTTAGTGTTTTAGAATAAAGGTTATAATGAGCTTTCAGTGTATTGTTATCTGATTCTCTTACAGCATAGTGAGATTTATTTTATAATATTTCTATTTAGGTAAACAACCCAAAAGAAATCAATTGCCAGAACAGTCCGTTAAACCCGTCATTTTTGACGGGCTTTTTGGCTAGTATTCTAATAAAAGCTATATACCCCTCCTGTAGGTCATGTCGCTGTGGACAGCGAGAATAAAAAAAAAATAAAAAAAAAAATAAATAAAAAAAAAAAACTATATCAGTCTCCAAAAGGGCTTGTGACTGTGAGATGCAAGAATAAATAATTAATGTACAAGGAACATGTTGAGATTCTGAACTTTCTCCTTAGCTGCTTTTAATATAAGGTTACCGTGAACTTATCCGTCTAGTGCAGCTAAATAAAAAACTTCGTTGTTTTTTGGCAGAGGCGTTACGATTTATTCAAACATCTTCGGTGCCCTAGAACAGCATTATTTACATGTTTTGTTGTTGTTTATAGTTAGTTTACAATTATAATCTGTTATGAAGTGCTATGAATACTACATTCTACTTAAAGTTTCTGTTTCCTATTTTTACAAATGAACTATGGGGAAGTTCCATTTCAGTGATTTTTCTGTTGCTTTATGTGTTCCGCACATATCCTGAGGCGTCTATCTATTCACACTATTCACACTTTCATTTTTGAATAACACAATATTGTTTATGCACTTTTTGCGTGTAACCACTGTACGAGCGTTTGTTATTGTTTACATTGATGTGTTCAGAGATGCTTTTAATTCTTATCGATTTTGTTTGTTTGTGTTTTAAATTATATCTATATTTTTAGCGTTGTGTGTGTGTGTTTTATATATATTATGGAATTGTTTTAAGTGTTTTGAATAAAGTCTGATTCGTGAGGTGAATGTAGTCATCGATTATATTTTTCCCCTCATATATTGCTTTCTGTATGTAGATATTTTCTTGTACTGTCAGGATGTTTCTGTTGTGGTTATTAATTTACAGTATTTGCATTTCTTTCCATAAATCAGTGTGTTCGTGTTTGTTTTCAAGTAGATGTTCTGCAAATGTAGAGTGGTTGGTGCACCTTAATGCCCTCAGGTGTTCTTTGTTTTGTATTTCAAATTTTCTCGTTGTTTGTCGTATGTATGTGGCCTTAAACTGTTGGCAAGTTCGTTTATATAACCCTGATTGTTGATACTTATTTTCCTCTGTCTTTCTGTTGAGCTGTTTTTGAATGGTATTGTTATTTCTGAAAGCTATATTTATTCCCATTTTTCTAAAAATATTAGTGATCCTGTGTATGTTTGTGTTTCGGTATGTCATTGTATACCATTGCTATTTCTCTTTTTGTTTGGTATTTGTGACTGTAGTTTGGAGATTTGCTGAGTCTTGTGTATTTGTTGGTTATATTTATATCTTTGTTTTTGAATTTTGTGATTCATCTTTTGCACCATGTTTGTATTAATAGCCATTCTTGGATGCAATAATTAGAATATTGTTTAATTCTGTTATGTAATTTTCTTTATGGAGAGGTATCTCATTCATTCGGTGTAGCAGCCTGTTTGTGATTATGGGATGGTTGGAAGTAGAATGTATAATTGTGTTGTGGTAGTTGGTTTTCTATAGATACTGAAACTATGTCTATTTTCTATCTTTTTAATTGTTATGTCCAGTAAGTGTATCTGGTTGTGTGTTTCTTTTTCTAAGGTGACTTTGATGTTCTTGTGTACTAGGTTTATGTCACTGTGGAACTCTTCAATTGGTGTTGTGGTTCATCCAGTAGGCCAATTATATCATCCACAAATTTAAAACAGTATAGTATTTTGTATTGCTTTTCTGCAAATGATTTTCTGGGAAATTACATTCTCTATGTGATCCATAAAGATAGCAGCCATTGTCCCTGTTACTGGGCTGCCCCTTGGGTAGACCTTCCTCCTGTATTTAGTATTCTTTATCAAAACTGAAATAGTTCTGAGAAGTGATTATTTTTAGTAGTTCTATTATTTCTGTGATAACTATTGGTGGGTTGTTGTTCCGAGATGTGAGGTTTTTCTCTATCTCTGGTATGGTTTCATTAACGGAAATTTTTGAGTACATACTCTCCACATCGTATGATACCATAGTAGCTGTATCAGGAATCCAGATGTTCTGTATGTTTTGTGTTAGGTGAGGTGTGTTTGTGATGTTTCTATTTTTGTGGTATTTGTAATGTTTTGAGAGGCCTGTGTGCATGTATTGGGCTAACTTGTATGTTGGAGCATTTCTAAAATTTACTACCGGTCTTATGGGAATATTAATTTTGTGAATTTTTGACTGGCTCCTCATTGTTGGTACTTCGGGATTTTTTTTTGTGTAAAATGTGGTATCTCACAGTCTCTGAACAGTATTTTTGTGTTTTTTAGGCAGTTTCTTAACATTTGTTTGGAATCTTGTTGTTGGATCTGTTATGAGTTTTGATACACTAGTATTGTGTATGAAGTCTTAAGTTTTATTTACTTTGTATGTGACTTGAAGAGATGTGGTTTAGTTCCTTTGCTCTTAATTCTCTAGCCATTGTCGTATTGACTTGGCTATGCTCTTGTCTTCCTGTGCAACAATGTGTTCAGCTTCTATTACAGTGTTCTCCATAAATTTATTTTTATCTGTACATTTTAGGTTATGCTTTAGGCCCTTTTCCAGAAGCTGCTGTTCTTTGTTTGTTAATTGTATACTGGTTAAATTAACGAATCTGTTGTGGAATGTATGATTTGTTGTAGGGATATCTGAATTAGTAGCTGTGGAGGTTCTTTATTTTGTTTGAATATAAGTCATTTCAATGATGTTCTGTAATATATGGGGGTTATTTATTCCTTTTGAAAGTTGTAGATGTGTTTCATAGAGTTTTTTTTTGTCGTGTAGTGCCTTTTTTACATAATGAGGTTTAATTTCATTAATTGTCCAAACAATTTCTGCAGTCTGCTTAGTTTTTTGTGCTGAAATGGAACTTCCCCAGACTTCAATGTTAAAATAGGAAACTAAAACTGTAAGTAGAATGTAATATTCATAGCACTTCATAACAGATTATAATTATAAAATAACCATAAATAACAACAAAACATGTAAATAAAACTGTTCTAGGGCACCGAAGGATGATTGAATAAATTGAAACGCGTCTGCCAAAAAAGCGAAGTTTTTTATTTAGCTGTACTAGACGGATAAGTCCACAGAATGTAAAAGGATGTTAAATGATCTTCTCTTTCATGTCAGAGAACTGTACTCATTACACATATTCTATAAAATTCTAGCATCGACTAGCGTGAGTGCAGGCGCTCATTAAATCAAGCATAAAGTAATAACAAATGTTGTTAAAAAAGTTTTATCTATTTTTTGTGCTTAATTCTGTTGAACAGTAGGCACATATTCTAATAAAACTAATATACGCCACTTGTGGGTCAAGTCGCTGTAAACATAAAAAAAAAATAATGAACAAGGAGTTTATCACAATTCTCTTATATTTCAGAACGCTGTACTCATTACACCTGTTCCATTAACCTCTTGAAATGACAAGCCTGAGTGCGGGCTCTTTAAAAACAATCTTGAAGTAATAGCAAATGATAACTATAAAGTTTTATCTATTTTCTGAGATTAATTCTGTATAACAGTATGCACATATTTCAATTAAAACGCTGCTGTAGGTCATTTTGCTGTGCACAGCAGGAATAAAAATTAATGTAAACACAGATTATCCCTAGTTCTCTTTTATGTAAGTGAACTGTACCCAATACACCTGTTCTGTTAATTTCTAGCAACGAAAAGCTTGAGTGGGGGCGCTCTTAAAAATAAGCATAACGTAATAACAAATGTTGCTTGTAAAGGTTTATCTATATTCTGTGATTAATTCTGTTGAACAGTATGCACATGTTCTAATGAAATATATATACTCCTCCACTACGTCTTGTCACTGCGAACAGCAAGAATAAATAATTAATGTATTCAGAGTTTATCTGTAGTTCTTTTTATGTCTGAGAACTGTACTGATTAGACTTGTTCTACTAATTTCTAACAACGACAAGCAAGACTGCCGATGCTCTTAAAAACAGTCACGAAGTGATAACGAATGATTGCTGTAGAGTGTTACCTATTTTTTGTCTTTAATTCTATTGAACAGTGTGCACATATTCTAATAACGATTCCTTTCGGTCATAACGCTGTGTACAGAAATATTAAATAATTAATGGACATAATTGGAAAATAAATTGGCCGCTGCTTTACAATTTAATCACTCCCATTTTGCACAATCAGACATCAATGCCATCCCAGAAAACAGTAATGTAATACTGGCAAGCCAGTATCTGGTTACCGTTTCTTACGATGACATTGATGTCAGATTGTGCAAAATAAGAGCGGTAGAATTTTTCAGCAGCGGCCTATTTTATTGTCATAGTGTGTACACAGTGATTATCCCTAGTTCTCTTTTATGTCTGAGAACTTTACTGATTATAGTTGTTATATTAAATTCTAGCAATGACTAAGCCTGAATGATGGCGCTCTTAAAATCAACCACGAACTAAAAACAACTGATGTCAATTAAAGTGTTATCTATTTTCTGCGACAAAAAATATTGAACTAATATGCACATATTCTAATAAAATCTGTATACTCATGTCTTGTCACTGTGAACAACAAGAATAAATTAATTAGTGTACAAAGAGTTTGTCCGTAGTACAATTTTAAGGCAGAGAACAGTAATGATTAGACTTGATCTATTAAATTATACCAAAGACAATTGTAGAGTGCCTACATTCTTATAATGAAATCATGAACAAATAACAAATCATTTCTATATTGTGTTATCTATTTTCTGTGATTATACCTGTTGAACAGTGCGCGTTATATCCTAATAAAAGCTATATACGCCTCCTGTTGGTCATGCCACTGAAACTGCAAGTATATATAATTAACGTACACAGATATTATCCCTACATCTCTTTTATATCTATTAACTGATCTTATTACGCATTTTCTATTACATTCTAGCAACGACAAGCCAGATTGCAGGCGCTCTTAAAAACAACCTCTATAAAGTGTTATCTATTTTCTGTGATTAATTCTGTTGAATAGTATGCAAATGTTCTAATAAAATCTATATACGCCTCCTGTAAGTCTGGTCGTTGTGAACAGCAAGAATAAATTATTAATGTACACAGAGTTTATCTGTAGTACTCATTATTGTCAGAGTACTGTTTTGATTAGACTTGTTCTATTATATTCCAGCAACGACATGCCTGAATGCAGGCAATCTTAAATTTAATCTTGAACGAAAAATACCTGATGTCTATAAAGTGTTATTTATTATTTGCGATTAATTCTGTTGAACAGAATGCATTTATTCGAATAAAAACTATAAACGCTCCTGTAGGCCATGTCGCTGTGAACTGCAAGAATAAAAAATTAATTTACACAGAGTTCATCCCTAGTTCTCATTTATGTCAGAGAGCTGTTCTCATTACCCTTGTTCTATTAAATTCTAGCAACGACAAACCTGAGAGCAGGTGCTCTTAAAAACAAGTATGAACTACTAAAAAATTAATGCAATAAAGTGTTGTCTGAAATATGCGATTAATTCTGACGAACAGTGTGCACATATTCTAATAAAAACTATGAACGCTACTATAGGTCATGTCGCTGTGAATAAATAATTAATGACATGGAGTTAATCCATAGTTCTCTGTTATGTCAGATAACTGTACTGATTACACTTTTTTCATTAAATTCTAACAATGATAAGCCTGCAGGAGGGTGCTCTTAAATACCATCACGAAATAATAACAAATGATATGTATCAAGTGTTATCTATGTTCTGTGAAAAATGATGTTGAACATTATGCACATATTCTAATAAAAATCTATTATTGCCACCTGTAATACTTGTCGCTGTGAACAGCAAGAATAAATAATCCTATTATATAAAACGCTAACGTGGCGTCTGCATGCGTCGTCTATAGCTGCTACACGTATTGGCTACAGAACGGTAACGTGACAGCCGTCACTCGCCAATCAACAGCCACCATATTGCATTCCTTCCTTCATGTTGCATTTTGTTTATTTACTACAGTTAGATGCAGAAACTCGTGTAAGGAGAATGGTGTTCGATGTTTATGTTATATTATTTGTATCAGTTATACGCCAAAATTCATGTAAGGAGAAGGGATTCAATATTTATGCTATTTCGTCTGTGTCAGTTATAAAACCCTAGGTTAAACCATAACCTAAGATTTTTTCGGCAGACGGTAAGAAACTGTGAAGTGTATTTAAAACTCGGAGAAACGTAATGATGTATTGGTCAAATAAATAACAGTTATCCGTTTTCGAAATTATAGTCTACGTGATCTTAAGTAAAATGCATTTATTTATGCAAAATCCTAACCAAATACTCTGATAATCTAACCAGAGTAACGTATTCACATAACAAAAGATATCATTAAATAATTCGTTTCTCCTTATAAGATTTTCCAGATTAAATTCTTACTACCATTATATATGATACCATTAGTTTTTGATACATGTTAACTATTAAATGAGAATTAATATAAACTTCTGATTAGATTTAAACAGTCAAGGATATGACTATTTACAGTATAAGCGATATGACACTCGGAATACAACAACGATATTATTGCCGCAAAATAGCAGTGAGCAGAGATATTAGAAATACGGAGAGCAGGGAAAAAAAATTAATGCGAGGCAATTATGTGTCACAAAGTTACAATTAGTTCGTTCGTTTAAATTTACATATTGCTTTTTATTTATCAACGACAACCAGATGCAAAAATTCATTTAAGGAGAAGGATATTGTATGTGTACCGTTATATTACCTGTATCAGTAGTAAGTACTAGGTTAAAACACAACCTACGACGTTTCTTTGCTTTTTTTTTTTTTGATTTTTTATTTATTTTTTTTGCCGGAGATAAGAAACGATGAAGAAACGTTAAAGTTAATTAAAAACTCAGAGGAAGTTTACACGAAATGTACGAATCACGAAATACATCAATCATATAAATGGCATTTATCCGTTTTGATATTATACTTCCCGTCATTTAAAGTAAAATAATGTAAATAAAGCGGTATTACTGGAGATCGCGATTCTGCCAGGAATTGCTGTGGTAAAATGCAAGAATCCTCTAGAAATATTTTCCGTAGTACATTTAACTGTATTATGCCCGTCCAGGATGTATTACAACCTAATTTCTGCTTGAAAATAATGGTAGTCTACAGGCTGTATTACAACAGAATCACTGCTTAAAAACAATATGTCTTGCGATTACTACAGCATTTGAGAGTAGTAGAAGTTATGATTTTCGAAAGCAATATTAATGGAGGGTTGTGGTTAAGTTGACCAGAAAGCCCACCGACACATTTGCTTACAGTGTAATTCACTCTGATATGAGTTTTACAAACCAATTAAACTGCTTTCATATGCGCCATGTTTCTGAAGGTATTAATAAATGCGGGTGAACGTATTTCGTACCTATCTTGCTGAAGTGTGCCTGGACTAGGAATAAAACTGATATTACATGGATAGCAAAAGTTACTGGATTCCTAATTTATTTTTCATTTAATTGGTTCTATACATCCGCCCGCATTAATTCAGTAGAAGTTACTACTGTATTGCCACTTGCATTATCTAATAATAATCCCGTATAATTAACCAACTGCAAAATAATAATAATAATAATAGAATTAACTGCCAGAATATGGCATCCAAACCGTCATTTTTGACTGGCTAGAAGCTAGTTAATATATAAGGACGTTATCTGCAGTTGATTTTTCTATCAAGGAATTGTACTAATTAGACTAGCAACGACAAGTTTGAATGAGGGAGCTCTTAAAACCAAACACGAAATTAAAACCAAATGTTGTCTATAAAGTGTTATCTATTCTATGTGATAAATGATGTTGGACAGTGTGCCCATCTTTTCTTATATATAAAAATCAATGTTTGTTTGTTCGTCCTCTATGCATTCCTATGCCATTTATCGGATTGCAATGAAACTTTGGAGAGTTTTCGAGTGTGCGTCTGCGAAGGTAACTGTGAAAAAAAATTCAAAAAAGACACCCCCTATTCCACATAACACCCCATAATTTAGGCAAAACCACATTTTTTATCCAATTTAGATAGGAATTTGTACACTTATAATTTAAAACAAACAGAAAAATACTGCCAAAATACAGTTTCCGAATATTCATCCCCTCGACCCCTTTCCACCCCCATAATTTAGGCAATACCACATTTTTTATCCGATTTATATAGAAATTTGTACACTTATACTTTAAAACAAACATAAAAATACTGCCTACATACGGTTTCCGCATATTAATGCCCTCGCCCCCTTTCCACCCCCATAATTTTTTTGTCCCATAATTTAGGCAAAGCACATTTTTTATCCGATTTAGATAAGAATTTGTATACTTATACTTTAAAACAAACAATAAAATATTGCCTACGTATGGTTTCCGAATATTCATCCCCTCTCCCCCTTTCCATCCCCATTACGTTTTTACCCTATAATTTAGGCAAACCACATTTTTTATCCGATTTAGATAAGAATTTGTATCCTTATACTTTAAATCAAACAGAAAAATACTGCCCATGTATAGTTTCCGAATATTCATGCCCTCTCCCCCTTTTCAACCTCATTACGTTTTACCCCATAATTTAGGCAAACCACATTTTTTTTCCGAATTGGGTAAGAATTTGTACACTTATACTTTAAACAAACAGAAAATACTGCCAACATTCAGTTTCCCAATATTCATCCCCTCGCCCCCTTTCCACCCCCATAATTTGGGCAATGCCACATTTTTTATACGATTTATATAGGAATTTGTACACTTATACTTTAAAACAAACATAAAAATACTCCCTACATACGGTTTCCGAATATTAATCCCCTCGCCCAATTTCCACCCGCATAATTTTTTCACCCCATAATTTTGGCAGTACCACATTTTTTATACGATTTAGATAGGAATTTGTACACTTATACTTTAAAACAAACAGAAAAATACTGCCTACGTATGGTTTCCGAATATTCATCTCCTCTCCCCCTTTCCAACCCCATTACGTTTTCACCCTATAATTTAGGCAAACCACATTTTTTATCCGATTTAGAAAAGAATTTGTACGCTTATACTTTAAAACAAACAGAAAAATATTGCCTAAGTATGGTTTCCGAATATTCATCCCCTCTTACCCTTTTCCAACCCGATTACGTTTTACCCCATAATTTAGGCAAAGCACATTTTTTATCCGATTTAGATAAGAATTTGTACACTTATATTTTAAAACAATCAGAATAATACTGCCTACGTATGGTTTCCGTATATTCATGCCCTCTCCCCCTTTCCAACCCCATTACGTTTTACCCCATAATTTTGGCAAACCACATTTTTTATCTGATTTAGATAAGAATTTGTACACTAATACCTTAAAACAAACATCAAAATACTGCCTACATACGGTTTCCGAATATTAATCCCCTCGCCCCCTTTCCACCCTATAATTTTTTCACCCCATAATTTAGGCAATACCACATATTTTATCCGATTTAGATAGGAATTTGTACACTTATACTTTAAAACAAACAGAAAAATACTGCCAAAATACAGTTTCCGAATATTCATCCCCTCTCCCCCTTTCCAACCCCATTACGTTTTTACCCTATAATTTAGGCAAACTATATTTTTTATTCAATTTAGATAAGAATTTGTATACTTATACTTTAAAACAAACAATAAAATATTGTCTACGTATGGTTTCCGAATATTCATCCCCTCTCCCCCTTTTCATCCCCATTACGTTTTTACCCTATAATTTAGGCAAACCACATTTTTTATCCGATTTAGATAAGAATTTGTATCCTTATACTTTAAAGCAAACAGAAAAATACTGCCCATGTATAGTTTCCGAATATTCATGCCCTCTCCCCCTTTCCAACCCCATTACGTTTTACCCCATAATTTAGGCAAAGCACTTTTTTTATCCGAATTAGATAAGAAGTTGTACTCTTATACTTTAAAACAAACAGAAAAATACTGCCTACGTATGGTTTCCGAATATTCATGCCCTCTCCCCCTTTCCAACCCCGTTACGTTTTTACCCCATAATTTAGGCAAACCACATTTTTTATCAGATTTAGATAAGAATTTGTACACTTATACTTTGAAACAAACAGAAAAATTCTGCCTCCATAAGTTTTCCAAAGCTCATCCCTTCTCACCCTTTCCAAGTGAAAATGAAGTAAACAGCAGATTAAAATTTATATGTAAATAGTTTTTCATTTAATCTATGTACCTACTCAAGTCCAGCAATAGTGAAGCATTGCCGGGTCTGCTAGTATTCTAATAAAATCTATATACGAATCCTGTAGGTATTGTTACAATGAACGGCAAAAATAAATTATTAATGTACAAAGAGATTATCCCTATTTCACTTTTATGTCTGAGGTCAGTACTGATTACACTTGTAACATAATTTTAGAAATGACAAGCCTTAATAATGGCGGTCTTATAAACAACCAGGAACTAAAAACAAATGTTGTCTATAAAGTGTTATCTATTTTCTGTGACAAATGATGTTGAACAGTACACACATATTTCAAATAAAATCTGTATACGCAACCTGTATGTCTTGTCACTGTGAACATCATGAATAAATAATTAGTGTACACACATTTTATACGTAGTTATCTTTTAAGCCAGAGAACTCTGCTGATTAGACTTGTTCTTTTAAATTATACCATCAACAGTTCTGGAGTGCAAACATTTTTAGAAGCAATCATTAACTAATAACAAATCATGCCTATAATACGTTATCAATTTTCTGTGGTTATATATGTTGTACAGTGCACATTATTTCCTAATAAAAGCTATATACGTCTCCAGTAGGTCATGACGCTGTGAACTGAAGGAATAAATAATTAATATACACAGAAATTAACCCTAGATCTCTTTTTTGTATATTAACTGATCTCACTAGGCTTGTTCTATTACATTATAGCAACGACAAGCCAGAATGCAGGCGCTCTTAAAAACAACCTCGAAATAAAAATAAAAGATTTCTATAAAGTGTTATCTATTTTGTGTGATTAATTCATTTGAACAGTATACACATATTCTAACAAAATCTATGTACGCCGCCGGTAGGTCTTGTTGCTGAGAACAGCAAGAATAAATTATTAATGTACACAGAGTTTATCCGTAGAACTCTTGTATGTCAGAATAGTATTTTAATTCCACTTATTCCATTAATATCTAGTAACGACACGCCTGACTGCGGGCGCTCTTGAAACACTGAAGGACCAATATCAAATGATTGCTATTATCTGTTTTCTATTTTCTGTGATTAATTCTGTTGAATAGTATGCAAATATTCTAATAAAAACTATATACGCTCCTGTATATCATGTCGCTGTGAACTGCAAGAATAAATAATTAATGTACACAGAGATCTTCCTAGTTCTCTTTTAAGGCAGAGAACTGTACTGATTACGCTTGTTCTATTATATTCTAGCATCGACAAACCTGAGAGCAGGCGGTCTTAAAAACAATTACAAACTAATATCATCTGACGTCTATAAAGTGTTGTTTATTATCTGCCATTAATTCTATTTAACAGTATGCTCATATTTTAATAAAAACGACAAATGAACCTATAACTCAAGTCGCTGTGAACAGAAAGAATAAGCAATTAATGACATGGAGTTAGTTAGAAATGTTCTATTAAATTCTAGCAACGACAAGACTGAATGTAGGAGCTATTAAAAAGAAACACGAAATTAAAAACAATTGTCTATAAAGCGTTATATATTCTATGTGATATTTGATGTTGGGCAGTATGCACAAATCCTAAAAAAATGTATATACGCCTCCTGTAGGTTTTGTCACTGTGAACTGCAGGAATAAATAATTAAAGTACCCAGAGATTTTCCTTTGTTCTCTTTTATGTCACAGAACTGTACTGATCGGACTAGTTCCATAAATCTAGAAACGACCAGCCTGAATCATGGCCCTCTTAAAAACAACCATGAACTAAAAACAGATTTTCTTTATAAAGTGTTATCTAATTACTGTGATAAATGATGCAATTCTCCCCTCCTGTAATTCGTGTCCCTGTGAACGGCAAGATTAAATAATTAAAGTACTCATAGTTTTTCTTTAGTTCTCTTTTATGTCAGAGAACTGTACTGATTGGACTTGTTCTATTAAATACTACAAACAACCAGTCTGACCACTGGCGCTCTTATAAACAATCATGAACTAATAAAAAAATGATGGTTATAATGTGTTATTTAGTTTGTGTAAATTAATTCTGTTGAACAGTGTGCACATATTGGAGTAAATGCAATAAACGCTCCTGTACGTCATTTCGCTTTCAACTGCAGGAATAACTAATTAATGTACACAGTGATTATCCCCAGTTCTCTTATATGTCATAGAATGGTACTAATTACACTTGTTATACTAATTTCTAGAAACAACAAGCCTGAATTAAGGCGCTCTTAAAAACAAATTCGAACTAAAAACAAATTATGTCTATAAACTGTTATCGAAATCTGTGATTAATTCTGTAGAACAGTATGCACATATACCAATAAAAGCTATATACGCCTCCTGTAGGTCTTGTCACTGTGAACAGCAAGAATAAATAATCAATTTACACAGAGTTTATCCGTAGTGATCTTATATGTTGGAGAACTGTACAGATTAGCTTTGTTCTATTAAATTCTAACAACGAGAAGCCTAGTTTGTGCGCGCTCTTAAGAGCAGTCTTGAACCAATAACAAATGATATCTATAAAGGGTTATCTTTTTTCGGTTAAAGTATGCATATATCCTAATAAAAGCAATATTCGCCTCCTGGTGGTCTTGTCACTGTGGACTTGTTCTATTAAATTGAAGCAACGAGAAGCCTGAGTTCTTACACTCCTAAAACAAATCATGAACTAATAACAAAATAATGATGTCTATAAAGTGTTATCTACTTTCTGTGATTACTTCTGTTGAACAGTATGCATATATTCTAATAACAGCTAAATACGCTTCCAGTGGGTCGTGTCGCTGTGAACAGCAGGAATAAAGAATTGATATACAAGGAGTTTATCCATAGTTCTCTTTTAAGTCAGAAAACAGTACCCATTACATTTTTTCCATTAAATTCTGGCAACTAGAAGCCTGACTGCGGGTGCTCTTAAAAACAATCAAGATCTACTAACAAATGATGGATGTAAAGTGTTATATATTTTCTGTGATTAATTCTGTTGAACAGTATGCTCATCTATATCTATAAAACGAAAACCGGATATATTTGTGGTATGAAAACTCAAAAAAATGGGCAGATTTGGATGTTTTAAAGCTTAGAATATTAATACACTTGTCTAGAATGTCTATGTTTTTAATACGGGGTTCTTAGTTTTTAAACGCATCGATGGCTGTATTGAATGCTAGAAAATAATAACGAGAAATCAGTTGAGATTTTCTTTGCCCACGATTTCTGACAAAGTCCTTGACCATGAGCTTTAGTATATGTCTCTGATATGAATCATAGTTAATAATAAACGCAATTATTTATGATAATAAATTTCTGGATAAATTTCGTCCATGCAGGTAATTAATTCATACGCTGATTGTTTTTTTTATCATTTGAAGTCTGTATTCAACCTTTAGTGTTAGGAATAATAACGGCAACAGGTTTATGGAGCTGATAGATTTATTCCGTTCGCAGTAACTAATATGTACGCCGATGTTTTTTTTTATAATTTAGAAGTTTGTATTAAATAATTAGTGTTGAGAATAATAACGGCTTTGGTTAACTGAACATTTTTTGGTATTAGGCTGCAATTTTGTGCTATACGCGCGTGTTTCTGACGTTTCATTCATTTTATATTTTATCGCGTTATTTAGTAAAACAAAGGATTTTAACATCAACAGAAGTTTGTGTTATGTCCTTACTCTTGGAAAGTAACCCACTATATAAACTGAGCGTTTATTGGCATTACATGCTGTGCTATACATTTGAGTTTCTGACATAATCTAGCCTTTATTCATATTATAATGTATTGCCTTGTTCAGTATAGCAGTTTCTTCGTCTACCGTGGCGACGTATTTTAATGATGAATTCTTATATAACTGAATGAGACAGATCGTAAAAACAAATTACATATCTCGCTTATTTCTCGAGATATCGAACGTCAAAAATGATTTATAGGTATTTTTCTTTTTTCTTTTTTACGACGATTGTTTTCTGCTACAAATTACCTTTCAACTTGACCACAACTGCTAGAAAGAAAACAAAACTCCTATTGCATATGTCCAGCTTATAGTAGCTTGCGACTGGATGTTTTTGGTCCAGATTGTATTTCAAACTATCAATCTCAATTTAGAGATGCAATATCCCAAGGACAAAGCAATATATTAAATTTCACTTTCAATGTGTTAGATAAGAATGCATCATCTGGTTAACGAGAAGTGTTAACGAGGTATATAGATAAAATCTTCAATTTTGATTTGTCTTACGGTGTTATATAAGAATACATCATCAAATGTATTCACAAGTTTCTGGGTTGGACGAATACTATAAAGTAGTAAATCAACATGGAATTTTGTTTCCTTGTGAAGAAAGTTTAAATTTGTTCTTAGGATCCACGATGGTAATTTCAACATTTCTGAGATACAAAAACTTAACTCAACCGGCAAAAATACTCTATTAGATGAAAACGGAGGTGTAGGGAAACTTCTACAGGGGCGTGTGCTATATCGCAATTAAATCAAACTATATAGCGAGCTTGCTGGGTGAACGGTAGCCCTCAAGCCTTGCACTCGAGAACACCTATATTCAAATCTCCGTCCGCCATCCGCCCATCCAGTTTTCGGTTTTGCATGGTTTAACAAGCTGAATACTCAGGATTTGATGCACACCTCTTGGGCCCGGAGCTCTTCGTTAAATTTTTGCTCAATTAAAAGCATATATAAATTATCAACAAATCTATATCTATAAAACGAAAATCAATAAATTTGGCTTATAAAAACTCGAAAACTACGGACTTGATTTCGATGGAGTTTTCACCGTTTTAAAGCTTAGAATATCTATTCAGTTTGGCGTCTTATGTTTCATCGTTAAATAACGTAGGAGCATTAAATGAAATTCTCAGCGCATGATGAAGAATCCCAAAGTTGGAAGGATCAGATGCTGCATACTTCGCACAAAACATACAACTGCAACGTCTCTGACCATAACCTTTAATGAAAGCAATAAGATAACTTTACAATAATAACTATTTTGCACACTAAACAAAAGTTGAAGTATTCTTTTCTTTATTTCGGGATATTCAATTTTTAAACGCCATAGATAGCTGAAGAAACAACTGATTTTTTTAAGCACGATCTCCGGACAATCGTCAATTATACTGTTTATGATGATACTATTCTGGATTCACTTTCGATACTTGTATAAAAGGATGAATCTGCGGAGTTACAACCCTGAATGAGGGCGTTCTTAAAAATTAAACACGAACTGAAAGAAAATGATGTCTAATAAGTGTTATCTATTTTATAGGGTAAATGATGTTAAACAGTATACATATTTTGTAATAAAATCTATATATTCCTCCCTTAGATATTGTCACTTTTAACAGCAAGAATAAGTAATTAATGTCACTGAGTTTATCTTAATTTCCTTATTATGCCAAAGAACTGTTACGAAAACACTTGTTCTATTAATTTCTAGCATCGACAAACCTGATTGCGGACGCTCTTAAAAACAATCATTAATTAACAACAAATGAATGCTATTATGAGTTATCTATATTCTGTGATTAATTTTGTTGAACAGTACGCAGATATTGTAATAAAAACTATATACGATTCCTGCATCTCTTGTCATTACGAAAGGAAAGAATGAAAAATTTTTGTACACTGAAATTATTCTAAGTTCTTTTTTAAGTCTGAGAACTGTACTGACTACACATCTTCCATTAAATTCTTGCAACGACAAAACCTGTGTGCGGACGCTCTTGAGAAAAATCATGAATTAAAAACAAATGATGTCTATAAAGTGTTGTCTATATTCTGTGATTAATTCTGTTCAATAGTATGCGCATATTCTAATAAAAACTATAAGTTCCTCCTGTTGATCATGTCTTTGCGAACAGCAAGAATTATTAACATTTGTACACTGAGTTTATTCTAAGTTCTTTTTTAAGTCTGAGATCTGTATTGATTATTCTTGTTCTATTAAATTCTAGCAACGTCAAACCTGAGAGTGGACGATCTTAAATCAATCATTAACAAACAATCCAAATTATTGCTATAAAGAGTTTTGTATATTCTTTGATCAATTCTGTAGAACACTATGAAAATTTTCTAATTAAATCTATATACGCCACCTGTAGGTCATGTTGTTTCAAAAAGAAAGATTAAATAATTAAAGTACCAGGTGTTTGTCCACAGTACCATTTTATGACTGAGAACTGTACTGATTACGCTTATTATATAAAATTCTAGCAACGACAGGCCTGAATGAGGGCGTTCTTTAAAATTAAACACGAACTGAAGTAAAATAATATCTATAAATTATTTTCTGTTTTCAATAATAAAAGATGTTAAAAAATACGCACATTTTGTAATAAAATCTATATATGCCTCCTGTAGGTATTTTCACTTTTAACAGCAAGAATAAGTAATTTTTGTACACTGAGTTTGTTCTTAGATCTTTTCAAGTCTGACAACAGTATTGATTACACATTAAATTCTAGCAAAGTCAAAGCTGAGAGCGGACACTCTTAAAACAATCATGAACTAATAAAAAATAATTAAAATAAAGAGTTTTGTATATTATTTGATCAATACTGTTGAACACTATGGACATTTTCTAATAAAATCTATATACACCTCCTATACGTCATGTCACTGTGAACAGAAAGTTTAAATTATTAATTAACAAGGAGTTAATACGCAGTTCTTGTTTATATCAGAGAACTATAACGATTTCACTTGTTATAGCAAATTCTAGCAACGACAAGCCAGAGAGAAGGCGCTCTTATATGCAGTCATTAGCAAAAAACAAATGACTGCTATAAAGAGGTATCTTTATTCTGTAATTAATTCTGTTAAACGGAATGCACATATTATAATTAAAGTTATAAACGCCTAGTGTAGCTCCTGTCACTGCGAACAGCAAGAATGAACAATTTTTGGTATACTGAGTTAATTCTTAGCCTTTTTTAATGTCTGAGTGCTGTACTGATTACACTTGTTCTATTAAATTTTAGCAACGAGAAACCTGAGAGCGGATGCTCTTAAAAGCAATAATGATCTAATAACAGATGATTGTTATAAAGAGGTATTGTATAAAAAAGGGGGGCTATTAGAATTAATTATGAATATTATTATCTCCTACACCGGCCTTACCTTCATATCTTTATACGTGAGTAATTAAATATGAATGTGAAAATGATTTTAAAGGGTTGCAAAAAAAGGTGAACTAAAAGGAACTAGAACCATGAATATTGTACACAAAATTAAATCCAATTTATTGAGTCTTATGGCTTATACAAGGCCGGGTAATAGTTAACTTTACGTTAAACATATTTCAAAGACAACAAAAACAAGCAATATCCGACGTTTACAATCCGCCGATGAAAAGCAAACATAAACTGAATTAAATATTTCAATGAATAGCACAGTCCACATATTATCAACGTGGCAACACAGGCCATCAAATTGATGTTAACATTTACTACAAAAAGGAGTATCCCAGGGGCGCCATATAAAGTTAAAAAGCATCGTCTTGAATTTACACAAATTAGCAAGATGCTTGGAATTTGAAATTAAACGTGAAAATTACCTAGCTCAGTGATTTCATGACGGGAGCAGAGTCTTATCTCAGTGCCGCTTAAGGGCTCGCAAGTCTCGTCAAAACCCAATGAATCGTGACCGTATGCTTCGGTACTTTACCATGATCATGATGAAGTGTGACACGCACAGTGACACTGCAGCTGTGAAAGCCAGGTTAGCGGATACGACCGCGTTACCACAACAGCTTTCAGATAATGTCAAGCATGCCATACAACTTCTCGCTTCCCAGAGCAAGAGAGTGTGATCAGAAACAGTCAGTGATCACCGGACGAGAGCGTGTCGGCTGACACGTCTGCACAGTGGCTCGTCCCGACAGCAATTGTCCTCAAAATGGCCTCTTCTCTTCTTCCTCCGAAAAGTCGTCTCCAACTCGCCACATGCAACAGAATCCCTTGAGTTAACATTTGTGAACACCTATAAACGTTCACGATTGGTCATCGATATATGTCCGTCGTCACGTGTTTTATATCGCGGCCAGCATTCGCTGTCTCCGTTCGCGTACTTTTGACTGACCTCGACCAAGCATCGGAGAGGGGTGAGTTCAGTGCACCCTCCTAACGGACCACCGCTGTTGTTAGCGTCGGCGCCACCGAGTCGGGAGACCCAGCTATTGTCTCGATCTCGACCGTTCGAAAATGGCAGTTCCAGCTTCCCATATCCATTACCGAGCAGCCAGTTTTGTAGAAATTAAAATTATAATAATGATAACTCTGGCCGCCTGGGTTAAATATACAATCATTTACCTATGCAATATCCCTATTATTTATGATATTTACAACTTACAAAATTGAATATTATAAAGAAAATCTGAATATTAATTAAATTATTTAATTATATTAATAGTGGGTGACTCTGTCATACCTAGTGTTGCAAACTGAAAAAAAAAACAAAATGTTTTTTTTCAACTTTTTGAAAAAAAACATGAAAAAAAACCTAGCACCCGTGTTTTTTTTCTAAATTTTGTTTTTTTTCAGAAAATAATATATTTCATAAATTATAGTTTTATTTAAGGAACTTCCATTTTACAAGTGTGTTTTAAGTCTTACTGAATCATATAATGTCTAACATAATGATTCATAAGTGTATCTATATAGGTAACATAATTTTATTCATCCTCTATGTCAGTACCACATTCACTAGTATCAGTAATACCAACACTAGTTCGGTCGGTGTCGGAATTTTCTGTCTCTTCTTCTGTCTCCTCTAACTTCAGAAATAGTTAAATTTTCTTTTACTGGTTGTTCTTATATTGTACGCAAAAGATTTTCAGATTGAAATTTTAAATTGTGAGCAAAGTACACACTGTGCATAAAGACTGCGCCAATAGTTCTGTATTACGGTCTTTTAAGTTTGAATTAAAATCGATTATCATACAAAATAGGAGCTTTATTTCCTTTCAATCGTTTGTTTACACCAACGGTTGCAAGGAAACGATTCATAATTAGGGACCGTGCACAAATTACGTGGCTCGGTCCAGAGGGAGGAGGGGTTAGCTGGAAGGCTACTCTGGGCTACGTAAGGAGAGGGGGGGGGGGGTTCCGAGACAGGCCACGTAACTTTCCTTTCGTAACATTTTTCACAGTTAAAATGAGGAACTGATCTCACAACAGCATGTGAGTATTTATTTCCCTCAGTTAATTAAACCCGTATGTAATTTACAATAGTCTGACAAGAGAAAATAGTACAAAATGTCTTCTGGAATCAAAACGGAAGAAAGCTATATGCTTCGTGAACGGGGGGGGGGGGGGGGGGGGGAGGCAAAAGCCATGTAGGGCTACGTGGGGGTTCACAGGAGGCCAAAATGAAGCTATGTGGTTTATGCACGCTCCCTTACTGACAATTTAATGAGTCAGTACCACTATACTCTGAGAGTTAACAAGTATACGAATATAAGGAAAGTCCAATAAGGCAAAAAACCGTGGATAAATTTTAAATTCCTAATTTTTTCAAAGATCTATAGTTAATTTTTTAGGGCTGGCAGCACTATTTCAAATAGCAAGTATCAATCCAAACAATGGGGAATGGGGATTCCTTCTCGCGCAACCTAGTCTCTTCGGGAAATCCCCGTTCTTAAAGAAAATTTCAGTCAATTTAGTCAATATTTCAATTTTTTTTTCCTACTGAACCAGAAAAATATAGTAGATTTTAAACTAAGATAAGTACTTAGAATAAACTCTAAAACAGTCATTTTAAACGATAACTGCCTTACAAATTTGAGATTTAGTAGTTGTGAAAAAAAAAACGTGTTCCTGAAAAAAAACATTTTTTTTTCAAAGTTTTTTTTCATGTTTTTTTTCAAGCCAGAAAAAAAACCGTTTTTTTACAACACTAGTCATACCACAGTATCAATATTCTGTGATTAATTCTGTTGAACGGTGTTCACATGTTCTAATAAAAGCTTAATACATCTCCTGTAGCTCTTGTCACTGCGAACAGAAGGATTGAATAATTTATGCATATTGAGTTTATTCTTATCTCGTTTTTGTGTCTGATAACTGTACTGATCACACTTCTTCTACTAAATACTTGCAACGAATAACCTGAGTGAGAACGAACTGAAAACAATAAGGAACTAATGACATCCGATATCTATAAATTGTTGTGTATTGTGTCCTATTCATCCTGTTGAACAGTATTCTTATAAAAGCTTTAATCGCCTCCTATAGGGTATGTCGCTGTGAACAGCAAGAATAAATAACTAATATTCTATGAGTTTATCCTAAATTCTCTTTTATCTATGAAAACTTTACTGATTTCATTCATTCCATTAAAATCTAGCATCCAATAGCCTTAGTGCAGGCGTTCTTAAAAGCAGCCATTAACAAATGATTGTTATAAAGAGTAATCTATATTCTGTGATTAAATCTGTTGAACAGTATGGAAATATTGTGATAAAAACAATATACGCCTACGTTAGGTTATGTCGGTATATAACAGAAAGATTAAATAATTAATGTACAAGGAGTTAATGCACAGTTCTTGTTTATATCAGAGAACTGAAAAGCTTACACTTATAATATCAAATTCTAGTAATGAAAGCCTGACTGCAGATCTTCTTAAAAGCAGCATTAACAAATAAATTGATTGTTATAAAGGATAACCTATATTCTGTGATATATTCTGTTGATCAGTATTCACATGTTGTAATAAAATCTATTTGGACCTCCTGTAGTGCTTGTCACTGCAAACAGCATGAATGAATAAATTTTTACACTGTGTTTATTCGCAGCTCTGTTTTATGGCTAAGAACTCTACAGATTACATTTGTTCTATTAAAATCTATCAACGACAAACTTCAGAGCAGAAGTTCTTAAAGGTAATCATGAACTAATAACAAACGATTCCTAAAAAGAGTTATCTATATTCAGTGATTAATTCTGTTGAACACAATCGACTTATTCTAATAAAAGCAATATAAGCCTCTGTTTGGTCATGTCGCTGTGACCAGAACGATCTAACTATTAATGTACAAGTAGTTAAGGCACAGTTCTTGTTTAAATCAGAGAAATATAACGATTTCACTTGTTATATGAAATTCTAGCAACGACAAGCCTGAGAGAAGGCGCTCTTAAAAGCAATTATTAACAAATAATAAATGATTGCTATAATGAGATATCTATATTCTGTGATTAATTCTGTTGAATATTATGCACATAGTGTAATAAAATCTATATACGCCTAGTGACGCTCTTGTCACTGTGATCAGCAAGAATGAATAATTCCTGTACACTGAGTTTTTCCTTAGCTCTTTTAAGTCTGTGAACTGTATTGTTTACAATTGTTCTATTAAATTCTAGCAACGACAAAACTGTATGCAGGCGCTCTTAAAAGCAGTCATTAACAAATAATAGATGATTGTTATAAAGAGTAATCTATATTCTGTGATTAATTCTGTTGAACAGTATGCACATGATCTAATAGAATCTATATGGGCCTCCTGTAGTTCTTGTCACTGCGAACAGCATGTATAAATAAATTTTGTACACTGAGTTTATTCTTAGCACTTTTTTATGTCTAAGTATTGTACAGATTACACTTGTTCTATTAAAGTCTAGCAACATCAAACCTCAGAGCAGAAGCTCTTAAAAGCAATCATGAACTAATAACAAACGATAGCTATAAATAGTTATCTATATTCTGTGATTAATTCTGTTGAACAGTATGGACATATTCTAATAAATGCTATAAACGTTCTATAGGTAATGTCACTGTGAACAGGACGATTAAGTAATTAATGTACCCTAAGATTATCCCTAGAGAAGTTAGGGAATTGGGTTACATAACTTTGATCAGATCATTGCTTGAATAATAGTAATAATAATAATAATTGATAAAATTTCAATGGAGCGGCCGCTCCAGTGGCAATCACCCTACACACCATTCATTCTCTTTTCCTCTTCCAACCTATGTTTGCCCTCTACTAATTTTTACTTTAAATTCTTTTAGTTTTTTTGGTAAATTATTTACTACTTCTCTTGGTGGTTTATTCCAGTTTCTTAAACACTTTCCTACGAATGAAAATTTTCCCACAACCATATGCCTGAAATCAGGTGCCAGCTTGTGGTCATGGTCATCCTTATCCTTCCTAGCACCTCTCTTAATTTTCCCACCAATATCTTTCCTTGCTTCATCACCAGTATAGGCCTTATACATTCCCATGACTCTCTTCACACTCCTTCTATCCTCCTACAAATCCCACTCCAGGTTCTCTATCATATTAGTTACCGATTGTGTTTTGCTGTAATTTCCAAATACAAATCTGGCAGCCAAACTATGCATCCCCTCCAACTCCTGTATATAATGTAAAATGTGGGTCCCAAACTACACCACCATATTCCAGCAGTGGTCTGACCAAAGTTTTGTATCCCAATACTCTTTTCAACAGGTGAAAGATTTTGAACCCTTTCCTTATTACCTGTCCAATGTATCCTGCCCTGTTAAGCCTGCTATAAAATGTTATGCCAAGGTATTTACATTTCGAGTCTTCAATAGGTAGCTCCTTCCCAACTTTAAAATCATAATCAACCTTTAGCTTTTTAACTGTGTACCGAATAAGATGGCTCTTCTTTGCATTTATTTTTATTCTATGTTAAATAACCCAGCTAGTTATCCTATGTAGATTACCCTGCAGCTGTTTACAGTCTTCTATTGTTTTGATCCTTTTATATTACATTATGTCATCTGCAAACAATCTAACTTCTGATAGTAAACCATAAACAGAATCATTCTTTAGAATAACGAATAACAATGGTCGCAATACACTAACCTGAAGGTATCCATGTTCACTCCTAGTTCTTTTGATACTGCATTTCCTACCCTAAAAAATTTCTTTCTACCTTTTAGGAATTTTTCTATCTAGAAATCTACATTCTTATCAACTTCAATAGTTTTTATCTTATTTACATCATTTTATGGCTAACTTTATCAAAGGGCTTTGAAATATCTAGTGCTACTCTATTATATTCCCTGCCCATTTGATCATAAATATCTTGCATATAGCCTACTAACTGAGAATCGCATGAATATCCTTATGTATAGCCATGTTGCCCAGTTGAAAACCATTGACGCTCCGCACAGTGGCGGCCCTAGGGCGGTGCGAGTGGTGCAACCGCACCGGGCGCCGTCATATGGGAGGCACCGAACTGCAGCGATAGTTCGTGTGAGCGAAAAATGAAATCTGCAATAACCCAACTTGCTGTTCACATATTATTTTAACACACTGGTCATCCAGAAGCGTTCATAAGCGTAAGAGCTTCAGCTTGATGCATAGCCGTATGTTATCATAGAATCGCGTAACCTCGAATTGCGATTCGAGTTATCTCGAGAATTAAGAAAATCACAACTCGTCGCATTACTAACACTCTTCGGTACCGCGCCTCCCACAGCTGTTTCCCACCTATTGGGTTGTCACCGAGCGTGGTGGGTGAGCGGTTAACGCTGTGGCCTCGCATTCGGGAGGATGGCGGTTGGAAGCGCTTTCCGGGCATCCAGATTTGAGTTTTACATGGTTTCCCCAAATCCTCCAGGTGAATGCCGGGAAGCGTACTTCGAAAGACCATGCGCGAATTCCTTCCCGTTCCTTGTCTCCGGTCCCACCCCACCTCTAATGACCTCGATGTTGACGAGACGTAAAGCCATATGAAAAGAAAAACAATTGGGCTGTACTCTTGCAGTTCATTCGCATATCATCACCATCGCCTGTACAAAGTACAATTTATGATGATATTTCAAAATGGTCTGTCTTTGACACTGCAGCCAGAAATGAAATGATTATTTGAGCAACGGAAAAATCCCAAAAAAATCATCAACGTCATTTTTCGAATACGAATTTCAAAGATTAATGCTAAATGGAGAAAGTTATAAAAGAATATGGTTTGTTTACTTTATATCTGTAGACAAATATATTGTTCTTCCTGTTGTTTATCAACAGAAGATCGCACTTTTATTTGGGCAAAGAAGGATTTGATGACTGGAGCTTCTAAAAACTCATGAAAATTCCTAAAGTTACCTGTGCATCATGCTCCGTTGGATAGAAGCGTTGATTCGGTTAAAGAACTTCAATGTAATAGACAAGAATTTATAAATACAGATTGCAGACGAAAAATTACGATAGGTTGCTATCCTGAAATAAATGTATTCGTTTTATATGCAATAATTTATTGGTCAGAGGAAGCTTCGGAACTGAAACTCTAAATACTTCTAGTAATGGTAACTATCTGGCAGGGCCGTATTTAGCCATAAGCTACCTAGTCTGTAGCCTAGGGGCCCCCACCACATGAGAAAATAAAAATAAGAAAAAATAAAATTATATTAGTCACTGTCTTTCTTTTGACATCCTTGTGTTAATAATCACTATTGTGTTTGAAATATTTTTATTGCTTGCTTTGGTGATCCTAATCATCTTTTATCGTTTATTTTATCTTAATATGTGAGCCTACTGTTTCATATTGTTATAACAATTTTTGAGTTTCTAATTCCGCGAGCTTTTACTGTGTGTGCTTTATTCATCAACCATCAGGCAAAAACTTGAACGTGAGAGCATCACTTGCTAGTATTGTTCACTTCAGTCTCGGAAACGATACAGAAAGCATGTTGATAACTTTCGATTCTTGAGAAAGTTATCCTCGTATATTTTTACCATCATTTCAGTTCTCAATATTTTCAATTAAAAGGTTTAGTAGATTGATAATAAGTAATATATATATATATAAAATATTGAGTGATGCAATGATAGTAAAAGTATACGAGGATAACTTACAAAAGAATGTATATATATATATATATATATATATATATATATATATATATATATATATATATATATATATATATATATATATATATATATATATATAATTACTAGCTTCTAGCCCTAAAAACTGACGGTTTGAACGCCATTTTCTGGCAGTTCATTTTATTATTATTATTTTGCAGTTGGTTAATTATACGGGATTGTTGTTAGATAATGCTAGTGGCCTTGATTTGATAATGTTCTGCACAGCACTACAGTAGTAACTTCTACTGAATTAATGCGGGTGGATGTATAGAACCAATAAAATGAAAAATAAATGATGAATCCAGAAACTTTTGTTATCCATGTAATATCAGTTTTATTCCTAGTCCAGGCACAGTTCAGCACGATTGGTACGAACTACGTTCACCCGCATTTATTAATACCTTCAGAAACTTGGCGCATATGAAAGCAGTTTAATTGGTTTGTAAAACTCATTTCAATAGTGAATTACGCTGTAATCATATGTCTCGGTGAGCTTTCTGGTCAATTTAACCACAACCCTCCATTAATATTGCTTTCGAAAATCATAACTTCTACTACTCTCAAATGTTGTAGTCAATCACAAGACATATTGTTTTTAAGCAGTCGTTCCGTTCTAATACAGCCTATAGACTACCATTATTTTCAAGCAGAAATTAGGTTGTAATACATCCTGGATGGGCATAATACAGTTAAATGTACTACGGAAAATATTTCTAGAGGATTCTTGCATTTTACCACAGCAATTCCTGGCAGAATCGCTATCTGCAGTAATACCAATTTATTTACATTATTTTACTCTAAATGACGGGAAGTATAATATCTGAAACGGATAACTGCCATTTATCTGAATGATATATTTCGTGATTCGTACATTTCGTGTAACCTTCCTATTTGTTTTTAATAAACTTCATCGTTTCTTATCACCGGCCAAAAAAATAAAAATAAAAAAAATCGTAGGTTGTGTTTTAACCTAGTACTCATTATTGATACAGGTAATATAACGTACACATACAATATCCTTCGCCTTAAATGAATTTTTGTATCTGGTTGTCGTAGATAAATAAAAAGCAAAAATGTAAATTTAAAGGAAGGTACTAATTGTAACTTTGTGACACATAATTGCCTCGCATTAATTTTTTTTTCCCTGCTCTCCGTATTTCTAATATCTCTTCTCACTGCTATTTTGCGGCAATAATATCGTTGTTGTATTCCTAGTGTCATATCGCTTATACTGTAAATAGTCATATCCTTGACTGTTTAAATCTAATCAAAAGTTTATATTAAATCTCATTTAATAGTTTACACATGTATCAAAAACTAATGGTATCATATATAATGGTAGTAAGAATTTAATCTGGAAAATCTTATAAGGAGAAACGAATTAGTCATTTTTAATGATATCTTTTGTTATATGAATATGTTACTCTGGTTGGATTATCAGAGTATTTGGTTAGGATTTTGCATAAATAAATGCATTTTCCCTAAAATCACGTAGACTATAATTTCAAAAACGGATAACTGTCATTTATTTGACCAATACATCATTACGTTTCTCCGATTTTTAAATACACTTCACAATCTCGGGATTGTCATTGATAGAATATGATACAACAAGTGAAATCGTTACAGATCATTGATATAAACCAGAACTGTGCATTAACTCGTTGTACATTAATTGTTAATCTTTATTTTCACAGCGATATGACCTACCGGAGGTGTATATAACATTTATTCGAATATGTCCTTACTGTTGAACAGGATTGATCGCAGAACATATATAACTCTTTATTGTAATCATTTGTTATTAGTTAATGATTGCTTTTTATAGAGTGCGCTCTCAGGTTTGTCATTGGTAGAATTTAATAGAACAAGTGTAATTAGTACAGTTTTCGGACATATAAGAGAACTACGGATAAACACTGAGTGAATTAATTATTTAATTATGGTTTTCACAGTGACATGACCTATACAAGCGTTTATAGTTTATATTAGAATATGTGCATACTGTTTAACAGAATTAAACACAAATTATAGACAACACTTTATTTACATCAGTTGTTAGCCTGCACTCAGGCGTGTAGTCGCTATAATTTTATATAATTATTGTAATCAGTACAGTTCTCCAACATGAAAAGGAACTAAGAACATAATCAGTGTACATTATTTATTCATTCTTGTTGATAACATTGACAATACATATTGGAGGAGTATATAAATTTTATAAGTATATGTGTATTTTGTTGAACCTCATTTGTCATAGAAAATAGACATCACTTTATAGACATAACTTTCTTTTGGTTCGTATTTATTTTTAAGAACGCCATCATTAAGGCTTGTTGTTGCTAAAATTTAATATAACAATTGTGATCAGTACAGTTCTCAAGCATAAAATAGAGCTAAGAATAAACTCAGTGTACAAAAAGTTCATTCTTGCTGGTCGCATTGACAAGAGCTGCAGGAGGCGTATATATATTTTATTCCAATATGTGTATACTGTTCAACTGCATTAATCACAGAAAATATATAACTCTTTATAGAAATCATTTCTTATTAGTTATTGATTGCATTTTATAGCGCCCGCTCTCAGTTTTGTCGTTGCTACAATTTATTACAACTTATTTAATCAATACAGTTCTCTGACATAAAGATGAACTCGGGATAAAGTCTGTTTATATTCATTATTTAATCATGCTGTTCACAGCGCCATGACAAATAAAAGCGTTTATAGTATTTATTAGAATATATGCATACTGTTTAACAGAATTAATAGCTGAAATTAGATAATACGAGTACATTATTGACATCTGTTGTTAGCCTGCACTCAGGGTTGTAGCTGCCAGAATTTTATATAACAAGTGTAATCAGCTACAGGAGGCGTATAAAGAATATATCACAAAATGTGTATAGTGATCAACTGAATAATCACAGAATATAGATAACTCTTTATAGGAATCACTTGTTATTTGTTAATGATTGTTTAAAAACATCGCCTTCTCTCGGGCTTCTCGTTGTTCGAATTTGATATAGCAAGTAAAATCGTAACAGATTTTTGACATAGACAAGAACTGTACATTAAATTCTTGTACATTAATTATTTAATCTTTATGATCCCAGTGACATGACCTACAGGAGGTGTAAATTGCTAATATTAGCACATGTTCATACTTTTCAACAGAATTGATCACAGAAAGTAGGTAACTCATTATAGCAATCAATTGTTATTACTTAATGATTGCTCTTTATAGCGTACGCTCTCAGGTTCGTCGTTGCTACAATTTAATAGAAGTAGTATAATCAGAACATTTCTCAGACATAAAAGAAAACTTGGTATAATCTCTGTGTACATTAATTATTTAATCATGCTGTTCGCAGCGACATGACCTGTACAAGCGTTTATAATTTTTATTAGAAATGTGCATACTGTTTAACAGAATTAATCACTGATAATAGACAACAATTTATTGACATCAGTTTTTACCCTGCACTCAGGCTTGTAGTTGCTAGAATTTTATATAACAAGTTAATTCAGTACAGTTCTCAGTCATAAAAGGGTACTATGTATAAACTCATCGTACATTACACTGGTCTACAGGGTATTTGTAACATACATAAAAATACCATTTTTAATATGCGTTGGGCTTCCTAATAACGTATTAATAATTGAAAAAGTGCTACCACGTCACATTTGTATATTATCACCCCACATTATATAGTTATTTTACTATATTTCTGTATGTACAACTCGAAAGTTGGCAACACTGCAGAAGAGTGGTGGAGCACTTTGAGTTTCTTTGTTTATTGTTTATTATTGTCAGTGAAGAGACAGACCTGTAAAATGCGATTGTGTAGTGTTGTACATAGTTTAGTTTGAAAATTTTATCAAAAAATCGAAGATTGTGTAAAAATTCACCAGATAAGTTTTCTTTCATTTGTGGACGTTACGTATTGAAATCGCAAGGTAGGCCTATAACTGAAGACGTAAAAAAAGCATATTTCTTGTATTATGGTTGCAAATTGTGAGACCAAGATAAACACTGGGCGCCTCATTTCTGTTGTGTGAGCTGTAATGTAACACTTATTCGATGGATGAACGGTAACCGAAGTTCTATGCCATTCGCTGTGCCTATGGTTTGGCGTGAACCCACTAACCACTTTAGTGATTGCCATTTTTGCCTTACGAATACTGAAGGATATTCCTAGAAGAAGAAAAGGTATGGATAGAGAGTTGCCAGGTTTCAAATACTTGTCGGAAATTTTCCCTAAACTTAGTGAGGCTAAGATAAAAGAAGGTGTTTTCACTAGACCTGACATCAGGAATGTTATACGTGATCCTGAGTTTCAAGAGAGGCTAAATAAAAAAGAACTGGCAGCATGGAAGACATTTGTGAAGGTAATAAAAGGATTACTTGGAAACAAAAAATTAAGCAACTACAAAACTTTAGTTAACAACCTCTTGAAGACTGACAACGCCATGGGTTGCCGAATGTCTCTAAAAATTCACTTCCTTCACTCGCATATGGATTTTTTTCCCTGAAAATCTTGGGGCTGTAAGTGATGAGAAGGGAGAGAGATTCCACCAAGAAATAAAAACCATTGAAACAAGATACCAAGGACGGTGGGATCCTGCGATGCTTGGAGATTACTGCTGGTTTTTGAAAAAAGAAGATGAAACACCGCATAAAAGGAAAAATTGAAAAACCATGATAAAACCTTTACATTTATATAATAATTCATTAATATACTTCATCAATAAATATAATTCATTAATATGTAAATAAGGGTATATATTGATTAATAAATTTTACACCTTCTGTTTTCATAGAATTGATTGTGGTGTTCGTTTTCCCTTTGTCATCACACTTTTGACAGTACCTGTTAAACAAAAACTAGACGTGTTACGGTTTTTTCATTGTCATTTTCGGATTTCGGAGTGAAAAATACATAGGAATTAGTGTAATTAATTTGTGTTACAGAAACAAATATTTTTTGTAGGGCAGTGTTATTAATTTAATCTTTCTGTTCAAAGAAACATTCCCTTCAGGTGGGGTATATTCAATTTATTAGAGTAAGTCGCGATTGTTGAACAAAATTGATCAAAGAATATGGATAACTCTTTATAGCAATCATTTGTTATTAGTTCATAACTGCTTTTATGAGTGTCCGCTCTCAGGTTTGTCATTCTCAGAATTTAATGGAACTAGTGTAATCAGTACAGTTCTCCATACATAAAAAAGAGAAAAGAAAAAACACAGGATACAAAATTTGTTCAGTCTTGCTGTTCGCAGTGAAAAGACCTATAGGAGGCGTATACTGGTTTTATTATGATATGTGCATTCTGTTTAACATCATTTATCATAGAAAATAGAAAACACTTTTTAAACATCATTTTATTTTGGTTCGTGTTTCATTTTTAAGAACGCCCTCTATTAGGCTTATCGTTGTTAGAATTTAATTGAACAAATGTAATCAGCACAGTTCTCAGGCATAAAAAGTTTTATGAATAAACTCAGTGTACTAAAATTATTAATTCTTGCAGATCGTAGTGACAACAGCTACAGGACATGTATATAGATTTTATTAGAATATGTGCATACTGTTTAACATAATTTATCATAGAAAGTAGATAACAGTTTATAGACATCTTTTTTTTTTCTGTTCGAGTTTTATTTTTTAGAGCGCCCTCTTACAGGCTTGCCGTTGCTGGAATTTAATAGAACAAGTGTAATCAGTACAGTTCTCAGACATAAAAGGGAACTAGGTATAATCTTAGGGTACATTAATTACTTAATCGTCCTGTTCACAGCGACATGACCTATAGAAGCGTTTATAGCTTTTATTAGAATATGTCCATACTGTTCAACAGAATTAATCACAGAATATAGATAACTCTTCATAGCAATCGTTTGTTATTAGTTCATGATTGCTTTTAAGAGCTTCTGCTCTGAGGTTTGACGTTGCTAGACTTCAATAGAACAAGTGTAATCTGTACAATACTTAGAAGTAAAAAAGAGCTAAGAATAAACTTAGTGTACAAAATTTATTTATACATGCTGTTCGCAGTGACAAGAACTACAGGAGGCCCACATAGATTTTATTACAACATGTGCATACTGATCAACAGAATAAATCACAGAATATAGGTTATCCTTTACAACAATCAATTTATTTGTTAATGCTGCTTTTAAGAAGGCATGCATTCAGGCTTTCATTACTAGATTTTGATATAAAAAGTTTAATCTTTTCAGTTCTCTGATATAAACGAGAATTGTGCATTAACTCCTTGTACATTAATTATTTAATCTTTCTGTTATATACCGACATAACCTAACGTAGGCGTATATTGCTATTATAACAATACGTCCATACTGTTCAACAGATTTAATCACAGAATATAGATTACTCATTATAACAATCATTTGTTTATGACTGCTTTTAAGAACGCCTGCACTCAGGCTTGTAGTTGCTAGATTATAATGGAATGAATGTAATCAGTAAAGTTTTCATAGATAAAAGAGAATTAAGGATAAACTCATAGAATATTAGTTATTTATTCTTGCTGTTCACAACGACATACCCTACAGGAGGCGATTAAAGCTTTTATAAGAATACTGTTTCAACAGGATGAATAGGAGACAATACACAACAATTTATAGACATCGGATGTCATTAGTTCCTTATTGTTTTAAGTGCGTTCTCACTCAGGTTATTCGTTGCAAGTATTTAGTAGAATAAGTGTGATCAGTACAGTTATCAGACATAAAAACGAGATAAGAAAAAACTCAATATTCATAAATTATTCAATCCTTCTGTTCGCAGTGACAAGAGCTACAGGAGATGTATTAAGCTTTTATTTGAATATATGAACACTGTTCAACAGAATTAATCACAGAATATTGATACCTCTTTATAACAATCATTTGTTATTAGATCATGATTGCTTTTAAGAGCATCCGCTCTCAGGTTTGTCGTTGCTAAAATTTAATAGAACAAGTGTAATCAGTACAGCACTCAGACATTAAAAAAGGCTAAGAATTAACTCAGTATACCAAAAATTATTCATTCTTGCTGTTCGCAGTGACAAGAGCTACACGAGGCGTATATAACTTTAATTATGATATGTGCATTCCGTTTAACAGAAATAATTACAGAATAAAGATACCTCTTTATAGCAGTCATTTGTTTTTTTGCTAATGATTGCTTATAAGAGCGCCTTCTCTCTGGCTTGTCGTTGCTAGAATTTGATATAACAACTGAAATCGTTATAGTTCTCTGATATAAACAAGAACTGTGTATTAACTCCTTGTACATTAATAATTTAAACTTTCTGTTCACAGTGACATGACGTACAGGAGGTGAATATGGATTTTATTAGAAAATGTCCATAGTGTTCAACAGAATTGATCAAATAATATACAAAACTCTTTATTTCAATTATTTCTTATTAGTTCATGATTGTTTTAAGAGTGTCCGCTCTCAGCTTTGACTTTGCTAGAATTTAATGTGTAATCAATACTGTTGTCAGACTTGAAAAGATCTAAGAACAAACTCAGTGTACAAAAATTACTTATTCTTGCTGTTAAAAGTAAAAATACCTACAGGAGGCATATATAGATTCTATTACCAAATGTGCATACTGTTTAACATCTTTTATTATTGAAAATAGAAAATAATTTATTGATATCATTTTACTTCAATTCGTGTTTAATTTTAAAGAACGCCCTCATTCAGGCTTGTCGTTGCTAGAATTTTATATGACAAGCGTAATCAGTACAGTTCTCAGTCATAAAATGGTACTAGGGACAACACCTAGGTACTTTAATTATTTAATCTTTCTTTTTGCAACAACATGACCTACAGGTGGCGTATATAGATTTAATTAGAAAATTTTCATAGTGTTTTACAGAATTGATCAAAGAATATACAAAACTCTTTATAGAAATGATTTGGATTATTTGTTAATGATTGATTTAAGATCGTCCGCTCTCAGGTTTGATGTTGCTAGAATTTAATAGAACAAGAATAATCAATACAGTTCTCAGACTTAAAAAAGAACTTAGAATAAACTCAGAATACAAAAGTTAATAATTCTTGCTGTTCGCAAAGACATGATCAACAGGAGGATCTTATAGTTTTTATTAGAATATGCGCATACTATTGAACAGAATTAATCACAGAATATAAACAACACTTTGTAGACATATTTTTTTTATTAATTCATGATTGTTCTTATGTGCGTCCGCACACAGGTTTTGTCGTTGCTAGAATTTAATGGAAGATGTGGAGTCAGTACAGTTCTCAGAATTAAAAAAGAACTTAGAATAATTTCAGTGTACAAAAATTTTTCATTCTTTCCTTTCGCAATGACAAGAGATACAGGAGTCGTATATAGATTTTATTACAATATCTGCATACTGTTCAACAAAATTAATCACAGAATATAGATAACTCATAATAGCAATCAGTTGTTGTTAATTAATGCTTGTTTTTAAGAGCGTCCGCAATCAGGTTTGTCGTTGCTAGAAATTAATAGAACAAGTGTATTCGTTACAGTTCTTTGCCATAAAAAGGAGCTAAGATAAACTAAGTGACATTAATTACTTATTCTTGCTGTTAAAAGTGACAATACCTAAGGGGGGCATATATAGATTTTATTACAAAATATGTATACTGTTTAACATCATTTACCATATAAAATAGATAACACTTAATAGACATCATTTTCTTTCGGTTCGTGTTTAATTTTTAATAACGCCCTCATTCAGGGTTGTAGTTTCTAGAATATAATATAACAAGTGAAATTTACAATTTTTATTTGTCTGAAAAGATTCATGTATATCAATCTTCATTAATATTTTCCAGGCGTTACCCTGTATAGTTGGCATACATTTATCTGTACCCTATTTTTATTCCCGCAGTAAGAAACATTTACTCAAAGTTTCATAATATTTGCACCAACTTTTTTCGTAATTTAAGCAAACCTAGATTAATCCGCCCCCTACAAACTAGTTGTTGGGTTGAAATTTATTTGCACGTAAACTATTTTCATTCTTCTGAAAAGATTCATGTATCTTCATTAATTTGGTTAAGAAATTGCATTATTAGATTACAGAAAAAAGATTAATTATGCTGGATACTCACATTCGATTCAATTGCGAAGTGAATATACTTATTGTTCGAAACGCCAGATACTTTAACTCCGCAGATTCATCCTTTTATACAAGTATCGAAAGTGAATCCAGAATAGTATCATCATAAACAGTATACTATTGACGATTATCCAAAGATCGTGCTTAAAAAATCAGTTGTTTCTTCAGCTATCTATGGCGATTAAAAATTGAATATCCCGAAATAAAGAAAAGAATACTTCAACTTTTGTTTAGTGTGCAAAATAGTTATTATTGTAAAGTTATCTTATTGCTTTCATTAAAGGTTATGGTCAGAGACGTTGCAGTTGTATGTTTTGTGCGAAGTATGCAGCATCTGATCCTTCCAACTTTGGGATTCTTCATCATGCGCTGAGAATTTCATTTAATGCTCCTACGTTATTTAACGATGAAACATACGACGCCAAACTGAATAGATATTCTAAGCTTTAAAACGGTGAAAACTCCATCGAAATCCAGTCCGTAGTTTTCGAGTTTTTATAAGCCAAATTTATTGATTTTCGTTTTATAGATATAGATTTGTTGATAATTTATATATGCTTTTAATTGAGGAAAAATTTAAGTTTAGCTCCGGGTCCAAGAGGTATGCATCAAATCCTGAGTATTTTGCTTGTGAAACCATGTAAAACCGAAAACTGGATGGGCGGATGGCGGACGGAGATTTGAATACAGGTGTTCTCGAGTGCAAGGCTTGAGGGCTACCGTTCACCCAGCAAGCTCGCTATATAGTTTGATTTAATTGCGATATAGCACACGCCCCTGTAGAAGTTTCCCTACACCCCCGTTTTCATCTAATAGAGTATTTTTGCCGGTTGAGTTAAGTTTTTGTATCTCAGAAATGTTGAAATTACCATCGTGGATCCTAAGAACAAATTTAAACTTTCTACACAAGGAAACAAAATTCCATGTTGATTTACTACTTTATCAGTATTAGTCCAACCCAGAAACTTGTGAATACATTTGATGATGTATTCTTATATAACACCGCAAAACAAATCAAAATTGAAGATTTTATATATATACCTCGTTAACACTTCTCGTTAAACCAGATGATGTATTCTTATCTAACTTGACGAGACACATTGAAAGTGAAATTTAATATATTGCTTTGTCCTTGGGATATTGCATCTCTAAACATCCAGTCGCAAGCTACTATAAGCTGGACATATACAATGGGAGTTTTTTTTCTTTCTAGTGGTTGTGTTCAAGTTCAAATCCTGTTTGAAGCAGAAGAAACTCGGTGTAAAAGGAAAAGAAACTATATCTATAAATAATTTTTGACTTTCTGTATCTTGAGTGCTAAGCGAGATGTGTATCGTTTTACTTTCTATCTGTCTCATTGGGTTATATAATAATTCATTATCAAATTGCGGCACAACGGTTGCCAAAAACGTTCAGTTGTCATAATGGGTAACTTTCCAACAGTATGGACATAACATAAACTTCTGTTTATATTAAAACCCATTGCATTACTTAACAACGTAATCAAATATAAAATGAATAAAAGCTAAATTACGTCAGAAACACGCTCGTATTGCACAGAATTGCAGCTTAATACCAAAAAACCATCAGCGTAAATAAAAAAAAAAAAAAAATTCAGTTTTGATAATCCGTTATTATTCTCAACACTAAAGTTTTAATACAAACTTCTAATGATAAAAAAAAAAAAAAAATCAGTGCATGCAATTCCGTGAAAATTAATGAATAATACCAAAATACATATGAAAATTTAAGATTTTTTAAATATATATATCTGGATTAAACTTCTCGTTAAATGTTATTTCACAGTTGAGATGGTGTGGTTGAAATGTGGCCTGGACAAGAAAAATAATTGGAAAAAGCCAAATCGACCATGTATTGTTATCTAACTTGAAGAAACACATTTAAGAGAAGAGTAAAATATTGGGATATCTAGCTTCATTCTTGATAATCTCTAAATTGAGATTGATAGTTTAAAATACAACTGGAACAAAAAAAAAACCAGTCGCAAGCTACTACAAGCTGGACATATACAATGGGAGTTTTGTTTTCTTTCTAGCAGTTGTGGTCAGGTTGAAAGGTAATTTGAAGCAGAAAACAATCGTCGTAAAAAAGAAAAAGAAAAATACCTATAAATCATTTTTGACGTTCGATATCTCGAGAAATAAGCGAGATACGTAATTTGATTTTACGATCTGTCTCATTCAGTTATATAAGAATTCATCATTAAATTACGTCGCCACGGTAGACTAAGAAACTGCTATACTGAACAAGGCAATACATTATAATATGAATAAAGGCTAGATTATGTCAGAAACTCAAATGTATAGCACAGAATGTAATGCCAATAAACGCTCTGTTTATATAGTGGGTTACTTTCCAAGAGTAAGGACATAACACAAACTTCTGTTGATGTTAAAATCCTTTGGATTACTAAATAACGCGATAAAATATAAAATGAATGAAACCTAAGTACGTCAGAAACACGCGCGCATAGCACAAAATTGCAGCCTAATACCAAAAAATGTTCAGTTGACCAAAGCCGTTATTATTCTCAACACTAATTATTTAATACAAACTTCTAAATGATAAAAAAAAAAAAACATCGGCGTACATATTAGTTACTGCGAACGGAATAAATCTATCAGCTCCATAAACCTGTTGCCGTTATTATTCCTAACACTAAAGGTTGAATACAGACTTCAAATGATAAAAAAAACAATCAGCGTATGAATTAATTACCTGCATGGACGAAATTTATCCAGAAATTTATTATCATAAATAATTGCGTTTATTATTAACTAAGATTGATATCAGAGACAAATACTAAAGCTCATGGTCAAGGGCTTTGCCAGAAATCGTTGGCAAAGAAAATCTCAACTGATTTCTCGTTATTATTTCCTCACATTCAATACAGCCATCGATGCGTTTAAAAACTAAAAACCCCGTATTAAAGAAAATAATATTTCACGTTTTCCTCAGTGTGGAGTTTGAAAAAAAGTTATTATTGTAAATTGCTCATTAAAGGCAATTGTCAGAGATATTGTATTGTAGTTGGGTGTTTAGTGCGTGGTATGCGCCATCTGGGGATTCCTCCTGTAGTATTCCTAACCATACGTTCAAAATTTAATGCTTCTACATTATTCAACGTTAAAACATAAGACATGCCAGACAATTGTATTAATATTCTAAGCATTAAAACAGTGAAAACCGCATCCAAATCTGCTCCATTTTTTTCGAGTTTTCATACCACAAATATATCCGGTTTTCGTTTTATAGATATAGATGAGCATACTGTTCAACAGAATTAATCACAGAAAATATATAACACTTTACATCCATCATTTGTTAGTAGATCTTGATTGTTTTTAAGAGCACCCGCAGTCAGGCTTCTAGTTGCTAGAATTTAATGGAAAAAATGTAATGGGTACTGCTTTCTGACTTAAAAGAGAACGATGGATAAACTCCTTGTATATTAATTTTTTATTCCTGCTGTTCACAGCAACACGACCCACTGGAAGCGTATTTAGCTGTTATTAGAATATATGCATACTGTTCAACAGAAGTAATCACAGAAAGTAGATAACACTTTATAGACATCATTATTTTGTTATTAGTTCATGATTTGTTTTAGGTGTGTAAGAACTCAGGCTTCTCGTTGCTTCAATTTAATAGAACAAGTCCACAGTGACAAGACCTACAGGAGGCGAATATTGCTTTTATTAGGATATATGCATACTTTTCAACAGAATTAATAACAGAAAAAAGATAACCCTTTATGGATATCATTTGTTATTGGTTCAAGACTGCTTTTAAGAGCGCGCACAAACTAGGCTTCTCGTTGTTAGAATTTAATAGAACAAGGCTAATCAGTACAGTTCTCCAACATATAAGATCACTACGGATAAACTCTGTGTAAATTGATTATTTATTCTTGCTGTTCACAGTGACAAGACCTACAGGAGGCGTATATAGCTTTTATTGGTATATGTGCATACTGTTCTACAGAATTAATCACAGATTTCGATAACAGTTTATAGACATAATTTGTTTTTAGTTCGAGTTTGTTTTTAAGAGCGCCTTAATTCAGGCTTGTTGTTTCTAGAAATTAATATAACAAGTGTAATTAGTACCATTCTATGACATATAAGAGAACTAGGGGATAATCACTGTGTACATTAATTAGTTATTCCTGCAGTTGAAAGCGAAATGACCTACAGGAGCGTTTATTGTATTTACTCCAATATGTGCACACTGTTCAACAGAATTAATTTACACAAACTAAATAACACATTATAACCATCATTTTTATAAGTTCATGATTGTTTTTAAGAGCGCCAGCGGTCAGACTGGTTGTTTGTAGTATTTAATAGAACAAGTCCAATCAGTACAGTTCTCTGACATAAAAGAGAACTAAAGAAAATCTATGAGTACTTTAATTATTTAATCTTGCCGTTCACATGGACACGAATTACAGGAGGGGAGAATTGCATCATTTATCACAGTAATTAGATAACACTTTATAAAGAAAATCTGTTTTTAGTTCATGGTTGTTTTTAAGAGGGCCATGTTTTAGGCTGGTCGTTTCTAGAATTATGGAACAAGTCCGATCAGTACAGTTCTGTGACATAAAAGAGAACAAAGGAAAATCTCGGGGTACTTTAAGTATTTATGCTTGCAGTTCACAGTGACAATACCTTACAGGAGGTGTATATACATTTTTTTTTAGAATTTGTGCATACTGCCCAACATGAATTATCACATAGAATAGTTAACGCTTTATAGAAAACATTTGTTTTTAATTTCGTGTTTCTTTTTAAGAGCTCCTTCATTCAGGCTTGTCGTTGCTAGAATTTAATAGAACATTTCTAATTAACTCCATGTAATTAATTGCTTATTCTTTCTGTTCACAGCGACTTGAGCTATAGGTTCGTTTATTAAAATATGAGCATACTGTTAAATAGAATTAATGGCAGATAATAAACAACACTTTACAGACGTCAGATGAAATTAGTTTATAATTGTTTTTAAGACCGCCTGCTCTCAGGTTTGTCGTTGCTAGAATATAATAGAACAAGTGTAATCAGTACAGTTCTCTGCCTTAAAAGAGAACTAGGAAGATCTCCGTGTACATTAATTATTTATTCCTGCAGTTCACAGCGTCATGACCTACTGGAGGCGTACATAGCTTTTATTAGGAAATAATGCGCACTGTACAACATATATAACTACAGAAAATGGATAACATATTATAGACATGATTTGTTATTAGTTAATGATTGCTTCTAAAAATGTCCGCACTCCAGGACTGTTGATGCTATAATTTAAAAGAACAAGTCTAATCAGTAGAGTTCTCTGGCTTAAAATATAACTACGTATAAAATGTGTGTACACTAATTATTTATTCATGATGTTCACAGTGACTAGACATACAGGTTGCGTATACAGATTTTTTTAGAATATGTGTGTACTGTTCAACATCATTTGTCACAGAAAATAGATAATACTTTATAGACAACATTTGTATTTAGTTCCTGGTTTTTTATAAGACCGCCAACATTCAGGCTTGTCATATCTAGAATTATGTTACAAGTGTAATCAGTACTGATCTCAGACATAAAAGTGAAATAGGGATAATCTCTGTGTACATTAATAATTTATTTTTGCCTGATTCATTGTAACAATACTTACAGAGGGCGTATATAAATTTTATTAGAATATGTGCATACTGTCCAATATCATTTATCACATAGAATAGAAAACACTTTATAGACAACATTTGTTTTTAATTTCGTGTTTGGTTTTTAAGAGCTCCCTCATTCAAGCTTGTCGTTGCTAGTCTAATCAGTACAATTCTCTGACAGAAAAATCAACTGCAGATAACGGCCTTATACATTAACTAGCTTCTAGGCAGTCAAAAATGACGGTTTGGACGCCATATTCTGGCAGTTCATTCTATTATTATTATTATTATTTTGCAGTTGGTTAATTATACGGGATTGTTATTAGATAATGCAAGTGGCCTTGATTTGATAATGTTCTAGACAGCAATACAGTAGTAACTTCTACTGAATTAATGAGGACGGATGTATAGAACCAATAAAATGAAAAATAAATTAGGAATCCAGTAACTTTTGCTATCCATGTAATATCAGTTTTATTCCTAGTTCAGGCACACTTCAGCAAGATAGGTACGAAATACGTTCACCCGCATTTATTAATACCTTCAGAAACTTGGCGCATATGAAAGCAGTTTAATTGGTTTGTAAAACTCATTTCAGAGTGAATTACGCTGTAATCATATGTGTCGGTGGGCTTTCTGGTCAACTTAACCACAACCCTCCATTAATATTGCTTTCGAAAATCATAACTTCTACTACTCTCAAATGCTTCAGTCAATCGCAAGACATATTGTTTTTAGGCAGTGATTCTGTTGTAATATAGCCTGTAGACTACCATTATTTGCAAGCAGAAACTAGGTTGTAACACATCCTGGACGGGCATAATACAGTTAAATGTACTACGGAAAATATTTCTAGAGGATTCTTGCATTTTACCACAGAATTCCTGTCAGACACGCGATCTCCAGTAATACCGATTTATTTACATTATTTTACTTTAAATGACGGTAAGTATAATATCAAAAGCGGATAAATGCCATTTGTCTGAATGATATATTTCGTGATTCGTACATTTCGTGTAAACTTCCTATGAGTTTTTAATAAACTTCATCGTTTCTTATCTCCGGCCAAAAAAAATAAAAATAAAAAAAAATAAATAAAAAAATTAATCGTAGTTTGTGTTATAACCTAGTACTTATTATTGATACAGGTAATATAATGTCTATATACAATATCCTTCGCCTTAAATGAATTTTTGCATCTGGTTGTCGTAGATAAATAAAAAGCAGTATGTAAATTTAAACAAACGTACTAATTGTAACCTTGTGACACATAATTGCCTCGCATTATTTTTTTTTTCCCTGCTCTCCGTATTTCTAATATCTCTTCTCACTGCTATTTTGCGGCAATAATATCGTTGTTGTATTCCGAGTGTCATATCGCATATACTGTAAATCTAATCAAAAGTTTATATTAAATCTCATTTAATAGTTAACACATGTATCAAAAACTAATGGTATCATATATAATTGTAGTAAGAATTTAATCTGGAAAATCTTATAAGGAGAAACGAATTAGTCATTTTTAATGAAATCTTTTGTTATATGAATACGTTACTCTGGTTAGATTATCAGAGTATTTGGTTAGGATTTTGCATAAATAAATGCATTTTACTTAAGATCACGTAGACTATAATTTCGGAAACGGATAACTGTTTTTTATTTGATCAATGCATCATTACGTTTCTCCGAGTTTTAAATACACTTCACAGTTTCTTAACGTCTGCCGAAAAAATCTTAGGTTATGGTTTAACCTAGGGTTTTATAACTGACACAGACGAAATAGCATAAATATTGAATCCGTTCTCCTTACATGAATTTGGGCTTATAACTGATACAAATAATATAAGATAAACATCGAACTCCATTCCCCTTACACGAGTTTCTGCATCTAACTGTAGTAAATAAACAAAATGCAACATGAAGGAAGGAATGCAATATGGTGGCTGTTGATTGGCGAGTGACGGCTGTCACGTGACAGTTCTGCAGCCAATACATCTAGCAGCTATAGACGACGCATGTCTGATAACTGTACTGATTACACTTGTTCTATTAAATTCCAGCAGCGGCATGCCTGTTAGAGGGCGCTCTAAAAAATAAAACTCGAACCGAAAGAAAAAGATGTCTATAAACTGTTATCTACTTACTATGATAAATTATGTTAAACAGAATGCACATATTCTAATAAAATCTATATACTTGTCCTGTAGCTATTGTCACTACGATCTGCAAGAATTAATAATTTTAGTACAATGAGTTTCTTCATAAAACTTTTTTATGCCTGAGAAACATGCTGATTACATTTGTTCCATTAAATTCTAGCAACGACAAGCCAGATAGAGGGCGTTCTTAAAAATAAAACACGAACCGAAATAAAATGATGTTTATAAAGTGTTTTCTATTTTTTATGATAAATGATGTTAAACAGAATGCACATATCATAATAAAACCTGTATACGCCTCCTATAGGTCTTTTCACTGCGAACAGCAAGATTGAATAATTTTTGTATCCTGTTTTTTTTCTTTTCTCTTTTTATGTATGGAGAATTGTACAGATTACACCTGTTCTATTAAATTCTGAGAACGACAAACCTGAGAGCGGACACTCATAAAAGCAGTTATGATCTAATAACAAATGATTGCTATAAAGGTTATCCATATTTTATGATCAATATTGTTCAACAGTCGCGACTTACTCTAATAAATTGAATATACCCCACCTGTAGGGAATGTCTCTTTGAACAGAAAGATTAAATTAATAATGTACGATGAGTTTATATATAGTACCCTTTTATGACTGAGAACTGTACTGAATTAACTTGTTATATAAAAATCCAGAAACTACAAGCCTGATTGCAGGGTAAAATCTGATGTCAATAATTGTTGTTTATTATCAGCGATTAATTCTGTTAAATGTATGCACAATTCTAATAAAAACTACAAACGCTTGTACAGGTCATGCCGCTGCGAACAGCATGATTAAATAATTAATGTACACAGAGATTATAACTAGTTTTCTTTTATATCTGAGAAATGTTCTGATTACACTAGTTCTATTACACTATTACACTAGTTCTATTAAATTGTAGCAACGACGAACCTGAGAGCGGACGCTATAAAAAGCAATCATTAAGTAATAACAATTGATTGATATAATGAGTTCTCTACATTCTGTGATCAATTCTGTTGAAAAGTATGAACATGTGCTAATATTAGCAATTTACACCTCCTGTAGGTCATGTCACTGGGATCATAAAGATTAAATAATTAATGTACAAGAATTGCTATATCAAATTCGAACAACGAGAAGCCCGAGAGAAGGCGCTGTTTTTAAACAATCATTAACAAATAACAAGTGATTCCTATAAAGAGTTACCTATATTCTGTGATTATTCAGTTGAACACTATGCACATTTTGTAATAAATTCTTTATACGCCACCTGTAGCTGATTACACTTGTTATATAAAATTCTGGCAGCTACAAGCCTGAGTGCAGGCAAACAACAGATGTCAATAATGTACTCGTATTATTTAATTTCTGCTATTAATTCTGTTAAACAGTATGCATATTTTCTAATAAATACTATAAACACTTGTATTTGTCATGGCGCCTTGAACAGCATGATTAAATAATGAATATAAACAGAGATTATCCCTAGTTCATTGTTATGTCAGAGAACTGTATTGATTACGTAAGTTGTAATAAATTGTAGCTACGCCTCCTGCAGCTCTTGTCAATGCGACCAGCAAGAATGAACTTTTTGTACACTGAGTTTATTCTTAGCTCTATTTTATGCTTGAGAACTGAACTGATCACAATTGTTATATTAAATTTTAGCAACAACAAGCCTTAATGATGGCGTTCTTAAAAATAAATAAGAACCAAAAGAAAGTTATGTCTATAAAGTGATGTCTATTTTCTATGACAAATGAGGTTCAACAAAATACATATATCCTTATAATATTTATATACTCCTCCTATAGGTTTTGTCAATGTTATCAACAAGAATGAATAAATAATGTACACTGAATAAATTCTTTGTTCTTTTTCATGTTGGAGAACTGTACTGATTACAATAATTATATAAAATTCTAGAAACTACACGCCTGAGTGCAGGCTAACAACTGATGTAAATAAAGTGTTGTCTATAATTTGTGTTTAATTCTGTTAAACAGTATGCACATATTCTAATATAAACTATAAACGCTTGTATAGGTCATGTCACTGTGAACAGCATAATTAAATAATTAATTTACTCAGTGTTTATCCGTAGTTCTCTTATATGTCTGAAAACTGTACTAATTACACTTGTTCTATTAAATTCTACCAATGACAAACATGAGAGCGGACGCTAAAAAAGCAATCATTAACTAATAACAAATGTTACAATAAAGAGTTATATATGTTCTGCGATCAATTCTGTTCAACAGTAAGGACAAATTCGAATAAAAGTTATATACGCCTCCTGTAGGTCATGTCGCTGTGTTCATAAAGATTAATAATTAATGAACAACGAGTTAATGCACAGTTCTGGTTTATGTAAATGATCTGTAACGATTTCACTTGTTGTATCAAATTCTATCAATGACAATCCCGAGAGAATGCGCTGTTTTTAAATAATTATTATCAAATAACAAAAGTTTGCTATAAAGAGTTATCTATTTTCTGTAATCAATTTAGTTGAATAGTATATACGCTTCCTGTTGGTCATGTCGCTATGAATAGAAAGATTAAATAATTAATTGTAAGGAGTTAATGGACAGTTCTGGTTTGTGTCAGAGAAATGTTACGATTTTACTTGTTATATCAATTTCTAGCCACAAGTAGCCTGAGAAATGGCGCTCTTAAAAGCAATCATTAACAAATAACAAATGATTGATATAAAGATTTCTCTATATTCTGCAATTAATTCTGTTGAACAGTATGCACATTTTCTAATAAATGCTGTAAACGCTTCCTGTATTTCTTGACACTACGAACAGCAAGAATGAATTATTTTTTTGCACTGAGTTTACTCTTAGCTCTTTTTTATGACTGAGAACTGGACAGATTATACTTGTTCTATTAAACTCTAGCGACGACATACCTCAGCGCAGATGCTCTTAAAAAAATCATAAACTGAAAACAAATGATTGCTATAAAGTATTTTCTATTTACTGTGATCAATTTGTTGAACAGCATGAACATATTAGAATAATAGCTATATGCACTACGTGTAGGTCATTTCGCTGTGAACAGAAAGATTAAATAATTGAAGTACTAGGAGTTAATGTTAAGTTCGTGTTACTGTCCGTAAACTGTAACGATTTGTCTTGTTATATCAAAATCTAATAACGACAAGCCTGAGCGATGGCACTCTTAATAGTAATAACTAACCAATACAAAGTGATTGCTATTAGGAAATGTCTATATTCTGTGATTTATTCCTCTGAAGAATATACATGTATTCTAATGAACACTGTTACACTTGTCATTGCGAATTGCAAAAATGAATAATTTATTTACACAGACTGTATTCGTAGCTCTTTTTTATGTCTGAGAACTGTGCTGATTACACTTGTTCTATTAAAATCTAGCAATGACAAACCAGTGAGCTGACGCTACAATTCATGAACTAATAACAAATGATTCCTATATGGAGTTATCTGTATTCTGTGAACAATTCTGTTGAACAATATGGACATATTCTAATAAATGCAATTTACGCGTCCTGTAAGACATGTCGCTGTGGACAGAATGATTAAATAAATATTGTAGAAGGAGTTAACGCGCTGTTCTTGTATATATTAGTGAACTGTAACGAATTTACTTGTTATATCAAATTCTAGCTATGATAAGCCTGAGAGAAGGAGCTCTTAAAATCAATCATTAACAAATTACAAATGATTGTTATAAAGATGTATTTATATTCTGTGATTAATTCTGTTGGACGGTATGCACATATTCTAATTAAAGGTACATACGCCTCCTGTAGTTCTTGTTACTGGGAACAGCAAGAATGAATAAATTTTGTACGCTGAGCTTAATCTTAGCACTTTTGTATGTCCGAGAACTATACTGTTTACACTTGTTCTATTAAAATCTAGCAACGAAACAACCTGAGGGCGGACGCGCTTAAAAACCATCATTAACTACTCACAATGATATCAATAAAGTGTTATCTATCTTCTGTGATTAATGCTTTTCAGATGTATCCACATATTGTAATAAAATGTATATATCCTCCTATAGCTCTTGTCACTGCGAGCAGCAAGAATGAACAATTTTTTTACATTGATTTCATTCTTAGCTCTTTTTTATGTCTAAGAACTATACTGATTACACTTGTTTTATCAATTTCTAGAAACGACAAGCCTGAGAAAAGGCGCTCATATAAGGAATCCTTAACAAATAACAATTGATTGCTAGAAAGAGTTATCCATATTCTTTTATTAATTCTGTTGAACAGTAGAGACTTACTCTAAAAAAAGTATATACGACTCCTGTAAGTCATATCGCAGTCAACAAAAAGATTAAATTAATTATGTACAAGGAGTTTATCCATAGTACCGTTTTATGACTGAGAACTGTACTGATTACACATGTTATATAATTCTAGCAACTACATGTCCAAATGCATGCTAACAACTGATGTCAATAAAGTATTGTCTATTATCTGCGATTAATTCTGTTAAACAGTATGCACATATTCTAATAAAAACTATAAACGCTTGTATAAGTAATGTCACTGCAAACAGCATGATTAAAAAATTAATATTCCCAGAGATTATACTTAGTTCTCTCATATGCCTGAGAAATGTACTGATTACACTTGTTATATTAAATTCTAGCAACTACAAAACTGAGAGCGGACGCTATAAAAAGCAATGATTAACTATTAACAAATGATTTCAATAAAGAGTTATCTATATCCTGTGATCAATTCTGTTGAACAGTATGTACATATTCTAATAAAAACCATATACACCTCCTGAAGGTCATGCCGCTGTGACAATAAAGATTAAATAATTAATGTACAAGGAGTAAAAGCACTGTTGTTGTATAAGTTAGTGAACTGTAATGAAATCACTGGTTATATCAAATTCTAGCAACGATAAGCCGGAGAAAGTAGCCCCTAAAATCAATCATTAACAAATTACAAATGATTGTTTTAATAAGGTGTACTGTGTTAAATTCTGTTGGACGGTATGCATATATACTAATGAAAGGTTGCGACTCCTGTAGTTCTTGTTACTGGGAACAGGAAGATTGAATAATTTTTGTACACTGTGCTTATTCTTAGCACTTTTTATGTCTATTAACTATACTGATTACACATGTTTTATTATGTTGTAGCAACAACAAACCTGACAGCTGACACTCAAAAAACCAATCATTACTTAAAAACAAATGATTACTATAAAGAGTTATCTATATTCTGTGATAAATTCTGTTGAACAATATAAATTTATTCTAAAAAAAATTATATACGACTATTATAAGTCATATCGCTGTGAACAGAAAGTTAGAATTAATAATGTACAAGGAGTTCATCCATAGTACCATTTTATGACTGATAACTGTACTGATTGTACTTGTTATGTAATTCTAGCAACTACATGTCTAAATCCAGGCTAACAACTGATGTCAATAAAGTATAAAAAGCAATGATTAACTATTAACAAATGATTGCAATATAAAGTTATCTATATTCTGTGATCAATTCTGTTGAACGATATGGACATATTCTAAATAAAGCAATTTAAGCCTCCTGTAGGACATGTCGCTGTGAACAGAATGATTAATTAATATTATAGAATGATTAGTTAATTCACTGTTCTTGTATACGTTAGTGAACTCTAACGAAACCACTTCTTATATCAAACTTCTAGCAATGATAAGCCTGAGAGAAGGAGCTCTTGAAATCAATCATTAACAAGTTACAAATGATTGTTATAAAGAAGTATTTATATTCTGTGATTAATTCTGTTACACAGTATGCATATAATCTAATTAAAGGTAGATACGCCTCCTGTAGTACTTGTCACTGGGAACAGAAAGAATTAATAATTTTTGTACGCTGAGCTTAATCTTAGCACTTTTTTATGTCCGAGAACTGTACTGTTTACACCTTGTTCTATTAAAATCTAACAACGAAAATCGCTAATCACAAATGATGCCAATAAAGTGTTATCTATTTTCTGTGATTAATGCTGTTGAACTGTATCCACATATTGTAATAAAATCTATATATTCCTCCTATATCTCTTGTCACTGCGAGCAGCAAGAATGAATAATTTTTTTTATACTGATTTTATTCTTAGCTCTTTCTTATGTCTATAATCTATACTGAATACACATGTTCTATTAAATTGTAGCAACGACAAACCTGAGAGCTAACACTAAAAAAATCAATCACTAACTATAAACATATGATTGCTATAAAGAGTTATCTATATTCTGTGATCAATTCTGTTAAACAGTATAGATTTAGTCTAAAAAAAGGTATTGCGATTCCTGTAAGTCATATCACTGTGAACAGAAAGATTAAATTAATAATGTACAAGGAGTTTATCCATAGTACCATTTTATGACTGAGAACTGTACTGATTATATATGTTATATGAATTCTAGCAACTACCATGTCTAAATACATGCTGATAACTGATGTCAATAATGTATTGTCCAACATGTGCGATTAATTCTTTTAAACAGTATACACATATTCTAATAAAAACTATATACGCTTGTATAAGTCATGTTACTGTGAACAGCATGATTAAATAATTAATATACCCAGAGATTAACCATAGTTTTCTTATAAGTCTGAGAAATGTACTGATTACACTTGTTATATTAAATTCTAGCAACGACAATACTGATAGCGGACGCTATAAAATGCAATGATTAACTATTAACAAATGATTGAAATAAAGAGTTATCTATATCTGATTGATCAATTCTGTTGAACAGTATGTACATATTCTAATAAAAGCCATATACGCCTCCTGAAGGTCATGTTGCTGTGTATATAAAGATTAAATAATTAATGTACAAGGAGTAAATACACAGTTATTGTTAATGTTAATGATCTGTAACGATTTTATTGGTTATATCAATTTCTAGCAAACGACAAGCCTGAAAAAAGGTGCTCTTAAAAGCAATCATTAACAAATAACAAATAACAATTGATAGCTATAAAGTATTATCTTTATTCTGTTATTAATTGTGTTGAAAAGTAGAGACTTATTCTAATAAATAGAATATTCGCCTTCTGTAGGGAATGTAGCTGTGAACATAAAGATTTAATAATTAATATACAAGGAGCTAATGCACAGTTCTTGTTTATGTCAATGATCTGTACCGATTTCATTTGTTATATCAATTTCTAGTAACGACAACCGTTGTGAAAAAGGGTTCTTAAAATCAATCATTAACAAATAACGAATGATTGTTATAAAGATTTATCTATATTCTATGATTAATTTTTTTGAATAGTATGGACATATTCTAATAAAAGCTTATATACGCCTCCTGTAGGCCCTGTCACTGTAACTACAAGTATAAATAATTAATGCACACAGAAATTATCCCTATATCTCTTTTATATCTATTAACTGATCTCATTATACATCTACTATTACATTCTAGCAACGACAAACTAGATCGCAGGCGCTCTTAAAAACAACCTCGAACTAAAAATAAATTATTTCTATAAAGTGTTATCTATTTTCTGTTATTAATTCCGTTAAAGTATGCAGATATGCAAATAAAAACTAAATATGCCTCCAGTAAGTCTTGTCGTTGTGAACAGCAAAAATAAATTATTAATGTACACAGGGTTTATCCGTAATACTCTTATTTGTCAGAGTACTGTTTTGATTAGACTTGTTCTATTATATTCTAGCAACGACGTGCCCTGAATGTAGGCACTCTTAAATGTATTCGTGTAACTAATAACATCTCATAGTCTATAAAGTGTTATCTATTATTTGCGATTAATTCTGTTGAACAGTATACACTTATTGGAATAAAAACTATAAAAGCTCCTGTAGGTCACGTCAGCTGTGAACTACAAGATTAAACAATTAATGTACATAGGGAATCATCCCTAGTTCTCATTTATGTCATAGAACTGTTCTCATTACCTTGGTTCTATTAAATTCTATAAACGACAAATCTGAGAGCAGGCGCTCCAAAATACTAGTATGAACCGACTAAAAAATTAATGCTATAAAGTATTGTGTGAAATATACGATTAATTCTGACGAACAGTGTGCACATATTCCTAATAAAATCTTTAAGCGCTCCAATAGGTCATGTCACTGTGAACATAAACAATAAATAATTAATGACTTGGATTTAATCCATAGTTCTCTATTATGTCAGATATTTGTACTGTTATTTATTCTATGTGATAAATTATATTGTACAGTATGCACATATTCTAATAGAATCTATATATGTCTCCTGTAGGTGTTGTTACAATGAACGGCAAAAAAAATTATTAATGTACACAGTTATAATACCTATTTCTTTTATGTCTGAGAACTGTACTTGTAACATAATTCTAGATACGAGAAGCTTGAATGATGGCGTTCTTAAAAACAACCATGAACTAAAAACAAATGTTGTCTATAAAGTATTATCTATTTTCGATGACAAAATATGTTGAACTGTACTCACATATTCTAAAAAAATCGGTATACGCCTATTGTATGTATTATCACTGTGAAAATCAAGAATAAATAATTAGTGTAGATACATTTTATCCGTAGTTATCTTTTAAGTCAGAGAATTGTACTGATTATACTTGTTCTATTAAATTCTAGCATTAACAGTCGTAGAGTGCGGAGACTTTTAGAAGCAATCATGAACTAATAACAAATGATGTCTGTAATATGTCACATACTTTATGTGGTTATTTGTACTCAACAGTGTGCATTATATCCTAATAGAAGCTATAAACGCCTCCTGTAGGTCATGTCGCTGTGATCAGAATGACTAAATAATTAATATACAAGGAGTTTTTCCATAGTTTTCGTTTATATCAGAAAACTGTACTGATTACACATGTTTCATCTAATTATAGCAACGACAATCCTGAGTGGGGGTAAAATGAAAATCAATCATGAACTAATAACAAATGATGGCTGTAATGTGTTTATCTATTTACTGTGATTAATTCTGTTGAACAGTATGTACATAATCGATTAAAAGCTATTTCCGCAGCCTGTAGGGCATATCGCTGTGAACAGAAAGAATAAATAATTAATGTATACAGAGTTTATTAGTAGTTCTCTTTTTTGTCAGATAGCTGTACTGATTACACTTGTTATATCATATTCTAGTAACGACATACCCGAATGCTGGAGATCTTTAAGGGATTACTGGAGATCGCGATTCCGCCAGGAGTTTACATCAAAATACAGCAGTGGTCAAATGCAAGTCTCCACTATAAATTCTTCCCGAAGTACATTTAACGGTATCATGCTGGTCCAGGCTGTATTACAATCTAATTTGTGCTTGAAAATAATGGTCCAGGCTGTATTATAACGGAATTACTGCTTGAGAATTATACATCTTGCGGCTGACTACAGCAGTATTCCAACGATATTACTGTATGTTGTTGTAGCGGAATCGCGATCTCCAGTAAACCCCTCTTTAAAACAATCATAATCTAACAATATCGGATGTCTATAATGTGTTGTCTATTATCTGCGATTAACTCAATTGAACAGTATGCTCATATTCTAATAATAGCTATAAACGCTCCTGTAGCTCATGTAGCTGTGAAAAAAAAAAATTATAGACATGGAGTTAATCCATAGTTTTCTATTCTTTAAGAAAACTGTACTGATTACACTTGTTACATTAAATTCTAATAACGACAACCCTGACTGAGGGCGCTCTTAAAAATAAACACGAAATTAAGAACAAATGTTATCTATAAAGCGTTATCTATTCTATGTGATAATTTATGTTGGACAGTATGCATAATTCTAAAAAAAAATCTATATATGTCTCCTTTAGGCAACAATAAATCATTAATATACTCAGAGTATATCCTTAGTTCTCTCTTATGTTAGAGAACTGTACTGATTGGACTTGTTCTATTAAATTGTAGCAACGACATGCCTGAATAAGGGTCTTAAAGACAAACAAGATATTAAAAACTATTGTTGTCTATAAAGCATTATCTTTTCTATATATTGATGTTGGACAGTATGCACATATTCTACTAAAATCTACATACGCCTCCTGTGGGGATTATCACTGTTAACGGCAGGAATAAATAAGTAAATTATACAGAGATTATCTCATGTTCTCTTTTATTTCTGAGAACTGTACTGATTATAATTGTTATTTTAAATTCTAGCAATGACTAACCTGAATGATGGATCTCTTAAAATCAACCACGAATTAAATATAAATGATTTCTATAAAGTATTATCTATTTTCTGTGATTAATTCTCTTGAACAGTATGCACATTTTATAATAAAATCTATATACGCCTCCTGCATGTCTTGTCGCTGTGAACAGCAAGAATAAATTATTAATGTACGCAGAGTTTATCTGTAGTACTCTTATTTGTCTGAGTTCTGTTTTGATTAGAGTTGTTCTATTATTTTCTAGCAATGACATGCCTGAGAGCAGGCACTCTTAAAAGTAATCATGAACTAATAACAACTGATGTCTATAGGGTGTTATCTATTATTTGGGATTAATTCTGTTGAACAGATTCCACTTATTATAAAAACAGCTATATACGCCTCCTGTAGGTTTTGTCGCTGGAACAGCAAGAATAAATTATCAATGTACACAGAGTTTATCCGTAGTACTCTTATATGTCAGAGTACTGTTTTGATTACACTTGTTCCATTAATATCTAGTAACTGACTGAGGTCGCTCTTAAAACACTCATGAACCAATGACAATTGATTGCTATTATCTGTTTTCTATTTTCTTTGATTAATTCTGTTGAACAGTATGCACATATTCGAATAAAAACTATATTCGCTTCTGTATGTCTTGTCACTGTGAACTACAAGAATAAATAATTAATGTACTCAGAGGTCTTCCTAGTTATCTTTTAAGGCAAAAAACTGTACTGATTATACTTGTTCTATTAAATTCTAGCAACGACAAACCTGAGAGCAGGCGCTCTTAAAAACAATCATAAACTAATATCATCTGACGTCCATAAAGTGTTGTCTATTATCTGCGATCAATTCTATTTAACAGTATGCTCATATTCTAATAAAAACTATAAACGAACCTATAGCTCAGGTCGCTGTGAACAGAAAGAATAAAAAATTAATGACATGAAGTTAATTGGATATTGTAAAACTACTATAGCGTTTTACTACGGTTTCTGGTAACAGTTAGTGAGGTTATTACAACACTACACTTTGACCTACCTCACTTAGGCATCGATACTTCGTCAATTTATTATTTGGCTTGGTCGCCACGAGCGGTTTGATGAACGTACTAATAATACTTACAGTTCTCTGTGATGCTATGAACTCACAAGTTCACAGGAATCAGCAATAAGCCAGACACACTCACACATAGGAAGTACGAAGTCGAACAACTTTTTTATTCCAACAGTTTGTGTCTTACACTAGTATGCCGAACACGAACTGAAATTAGTTATCACTTATCCGAAGATTACAAGTTCTTTATGAGTGGAAAGTTTAATCACAATATACTCTCCTTCAATCAGCAATATATTAAATGCCTGTACAAGAATCACCAGTTCACAACAGCACATTAACAGTTCTCCTGGAACGTCAACGTGTATTTTCACACCATCTTGCTAGTCTTACGTTAGCATGTCAAGCCAATATTCGTCTCCCGTCGCGGACGTATTCATATGACCGAATATGTCTTCAAGAACACACCACTTTGCTTTCAGGCAACTATATTTTTCCCGGGCAGCTGCCACGAAAGTTAATACTTGACTGCCTGTGAGTCTAGCACAGAGTATCGGTTCTCGCTCTGTGTCGATTATCGATATGTGGACAGATACTCTTTAATCATGGATCGCTAGGCTACTGTAATGTCACAAAACCTTCCAGGTCTCTGGTTCAAAATGGGAAACTAACAGTGAACGATTTAAACAGAGACCTAAAAATGGTCGAGGTGTGACTAGATGGCTCTCCACTGCTAACAAGTACAAAATTACCTGTGAATTAACCTCTTACACAAAATTGTTGTTGGTAGGTACTTTTCTACAAAAAATTACATTAATATGGGTACACATACATCAAGTATGTGAACACAAAATTCATATCATATAAACAAACATTTGCGCATACGAAATAGTTGACCAGTTTGGATCCCATCCTACCGTGTACTACCTTAATGAGATCTGGTCGGCTGTCCTTTTCAAGGCTTAAAAGCTAACACACAAATTGTAATAAAAAAAATGGGTTTTACACTTTTGTCAAATGACCACACACCTCGTCACTGTAGCGGCCTATTGTAAGGACCGCTCTTAAATGCAATCATGAACATATAACAAATGATTGCTATAAAGAAATATCAATATTCTGTGATTAATTCAGTTGAACATTATGCACATATTGTAATCAGATTTATATACGACTCCTGTAGCCCTTGTCACTGCGAACAGCAAGAATGAATATTTTTTGTACACTGAGTTTATTCGAAGTTCTTTTTTCTGTCTGAAACTGTATTGATTACACTTGTTGTATTAAATTCTAGCAACGACAAAACCTGTGTGACGAGAGCTTAAAAACAATCATGAAATAATAAAAAATTATGTGTATAAAGTGTTATCTATATTCTGTGATTAATTTTGTTCAACAGTATGCACATATCCTAATAAAATCCAAAAATGCCTCTTGTAAATCTTTTCTTTGCGAACAGCAAGAATGAATAATTTTTGTACACTGAGTTTGATCATAGATTTTTAATTGTCTGAGATCTGTATTGATTACACTTGTTCTCTTAAATTGTAGCAATGACAAAATGTGAGAGGGGACGCTCTTAAAAGCAATAATGAAATAATAACAATTACTTGCTATTAAGAATTATCTATATTCTTTGAGGAATTCTGTTGAACTGTATGAACATATTCTAATAAAAGCGATATACGATACCTATAGGTCATGTCGTTGTGAACAGAATGATTAAACAATTAATGTATTAGGAGTTAATTCACAGTTCTTGTTTATGTCAGAGAACTGTAACGATTTCACTTGTTATATCAAATTTTAGCAACGACATGCCTGAGAGATGACGCTATTAAAAGCAATCATTAACATTTAATAAACGATTGCTATAAAGAAATATCAATATTCTGTGATTAATTCAGTTGAACATTATGCACATATTGTAATCAGATTTATATACGACTCCTGTAGCTCTTGTCACTGCGAACAGCAAGAATGAATAATTTTTGTACACTGAGTTTATTCTAAGTTCTTTTTTATGTCTGAAACTGTAATGATTACACTTGTTGTATTAAATTCTAGCAACGACAAAACCTGTGTGACGAGAGCTTAAAAACAATCATGAAATAATAAAAAAATATGTGTATAAAGTGTTATCTATATTCTGTGATTAATTTTGTTCAACAGTATGCACATATTCTAATAAAATCCAAAAATGCCTCTTGTAAATCTTTTCTTTGCGAACAGCAAAAATGATTAATTTTTGTACACTGAGTTTATAAGTAACGGTTTTTTATGTCTGAGAACTGTTCTGATTATACTTGTGAGACAAAATTCCAGCAACTACAAGCTTAAGTGCATGTGCTCTTAAATTCAATCATGAATTAATAACAACTGAGGTCTATAAAGCGTTATCTATTATCCGCGATTAATTCCGTTGAACACTTTACACATAGTCAAATAATAACTATAAACGCTTCTATTTGTCATGTCACTGAACAGCGAGATTAAATAATTAATGTACACAGAGATTTTCCCTAGTTGTCTTTTATGTCTGAGAACTGAACTGTTTACACTTGTTCTGTTAAATAATAGCAACGACAAACTTGACAGCGGACGCACTTAGAAACAATCATCAACTACTAACAAATGATTGCTATAGAGACTTATCTATATTCTGTACTCAAATCTGTTGAACTGTATGGACATATTCTAATAAAAGCAATTTACGCCTCCATTTGGTCATGTCGCTGTGAACAGAAAGATTCAATTATTAATGTACAAGGAGTTAATGCACAGTTCTTGTTTATATCAGAGAACCATAAGATTTCCCTTTTTATATCAAATTCTAGCTACGACAAGCTTGAAAGAAGGCACTCTTAAAAGCAATCATTAACAAGTGACACATGATTGCTATCAAGAGGTATCTTTATTCATTGAATAATTCTGTTAAACGGAATGCACATATTATAATTAAAGTTATATACGCCTTCTATAGCTCTTGTCACTCCGAACAGCAAGAATGAATAATTTTTGTATACTAAGTTTATCCCTAGTTCTCATTTATGTCTGAGAACTGTATTGATCACACTTGTTCTACTAAATTCTAGCAACGATAAGCTCGAGTGAGAACGCGCTAAAATCAAATAGGAACTAATGACATCTGATGTCTATAAATTGTTCTGTATTATCTCCTATTAATACTGTTGAACAGTATTCTAATAAAAGCTATAATCGCCTCCTGTAGGGCATGTCGCTGTAAACAGCAAGAATAAATAATTAATATTCTACGAGTTTATGTTACATACTCTTTTATCTAAGAAAACTTTACTTATTATACTTGTTCCATTAAAATCTAGCAACGATAGACCTGCATGCGGGAGCTCTTAAAAACAATCATTAACTGATTACAAATGTTTGCAATAGGAGTAATTAATTTTCTGTGTTTAATTCTGTTAAACAGTATGCACTACTCTAATAAAAGCTTCATTAGCCTCCTGTAGGTAATGTTGTTGCGAAAAGAAAGATTAACAAATTAATGTACAAGGAGATTATCCACAGTACCCTTCTATGACCGAGAACTGTACTGATTACACTTCTTATATAAATTTTAGAAACAACAAGCCTGAGTTCAGGCCCTCTTAAATTCAAACATTAACTACTAATAATAACTGATGCCTTTAAAGTGTTGTCTATTACCTGCGATTAATAAAGTTTAACAGTATGCACATGTTCTAATAAAATCTATACACGCTTCTATAGGCCATGTCGCTGTGAACAGCAAGATTAAATACTTAAAGTACACAGAGATTATCCCTAGTTCTCTATTATGTGTGAGAACTGTGCTGATTACACTTGTTATAACAAATTCTAGCAACTACAAGCCCGAGAGACGGGGCTCTTAAAAACAATGATCAACAAATAACAAATGATTGCTACAAAGAGGTATCAATATTCTGTGATTAAATCTGTTGAACTTAATTCTCATATTATAATTAAAGATATATACACCTCCTGTAGCCTTTATCTGTGCGAACACCAAGAATGAACAATTGTTTTTACACTGAGCTTATTCATAGCACTTATTTATGTCAGAGAACTGTACTGATTACACTAGTTCTAATAAATTCTAGCAACGACAAACAAGAGAGCGGACGCTATAAAAAGCAATCATTAACTAATGAAAATGATTGCTATAAAGAGTTTTATTTTTTCTGTGATTAATGCAGTTTAACAATATCCACATATTGTAAAAAAATCTATGTACGTCGTAAGTAGCTCCTGTCACTGCGAACAGCAAAAATGAATAATTATTGTATACTGATTTTGTTCTTAGCTCTTTTTTATGTTTGAGAACTATACTGATTACACATTTTCTATTAAATCCTAGCAACGGCAAACCTGAGAGCTGACACTCTTAAAAGCAGTAATGAACTAATAACAAATGATTGATCTTAGGAGTTATGTATATTCTGTGATCAATTCTATTGAACAATATAGATTTATTCTAATTAAATGTATATACGACTCTTGTAAGTCATATCGCTGTGATCAGAAGGATTAATTTAATAATTTACAAGGAGTTTATCCATAGTACCATTTTATGACTGAGAACAGTACCGATTACACTTGTTATATAAACTTAAAAAAAAATCAATGTTCTTACAAAGACTTCTCAGTATATATATATTCTCTAATGTGCTGTGTCATAGATCATTTTAGCCTGTTTACTTCTAATTCACAGGTACACAATTTCAATACAAGAAGCAGAAATAACTTGCACAAGCAAAAAATCATCACTGTCATTAGTGCAATGAGGAGTTAATTATTCTATTTATCAAACTTCCCAAGGGTATAAAACAGTTTGCAGAAAATAAAGATGTATTTTAAGAAAAACTGAGAGACTATCTTATTGGCAACTTATTGTACTCCATTCAAGAATTTGAACAAAATATTTAATTGTATTCAATATGTCTTTTGCAAAACTCAGTTGTAATAATTTATGTTTACTTTATTGTCTTTTTTTTGTAACATGTAATTGTTTTTACTATCATTATGACTCATATTGTATGTATGTATAATAACCATGACATGTTTCACATCCCAGAGGTGCTTCCTCAGCAGGGATCCATGAAACTAGATTGATAAATAACTAAATGTAAAGATTTATCTATATTCTGTGATTACTTTTGTTGAACTGTATGTACATTTTCTAATAAGAGCTATATAAGCCTCCTGTTGCTCTTGTCACTGCGAACAGCAAGAATGAAAAATTTTTGTACACTGAGTTTATCCTTTGTTCTTTTTTTATGTATGAGAACTGAACAGATTAGACTTGTTCTCTTAAATTCTAGTAACGACAAACCTCATACCAGATGCACTTAAAACAATTATCAACTAATTGATTTTGTGATCAATTCTGTTGAAGAGTATGAACATTTTCAAATTAAAGCAATATACGCCTCCTGTAGGTCATGTCACTGTGAACAGACAGATTAAATAATTAATGTAGAAGGGGTCTGAGAACTGTACTGATTATACTTGTTCTATTAAATTGTAGCAACGACAAATATGTGAGCGGACGCTCTTGAAAACAATCAAGAACTAATAACAAATGATTGCTATAAACAGTTTTCTATATTCTGTGATCAATTCTATTAAACATTATGGACAAATTCTAATAACATATATATATACAGTACGTGTAGGTCATGTCGCTGTGAACAGAAAAATTAAATAATTAATATAGAAGGAGTATATACATAGTAAGCTTTTAAGACTGAGAACTGTACAGATTTCACTTGTAATATAGTATTCTAGCCACCACATGCCTGAGTACAGGCTAAGAACTGATGTCAAAAAAGTTTTGTCTGTTATCTGCTTAAATGCTGTTAAACAGTATGTAAATATTTTAGTAAAAAATATAAATGCATCTACAGGTTATCTCGCTGTGAGTAGCTACATTAAATAATTAAAGTACCCAGAGATTGTCCCTAGTTTTCTTTTATATTTGAGAACTGTGCTCATTACACTTGTTGTATTAAACGACAAACCTGAGAGCGGACGTTATTAAAAGCAATCATGAACTAATAACAAATGATTGCTATAAAGAGTTATCGATATTCTGTGATCAATTCTGTTGAACAGTATGGACATATACTAATAAAACCTATTTACGCCTCCTGTAGCTCATATCACTGTTACCCGGAAAATTAAATTACTAATATACTATTAAATAATTCACAGTTCTTGATTATGGCAGAGAACTGTAACGATTACACATTTTATATCAAATTCAAGCAACGACAGCCTGAGAAAACGAGCTCTTGAAAGCAATAAATTACAAATAACAAATGTTTGCTATAAAGATTTATCTATATTCTGTGGTTAATTTTGTTATGCAGTTTGTACATTTCCTAATGAAAGCTATATATGCCTTCTGTAGCTATTGTCACGGGGCACAGCAAGAAGGAATAATTATTGTACTCTGAGTATATTTTTAGCACTTTTTATGTTTGTGAACTGTACTGATTTCATTTGTTCTATTATATTCTTCCAACGACTAAGCTAAGTGCTCGCGCGCTTAAAAACAATCATGATCTAAAAACAAATGATGTCTATAAAGTGTAATCTATTTTCGGTATTTAATTGTTTTTCAACAGTATACACATATTCTAATCAAATCAACATTCTCCTCCTGTAGCTCTTGTAACTGCGAACAGCTAGAATGTATAATTTTTGAACACTGAGTTTATTCTTAGCTCCTTTTTATGGCTGATAACTCTATTGATTACACTTGTTATATTAAATTCTAGCAACAACAAATCCGAGAGAAGGCTGTAAGGAAAAGAAGTTTCCTCACTTTGATTGTATATTAATTTAATTTTTAAATATGATCAGTGCCTGTTATACAGTTCTTATTTGAGAAAAGTTATTAGCATCGCTGACTTGGCTGTTGGGAGGACGGAGCATCTGTTGGTGTTTGGGTTGCCAAGCAGTGTTTTGATGGCAGCAGAGAAGAGAGATTCTGCTGTAAGAAAATATCGTATTGTTATCAGGAGTTAGTGTAAAGTATTCGATATTGAAGACGAAAAAAAAAAAAAAAAAATAAAATGTTTTACTGAAAATATAAAATTTATTAATAATTACAACAAATCATATAAGGCGCTGTTTTGAAATAATCGTTAACAAATAACAAATAATTGCTATATAGAGTTATCTATATTCTGTTGAACTGTTTGGTCATATTCTAATAAAAACTGTATACACCTCCTGTAGGTCATGTCGCTTGAACAGAATGTTTAAATTAATAATGTACAAGGAGTTAATGCAAGGTTCTTGTTTATGTCAGAGAACTGAAACCACTACTCTCTTTATATTAATTTCTATCTACCTCAAGCCTGAGAAAAGATTGTGTTAAAAGCAATCATTAAAGAATAACAAGTGATTGCTTTAAAGATTTATCTATATTCTGTTATTAATTTGGTTGATCAGTATGGACATATTCTAATAATTCCCATATACGCCTCCTGTTTATCATGTCGCTGTGAGAAGACATATTAAATAAGTAATGTAGTAGGAGTTAATACACATTTCTTGTTTATGTTAGACAACTGTAATGAATTAACTTGTTATATCAAAATTCTAGCAACGATAAGCCTGAGAGAAGGCGCTCTTGAAGGCAATCTCTATAACGGTATGCACATATTCTTATTAAAGGTATATACGCCCATACAGCTCTTGTCATTGCTAATAGCAAGTATGAAAGATTTTTGTACACTGAGTTTATCCTTTGTTATGTATCAGAAATAGACAGATTATACTTGTTCTCTTATAATCTAGCAACGACAAACCTCATAGCAGATGCACTTAAAAGCAATCATGATATTATAACGAATCCGTGCTATTAAGAGTTATCTGTATTCTGGAATCAATTCTGTTGAACTGTATGTGTAAGCAATATACGCCTCCTGTAAGTCATGTCGCTATGATCAGAAAGATTATATAATTAATGAAGAAGGAGTTAATGTGGAGTTCTTGTTTTTGTCTAAGAACTGTACTGATTACATTTGTTGTATTAAATTCTAGCAACGGCAATCCTGTGAGCAGATGCTCTTAAAAATAATCAAGAACTAATAACAAATGATTGCTATAATGATTTATCTATATTATGTGATCAATTCTGTTGAACAGTACCGACATATTATAATTAAATATGTATACGCCACCTGTAGGTCATGTCGCTGTGAACAGAAAAAATATATTATTAATGTACATGGAGTTTTTATATAGTACGCCTTTAAGACTGAGAACTGTAGTGATTTCACTTGTTATATAGTATTCTAGCAACTACATGCCCGAGTACAGGCTAAGAACTGATGTCAAAAAAGTGTTGTCTACTATCTGCGGTAATGCTCTTAAACAGTATGCAAATATTCTAATAAAAACTATAAACGCATCTACAGGTTAACTCGCTGTGAAAAGCTACATTTAATAATTAATGTACACAGAGATTATCCCTAGTTCTCATTTATATCTGAGAACTGTGCTGATTACACTTGTTCTATCGAATTCTAACAACTACAAACCTGACGTTCCTCAAAACAATCAAGAACTAATTACAAATGATAGCCATAATGAGTTATCTAAATTCTGTGATCAATTCTGTCGAACAGTATGGACATATTCTAATTAATACTAGATACGCCTCCTGTAGGTCATATCGCTGTGACCAGAACGATTAAATTATTAATGTACAGGGAGTTAATACACAGTTCTTGTTAATGCCAGAGAACTATAACCAATACACTTTTCATATCAATTTATGACAACTACAAGCATGAGAAAAGGCGCTCTTAAATGCAATCATTAACAAATAACAAATGTTTCCTATAAAGCTTTATCTATATTCTGTGATTTTTTTGTTAAACTGTATTAACATATTCTAAGAAAAGCCAAATATGACTCCTGTAGGTCATGTCATTGTGAACAGAAAGCTTAAATTAGGTCATGTCGCTGTGAACAGAAAGCTTAAATTATTAATGTACAAGGACATAATGCACAGTTCTTTTTTACGTCAGAGAACTGTAACGATTACACGTTTTATACCAAATTCTAGGTACGACAAGCCTGAGAGAAGGCGCTCTTTTAAGTATGCACAAACAAATAACGAATGATTGCTATAAAGATTTATATATATTCTGTTATCAATTCTGTTAAACATATTCTAATAAAATCTATATACGCCTCCTGTAGCTCTTGTCACTGCGAACAGCAAGAATGATTAATTTTGGTACACTGAGTTTATCCTTTGTTATATATGAGGAATGTACATATTACACTTGTTCTCTGAAATTCTAGCAACAACAAACCTCATAGCAGAGGCAGCTAAAAGCAATCGTGAAGTAATAACGAATCATTGCTATACAGAGATATCTATATTCTGGGATCAATTCTGTTGAATAGTATGCACATATTCTAATAAAACCAAATAACGCCCCGGGTAGCACTAGTTACTAGGAACACCAAGAATGATATATATATATATATATATATATGTGTATATATATATATATATATATATATATATATATATATATATATATATTTTGCTGTGGTCAGTCTTTAGACTGGGTTGATGCAATCCTCCATCCATTCCTACCCTGTGCTAACATAACCCTTACAACCCACGCCCTCATATATCTGCCTCATATATTCTAATCTCTGTCTGCCTCTACAGTTCTTACCTTCTACTGTTCCCTCCACTAACAAATTAACCAATCCAGCATGTCTCAAAATATGACCTACCACCCTGTCTCTTCTTCCTGTAAGCTTCTTCCATAAACTTCTTTTCTCAACCATCATTTCCAAAACTCGTTCATTTCTTACTTTGTCTGTCCACCTAATTTTTAGCATTCTTCTGTAGCACCACATTTCAAATGCTTCAAGTTTCTTTCTTTCCGGTATTCCTAAAGTCCATGTTTCGCTACCATAAGGTGCTGTGCTCCACACATAGAGTTTTAAAAATTTCTTTCTAATTCCTAGATCAATATTTGAAACTAAAAGGTTTCTCTTTTTCATGAAGGCTCTTTTAGCTAGTGCTATTATGCTTTTAACATCATTCCTGCTTCGGCCATCGGTTGTAATTTTGCTTCCCAAGTAACAGAACTCACTCACTTCTCCTATAGCATCCGATCCTATTTTTATATTTAATCTGCTACTATTGGTATCATTTCTGCTACATTTCATCACTTTTGTCTTACTTTGATTTATATCAGTCCAAAATCTTCCTTCAGTATTTTGTTCATGCCATTCAATAACTTCTCAATATCCTCAGCCCTCTCTGATAACAAGCCAATGTCATCAGCAAATCGTAGCATACTGATTTTTTCTCCCTGATAACTTATTCCACATAGAAAGTTTTCTTTGACTTTCTTCATTGCTTCTTCCACATACAAGTGAATATTAACGGGATAGACTACGACCTTGTCTCACACTCTTTTTAACTGATGCATGTCTCTCGTGATTCACTACTTTTATTACAGCCACTTGATTCTTATAT
>CM061918.1:19951055-20200110 GCA_031002005.1 Vandiemenella viatica
ATGATTTATAGGTATTTTTCTTTTTCTTTTACGACGATTGTTTTCTGCTTCAAATTACTTTTGAACTTGACCACAACTGCTAGAAAGAAAACAAAACTCCTATTGTATATGTCCAGCTTGTAGTAGCTTGCGACTGTTTTTTTTGGTCCAGGTTGTATTTTAAACTATCAATCTCAATTTAGAGATTATCAAGAATGAAGCTAGATATCCCAATATTTTACTCTTCTCTTAAACGTGTTTCTTCAAGTTAGATAACAATACATGGTCGATTTGGCTTGTTCCAAATTTTTTTCTTGTCGAGGCCACATTTAAACCAAACCATCTCAACTGTGAAATAACATTTAACGAGAAGTTTAATCCAGATATATATATTAAAAGAATCTTAAATTTTCATATGTCTTTTGGTATTATACATTAATTTTCAGGGAATTGCATGCACTGATTGTTTTTTTTATCATTAGAAATATGTATTAAAACTTTAGTGTTGAGAATAATAACGGATTATCACAACTGCATTTTTTTTTTTTTTTTGTATTTACGCTGATGGTTTTTTGGTATTAAGCTGTAATTCTGTGCAATACGAGCGTGTTTCTGACGTAATTTAGCTTTTATTCATTTTATATTTGATTACGTTGTTAAGTAATGCAATGGGTTTTAATATAAACAGAAGTTTATGTTATGTCCATACTGTTGGAAAGTTACCCATTATGACAACTGAACTTTTTTTGGCAACCGTTGGTCCGCAATTTTAATATGAATTATTATTTGACTCAATGAGACAGATAGAAAGTAAGACGATGCACATCTCGGTTAGCACTCAAGATACAGAAAGTCAAAAATTATTTATAGATATAGTTTCTTTTCCTTTTGACACCGAGTTTCTTCTGCTTCAAACAGCCTTTCAACTTGAACGCAACCGCTAGAAAGAAAACAAAACTCCCATTGTATATGTCCAGCTTATAGTAGCTTGCGACTGGATGTTTTTGGTCCAGGTTGTATTTCAAACTATCAATCTCAATTTAGAGATGCAATATCCCAAGGACAAAGTAATATATTAAATTTCACTTTCAATGTGTCTCGTCAAGTTAGATAAGAATGCATCATCTGGTTTAACGAGAAGTGTTAACGAGGTATATAGATAAAATCTTCAATTTTGATTTGTCTTGTGGTGTTATATAAGAATACATCATCAAATGTATTCACAAGTTTCTGGGTTGGACGAATACTATAAAGTAGTAAATCAACATGGAATTTTGTTTCCTTGTGAAGAAAGTTTAAATTTGTTCTTAGGATCCACGATGGTAATTTAAACATTTCTGAGATACAAAAACTTAACTCAACCGGCAAAAATACTCTATTAGATGAAAACGGGGGTGTAGGGAAACTTCTACAGGGGCGTGTGCTATATCGCAATTAAATCAAACTATACAACGAGCTTGCTGGGTGAACGTAGCCCTCAAGCCTTGCACTCGAGAACACCTGTATTCAAATCTCCGTCCGCCATCCGCCCATCCAGTTTTCGGTTTTACATGGTTTCACAAGCAAAATACTCAGGATTTGATGCACACCTCTTGGTCCCGGAGCTCAACGTTAAATTTTTTCTCAATTAAACGCATATATAAATTATCAACAAATCTATATCTATAAAATGAAAATCGGATAAATTTGGCTGATAAAAACTCGAAAACTACGGACCGGATTTCGATGGAGTTTTCACCGTCTTAATGCTTAGAATCTCAATTCAGTTTGGCGTCTGACGTTTCAACGTTAAATAACGTAGGAGCATTAAATGAAATTCTGAGTGCATGGTGACGAATCCCAAAGCTGGAAAGATCAGATGCTGCATACTTCGCACTAAATATACAACTACAACGTCTCTGACCATAGGCTTTAATGAAAGCAATAAGATAACTTTACAATAATAACTATTTTGCACACTAACCAAAACTTGACGTATTCTTTTCTTTATTTCGGGATATTCAATTTTTAAACGCCATAGATAGCTGAATAAACAACTGATTTTTTTAAGCACGATCTCTGGACAATCGTCAATTATACTGTTTATGATGATACTATTCTGGATTCACTTTCGATACTTGTATAAAAGGATTAATCTGCGGAGTTACAACCCTGAATGAGGGCGTTCTTAAAAATTAAACACCAACCGAAAGAAAATGATGTCTATTAAGTGTTATCTATTTTATATGGTAAATGATGTTAAACAGTAGACATATTTTGTAAAAAAATCTATATATTCCTCCCTTAGATATTGTCACTTTTAACAGCAAGAATAAGTAATTAATGTCACTGAGTTTATCTTAGCTCCTATTTATGCCAAAGAACTGTTACGAAAACACTTGTTCTATTAATTTCTAGCAACGACAAACCTGATTGCGGACGCTCTTAAAAACAATCATTAATTAACAAAAAATGATTGCTATTATGAGTTATCTATATTTTGTGATTAATTTTGTTGCACAGTATGCAGATATTGTAATAAAATCAATATACGATTCCTGTAGCTCTTGTCATTGCGAAAGGAAAGAATGAAAAATTTTTGTACACTGAGTTTTTTCTAAGTTCTTTTTTAAGTCTGAGAACTGTACTGACTACACATCTTCCATTAAATTCTAGCAACGACAAAACCTGTGTGCGGACGCTCTTAAGAACAATCATGAATTAATAAGAAATGATGTCTATAAAGTGTTGTCTATATTCTGTGATTAATTCTGTTCAATAGTATGCGCATATTCTAATAAAACCTATAAGTTCCTCCTGTTGATCATGTCTTTGCAAACAGCAAGAATTATTAACTTTTGTACTCTGAGTTTATTCTAAGTTCTTTTTAATTCTGGGATCTGTATTGATTATTCTTGTTCTATTAAATTCTAGCAACGTCAAACCTGAGAGCGGACGATCTTAAATCAATCATTAACAAATAATCCAAATTATTGCTATAAAGAGTTTTGTATATTCTTTGATCAATTCTATAGAACACTATGAAAATTTTCTAATTAAATCTATATACGCCACCCATAGGTCATGTTGTTGCAAAAAGAAAGATTAAATAATTAAAGTACCAGGAGTTTATCAACAGTACCATTTATGACTGAGAACTGTACTGATTACACTTGTTGTATAAAATTCTAGCAACGACAAGCCTGAATGTGGGCGTTCTTTAAAATTAAACACGAACTGAAGTAAAATGATATCTATAAATTATTTTCTGTTTTCAATAATAAAAGAAGTTAAACAGTATGCACATTTTGTAATAAGATCTATATATGCCTCCTGTAGGTATTTTCACTTTTAACAACAAGAATAAGTAATTTTTGTACACTGAGTTTGTTCTTAGATCTTTTTAAGTCAGACAACAGTATTGATTACACATTAAATTCTAGCAAAGTCAAAGCTGCGAGCGTACACTCTTAAAACAATCATGAACTAATAAAAAATAATTGAAATAAAGAGTTTTGTGTATTCTTTGATCAATTCTGCTGAACACTATGGACATTTTCCAATAAAATCTGTATACACCTCCTGTACGTCATATCACTGTGGACAGAAAGTTTAAATTATTAATGTACAAGGAGTTAATACACAGTTCTTGTTTATATCAGAGAACTATAACGATTTCACTTGTTATATCAAATTCTAGCAACGACAAGCCAGAGAGAAGGCGCTCTTATATGCAATCATTAGCAAAAAACAAATGACTGCTATAAATTGGTATCTTTATTCTGTAATTATTTCCGTTAAACGGAATGCACATATTATAATTAAAGTTATATACGCCTCGTGTAGCTCCTGTCACTGCGAACAGCAAGAATGAACAATTTTTGGTATACTGAGTTAATTCTTAGCTTTTTTTAATGTCTGAGTGCTGTACTGATTACACTTGTTCTATTAAATTTTAGCAACGAGAAACCTGAGAGCGGATGCTCTTAAAAGCAATCATGACCTAATAACAAATGATTGTTATAAAGAGGTATTGTATAAAAAAGGGGGGCTATTAGAATTAATTATGAATATTATTATCTCCAACACCTGCCTTACCTTCATACCTTTATACGTGAGTAATTAAATATGAATGTGAAAATGAAAATGATTTTAAATGGTTGCAAAAAAAGGTGAACTAGAAGGAACTAGAAACATGAATATTGTACGCAAAATTAAATCCAAATTTATTGAGTCTTATAGCTTATACAAGGCCGGGTAATAGTTAACTTTACGTTAAACATATTCCAAAGACAACAAAAACAAGCAATACCCGACGTTTACAATCCGCCGATGAAAAGCAAACATAAACTGAATTAAATATTTCAATGAGTAGCACAGTCAACATATTATCAACGTGGCAACACAGGCCATCAAATTGATGTTAACATTTACTACAAAAAGGAGTATCCCAGGCGCCATATAAAGTTAAAAAGCATCGTCTTGAATTTACACAAATTAGCAAGAAGCTTGGAATTTGAAATTAAACGTGTAAATTAGCTAGCTCAGTGATTTCATGACGGGAGCAGAGTCTTATCTCAGTGCCGCTTAAGGGCTCGCAAGTCTCGTCAAAACCCAATGAATCGTGACCGTATGCTTCGGTACTTTACCATGAATACATCGTCATGATGAAGTGTGACACGCACAGTGCCACTGCAGCTGTGAAAGCCAGGTTAGCGGATACAACTTCTCGCTTCCCAGAGCAAGAGAGTGTGATCAGAAATAGTCAGTGATCACTGGACGAGAGCGTGTCGGCTGACACGTCTGCACGGTGGCTCGTCCCGACAGCAAGTGTCCTCAAAATGGCCTCTTCTCTTCTTCCTCCGAAAAGTCGTCTACAACTCGCCACATGCAACAGAATCCCTTGAGTTAACATTTGTGAACCCCTATAAACGTTCACGATTGGTCATCGATATATGTCCGTCGTCACGTGTTTTATATCGCGGCCAGCATTCGCTGCCTCCGTTCGCGCAATTTTGCCTGACCTCGACCAAGCTTCGGAGAGGGGTGAGTTCAGTGCACCCTCCTAACGGACCACCGCTGTTGTTAGCGTCGGCGACGCCGAGTCGGGAGACCCAGCTATTGTCTCGATCTCGACCGTTCGAAAATGGCAGCTCCAGCTTCCCATATCCATTATATTACTGAGCAGCCAGTTTTGTAGAAATTAAAATTATAATAATGATAACTCTGGCCGCCTGGGTTAAATATACAATCATTTACCTATGCAATATCCCTATTATTTATGATATTTACAACTTATAAAATTGAATATTAAAAAGAAAATCTGAATATTAATTAAATTATTTAATTATATTCATTGTCGGTGACTCCGTCATACCACAATATTCCTCCTACCCTATCAAAATAAAATTATTGAAAATAATTTTATTTGAACTATTCTAATTCCCTCTAGTTGCAACAAATTATTGCCTACCCTATAGTATCACGGTTCTAGTTCACTCAAATTTTATTGCACACATGTGACCTTAAAATGTGAAAATACGACACATGACTCTGGTTACCATTTTACATTCGTTACAATGAAATGCCTTACACTAATACATGTTAAAACAATATAAACATTGACAAAGTACAAGAGAGAAATAAGCAACAAATTAGTTCTGTTCATTCAAATGAAAACACAATGAAAACAGATTGTTCATACAACATCTTAATATCAAAGCTATATAAATCAATTGATTATTTACAATAGATTATACAACTTCAGCATATGTGTTGAAGTCAGATTTACATGACAGGTGGTCAATTGACTTTAGCAACAACAAAATAAATCGCACCGAATGTTAATTTTCGCGGTTGACACAAGCATGTCCAAACCACATCAATGCAAAGAAGTCAAAGACAATAAATCAATCAACGAGTTATATATGACTTCCCGTAAGAATTTAAAGGATAGTCCCCGCAGAAAATAACATTGCGTCTTCATAATTTTGACAAGCGTAACGATGACATCAAAGCGATAACACTACGACAGGGATACGGGATATAATGATCCGATTAAGCCATTAGCTGTTCCAGTTTTGTATCATCATCCAAGTGATTTTTAATAGCCACGGAAACCGCAATCCAATTAAACTTTTAATACATGCCATACCTTCAACGATCATTCTGGATGAAAACAATGCTGTGCACTCAATATAACGAAATAGAAACATTTCTATAAATGGCGAATTACTTGAAGGCGTGCGAGTAAAATTTTCAGGTGTCGTTAGATTATAATCAATCAGCTATCGGTTAAGGACAGTTATTAAGCTCTCTGAGACGTATGAGGAAACGAAAAGTATCGACACTCACGGGTATTGAAGATGGGATCGCTTTTATAGGATTTGTCCATTCCACATGATGCCGTTATACTATAATTGATAGTGGACGTTGCGAACTTATGCGACTTACATCGCCAAACTAATCAACATCGTCCTCTTGTTCTTCAGATCATACTCTTTTATTCATTGCCGCATAACTTTTTAAACGACGCTCGCGTGCCTCGATTCTTACACTTATTTTGCCATCTTAAAATGCCGCGCAGTCCGCACAGTGAATTTCCAACTCGCACTGTTGAATGGGCTTTAAATATTTACTTTTAGTGTTACAGTCCGTTCTATTGTCATCAGCTGATACCGTTCCATCAAGCTATCAGCGTTAGGTACCTGGTCTTCGTCCGTGGAGATAACAACTTCCGGGAACTGGCTATCAGCTCGCAGCTGTTGTAAACAACCGGGCGTTTCCCTACCTGCGTCGCTATGTCACCGCTAATCCGTTACGCAATTAGCACTCGTCTCATGACTGGTACACTTTTACTTTCAAAACACACATATCTTATGCTACAAACTTATCCATATGTTCTTAGACTATTAACACTATTTACAGATGACATCAGTCGCTGCCGTAAATAGTTCGCTATTCAGCGTGACAGTTGATAAATTTTATATATCCCGTTGCCCGTCTTGTTAGATTGTCAGGACCGCTAATTGCTGTGCAAGTCATTATAGTATCATTATCATAGGTAAACTATTTGGTATCTCACGTGGCATCATGGAATTTATGGCTTTACTTAGTGCTTAAGAATTCCTCTATTCATTTGATTAGTACATTTTCTCACTTTTTCAACGAAGAACTGGTACTTAACGAGAAACTGCCAAACGATGAGGATCAATCCCACAGTCGAACATATTTGCCTCAGCAAAAGTATGTATAAAACCCTGGACTCATTCATTAAAAACACAGCCGTAGGAAAGCATCGCAACCTATTTTATGGAACACGATCTTTATAAAACCTTGGACTTACGTATCAAGATGGCCAAATGGGTAAGAATGCAACTTATTTTAGTTCAACGCATTCTTGAAAAATTGATATAACAGTCAACTCATTGTTTGGACCAAAATATTCTCCTTGATTAGGATGAGTTTTTATGCACAAACCAAACTCTGAAGGTTTCTTTGTTTTTAACAACCGTATGCCGTATTAATTCCCTTGATGATTGCGTGACACACATCCCACATCTTTTATTACCTGATAATGACTGAAAGAAAACAATCATGTTCTGCAGTCGGTAACCCCTATGTTGATAAACTACTCAAATATATATATATATATATATATATATATATATATATTTCTTTGCGGCGATCATCAAATCCTTTTCGTCCGCTCATGAAAGCAACTAAAATTCGTCTACTCAACGTCTGTAAGGGTAATTAATCCGCGGGATCAGCGATTCAACGCTGAATGAACGTTCTTCTTTACGACTTCAAAATCCGACAGGTCCAAATATTTCGCCCGTTTGTCACCCTTTTGGCATGCTTAATAATTCGATAACAATGCCTACACACTGAATTTCAGTCGTCCATGGAACCTTCTTTTGGAAAATGAGCCATTTGCGGAACACGCGTATTCGTCGCATTCGACAGAATCTTAGGTGGCTCGAAACTTTGGACTAACAAGGTCCCAAGCTTCTCTTTGTTTCGACCCGCCAGCCAACGGAATTTCTCGAAACACCGTTTTGTAAAGCTGCAGGTGTTTGGTAGCGGATTCGGCAGATGGTTTGGCGGTTCCGGTATATGTACCGTTACTCAGGTCACCGACACGGCTGACCCCGCGGTTTTGCGTACTCGGTGCTCCGTCAAAAACCATCTTACTCCGACCAATTTCAATAAAACACTCTGAAAAACATTTCAAACCCCGCATTTGTAAGCGTGAATTCCCTGAGGGCAAGGAGTGAACAGATTGATTCCCTTTGCACTCAAAATTGCGGACGGAAAATTTCCAACCGATGTTTAGAGATCGCGAACTCGGTGGACCGTTTCGCTTTTCTCCAAGCAATGAAATTTTAATGGACACTTCTCTGGCTTGAAGGAAGCACATGTACTGCGAATCTTTCGCCTTGTGTCCTAGGAATGTCTCGTATTTTCCAGACTGACGTTCCTTTTCTTTCGGCCCATGACCACGCAAACAACTGAAATCCCTGAGCTTAGAAATTTTTGCCTTCAAGCAGCAATTTCCTTTATCAGACGCTGAGTGTTGAGTTCATCAAACATCTCATTCACAACCTGTAATTCTTCCTCAGATTGACTGTAGTGAGCTTACTCTGATTCCACATCGGTTTGCCCGTGATTTTCAAGGTCAATGGCGGCGGAATTACTTATTTCTGTCACACTGGTGTTCGGCTTTACCGCGATTCCTCCTTTCGTATTCTCCAATGAATTACAGACTACTCGAACGTCATCACCAGGCTTTTCCACTGCAATTCAACTCTACATTCTCTTATGTCTTGACAGATTTCATCGCGAAAGTTGCTTATCTTATGATTCAAACTTTTCGTTTGTGAAATCTGCGCATCTAACCTATCATTCAAACTTTTTGTTTGTGAAATCAGCGAATCGAAATGTTTCTCTTGTGCATCGAAACGTTTGTTTAATTCCTCCTTCAACGAATCAGAATTTTCTTTATTTTCCATCGCTTGCGCATCGAATTGCTGTCTCATTAATTCGCTCAGCGCGATAAACAGTGGGTCTTGAAATGGGAAGTTCACCTGTGGGATCCCTGCCGTGCTTTGCGACGCACAACGTGTTTCAACATCAAGTCGCATGGGTGGGTTTTGGCTATTTCCATTGTCTGGGGTTGGAACATTTTCCAACTGTTCCCCATCTAGTGACATATTGGAAAGAATGCTTCGCGTACTTGGGGTATTAACGCAACCTTCGTCCGCCAACGGTATTTCGCGTTCTTCCGGTGTTTGACTGAATGCACTCGTTTGCCCGGAAATTTCAGGAACAACTGATTGGTCTGTCATATTAATGGTACGTGATCTTAACTTCATAAGTCGACCGTATGACACAAAATTCCAGCTCCGAACAACAATTATAACAAGTGATATCAAACAAAATTAAAACCGGCACGATTTAATATCAACTGGACTCAGCATTGAATAAACTTCCGCGCACAAATCCCACCAAAATTCAGTAAACCCATCCAAAAGACAACAAAGAAAAACAACGATGTTGCATGCGACACAAAACCTCAACACATGAGCGAAATTAACATCAAGAAAATTTTAATTCTTATCATGCATTTAAAACTTCAAAAGCACTGACTCGGAATTTAATTTTTAATTAACCATGCTTGTTGCAAGTGAGCAAAACATTTATTTGAATATTTGATTGAAATTTGGCATAAAAGCATCAATTGAATTGATATCAGAATCACACATTTCAAAATTAAATTTAAATCAAGCATGGCAAAAACAAATTTCAAAACACAATTTATATTCTAAAATAATAAATAAAGCTGCATAGGTCACATCCATGGATTTTAAGACTTGCAAAATTTTCCCGAAAATTTATTTCAACTTGTATAAGACTTACAATTTATTAGAGACCCAACGTTGGCAGCGCCAATTATATAAAAAGGGGGGGACGATTATTATTTTAATTAAATATGAATGTGAAAATGACAATGATTTTAAATGGTATTCGATAGTTGCAAAAAGGTGAACTAGAAGGATATAGAACCATGAATATTGTACACAAAATTAAATCCAATTTATTGAGTCTTAAAGCTTATAGAAGGCCGGGTAATAGTTAACTTTACGTTAAACATATTCCAAAGACAACAGAAACAAGCAATATCCGACGTTTACAATCCGCCGATGAAAAGCAAACATAAACTGAATTAAATAATTCAACGAATAGCAAAGTCAACATATTGTCAACGTGGCAATATAGGCCATCAAATTGAAGTTAACATTTACTACAAAAAGGAGTATCCCAGGGGCGCCATATAAAGTTAAAAAGCATCGTCTTGAATTTACACAAATTAGCAAGATGCTTGGAAATTGAAATTAAACATGAAAATTAGCTAGCTCAGTGATTTCATGACGGGAGCAGAGTCTTATCTCAGTGCCGCTTAAGGGCACGCAAGTCTCGTCAAAACCCAATGAATCGTGACCGTATGCTTCGGTACTTTACCATGAATACATCGTCATGATGAAGTGTGACACGCACAGTGCCACTGCAGCTGTGAAAGCCAGGTTAGCGGATACAACTTCTCGCTTCCCAGAGCAAGAGAGTGTAATCAGAAACAGTCAGTGATCACGGACGAGAGCGTGTCGGCTGACACGTCTGCACGGTGGCTCGTCCCGACAGCAAGTGTCCTCAAAATGGCCTCTTCTCTTCTTCCTCCGAAAAGTCGTCTACAACTCGCCACATGCAACAGAATCCCTTGAGTTAACATTTGTGAACCCCTATAAACGTTCACGATTGGTCATCGATATATGTCCGTCGTCACGTGTTTTATATCGCGGCCAGCATTCGCTGCCTCCGTTCGCGCAATTTTGCCTGACCTCGACCAAGCATCGGAGAGGGGTGAGTTCAGTGCACCCTCCTAACGGACCACCGCTGTTGTTAGCGTCGGCGACGCCGAGTCGGGAGGCCCAGCTATTGTCTCGATCTCGACCGTTCGAAAATGGCAGCTCCAGCTTCCCATATCCACTATATTACTGAGCAGCCAGTTTTGTAGAAATTAAAATTATAATAATGATAACTCTGCCACCTGGGTTAAATATACAATCATTTACCTATGCAATATCCATATTATTTATGATATTTACAACTTACAAAATTGAATATTATAAAGAAAATCTGAATATTAATTAAATTATTTAATTATATTCATTGTGGGTGACTCTGTCATACCACAGTATTAATATTCTGTGATTAATTCTGTTGAACGGTGTTCACATATTCCAATAAAAGCTTAATACATCTCTTGTAGCTCTTGTCACTGCGAACAGAAGGATTGAATAATTTATGCATATTGAGTTTATTCTTATCTCGTTTTTGTAGTCTGATAACTGTACTGATCACACTTGTTCTACTAAATACTTGCAACGAATAACCTGAGTGAGAACGCACTTAAAACAATAAGGAACTAATGACATCCGATGTCTATAAATTGTTGTGTATTGTGTCCTATTCATCCTGTTGAACAGTATTCTTATAAAAGCTTTAATCGCCTCCTGTAGGGTATGTCGCTGTTAACAGCAAGAATAAATAACTAATATTCTCCGAGTTTATCCTAAATTCATCTTTTATCTATGAAAACTTTTACTGATTTCATTCATTCCATTAAAATCTAGCAAATACAAGCCTGAGTGCAGGCGTTCTTAAAAGCAGCCATTAACAAATGATTGTTATAAAGAGTAATCTATATTCTGTGATTAAATCTGTTGAACAGTATGGAAATATGGTTATAAAAACAATTATACGCCTACGTTAGGTTATGTCGGTGTGAACAGAAAGATTAAATAATTAATGTACAAGGAGTTAATGCACAGTTCTTGTTTATATCAGAAAACTGAAAAGATTACACTTTACTATATCAAATTCTAGTAATAAAAGCATGACTGCAGGCCTTCTTAAAAGCAGCATTAACAAATAAATTGATTGTTATAAAGGATAACCTATATTCTGTGTATTTATTCTGTTGAATCAGAATGCACATGTTGTAATAAAATCTATGTGGGCCTCCTGTAGTGCTTGTCACTGCAAACAGCATCGAATGAAAAAATTTGTATACTGTGTTTATTCGCAGCTCTTTTTTATGGCTAAGAACTGTACAGATTACATTTGTTTCTATTAAATTCTATCAACGAAAAATCCTCAGAGCAGAAGTTCTTAAAGACTAATCATGAACTAATAACAAACGACTCCTAAAAAGAGTTATCTATATTCAGTGATTAATTCTGTTGAACACAATGGAATTATTCTAATAAAAGCAATATAAGCCTCTGTTTGGTCATGTCACTGTGACCATGATCGATCAAATTATTAATATACAAGGAGTTAAGGCACAGTTCTTGTTTAAATCAGCAGAACTATAACGATTTCACTTGTGTATATGAAATTCTAGCAACGACAAGCCTGAGAGAAGGACGCTCTTAAAAGCAATTATTAACTAATAATAAATGATTGCTATAATGAGATATCTATATTCTGTGATTAATTCTGTTGAATAGTATGCACATAGTGTAAGTAAAATCTATATACGCCTCGTGAAGCTCTTGTCACTGTGAACAGCAAGAACTGAATAATTCCTGTACACTGAGTTTTTCCTTAACTCCTTTATTTCTGTGAACTGTATTGTTTACAATTGTTCTATTAAATTCTAGCAACTACAAAACTGTATGCAGGCGCTTCTTAAAAGCAGTCATTAGCAAATAATAAATGATTGTTATAAAGAGTAATCTATATTCTGTGATTAATTCTGCTGAACAGTATGCACATGATCTAATAGAATCTATATGGGCCTCCTGTAGTTCTTGTCACTGCGAACAGCATGTATAAATAAATTTTGTTACACTGAGTTTATTCTTAGCTCTTTTTTATGTCTAAGTATTGTACAGATTACACTTGTTCTATTAAAGTCTAGCAACATCAAATCTCAGAGCTGAAGCTCTTAAAAGCAATCATGCAACTAATAACAAACGATTGCTATAAAGAGTTATCTATACTTCTGTGATTAATTCTGTTGAACAAGTATGGACATATTCTAATAAATGCTATAAACGTTCTAGTAGGTCATGTCGCTGTGAACAGGACGATTAAGTAATTAATGTACCCTAAGATTATCCCTAGAGAAGTTAGGGAATTGGGTTACATAACTTTGATCAGATCATTGCTTGAATAATAGTAATAATAATAATAATTGATATAATTTCAATGGAGCGGCCGCTCCAGTGGCAATCACCCTACACACCCATCTTCCTCCTTTCCTCTTCTAACCTATGTTTGCCCTCTACTAATTTTACTTTAAATTCTTTTAGTTTTTTTGGTAAATTATTTAGTACTTCTCTTGGTGGTTTATTCAAGTTTCTTAAACACTTTCCTACGAATGAAAATTTTCCCTACAACCTTATGCCTGAAATCAGGTGCTAGCTTGTGGTCATGGTCATCCTTATCCTTCCTAGCACCTCTCTTAATTTTCTCACCAATATCTTTCCTTAGCATCATCACCAGTATAGGCCTTGTACATTCCCATGACTCTCTTCACACTCCTTCTATCCTCCTACAAATCCCACTCCAGGTTCTCTATCATAGTTAGTTACCGATTGTGTTTTGCGGTAATTTCCAAATACAAATCTGGCAGCCAAACTCTGCATCGCCTCCAACTCCTGTATATGATGTAAAATGTGTGTCCCAAACTACACCACCATATTCCAGCAGTGGTCTGACCAAAGCTTTGTATCCCAATACTCTTTCCAACAGGTGAAAGATTTTGAACTCTTTCCTTATTACCTGTCCAATGTATCCTGCCCTGTTAAGCATGCTATGAACATGTTATGCCAAGGTATTATATTTCGAGTCTTCAATAGGTAGCTCCTTCTCAACTTTAAAATCATAATCAACCTTTAGCTTTTTAACTGTGTACCGAATAAGATGGCTCTTCTTTTCATTTATTTTTATTCTATGTTAAATAACCCAGCTAGTTATCCTATGTAGATTACCCTGCAGCTGTTTACAGTCTTCTATTGTTTTGATCCTTTTATATTACATCTAATGTACATCTGCAAACAATCTAACTTCTGATAGTAAACCATTAACAGAATCATTCTTTAGAATAACGAATAACAATGGTCGCAATACACTAACCTGAGGGTATCCATGTTCACTCCTAGTTCTTTTGATACTGCATTTCCTACCCTAAGAAATTTCTTTCTACCTTTTAGGAATTTTTCTATCCAGAAATCTACATTCTTATCAACTTCAATAGTTTTTATCTTATTTACATCATTTTATGGCAACTTTATCAAAGGGCTTTGAAATATCTAGTGCTACTCTATTATATCTCCCTGCCCATATGATCATAAATATCTTGCATATAGCCTACTAACTGAGAATCGCATGAATATCCTTATGTAATAGCCATGTTGCCCAGTTGAAAACCATTGACGCTCCGCACAGTGGCGGCCCTAGGGCGGTGCGAGTGGTGCAACCGCACCGGGCGCCGTCATATGGGAGGCACCGAACTGCAGCGATAGTTCGTGTGAGCGAAAAATGAAATCTGCAATAACCCAACTTGCTGTTCACATATTATTTTAACACACTGGTCATCCAGAAGCAGTTCATAAGCGTAAGAGCTTCAGCTTGATGCATAGCCGTATGTTATCATAGAATCGCGTAACCTCGAATTGTGATTCGAGTTATCTCGAGAATTAAGAAAATCACAACTCGTCGCATTACTAACACTCTTCGGTACCGCGCCTCCCACTAGCTGTTTCCTACCTATTGGGTTGTCACCGAGCGTGGTGGGTGAGCGGTTAACGCTGTGGCCTCGCATTCGGGAGGATGGCGGTTGGAAGCGCTTTCCGGGCATCCAGATTTGAGTTTTACATGGTTTCCCCAAATCCTCCAGGTGAATGCCGGGATGCGTACTTCGAAAGACCATGGGCGAATTCCTTCCCGTTCCTTGTCCCCGGTCCCACCCCACCTCTAATGACCTCGATGTTGACGAGACGTAAAGCCATATGAAAAGAAAAACAATTGGGCTGTACTCTTGCAGTTTATTCGCATGCGAGTGCATGTTTATAGGGAGAGATTCAACCTACTTATCGATTTCTCATCTGCAGTTCAAAATATTACAGATTGGGATATATCAGACATATCACCACCATGGCCTGTACAAAGTACAATTTATGATATTTCAAAATGGTCTGCCTTTGACACTGCAGCCAGAAATGAAATGATTATTTGAGCAACCGAAAAATCCCAAAAAAATCATCAACGTCATTTTTCGAATACGAATTTCAAAGATTAATGCTAAATGGGAGAAAGTTATAAAAGAATATGGTTTGTTTACTTTATATCTGTAGACAAATATATTGTTCTTCCTGTTGTTTATCAACAGAAGGTCGCACTATTATTTGGGCAAAGAAGGATTTGATGACTGGAGCTTCTCAAAACTCATGAAAATTCCTAAAATTACCTGTGCATCATGCTCCGTTGGATAGAAGCGTTGATTCGGTTAAAGAACTTCAATGTAATAGACAAGAATTTATAAATACATATTGCAGACGAAAAATTACGATAGGTTGCTATCCTCAAATAAATGTATTCGTTTTATATGCAATAATTTATTGGTCAGAGGAAGCTTCGGAACTGAAACTCTAAATACTTCTAGTAATGGTAACTTTCTGGCAGGGCCGTATTTAGCCATAAGCTACCTAGTCTGTAGCCTAGGGGCCCCCACCACATGAGAAAATAAAAATAAGAAAACATAAAATTATATTAGTCACTGTCTTTCTTTTGACATCCTTGTGTTAATAATCACTATTGTGTTTGTAATATTTTCTATTGCTTGCTTTGGTGATCCTAATCATCTTTTATCGTTTATTTTATTTTAATATGTGAGCCTACTGTTTCATATTGTTATTACAATTTTAAAGTTTCTAATTCCGCGAGCTTTTACTGAGTGTGCTTTATCCATCAACCATCAGGCAAAAACTTGAACGTGAAGGCATCACTTGCTAGTATTGTTCACCTCAGTCTCGGAAATGATACAGAAAGCAGGTTGATAACTTTCTATTCTTTAGAAAGTTATCCTCGTATATTTTTACCATCATTTCATTTCTCAATATTTTCAATTAAATGGTTTAGTAAATTGATAATAAGTAATATATATATATATATGTATAAAATATTGAGTGATGTAATGATAGTAAAAGTATACGAGGATAACTTACAAAAGAATATATATATATATATATATATATATATATATATATATATATATATATACAATCTACACAGCACTACAGTAGTAACCTCTACTGAATTAATGCGGGCGGATGTATAGAAAAAATAAAATGAAAAATAAATGATGAATCCAGAAACTTTTGCTATCCATGTAATATCAGTTTTATTCCCAGTCCAGGCACAGTTCAGCACGATAGGTACGAACTACGTTCACCCAGATTTATTAATACCTTCAGTAACTTGGCGCATATGAAAGCAGTTTAATTGGTTTGTAAAACTCATTTCAATAGTGAATTACGCTGTAATCATATGTGCCGGTGAGCTTTCTGGTCAACTTAACCACAACCCTCCATTAATATTGCTTTCGAAAATCATAACTTCTACTACTCTCAAATGCTGTAGTCAATCACAAGACATATTGTTTTTAAGCAGTCGTTCCGTTATAATACTGCCTATAGACTACCATTATTTTCAAGCAGAAATTAGGTTGTAATACATCCTGGACGGGCACAATACAGTTAAATGTACTACGGAAAATATTTCTAGAGGATTCTTGCTTTTTACCAGAGCAATTCCTGGCAGAATCGCTATCTGCAGTAATACCGATTTATTTACATTATTTTACTCTAAATGACGCGAATTATAATATCAAAAACGGATAACTGCCATTGTTCTGAATGATATATTTCGTGATTCGTACATTTCGTGTAACCTTCCTCTGAGTTTTTAAAAAACTTCATCGTTTCTTATCTCCGGCCAAAAAAATCAAAATAAAAAAATCGTAGGTTGTGTTTTAACCTAGTACTCATTATTGATACAGATAATATAATATACACATACAATATCCTTCTCCTTAAATGAATTTTTGCATCCAGTTGTCGTAGATAAATAAAAAGCAATATGTAAATTTAAACGAACGTACTAATTGTAACTTTGTGACACATAATTGCCTCGCATTAATTTTTTTCCCTGCTCTCCGTATTTCTAATATCTCTTCTCACTGCTATTTTGCGGCAATTATATCGTTGTTGGATTCCGAGTGTCATATCGCTTATACTGTAAATAGTCATATCCTTGACTGTTTAAATCTATTCAAAGGTTTATATTAAATCTCATTTAATAGTTAACACATGTATCACAAACTAATGGTATCATATATAATGGTAGTAAGAATTTAATCTGGAAAATCTTATAAGGAGAAACGAATTAGTCATTTTTAATTATATCTTTTGTTATATGAATACATTACTCTGGTTAGATTATCAGAGTATTTGGTTATGATTTTGCATAAATAAATGCATTTTACCTAAAATCACGTAGACTATAATTTCGAAAACGGATAACTGTCAATTATTTGACCAATACATCATTACGTTTCTCCGATTTTTAAATACACTTCACAATCTCGGGATTGTCATTGATAGAATTTGATACAACAAGTGAAATCGTTACAGATCATTGATATAAACCAGAACTGTGCATTAACTCGTTGTACATTAATAATTAATCTTTATTTTTACAGCGATATGACCTACCGGAGGTGTATATAACTTTTATTCGAATATGTTCTTACTGTTGAACAGAATTGATCGCAGAACATATGTAACTTTTTATTGTAATCATTTGTTATTAGTTAATGATTGCTTTTTATAGCGCCCGCTCTCGGGTTTGTCATTGGTAGAATTTAATAGAACAAGTGTAATTACTACAGTTTTCAGACATATAAGAGAACTACGGATAAACACTGAGTAAATTAATTACTTAATTATGGTTTTCACAGTGACATGACCTATACAAGCGTTTATAGTTTATATTAGAATATGTGCATACTGTTTAACAGAATTAAACACAAATTATAGACAACACTTTATTTACATCAGTTGTTAGCCTGTACTCAGGCGTGTAGTCGCTAGAATTTTATATAATTATTGTAATCAGTAATGTTCTCCAACTTGAAAAAGAACTAAGAATATAATCAGTGTACATTATTTATTCATTCTTGTTGATAACATTGACAATACCTATAGGAGTATATAAATTTTATAAGTATATGTGTATTTTGTTGAACCTCATTTGTCATAGAAAATAGACGTCACTTTATAGACATAATTTTCTTTTGTTTCGTATTTATTTTTAAGAACGCCATCATTAAGGCTTGTTGTTGCTAAAATTTAATATATTAATTGTGATTAGTTCTGTTCTCTAACATAAAATAGAGCTAAGAATAAACTCAGTGTACAAAAAGTTCATTCTTGCTGGTCGCAGTGACAAGAGCTGCAGGAGGCGTATATATATTTTATTCCAATATGTGTGTACTGTTCAACTGCATTAATCACAGAAAATATATAACTCTTTATAAAAATCATTTCTTATTAGTTTTTGGTTGCATTTCATAGCGCCTGCTCTCAGGTTTGTCGTTGCTACAATTTATTACAACTTATGTAATCAATACAGTTCTCTGACATAAAGATGAACTAGGGATAAAGTCTGTTTATATTAATTATTTAATCATGCTGTTCACAGCGCCATGACAAATACAAGCGTTTATAGTATTTATTAGAATATATACATACTGTTTAACAGAATTAATAGCAGAAATTAGATAATACGAGTACATTATTGACATCTGTTGTTAGCCTGCACTCAGGCTTGTAGCTGCCAGAATTTTATATAACAAGTGTAATCAGCTACAGGAGGCGTATAAAGAATATATCACAAAATGTGCATAGTGTTCAACTGAATAATCACAGAATATAGGTAACTCTTTATAGGAATCACTTGTTATTTGTTAATGATTGTTTAAAAACAGCGCCTTCTCTCGGGCTTCTCGTTGTTCGAATTTGATATAGCAAGTAAAATCGTAACAGATTTTTGACATAGACAAGAACTATACATTAAATTCTTGTACATTAATTATTTAATCTTTATGATCCCAGTGACATGACTTACAGGCGGTGTAAATTGCTGTTATTAGCAGATGTTCATACTTTTCAACAGAGTTGATTACAGAATGTAGATAACTCATTATAGCAATCAATTGTTATTACTTAATGATTGCTTTTTATAGCGTACGCTCTCAGGTTCGTCATTGCTACAATTTAATTCAACTAGTGTAATAGTGTAATAGAACTAATGTAATCAGAACATTTCTCAGACATAAAAGAAAACTAGGTATAATCTCTGTGTACATTAATTATTTAATCATGCTGTTCGCAGCGACATGACCTGTACAAACGTTTATAGTTTTTATTAGAAATGTGTATACTGTTTAACAGAATTAATCGCTGGTAATAGACAACAATTTATTGACATCAGTTTTTACCCTGCACTCAGGCTTGTAGTTGCTAGAATTTTATATAACAGTTAATTCAGTACAGTTCTCAGTCATAAAAGGGTACTATGTATAAACTCATCGTACATTACACTGGTCTACAGGGTATTTGTAACATACATAAAAATACCATTTTTAATATCCGTTGGGCTTCCTAATAACGTATTAATAATTGAAAAAGTACTACCACGTCACATTTGTTTGTTATCACCCCACATTATAGTTATTTTACTATATTTCTGTATTTACAACTCGAAAGTTGGCAACACTGCAGAAGAGTGGTGGAGGATTTTGAGTTTCTTCGTTTATTGTTTATTATTGTCAGTGAAGAGACAGACCTGTAAAATGCGATTGTGTAGTGTTGTACATAGTTTAGTTTGAAAATGTTATCAAATAATCGAAGATTGTGTAAAAATTCACCAGATAAGTTTTGTTACATTTGTGGACGTTACGTATTGAAATCGCAAGGTAGGCCTATAACTGAAGACGTAAAAAAAGCATATTTCTTGTATTATGGTTGCAAATTGTGAGACCAAGATAAACACTGGGCGCCTCATATCTGTTGTGTGAGCTGTAATGTAACACTTATTCAATGGATGAACGGTAACCGAAGTTCTATGCCATTCGCTGTGCCTATGGTTTGGCGTGAACCCACTAACCACTTTAGTGATTGCTATTTTTGCCTTACGAATACTAAAGGATATTCCTAGAAGAAGAAGAACAAAATTGACTATCCTACTATACCGTCTGACATTAGACCCGTTCCACACGTGGAAGGCTTACCGGTTCCAACTCCTCCTTTGAATAGGGGAAATATGGTAATTACAGAACTATATGACAGTGAAGATTTGCATTCTGAAAATACATTTATTGGAAAACACAACTGACCCTACTTACGTTCCGTCGTCGAGTGAACCTCATCTCATTACGCAAAACAAACTAAATGATTTGGCCCGTGACTTAGGCTTATCAAACAGAAAGCTGAACTTCTCGGTTCAAGATTACAAGAATGGAATCTTTTGGCCAAAGGCACAACCATTACTTCCTTTAGAAAGAGAAATGCTAACTTCTCTGTATTTTACAGAATTGATGGCCCTATGTGTGTATGTTTCGACATTCTGGGGTTAATGAAAGAACTTGGAATAACACATATTTCTACTGAGTGGCGCCTTTTTATCGATTCCTCCAAATCTAGCCTCAAGGCTGTTTTACTCCACAACGGAAATACAAAACCATCAATTCCAGTTGCTTACTCAGTTTCAATGAAAGAGACTTATGAGACCATGGCTGCAATTCTAAGAGCAATCAAGAATGATGATTTTAAGTGGCAAATTTGCAGTGATTTAAAAGTGATTGCTATTGTAATGGGACTTCAAGGTGGCTATACAAAATATTGTTGTTTTTATGCTTATGGGATAGCAGAGACAGTAAGAACCACTTTGTAAAAAAAAAATGGCCGTCAAGAAAATCTTATACTCCAGGAGAAAAAAATGTATTGTTTGGTCCTTTAGTTGACCCTAAACATGTGCTTCTTCCTCCTCTGCACATAAAGTTAGGGCTGATAAAGAATTTCGTAAAAGGTATGGGTAGAGAGTTGCCAGGTTTCAAATACTTGTCGGAATTTATCATAGAAAATAGAAAACACTTTTTAAACATCATTTTATTTTGGTTCGTGTTTTATTTTTAAGAACGCCCTCTATCAGGCTTATCGCTGCTAGAATTGAATTGAACAAATGTAATCAGCACAGTTCTCAGGCATATATTAGTTTTATGAATAAACTCAGTGTACTAAAATTATTAATTCTTGCAGATCGTAGTGACAACAGCTACAGGAGACGTATATAGATTTTATTAGAATATGTGCATACTGTTTGATATAATTTATCATAGAAAGTAGATAACAGTTTATAGACATCTTTTTTTTTCTGTTCGAGTTTTATTTTTTAGAGCGCCCTCTTACAGGCTTGCCGCTGCTGGAATTTAATAGAATAAGTGTAATCAGTACAGTTCTCAGACATAAAAGGGAACTAGGTATAATCTTAGGGTACATTAATTACTTAATCGTCCAGTTCACAGCGACATGACCTATTGAAGCGTTTATAGCTTTTATTAGAATATGTCCACACTGTTCAACAGAATTAATCACAGAATATAAATAACTCCTCATAGCAATCGTTTGTTATTAGTTCATGATTGCTTTTAAGAGCTTCTGCTCTGAGGTTTGACGTTGCTAAACTTTAATAGAACAAGTGTAATCTGTACAATACTTAGACATAAAAAAGAGCTAAGAATATACTTAGTGTTCAAGAACTACAGGAGGCCCATATAGATTCTATTAGATCATGTGCATACTGTTCAACAGAATTAATCACAGAATATAGATTACTCTTTATAACAATCATTTATTATTTGTTAATGACTACTTTTAAGAGCGCCTGCATACAGTTTTGTCGTTGCTAGAATTTAATAGAACAATTGTAAACAATACAGTTCACAGACTTAAAAGAGCTAAGGAAAAACTCAGTGTACAGGAATTATTCATTCTTGCTGTTAACAGTGACAAGAGCTTCACGAGGCGTATATAGATTTTATTACACTATGTGCATACTATTCAACAGAATTAATCACAGAATATAGATATCTCATTATAGCAATCATTTATTATTTGTTAATAATTGCTTTTAAGAGCGCCTTCTCTCAGGCTTGTCGTTGCTAGAATTTCATATACCAAGTGAAATCGTTATAGTTCTCTGATTTAAACAAGAACTGTGACTTAATTCCTTGTACATTAATAATTAGATCGTTCTAATCACAGCGACATGACCATTCATGCTGTTTGCAGTGAAAAGCACTACAGGAGGCTCACATAGATTTTATTACAACATGTGCATACTGATCAACAGAATAAATCACAGAATATAGGTTATCCTTTAAAACAATCAATTTATTTGTTAATGCTTCTTTTAAGAAGGCCTGTAGTCAGGCTTTCATTACTAGAATTTGATATAAAAAGTGTAATCTTTTCAGTTCTCTGATATAAACAAGAACTGTGCATTAACTCCTTGTACATTTCTGTTCATACCGACATAACCTAACGTAGGCGTATATTGCTTTTATAACATGTCCACACTGTTCAACAGATTTAATCACAGAATATAGATTACTCTTTAAAACAATCATTTGTTAATGGCTGCTTTAAGAACGCCTGCACGCAGGCTTGTAGTTGCTAGATTTTAATGGAATGAATGTAATCAGTAAAGATTTCATAGATAAAAGAGAATTTAGGATAAACTCGTAGAATATTAGTTATTTATTCTTACTGTTCACAGCGACATACCCTACAGGAGGCGATTAAAGCTTTTATAAGAATACTGTTCAACAGGATGAATAGGAGACAATACACAACCATTTATAGACATCGGATGTAATTAGTTCCTTATTGTTTACAGTGCGTTCTCACTCAGGTTATTCGTTGCAAGTATTTAGTAGAAAAAGTGTGATCAGTACAGTTATCAGACATAAAAACGAGATAAGAATAAACTCAATATGCATCAATTATTCAATCCTTCTGTTCGCAGTGACAAGAGCTACAGGAGATGTATTAAGCTTTTATTTGTATATGTGAACACTGTTAAACAGAATTAAACACAGAATATTGATACCTCTTTATAACAATCATTTGTTATTAGATCATGATTGCTTTTGAGAGTATCCGCTCTCAGGTTTGTCGTTGCTAAAATTTAATAGAACAAGTGTAATCAGTTCAGCACTCAGACATTAAAAAAAGCTAAGAATTAACTCATTATACCAAAAATTATTCATTCTTGCTGTTCGCAGTGACAAGAGCTACACGAGGCGTATATAACTTTAATTATAATATGTGCATTCCGTTTAAGAGAAATAATTACAGAATAAAGATACCTCTTTATAGCAGTCATTTGTTTTTTTTTTTTTGCTAATGATTGCTTATAAGAGTGCCTTCTCTCTGGCTTGTCGTTGCTAGAATTTGATATAACAAGTGAAATCGTTATAGTTCTCTGATATAAACTAGAACTGTGTATTTACTCCTTGTACATTAATTATTTAAACTTTCTGTTCACAGTGACATGACATACGGGAGGTGTATATAGATTTTATTAGAAAATGTCCGTAGTGTTCAACAGAATTGATCAAAGAATATACAAAACTCTTTATTTAAATTATTTTTTATTAGTTCATGATTGCTTTAAGAGTGTCCGCTCTCAGCTTTGACGTTGCTAGAATTTAATGTGTAATCAATGCTGTTGTCAGACTTACAAAGATCTAAGAACAAACTCAGTGTACAAAAATTACTTATTCTTGCTGTTAAAAGTGAAAATACCTACAGGAGGCATATATAGATTTTATTATAAAATGTGCATACTGTTTTAACATCTTTTATTATTGAAAATTGAAAATAGTTTATAGATATCATTTTACTTCAGTTCGTGTTTAATTTTAAAGAACGCCCTCATTCAGGCTTGTCGTTGCTAGAATTTTTAATAACAAGCGTAATCAGTACAGTTGTCAGTCATAAAATGGTACTGTGGACAAACACCTGGTACTTTAATTATTTAATCTTTCTTTTTGCAACAACATGACCTATGGGTGGCGTATATAGATTTAATTAGAAAATTTTCATAGTGTTCTACAGAATTGATCAAAGAATATACAAAACTCTTTATAGCAATGATTAGGATTATTTGTTAATGATTGATTTAAGATCGTCCGCTCTCAGGTTTGATGTTGCTAGAATTTAATAGAACAAGAATAATACAGTTCTCAGACTTAAAAAAGAACTTAGAATAAACTCAGTGTACAAAAGTTAATAATTCTCTCTGTTCGCAAAGACATGATCAACAGGAGGTACTTATAGTTTTTATTAGAATATGCGCATACTATTGAACAGAATTAATCACAGAATATAGACAACACTTTGTCGACATCTTTTGTTATTAATTCATGATTGTTCTTATGAGCGTCCGCACAAAGGTTAGGTCGTTACTAGAATTTAATGGAAGATGTGTAGTCAGTACTGTTCTCAGATTAAAAAAAAAACTTAGAATAATCTCAGTCTACAAAAAATTTTCATGCTTTCCTTTCGCAATGTCAAGAGATACAGGAGTCGTATATACATTTTATTACAATATATGCATACTGTTCAACAAAATTAATCACAGAATATAGATAACTCATAATAGCAATCATTTGTTGTTAATTAATGATTGTTTTTAAGAGCGTCCGCAATCAGGTTTTTCGTTGCTAGAAATTAATGGAACAAGTGTATTCGTTACAGTTCTTTGCCATAAAAAGGAGCTAAGATAAACTCAGTGACATTAATTACTTATTCTTGCTGTTAAAAGTGACAATACCTAAGGGAGGCATATATAGATTTTATTACAAAATGTGTATACAGTTTAACATCATTTACCATATAAAATAGATAACACTAAATAGACATCATTTTCTTTCGGTTGGTGTTTAATTTTTAAGAACGCCCTCATTCAGGGTTGTAGTTTCTAGAATATAATATAACAAGTGAAATTGACGATTTTCATTCGTCTGAAAAGATTCATGTATCTTCATTAATTTGTTCCCGGCGTTACCCTATATAGTTGGCGTACATTTATCCGTACCCTATTTTTATTCGCGCAGTAAGAAACATTTGCTCAAAGTTTCATAACATTGCAACAACTTTTTTCGTAATTTAAGCAAACCTAGATTAATCCGCCCCCTACCAACTAGTTGTTGGGTTAAAATTTATTTGCACGTAAACTATTTTCATTCTTCTGAAAAGATTCATTTGGTTAAGAAATTGCATTATTAGATTACAGTAAAACGGTAAATTATGCTGGATACTCACATTGGATTCAATTGCGAAGTGAATATACTTATTGTTCGAAACGCCAGATACTTTAACTCCGCAGATTACATCCTTTTATACAAGTATCGAAAGTGAATCCAGATTAGTATCATCATAAACAGTATACTATTGACGATTGTCCAAAGATCGTGCTTAAAAAATCTGTTGTTTCTTCAGCTACCTATGGCGATTAAAAATTGAATATCCCGAAATAAAGAAAAGAATACTTCAAGTTTTGGTTAGTGTGCAAAATAGTTGTTATTGTAAAGTTATCTTATTGCTTTCATTAAAGGCTACGGTCAGAGACGTTGCAGTTGTATGTTCAGTGCGAAGTATGCAGCATCTGATCTTTCCAACTTTGGGATTCTTCATCATGCGCACAGAATTTCATTTAATGCTCCTACGTTATTTAACGTTGAAACAGAAGACGCCAAACTAAATAGAGATTCTAAGCTTTAAAACCGTGAAAACTCCATCAAAATCCAGTCCGTAGTTTTAGAGTTTTTATAAGCCAAATTTATTGATTTTCGTTTTATAGATATAGATTTGGTGATAATTTATATATGCTTTTAATTGAGGAAAAATTTAACGTTTAGCTCCTGGCCCAAGAGGTATGCATCAAATCCTGAGTATTTTGCTTGTGAAACCATGTAAAACCGAAAACTGGATGGGCGGATGGCGGACGGAGATTTGAATACAGGTGTTCTCGAGTGCAAGGCTTGAGCGCTACCGTTCACCCAGCAAGCTCGCTTTATAGTTTGATTTAATTGCGATATAGCACACGCCCCTGTAGAAGTTTCCCTACACCCCCGTTTTCATCTAATAGAGTATTTTTGCCGGTTGGGTTGAGTAAAGTTTTTGTATCTCAGAAATGTTTAAATTACCATCGTGGATCCTAAGAACAAATTTAAACTTTCTTCACAAGGAAACAAAATTCCATGTTGATTTACTACTTTATAGTATTCGTCCAACCCAGAAACTTGTGAATACATTTGATGATGTATTCTTATATAACACCACAAGACAAATCAAAATTGAAGATTTTATCTATATACCTCGTTAAACCAGATGATGCATTCTTATCTAACTTGACGAGACACATTGAAAGTGAAATTTAGTATATTGCTTTGTCCTTGGGATATTGCATCTCTAAATTGAGATATATAGTTTGAAATACAACCTGGACCAAAAACATCCAGTCGCAAGCTACTATAAGCTGGTCATATACAATGGGAGTTTTTTTTCTTTCTAGCCGTTGTGTTCAAGTTGAAATTATGTTTGAAGCAGAAGAAACTCGGTGTCAAAAGGAAAAGAAACTATATCTATAAATAATTTTTGACTTTCTGTATCTTGAGTGCTAAGCGAAATGTGTATCGTTTTACTTTCTATCTGTCTCATTGAGTTATATAATAATTCATTATCAAATTACGGCACAACGGTTGCCAAAAAAGTTCAGTTGTCATAATAGGTAACTTTCCAACAGTATGGACATAACATATACTTCTGTTTATATTAAAACCCATTGTATTACTTAACAACGTAATCAAATATAAAATGAATAAAAGCTAAATTACGTCAGAAACACGCTCGTATTGCACAAAATTGCAGCTTAATACCAAAAAACCATCAGCGTAAATACAAAAAAAAGAAAACCAAAAAAATTCAGTTGTGATAATCCGTTATTATTCTCAACAAGTTTTAATACATACTTCTAATGATAAAAAAAATACAATCAGTGCATGCAATTTCGTGAAAAATAATGTATAATACCAAAAGACATATGAAAATTTAAGATTTTTTTTTAATATATATATCTGGATTAAACTTCTCGTTAAATGTTATTTCACAGTTGAGATGGTTTGGTTGAAATGTGGCCTGGACAAGAAAAAAAATTGGAATAAGCCAAATCGACCATGTATTGTTATCTAACTTGAAGAAACACATTTAAGAGAACAGTAAAATCTTGGGATATCTAGCTTCATTCTTGATAATCTCTAAATTGAGATTGATATTTTAAAATACAACCTGGACCAAAAAAACCAGTCGCAAGCTACTACAAGCTGGACATATACAATGGGATTTTTGTTTTCTTTCTAGCAGTTGTGGTCAAGTTGAAAGGTAATTTGAAGCAGAAAAAAATCGTCTTAAAAAAGAAAAAGAAAAATACCTATAAATCATATTTGACGTTCGATATCTAGAGAAATAAGCGAGATACGTAATTTGATTTTACGATCTGTGTCATTCAGTTATATAAGAATTCATCATTAAATTACGTCGCCACGGTAGACGAAGAAACTGCTATACTGAACAAGGCAATACATTATAATATGAATAAAAGCTAGATTATATCAGAAACTCAAATGTATAGCACAGAATGTTATGCAATAAACGCTTTGCTTATATAGTGGGTTACTTTCCAAGAGTAAGGACATAACACAAACTTCTGTTGATGTTAAAATCCTTTGGATTACTAAATAACGCGATAAAATATAAAATGATAAACCTGAAACCTACATTATGTCAGAAACACGCGCGTATAGCACAAAATTGCAGCCTAATACCAAAAAATGTTCAGTTGACCAAAGCCGTTATTATTCTCAACACTAATTATTTAATACAAACTTCAAATGATAAAAAAAAAAAAAAAAACAACAGCGTATGAATTAATTACCTGCATGGACGAAATTTATCCAGAAAATTATTATCATAAATAATTGCGTTTATTATTAACGGAGCACTAAGATTGATATCAGAGACAAATACTAAAGCTCATGGTCAAGGACTTTGCCAGAAATCGTGGGCAATGAAAATCTCAACTGATTTCTCGTTATTATTTCCTTGCATTCAATACAGCCATCGATGAGTTTAAAAACTAACAACCCCGTATTGAAGAAAATAATATATCACGTTTTCCTCAGTGTGGAGTTTGAAAAAAAGTTATTATTGTAAATTGCTCATTAAAGGCAATTGTCAGAGATATTGTATTCTAGTTGGGTGTTTAGTGCGTAGTATGCGCCATCTGGGGATTCCTCCTGTCGTATTCCTAACAATACGTTCAAAATTTAATGCTTCTACATTATTTAACATTAAAACATAAGACATGCCAGACAAGTGAATTTATATTCTAAGCTTTAAAACAGTGAAAACCGCATCCAAATCTGCTCCATTTTTTTCGAGTTTTCATACCACAAATATATCCGGTTTTCGTTTTATAGATATTGATGAGCATACTGTTCAACAGAATTAATCACAGAAAATATATAACTCTTCACATCCATCATTTGTTAGTAGATCTTGATTGTTTTTAAGAGCACCCGCAGTCAGGCTACTAGTTGCTAGAATTTAATGGAAAAAATGTAATGGGTACTGTTTTCTGACTTAAAAGAGAACTATGGATAAACTCCTTGTATATTAATTTTTTATTCCTGCTGTTCACAGCAACACGACCCACTGGAAGCGTATTTTGCTTTTATTAGAATATGTGCATACTGTTCAACAGAAGTAATCACGGAAAATAGATAACACTTTATAGACATCATTACTTTGTTATTAGTTCATGATTTGTTTTAAGAGTGTAAGAACTCAGGTTTCTCGTTGCTTCAATTTAATAGAACAAGTCCACAGTGACAAGACCTACAGGAGGTGAATATTGCTTTTATTAGGATATATGCATACTTTTCAACAGAATTAATAACAGAAAAAAGATAACCCTTTATGGATATCATTTGTTATTGGTTCAAGACTGCTTTTAATAGCGCGCACACACTAGGCTTCTCGTTGTTAGAATTTAATAGAACAATGCTAATCAGTACAGTTCTCCAACATATAAGATCACTACGCATAAACTCTGTGTAAATTAATTATTTATTTTTCCTGTTCACAGTGACAAGACCTACAGGAGGCGAATATAGCTTTTATTGGAATATGTGCATACTGTTCTACAGAATTAATCACAGATTTCGATAACTGTTTATAGATATAATTTGTTTTTAGTTCGTGTTTGTTTTTAAGAGCGCCTTAATACAGGCTTGTTGTTTCTAGAAACTAATAGAACAAGTGTAATTAGTACAGTTCTATGACATATAAGAGAACTAGGGGTAATCACTGTGTACATTGATTAGTTATTCATGCAGTTGAAAGCGAAATGACGTACAGGATCGTTTATTGTATTTACTCCAATGTGTGCACACTGTTCAACAGAATTAATTTACACAAACTAAATAACACATTATAACCATCATTTTTTATTAGTTCATGATTGTTTTTAAGAGCGCCAGCGGTCAGACTGGTTGTTTGTAGTATTTAATAGTACAAGTCCGATCAGTACAGTTCTCTGACATAAAAGAGAACTAAAGAAAATCTATGAGTACTTTAATTATTTAATCTTGCCGTTCACAGGCACACGATTTACAGGAGGGGAGAATTGCATCATTTATCACAGTCATTAGATAACACTGTATAAAGAAAATCTGTTTTTAGTTCATGGTTGTTTTTAAGAGGGCCATGATTCAGGCTGGTCGTTTCTAGAATTATGGAACAAGTCCTATCAGTACAGTTCTGTGACATAAAAGAGAACAAAGGAAAATCTCTGGGTGCTTTAATTTTTTATTCTTGCAATTCACAGTGACAATACCTACAGGAGGCGTATATAAGTTTTTTTAGAATTTGTACATACTGCCCAACATCAATTATCACATAGAATAGATAACGCTTTATAGACAACATTTGTTATTAATTTCGTGTTTCTTTTTAAGAGCTCCTTCATTCAGGCTTGTCGTTGCTAGAATTTAATAGAACATTTCTAATTAACTCCATGTCATTAATTGCTTATTCTTTCTGTTCACAACGACTTGAGCTATAGGTTCGTTTATAGTTTTTATTAAAATATGAGCATACTGTTAAATAGAATTAATGTCAGATAATAAACAACACTTTATAGACGTCAGATGATATTAGTTTATAATTGTTTTTAAGACCACCTGCTCTCAGGTTTGTCGTTGCTAGAATATAATAGAACAAGTATAATCAGTACAGTTCTCTGCCTTAAAAGAGAACTAGGAAGATCTCTGTGTACATTAATAATTTATTCTTGCTGTTCTCAGCGACAAGACCTACCGGCGGCGTACATAGATTTTATTAGAATATGTGCATACTGTTCAAAAGAATTAATCACAGAAAATAGATAATACTTTATATAAATCTTTTATTTTTATTTCGAGGTTGTTTTTAAGAGCGCCTGCATTCTGGCTTGTCGTTGCTATAATGTAATAGAACAAGCCTAGTGAAATCAGTTAATAGACAGAAAACAGATCTAGGGTTAATTTCTGTGTATATTAATTATTTATTCCTGCAGTTCACAGCGTCATGACCTACTGGAGGCCTATATAGCTTTTATTAGGAAATAATGCCCACTGTACAACATATATAACCACAGAAAATGGATAACATATTATAGACATGATTTGTTTTTAGTTAATGATTGCTTCTTAAAATGTCCGCACTCCAGGACTGTTGATGCTATAATTTAAAAGAACAAGTCGAATCAGTAGAGTTCTCTGGCTTAAAAGATAACTACGTATTAAATGTGTGTACACTAATTAATTATTCATGATGTACATAGTGACTAGACATACAGGTTGCGTATACAGTTTTCTTTAGAGTATGTGTGTACTGTTCAACATCATTTGTCACAGAAAATAGATAATACTTTATAGACAACATTTGTTTTTAGTTCCTGGTTTTTTATAAGACGGCCAACATTCAGGCTTGTCATATCTAGAATTATGTTTCAAGTGTAATCAGTACTGATCTCAGACATAAAAGTGAAATAGGGATAATCTCTGTGTACATTAATAATTTATTTTTGCTGTTCATTGTAACAATACCTGCAGAGGGCGTATATAAATTTTATTAGAATATGTGCATACTGTCCAACATCATTTATCACATAGAATAGATAACACTTTATAGACAACATTTGTTTTTAATTTCGTGTTTGGTTTTAAGAGCTCCCTCATTCAAGCTTGTCGTTGCTAGTTTAATCAGTACAATTCTCTGATAGAAAAATCAACTGCAGATAACGTCCTTATACATTAATTAGCTTCTAGCCAGTCAAAAATGACGGTTTGGACGCCATATTCTGGCAGTTCAATCTATTATTATTATTATTATTTTGCAGTTGGTTAATTATACGGAATTGTTGTTAGATAATGCTAGTGGCCTTGATTTGATAATGGTCTACACAGCAATACAGTAGTAACTTCTACTGAATTAATGAGGGCGGATGTATAGAACCAATAAAATGAAAAATAAATTAGGAATCCAGTAACTTTTGCTATCCATGTAATATCAGTTTTATTCCTAGTCCAGGCACACTTCAGCAAGATAGGTACGAAATACGTTCACCTGCATTTATTAATACCTTCAGAAACTTGGCACATATGAAAGCAGTTTAATTGGTTTGTAAAACTCATTTCAGAGTGAATTACGCTGTAATCATTTGTGTTGTTGGGCTATCTGGTCAACTTAACCACAACCCTCCATTAATATTGCTTTCGAAAATCATAACTTCTACTACTCTCAAATGCTTTAGTCAATCGCAAGACATATTGTTTTTAAGCAGTGATTCTGTTGTAATACAGCCTGTAGACTACCATTATTTGCAAGCAGAAATTAGGTTGTAATACATCCTGGACGGGCATAACACAGTTAAATGTACTACGGAAAATATTTCTAGAGGATTCTTGCATTTTACCATAGCAGTTCCTGGCATAATCGCGATCTCCAGTAATACCGATTTATTTACATTATTTTACTTTAAATGACGGTAAGTATAATATCAAAAGCAGATAAATGCCATTTATCTGAATGATATATTTCGTGATTCGTACATTTCGTGTAAACTTCATATGAGTTTTTAATAAACTTCGTCGTTTCTTATCTCCGGTTCCAAAAAAAAAAAAAAAAAAAAAATTCGTAGTTTGTGTTTTAACCTAGTACTTATTATTGATACAAGTAATATAACATCTATATACAATATCCTTCTCCTTAAATGAATTTTTGCATCTGGTTGTCATAGATAAATAAAAAGCAATATGTAAATTTAAACGAACGTACTAATTGTAACTTTGTGACACATAATTGCCTCGCATTAATTTTTTTCCCCTGCTCTCCGTATTTCTAATATCTCTTCTCACTGCTATTTTGCGGCAATTATATCGTTGTTGTATTCCGAGTGTCATATCGCTTATACTGTAAATAGTCAAATCCTTGACTGTTTAAATCTAATCAAAAGTTTATAGTAAATCTCATTTAATAGTTAACACATGTATCAAAAACTAATGGTATCATATATAATGGTAGTAAAAATTTAATCTGGAAAATCTTATAAGGAGAAACGAATTAGTCATTTTTAATTATATCTTTTGTTATATGAATACGTTACTCTGGTTAGATTATCAGAGTATTTGGTTAGGATTTTGCATAAATAAATGCATTTTACTTAAGATCACGTCGACTATAATTTCGAAAACGGATAACTGTTATTTATTTGACCAATACATCATTACGTTTCTCCGAGTTTTAAATACACTTCACAGTGTCTTACCGTCTGTCGAAAAAATCTTAGGTTATGGTTTAACCTAGGGTTTTATAACTGACACAGACGAAATAGCATAAATATTGAATCCCTTCTCCTTACATGAATTTTGGCGTATAACTGATACAAATAATATAACATAAACATCGAACACCATTCTCCTTACACGAGTTTCTGCATCTAACTGTAGTAAATAAACAAAATGCAACATGAAGGAAGGAATGCAATATGGTGGCTGTTGATTGGCGAGTGACGGCTGTCACGTGACAGTTCTGTAGCCAATACGTGTAGCAGCTATAGACGACGCATGTCTGAAAACTGTACTGATTATACTTGTTCTATTAAATTCCAGCAGCGGCATGCCTGTTAGAGGGCGCTCTAAAAAATAAAAATCGAACCGAAAGAAAAAGATGTCTATAAAGTGTTATCTACTTACTATGATAAATTATGTTAAACAGAATGCACATATTCTAATAAAATCTATATACATGTCCTGTAGCTGTTGTCACTACGATCTGCAAGAATTAATAATTTTAGTGCAATGAGATTATTCATAAAACTTTTTTATGCCTGAGAAACGTGCTGATTACATTTGTTCCATTAAATTCTAGCAACGACAAGCCAGATCGAGGGCGTTCTTAAAAATAAAACACGTTTCAAAATAAAATGAAGTTTATAAAGTGCTTTCTAATTTTAATGATAAATGATGTTAAACAGAATGCACATATCATAATAAATCCTGTATACGCCTCCTATAGGTCTTTTCACTGCGAACATCAAGATTGAATAAATTTTGGATAGTGTTTTTTCTTTTCTCTTTTTTATGTATGGAGAACTGTACAGTTTACACCTGTTCTATTAAATTCCGAGAACGACAAACCTGAGAGCGGACACTCATAAAAGCTGTTATGAACTAATAACAAATGATTGCTATAAAGAGTTATCCATATTTTTTGATCAATTTTGTTCAACAGTCGCGACTTACTCTAATAAATTGAATATACCCCACCTGTAGGGAATGTCTCTTTGAACAGAAAGATTAAATTTATAATGTACGATGAGTTTATACATAGCACCCTTTTATGACTGAGAACTGTACTGAATTAACTTGTTATATAAAATTCCAGCAACTACAAGCCTGATTGCAGGGTAAAAACTGATATCAATAAATTCTTGTCTATTATAAGCGATTAATTCTGTTAAACAGTATGCACATTTCTAATAAAAACTATAAACGTTTGTACAGGTCATGTCGCTGCGAACAGCATGATTAAATAATTAATGTACACAGAGATTATACCTAGTTTTCTTTTATGTGTGAGAAATGTTCTGATTACATTAGTTCTATTACACTATTACACTAGTTCAATTAAATTGTAGCAACGACGAACCTGAGAGCGGACGCTATAAAAAGCAATCATTAAGTAATAACAATTGATTGCTATAATGAGTTCTCTACATTCTGTGATCAGTTCTGTTGAAAAGTATGAACATGTGATAATAACAGCAATTTACACCTCCTGTAGGTCATGTCACTGGGATCATAAAGATTAAATAATTAATGTGAAAGAATTTAATGTACAGTTCTTGTCTATGTCAAAAATCTGTTACGATTTTACTTGCTATATCAAATTCTAAAAACGAGAAGCCCGAGAGAAAGCGCTGTTTTTAAACAATCATAAATAAATAACAAGTGATTCCTATAAAGAGTTACCTATATTCTGTGATTATTCAGTTGAACACTATTAACATTTTGTAATATATTCTTTATACGCCACCTGTAGCTGATTACACTTGTTATATAAAATTCTGGCAGCTACAAGCCTGAGTGCAGGCTAACAACAGATGTCAATAATGTACTCGTATTATCAAATTTCTGCTATTAATTCTGTTAAACAGTATGCATATATTGTAATAAATACTATAAACACTTGTATTTGTCATGGCTCTGTGAACAGCATGATTACATAATGAATATAAACAGAGATTATCCTTAGTTTATCGTTATGTCAGAGAACTGTATTGATTACATAAGTTGTAACAAATTGTAGCAACGACAAACCTGAGAGGGGACGCTGTAAAATGCAATCAATAACTTATAAGAAATGATTTCTATAAAGAGTTATATATTTTCTGTGATTAATGCAGTTGAACAGTATACACATATTGGAATAAAATATATACAGGGTGGGGCATTTAATATGTTTTCTGGAAATATTTCGGAAAGAAAGCATTTTAACAAACAATAACCTATATAAAAAATAATCGTACAGTAGGGGGCTACAATTATGTGATATTGGTTTTTTCACAGGTGGCGCTGTTGTCGTTACAACAAGGTCAACTTAATTCTTTTAAATGGGAACCCCTATTTTTTTTTTGAAGATTCTGATTCCTCATGAAAAAATAAAAATAGTTTGCTTAACTCACTTTTCTGTTAGCCTCACAGATGGCGCTGTAATCGCGAAAAATGAATATTCTCGTTTTTTGTGTATAATTTTAATTATTGTTTAAATAATTACATGTAATTTTCATTCTGTAAACATGGAAGGTAATTTTAAAGGAAAATGACGAAATTGATTTTTTAAATGCTTTTTCTTACTTATTTGCAGCCATGTCTACAGCAGGTGCTCAAAAAGTGACCATTTACTTCCAGAAATTTTCTGACCCTTTGCAGAAATGATGCCTGAACAGCTCGAAGTGTGTCAGAACAAGTCTGGAAGTAAATGGTCACCTTTTTGAGCACCTGCTGTAGACATGGCTGCAAATAAGTAAGAAAAAGCATTTAAAAAATCAATTTCGTCATTATCCTTTAAAATTACCTTCCATGTTTACAGAATGAAAATTACATGTAATTATTTAAACAATAACTAAAATTATACACAAAAAACGCGAATATTCATTTTTCGCGATTACAGCGCCATCTGTGAGGCTAACAGAAAAGTGAGTTAAGCAAACTATTTTTATTTTTTCATGAGGAATCAGAATCTTCAAAAAAAAAATAGGGGTTCCCATTTAAAAGAATTAAGTTGACCTTGTTGTAACGACAACAGCGCCACCTGTGAAAAAACCAATATCACATAATTGTAGCCCCCTACTGTACGATTATTTTTTATATAGGTTATTGTTTGTTAAAATAATTTCTTTCAGAAATATTTACAGAAAACATATTAAATGCCCCACCCTGTATACGCCTCCTGTAGCTCTTGTCACTGCGACTAGCAAGAATGAACTTTTTGTACACTGTGTTTATTCTTAGCTCTATTTTATGCTTGAGAACTGAACTGATCACAATTGTTATATTAAATTTTAGCAACAACAAGCCTTAATGATGGCGTTCTTAAAAATAAATACGAACCAAAAGAAAGTTATGTCTATAAAGTGATGTCTATTTTCTATGACAAATGAGGTTCAACCAAATACACATATACTTATAAAATTTATATACTCCTCCTATACGTATTGTCAATGTTATCAACAAGAATGAATAAATATTGCACACTGATTATATTCTTAGTTCTTTTTCATGTTGGAGAACTGTACTGATTACATTAAGTATATAAAATTCTAGCAACTACACGCCTGAGTGCAGGCTAACAACTGATGTAAATAAAGTGTTGTCTATAATTTGTGTTTAATTCTGTTAAACAGTATGCACATATTCTAATGTAAACTATAAACACTTGTATAGGTCATGTCACTGTGAACAGCATAATTAAATAGTTAATTTACTCAGTGTTTATCCGTAGTTCTCTTATATGACTGAAAACTGTACCAATTACACTTGTTCTATTAAATTCTACCAATGACAAACCTGAGAGCGGACGCTATAAAAAGCAATCATTAACTAATAACAAATGATTACAATAAAGAGTTATATATGTTCTGCGATCAATTCTGTTCAACAGTAAGGACATATTCGAATAAAAGTTATATACGCCTCCTTTAGGTCATGTCGCTGTGATCATAAAGATTAATAATTAATGAACAACGAGTTAATGCACAGTTCTGGTTTATGTCAATGATCTGTAACGATTTCACTTATGTATCAAATTCTATCAATGACAATCCCGTGAGAAAGCGTTGTTTTTAAATAATTATTATCAAATAACAAAAGATTTCTATAAAGAGTTATCTATTTTCTGTAATCAATTTAGTTGAATAGTATATACGCTTCCTGTTGGTCATGTCGCTGTGAATAGAAAGATTAAATAATTAATTGTAAGGAGTTAATGGACGGTTCTGGTTTGTGTCAGAGAAATGTTACGATTTTACTTGTTATATCAATTTCTAGCCACAAGTAGCCTGAGAAAAGGCGCTCTTAAAAGCAATCATTAACAAATAACAAATGATTGCTATAAAGATTTCTCTATATTCTGCAATTAATTCTGTTGAACAGTATGCACATTTTCTAATCAATCCTATATACGCTTCCTCTATTTCTTGACACTACGAACAGCAATAATGAATTATTTTTTTTGCACTGAGTTTGCTCTTAGCTCTTTTCTATGACTGTGAACTGGACAGATTACACATGTTCTATTAAACTCTATCGACGACATACCTCAGAGTAGATGCTCTTAAAAAAATCGTAAACTAAAAACAAATGATTGCTATAAAGTATTTTCTATTTAGTGTGATCAATTTGTTGAACAGTATGAACATATTAGAATAATAGCTATATACACTACGTGTAGATTATTTCGCTGTGAACAGAAAGATTAAATAATTAAAGTGCTAGGAGTTAATATTAAGTTCTTGTTACTGTCCGTGAACTGTAACGATTTGTCTTGTTATATCAAAATCCAATAACGACAAGCCTGAGCGATGGCACTCTTAATACTGTAGTAATAACTAACCAATACAAGGTGATTGCTATTAGGAAATGTCTATATGCTGTGACTTATTCCGCTGAAGAATATGCATGTACAGTGGACCCCTGATAATCCGGCCCCTGTCTACTCCGGCGCCCCCTGTAATCCGACATGACTTTGAATTATGTTTGACAATCTTTGCTAATGTAGATCACGCAGGTTTGAACAGGTCACAACTCGTTCGCACCACCGCTATTGTGCTCGACGCGTATGCATTGTTTTACTTAGTTTGAATTTGACTACTAGTGATAGCGGTACGGCCTAGCGTGCGTTCATTGTTTACTATTTATTCATTGTGTATTAGGTATAGTACCTAGTAATATTGTCACAAACCCAGAAGCGAAAACACAAAACGTTGACAATTAAAGAAAAATGTGATGTTTTAGATCGCTTAGATCGCAATGAAACTTTCAGTAGTTTAGCAAGTGAATATGGCGTAGGCCGATCTACAATTTATGACATTAAAAAAACCACGAGAAGATTAAGAAGTTCGTGTCAACTACTGACTGCGGGCCAGGCAAGAGACAGACACTCAAGAAAGCTGAACATCCAGAAGTGGAAGAAGCTTTGTACATGTGGTTTCTTCAGGAAAGAAATAGGCATGCACCAATTTCGGGAACCATGTTGGCCATGAAAGCTAAGTTTTTTTATAAGGAAATAACAAAAAAAGATGATTTTGTGGCCAGCAAAGGATGGCTAGAACGTTTTAAAAGTCATCATGGCATACGTTTAATGACTATTACAGGAGAGAAACTTTCTAACGATGCCACCTGCATAGAGCCCTTTAAATTAAGATTTTTGCAAAAGGTGAACGATTTAAATCTTGACCCGTCACAGGTGTACAATGCAGACGAATCAGGGCTTTTTTGGCGTGTGATGCCTAACAAAACTTTCGTTTCTTGTAACGAAAAATCCGTACCTGGACAAAAAGTGAGTAAAGAGCGTGTAACCATACTACCATGTGCTAATGCTGCAGTTACACACGCGCTTAAGATGGTGGTCATTGGGAAATCTAATAAACCAAGGGCATTCAAAAACATTGATTTACCTGTACACTATTACGGACAAAAAAGTGCATGGATGACAAAAGACCTTTTCAAAAAGTGATTTGATGAATGCTTCGTACCTGAAGTTAGAAAATGGTTAAAAGATCATAATTTTCCTCAAAAAGCGTTGTTGCTTCTTGATAACGCTCCCGGTCATCCGTCTGAAGAAGAACTGACAACTGAGGATAAATGCATCACTGCGATGTTTCTTCCGCCAAATTGCACTGCACTGATTCAACCAATGGACCAGAACATCATTCAGTTTGTTAAGCAAGACTATAAAAAAACCTACTTCTGAGAGCCGTATCAAAAGACCAACCAATAGAAAAAAACTTTAAAAGAATTTAATATGAAAGACATGGTTTTTGCTCTTAGTCAGTCGTGGAGTGCGTTACCGTCATCAACTATTAAATCGTCTTGGAAAAAGTTATGGCCAGATATAGTCACCACTCCTAGCAACGATCCACAAATCAGTGTAACTTCGGAAGTTATAGAACAAGTCGCTACTGAAACACAGATAAGTCCGGAAGATTTGGAAATCTGGTGCCGTGGAATGGATAAAGAAGAAAATGTTTTTCATGAAATGTCTGACGAAGATATTATAAAAGAGTTTTCTAATCATACAACAAACAATCAGGAAGATAACGACGACGTGATTGCAACTGCTCCACAAGTCACAGAACAAGACGCAGTTAACGCTTTGGAGCTAAGTTTACAATGGGCTGAAGAGAATGGTACATCCTACAACGAACTTCTACTTTTGAGAAGACTGAGGGACAAAGCTCTGATCTCGCGTTATAACAACCTTAAACAAAAACAAAAAAAATTGATGAATATTTCAAAGCTTCATAATTTGATATATTCACTACATGATTTTGATTAATAATTCTTGATTATTTTGGTAGATATGTATGTGCTTTATGCTTAATTTTATAATAAAACGTAAGCTCAAAATTGTTATTTAATTTACTAAATTCGACTTGCCTAAATTAAGTATGATTTGTACTTCAAAGTACATATGTACATACAGTATAACATATAGATTCTTATCATTGGATATGTAATTTGTCGGATTACAAGGCACTCTTTTGTAAAAAATTCCGGACTATAGCGGTCTTAGGCAGTTGCTCTATAATCCGACAAACTCGATAGTCCGACACTGCCCTGACCGGAGGTCCACTGTATTCTAATGAACACTGTTACACTTGTCATTGCGAATAGCAAAAATGAATAATTTATTTACACAGACTGTATTCGTAACTCTTTTTTATGTCTTAGAACTGTGCTGATTACACTTGTTCTATTAAAATCTAGCAATGAGAAACCAGTGAGCGGACGTTACAATTCATGAACTAATAACAAATGATTCCTATTAAGAGTTATCTGTATTCTGTGAACAATTCTGTTGAACAATATGGACATATTCTAATAAAAGCAATTTACGCGTCCTGTAAGACATGTCGCTGTGAACAGAATGATTAAATAAATATTGTAGAAGGAGTTAACGTGCTGTTCTTGTATATATTAGTGAACTGTAAAGAGTTTACTTGTTATATCAAATTCTAGCAACGATAAGCCTGAGAGAAGGAGCTCTTAAAATCAATCACTAACAAATTAAAAATGTTTGTTATAAAGATGTATTTATATTCTGTGATTAATTCTGTTGGACGGTATGCACATATTCTAATTAAAGGTACATACGCCTCCTGTAGTTCTTGTTACTGGGAACAGCAAGAATGAATAATTTTTGTACGCTGAGCTTAATCTTAGCACTTTTGTATGTCCGAGAACTGTACAGTTTACACTTGTTTTTTTAAAATCTAGCAACGAAACAACCTGAGGGCGGACGCGCTTAAAAAACCATCATTAACTAATCACAATGATGTCAATAAAGTGTTATCTATCTTCTGTGATTAATGCTTTTGAGATGTACCCACATATTGTAATAAAATCTATATACCCTCCTATAGCTCTTGTCACTGCGAGCAGGAAGAATGAACAATTTTTTTACACTGATTTCATTCTTAGCTCTTCTTTATGTCTAAGAACTATACTGATTACACTTGTTTTATCAATTTCTAGAAACGACAAGCCTGAGAAAAGGCGCTCATAAAAGGAATCCTTAACAAATAACAATTGATTGCTAGAAAGAGTTATCCATATTCTTTTATTAATTCTGTTGAACAGTAGAGACTTACTCTAAAAAAAAGTATATACGACTCCTGTAAGTCATATCGCAGTCAACAAAAAGATTAAATTAATTATGTACAAGGAGTTTATCCATAGTACCATTTTATGACTGAGAACTGTACTGATTACACATGTTATATAATTCTAGCAACTACATGTCTAAATCCAGGCTAACAACTGATGTCAATAAAGTATAAAAAGCAATGATTAACTATTAACAAATGATTGCAATAAAAAGTTATCTATATTCTGTGATCAATTCTGTTGATCGATATGGACATATTCTAAATAAAGCAATTTACGCCTCCTGTAGGACATGTCGCTGTGAACAGAATGATTAATTATATATTATAGAAGGAGTTAAATCACTGTTCTTGTATACGTTAGTGAACTCTAACGAAACCACTTCTTATATCAAATTCTAGCAATGATAAGCCTGAGAGAAGGGGCTCTTGAAATCAATCATTAACAAGTTACAAATGATTGTTATAAAGAAGTATTTATATTCTGTGATTAATTCTGTTACACAGTATGCACATGTTCTAATTAAAGGTACATACGCCTCCTGTAGTTCTTGTCACTGGGAACAGAAAGAATGAATAATTTTTGTACGCTGAGCTTAATCTTAGCACTTTTTTATGTCCGAGAACTGTACTGTTTACACTTGTTGTATTAAAATCTAGCAACGAAAATCGCTAATCACAAATGATGCCAATAAAGTGTTATCTATTTTCTGTGATTAATGCTGTTGAACTGTATCCACATATTGTAATAAAATCTATATATTCCTCCTGTATCTCTTGTCACTGCGAGCAGCAAGAATGAATTTTTTTTTTTTACACTGATTTTATTCTTAGCTCTTTTTTATGTCTATAATCTATACTGAATACACATGTTCTATTAAATTGTAGCAACGACAAACCTGAGAGCTAACACTAAAAAAATCAATCATTAACTATAAACAAATGATTGCTATAAAGAGTTATCTATATTCTGTGATCAATTCTGTTAAACAGTATAGATTTAGCCTAAAAAAAGGCATATACATCTCCTGTAAGTCATATCACTGTGAACAGAACGATTATATTAATAATGTACAAGGAGTTTATCTATAGTACCATTTTATGACTGAGAACTGTACTGATTATATATGTTATATGAATTCTAGCAACTACCATGTCTAAATACGCCGACAACTGATGTCAATAAAGTATTGTCCAATATGTGCGATTAATTCTGTTAAACAGTATACACATATTCTAATAAAAGCCATATACGCCTCCTGAAGGTCATGTTGCTGTGTATATAAAGATTAAATAATTAATGTACAAGGAGTAAATACACAGTTATGGTTAATGTTAATGATCTGTAACGATTTTATTGGTTATATCAATTTCTAGCAAACGACAAGCCTGAAAAAAGGTGCTCTTAAAAGCAATCATTAACAAATAACTAATAACAATTGATTGCTATAAAGTATTATCTTTATTCTGTTATTAATTGTGTTGAAAAGTAGAGACTTATTCTAATAAATAGAATATTCGCCTTCTGTAGGGAATGTAGCTATGAACATAAAGATTTAATAATTAATATACAAGGAGCTAATGCACAGTTCTGGTTTATGTCAATGATCTGTACCGATTTCATTTGTTATATCAATTTCTAGTAACGACAACCTAGTGAAAAGGGGTTCTTAAAATCAATCATTAACAAATAACAAATGATTGGTATAAAGATTTATCTATATTCTATGATTAATTTGTTTGAACAGTATGGACATATTCTAATAAAACTTATATACGCCTCCTGTAGGCCCTGTCACTGTAACTGCAAGTATAAATAATTAATGCACACAGAAATTATCCCTATATCTCTTTTATATCTATTAACTGATGTCATTATGCATCTACTATTACATTCTAGCAACGACAAATTAGATCGCAGGCGCTCTTAAAAACAACCTCGAACTAAAAATAAATTATTTCTATAAAGTGTTATCTATTTTCTGTGATTAATTCCTTTAAAGTATGCAGATATGCAAATAAAAACTAAATATGCCTCCAGTAAGTCTTGTCGTTGTGAACAGCAAAAATAAATTATTAATGTACACAGGGATTATCCGTAATACTCATATTTGTCAGAGTACTGTTTTGATTAGACTTGTTCTATTATATCCTAGCAACGACGTGCCTGAATGTAGGCACTCTTAAATGTATTCGTGAACTAATAACATCTCATGTCTATAAAGTGTTATCTATTATTTGCGATTAATTCTGTTGAACAGTAAACATTTATTGGAATAAAAACTAGAAAAGCTACTGTAGGTCACGTCGCTGTGAACTGCTAGATTAAACAATTAATGTACATAGGGATCATCCCTAGTTCTCATTTATGTCATAGAACTGTTCTCATTACCTTTATTCTATTAAATTCTATAAACGACAAATCTGAGAGCAGGCGCTCCAAAATACTAGTATGAACCACTAAAAAATTAATGCTATAAAGTGTTGTGTGAAATATACGATTAATTCTGACGAACAGTGTGCACATATTCTAATAAAATCTATATACTTCTCCTGCAGGTGTTGTTACAATGAACGGCAAAAAAAATAAAATATTAATGTACACAGTTATAATACCTATTTCTTTTATGTCTGAGAACTGTACTGATTACACGTGTAACATAATTCTAGATACGACAAGCCTGAATGAGGGCGTTCTTAAAAACAAATGTTGTCTATAAAGTATTATCTATTTTCTGTGACAAAATATGTTGAACTGTACTCACATATTCTAAAAAAAATCGGTATACGCCTATTGTATGTCTTATCACTGTGAAAATCAAGAATAAATAATTAGTGTAGATACATTTTATCCGTAGTTATCTTTTAAGTGAGAGAATTGTACTGATTAGACTTGTTCTGTTAAATTCTAGCATTAACAGTCGTAGAGTGCGGAGATTTTTCGAAACAATCATGAACTAATAACAAATCATGTCTGTAATATGTCATATACTTTATGTGGTTATATGTATTGAACAATGTGCATTATATCCTAATAGAAGCTATAAACGCCTCCTGTAGGTCATGTCGCTGTGATCAGAATGACTAAATAATTAATATACAAGGAGTTTTTCCATAGTTCTCATTTATGTCAAAAAATGTACTCATTACACATGTTTCATCTCATTATAGCAACGACAATCCTCAGTGCGGGTAAAATGAAAACCAATCATGAACTAATAAAAAATGTTGGCTGTAATGTGTTATCTATTTACTGTGATTAATTCTGTTGAACAGTATATACATAATCGATTAAAAGCTATTTCCGCAGCCTGTAGGGCATATCGCTGTGAACAGAAAGTATAAATAATTAATGTATACAGAGTTTATTTGTAGTAGTCTTTTTTGTCAGATAGCTGTACTGATTACACTTGTTATTTCATATTCTAGTAACGACATACCCGAATGCTGGAGCTCTTTAAAACAATCATAAACTAAGAACATCGGATGTCTATAATGTGTTGTCTATTATCTGCGATTAACTCAATTGAACAGTATGCTCATATTCTAATAATAGCTATAAACGCACCTGTAGCTCATGTAGCTGTGAAAAAAAATTAAAGACATGGAGTTAATCCACAGTTTTCTATTCCGTAAGAAAACTGTACTGATTACACTTGTTACATTAAATTCTAATAACGACAACCCTGACTGAGGGCGCTCTTAAAAACAAACCTGAAATTAAAAACAAATGTTATCTATAAAGCGTTATCAATTCAATATAATAATTTATGTTGGACAGTATGCACATATTCTAAAAAAAATCTATATATGTCTCCTTTAGGCAAGAATAAATCATTAATATACTCTGAGTATATCCTTAGTTCTCTCTTATATTAGAGAACTGTACTGACTGGACTTGTTCTATTAAATTGTAGCAACGACATGCCTGAATAAGGGTCTTAAAGACATTCAAGATATTAAAAACTAATGTTGTCTATAAAGCGTTATCTTTTCTATATAATCATTGATGTTGGACAGTATGCACATATTCTACTAAAATCTACATACGCCTCCTGTAGGGATTATCACTGTTAACGGCAGGAATAAATAAATAAATTATACAGAGATTATCTCATGTTCTCTTTTATGTCTGAGAACTGTACTGATTATAATTGTTATTTTAAAATGTAGCAATGACTAACCTGAATGATGGATCTCTTAAAATCAACCAATAACTAAAGATAAATGATTTCTTTAAAGTATTATCTATTTTCTGTGATTAATTCTCTTGAACAGTATACACATTTTATAATAAAATCTATATACGCCTCCTGTATGTCTTGTCGCTGTGAACAGCAAGAATAAATTATTAATGTACACAGAGTTTATCTGTAGTACTCTTATTTGTCTGAGTTCTGTTTTGATTAGAGTTGTTCTATTATTTTCTAGCAATGACATGCCTGAATTCAGGCACTCTTAAAAGTAATCATGAACTAATAACAACTGATGTCTATAGGGTGTTATCTATTATTTGTGATTAATTCTGTTGAACAGATTCCACTTATTATAAAAACAGCTATATACGCCTCCTGTAGGTTTTGTCGCTGTGAACAGCAAGAATAAATAATTAACAATAATTACAATAAGGTAATCTGTAGTTTTCTTTTATGTCAGAAAACTATTCTGATTACACTTGATCCGTTAAATTATAGTACCGACAAGCTTGAGTGCAGCCCTTCTTAAAATAATCATGAACTAATCACAACTATTGTCTATAAAGTGTTGTCTAATATTTGTGATTAATTCCGAGAAAAAGTATGCACATATCCTAATAAAAACTACAAACCCTCCTGTAGCTCATGTCGTTGTGATCAGAAAGAATCAATAATTATTGTGAAGGACTTAATACATAGGTGACTCATATGTTAGAAAACTGTACTGATTCCACTTGTTTAATAAATTCTAGCAACGACTAGCCTGAATGCGGGCGCCCTTAGAAACAAGCAAGAACTAATAAAAAATAACAGCTATTAAGTTTTACATATATTTTGTTATTGTTGAACAGTATACACATATTTTAATAACAGCTATATACGCCTCCTGTATGTTATGGCGCTGTGAACAGTAAGAATAAATAATTAAAGTTTACAGATAAAATCCCTAGTTCTCTTTTTATGTCAGAGAACTGCACTGATTACATATGTTATATCATATTCTAGCAACGACATACCCGAGTGCAGGCGCTCTTAAACACAATCATAAACTAACAACATCGAATGTCTATAATGTGTTGTCTTTTATCTGTGATTAATTCTGTTCCACAGTCTGCTCATATTTTAATAAAAACTATAAACGCTCATGAAGCTCATGTCACTGTGAACGGCAAGAATAAATTATTAAAATACACAGAGATTATCCCTTGTTCTCTTTTATGTCCGTCAACTGTACGGATTATAATTGTTATATCAAATGCTAGCAATGACTAGCCTGAATGATGGCGCTCTTAAAATCAATCTCGAACTAATGATAAATGATTTCTATAAAGTGTTATCTATTTTCTAGGTTAACTCTGTTGAACAGTATTTGCATATTATAATAAACCCTCTATATGCCTCCTGTAGGTCTTGTCGCTGGAACAGCAAGAATAAATTATCAATGTACACAGAGTTTATCCGTAGTACTCTTATATGTCAGAGTACGGTTTTGATTACATTTGTTCCATTAATATCTAGTAACTGACTGAGGTCGCTCTTAAAACACTCATGAATCAATGACAATTGATTGCTATTATCTGTTTTCTATTTTCTTTGATTAATTCTGTTGAACAGTATGCACATTTCGAAAAAAAAAACTATATACGCTTCTGTATGTCATGTCACTGTGAACTACAAGAATAAATAATTAATGTACTCAGAGGTCTTCCTAGTTATCTTTTAAGGCAAAAAACTGTACTGATTATACTTGTGCTATTAAATTCTAGCAACGAGAAACCTGAGAGCAGGCGCTCTTAAAAACAATCATAAACTAATATCATCTGACGTCCATAAAGTGTTGTCTATTATCTGCGATTAATTCTATTTAACAGTATGCTCATATTCTAATAAAAACTATAAACGAACCTATAGCTCAGGTCGCTGTGAACAGAAAGAATAAAAAATTAATGACATGAAGTTAATTGGATATTGTAAAACAACTACAGCGTTTTACTACGTTTTCTGGTAACAGTTAGTGAGGTTATTACAACGCTACACTTTGACCTACTTCACTTAGGCATCGATACTTTTGTCAATTTATTATTTGGCTTGGTCGCCACGAGCGGTTTGACGAACGGACTAATAATACTTACAGTTCTCTGTGATGCTATGAACTCACAAGTTCACAGGAATCAGCAATAAGCCAAACACACTCACACATAGGAAGTACGAAGTCGAACAACTTTTTTATTCCAACTGTTTGTGTCTTACACTAGTAGGCCGACCACCAACTGAAATTAGTTATCACTTATCCGAAGATTACAAGTTCTTTATGAGTGGAAAGTTTAATCACAAAATACTCTCCTTCAAGCAGCAATATATTAAATGCCTGTACAAGAATCACCAGTTCACAACAGCACATTAACAGTTCTCCTGGAACATCTACGTGTATTTTCACACCATCTTGCTAGTCTTACGTTAGGACGTCAAGCCAATATTCGTCTCCCGTCGCGGACGCGCGTATAACGTATTCATATGCCCGAATATGTCTTCAAGAACACACCACTTTGCTTTCAGGCAACTATATTTTTCCCGGGCTGCTGCCACGAAAGTTAATACTTGACCGCCTGTGAGTCTAGCACAGAGTATCGCTTCTCGCTCTGTGTCGATTATCGATACATGCACAGATACTCTTTAATCATGGATCGCTAGGCTACTGTAATGTCACAAAACCTTCCAGGTCTCTGGTTCAAAATGGGAAACTAACAGTGAACAATTTAAACAGAGACCTAAAAATGGTCGAGGTGTGACTAGATGGCTCTCCATAGCTAACAAGTACAAAATTACCTATGAATTAACCTCTTACACAAAATTGTTGTTGGTAGGTACTTTTCTACAAAAAATTACATTAATATGGGTACACTGACATCAAGTATGTGAACACAAAATTCATATCATATAAACAAACATTTGCACATACGAAATAGTTGACCAGTTTGGATCCCATCCTACCGTGTACTTCCTTAATGAGATCTGGTCGGCTGTCCTTTTCAAGGCTTAAAAGCCAACACACAAATTGTAATAAAAAAATGGGTTTTACACTTTTGTCAACTGACCACACACTTCGTCACTGTAGCGGCCTATTGTAAGGACCAAGAAAGTGCGATACTAGGTCAATAGCAACCACTTTGACATTCCCTCCGAGCTTCTTAAATTGATATCATAGTACATAAAGAAAATAAATACCCGTTGGAGTGAATAGTCATGACCTGCATATACATCTTAAGCCCTGAACTGGGTTAAATAATTGATAACAACCTAACACCTAATATACATATAAAAGAATATTTACAAAAGTGAATATTTACAGAAGTGAATATTTACAAAACTGAATATTTACAAAATGATGTGTAGGGTTACACTCGGTATTCAGGATACTTCTTACCACTAGGCCCTCCAGTATCTTTCCCCATACTGAGAATCAGTCTTGAATGGTTTGAGAGCTACTACATTGTAAGTCCCTTTTAGCTTTCTATCTCTAGGGTATTCTACGGTGTAAGTGTTTTCCCTGGGAATTTCCCTCACCTTTTATCGTCCTTCATACAGTATCTTGAATTTCTTTATTTCGTGGTTCATAGAGGAAGACTTGAAATATGTCTGAACAACCACTAAGACCCCTTCCTGGTATGTAGTCACCTTCCCCTTCTTTTTGTGCCTCATTTGTCGAGTCTTGGCTTTCTCCACAAACACCTTCTTTGCTTCCTCAATTTTATGTTGGAAATCTACTGTCATACCATCCGGAAAATCTGCATATTTGGTAACGATCCATGGAGCTGTTTCTTGAAACATCAATTCCACAGGAGTTACTCTGGTAGACCCATGAGGAATAGTATTCATCACTTCATGAATCTTTTCTACCTGCTGTGCCCCAACTCTTATGGCTATGTTGGCAGTAGATTCTGAACTACTTCCCAATTTCTGCCAGAATCCTTTCTACAACGTTTCCCTGAGGATGGAAGAATGAGGTTTTCACAACTACCAATTGGGATCCATTATCGGACAGTATCTGCTTCGGTTTTCCCACCGTGGGTAGGTATTGGGTAAGTACCTTGCCTAAAAGTACTTTTGTAGATTCTTTCTTGATAGAGTTTGACATATTTGGTAAAGGCGTCTATGACAGAAAAAATAGTAGTGACTCCTCCCCTGGATGCTGGCAATGGTCCATATTAGTCAACCGATATCAACTTTCGAGGTTCTGATGGGATAATACTCTTCATACTTCCCATTCTCAGCACGTTGTCCACCTTGACTTTCTGACATGTTTCACACGTTGATAAAACGTTGACTACTCTTCTTTCTAAGTTCCCAAAATAACAATGTCCTCTCATTATAAGTGAACATTTAATTGCTCCGTAGTGTCCATAGCTGGTATGGTGATACCTAATCCACTCGTCTACACAGTGTTCCGGTAAACACATTTTCCACTCCTTTTTATCCTCTGCTTTCCTATAGATCTTTCACTCAGTGAAATTTTTGTAGTATATCTTCCACTCTCTCTGGATAATCTCTCTCAGTTACTAAAATTTTGTTTAGTGCCCACTAGCGAAAAAGGACAAAGTGAGGGAAGAATTGGAACGCATGGAAAGTTGGGGAATCATTGAGAGATCACAGAGCACGAATAAATAATTAATGTACACAGAGTTTATCCATAGTGCTCTTTTATGTCGGAGAACTGTACTGATTAGCCTTGTTCTATTAAAGTCTAACGACGAGAAGACTAGAGTGTGCGCGCTCTTAAAAGCAATCATGAACCAATAACAAATGATGTCAATAAAGTGTTATCTCTTTTCTGTGATTAATTCTATTTAATAGTATGCATATACCTAATGAAATCTATAAACGCCATTGCAGTTCTTGTCACTATGAACGGCCAGAATAAAGTATTAATGTACACTGGGAATACGTCTTTTTCTCTTTTATGTCTGAGAACAGTACTGATTACACTTGTTCCATAATTCTAGAAACAACAAGCCTGAATGATGGCACACTTAAAAACAACCACGGACTAAACACAAATGAAGTCTATCAAGTGTTATCTATTTTCTGTGATAAATGATGCACATATTCAAATATAAGCTATTCTCGCCCCTATAATTCTTGTCGCTGTGAACAGCATGAATAATCATTAATGTACGAGGACGTTATATGCAGTTGCCTTTACTGATTGGACATGTTCTATTAAATTCTAGAAACGACAAGCCTGAATGAGGGCGGTCTTAAAACCAAACACGAAATTAAAAACAAAATTTGTCCATAAAGTGTTATCTATTCTATGTGATAATTGATTTTGGACAGTATGCACATAATCAAAAAAAATCTATATACGCCTCCTGTAGGTTGTCACTGTGAACAGCAAGAATAAGTAATTAATGTACACAGAGTTTATCCGTAGTGCTCTTTTATGCCGGAGAACTGTACTGATTAGCCTTTTTCTATTAAGTTCTAAAACAAGAAGCCTAGTGTGTGTGCGCTCTTAAAATCAATCATGAACCAATAACAAATGATGTCCATAAAATGTTATACCTTTTCTGTGATTAATTCTTTTTAACAGTATGCATATACCTAATGAAATCTATAAAGGCGATTGCAGGTCTTGTCACTATGAACGGCAAGAATAAATTATTAATGCACACAGGAATTACCCCTATTTCTCTTTTATGTCTGAGAACTGTACTGATTACACTTGTTCCATAATCCTAGCAACCAAAAGCCTAGAGTGCGCACGCGCTTAAAAGCAATCTTGAACGAATAACAAATGATATCCGTAAAGGGTTATCATTTTCTGTGATTAATTCTGTTGAACACTATGCATATATCCTAATAAAAGCAATATTAGCCTCCTATAGGTCTTGTCACTGTGAATAGCAAGAATAATTAATTAGTATACAGAGAGTTTATCGGCCGTACTCTTTTATGTCAGATAACTGTACTGATAGGACTTGTTCTATTAAATTGAAGCAACGAGAAACCTGAGTTCGGACGCTCTTAAAAGCAATCATGAACTAATAACAAATGATGTCTATAAAGTGTTATCTACTTTCTGTGATTAATTCTGTTGAACAGTATGCCCATATTCCAATAAAAGCTAAATATACCTCAAGTGGGTCGTGTGGCTGTGAACAGCAAGAATAAAAAATTAATATAGAAGGAGTTTATCCATAGTTCTCTTTTAAGTCAGAAAACTGTATTAATTAAATTTTTTCCATTAAATTCTAGCAACTAGAAGCCTGAGTGCAGGTGCTCTTAAAAACAACCAAGAACTAATAACAAATATTGGATTGTAAAGTCTTATTATTATCTGTGATTAATTCTGTTGAACAGTATGCTCATCTATATCTATAAAACGGAAACCGGATATATTTGTGGTATAAAAACTCGGAAAGTTGAGAGCAGATTTTGATGCGTTTTCACTGTTTAAAAGCTTAGAATATTAATTCACTTGTCTGGTATGTCTTATGTTTTAACGTTAAATAATGTAGAAGCATTAAATTATGAACGTATGGTGAGGAAAACCACATGAGGAGTCCCCAGATGCCGCATACTTCGCACTAAACACACAACTACAATGCAATATCTATGAGCACTTTATAATAATAACCATTTTTTCCTACTCCACATTGAACAAAACGTGAAATATTATTTCCTTTACTACAGGGTGTTTAGTTTTTAAACGCATCGATGGCTATTTTGAATGCTAGGAATTAATAACGAGAAATCAGTTGAGATTTTATTTGCCCACGATTTCTGGCAAAGTCCTTGACCATGGGCTTTATATTTATCTCTGATATCAATCTTAGTACTCTGTTAATAATGAAGGCAATTATTTATGAAAATAATTTTCTGGATAAATTATGTTCATACACGTAATTAATTTATACGCTGATTGTTTTTTTATCATTTGAAGTTTGCATTCAACCTTAAGTGTTAGGAATAATAACGACATCAGATGTTTGGAGCTGATAGATTTATTCCGTTCGCAGTAATTTATAAGTACACCGATGTTTTTTTATAATTTAGAAGTTTGTTTAAATCATTAGTGTTGAGAATAATAACGGCTTAGGACAACTGATAAGTTTTTGGTGTTAGGCTTCAATTTTGTGCTATACGCGCGTGTTTCTGACGTAATTAAGGTTTCATTCATTTTATGTTTTATCGCGTTATTTAGTAATCCAATGGTTTTTAACATCAACAGAAGTTTGTGTTATGTCGTTACTCTTGGAAAGTAACCCATTATGTCAACTCAGCGTTTATTGGCATTACATTCTGTGCTATACATTTGAGTTACTGATATAATCTAGCCTTTTTTCATATTATAATGTATTGCCTTGTTAGTATAGCAGTTTCTATATCTACCGTGCGACGTAATTTGATGATGAATTCTTATATAACTGAATGAAACAGATGGTAAAATTAAATTACGTATTTCGCTTATACTCGAGATATCGAATATCAAAAATTAGATATAGGTATGTTTCTTTTCTTTTTACGACGATTGTTTTCTGCTTCAAACTACCTTTCAACTTGACCACAACCGCTAGAAAGAAAACAAAACACCCTTTACACATATCCAGAGTGTACTGCCTATTGACTAGGTCGATTTTTTTTCTGGTCCAGGTTGTATTTAAATCTACCCACCTCAATTTAGAGATTCTCAAGAACAAAGAAAAATATCCCAATACTTTACTCTTCTCTTTAAATGTGTTTCTTCAAGTTAGATAAGAATACATTGTCCATTTGACATATTCAATTTTTTTTTTTTTTTCACGTCCAGGCCACATTTCGACCTAACCATGTCAACTGTGAAATAACATTTAACGAGAAGTTTAATCCAGATATATTATTATTATTATTATTATTATATCGTTTAGCCCACTAAGGATCGCGTGGAACCATTAATTTGCATTGTCCTTGTTATTCTTCTTGCTTTTCTTCTTATTTTCCCAAACACTCCTCATCCTTTCACTGTGGGTTTGACGTCTCTCTTGTGTACATGCATTTCTGAGTTTCATATTTTTTTATGTTGGGCTCTTATGGGCAAATTTATGTGAGGTGATCAATTGTCTATATTTACTGCGTCTGGATGTCAGTGGGTCAAGGCTGGCTTCTGCGAGGTCCTTCTGGGTTTCTACAAACCAGCGTGCTTTGTTTTGTCGGGAACCGTTGACGAGGGGGAAAATATTCTTGGTAAGTCGTGATCCATCCATTCTTGCTATATGGCCATTAAATTTCATGCTTCTTTTCCGTGCCAGTGAGGTGAATCTTTAAGTCAGTGAATACAGTTCTTCTGAGCTTTTGCGCATCCAGATGCCATCTTGGATTTTGGTGCCAAATATTTTTCTCAGTATTTGTCTTTCTATTCCATTGACATTTACCGTTAAAGATGATGTCTCCGTTGCATACAGCGGTCCTGGAAGAACGACGGTGTGGTAGTGATGGAGTTTGGCTTCGGTGGAAAGTGATTTCTTATTGTAAGTATTCCAAGTAATTGCATATGCTTTTTGCAATTTTTCAGCGCGTTTTTTGTGGGGTTCTTTCTCAGTTTCAGTATTACCAATAATTTCTCCTACGTACTTAAAGTGTTTCACTTTTTTAATAGTGCCATATTTGGTCACGAGTGACTTCAGGTTTGTGATTTTGGAGTTCATATATTGCGTTTTATCATAGGAGATTTGGAGGCCGGTTTTGATAGCTATCTCATGAAGCTTCACAACAGCATGTTTGGCTTCCGCAACAGTTCGTGTAATTACTGTTAGATCATCCGCAAAAGCAAGGCATTTTATATCGATTCGTTTATCCTTTGTTCCCATATATATTCCAAATACTTCTTATTTCCCTATGCTAATGATCTTGTCTAGTGCCAAGTTGAACAGGGGTGGTGATAATCCATCCCCTTGTCTTACACCAGTTTTAATTTCAAAAGATTCAGAGATTTCACCTATAAATTTCACTTTTGAAGTTGTATTTGTCAAAGTTTGTCGAATTAAAATAGTTGTTTTATTATCTACTATGTATTCACGTAGTATATTGAACAGCGTAGTGCGGCCAATCGAATCATATGCTTTCTTAAAGTCTACAAAAGTTACCACTGTGCGGGTTGACTGACGATGTTGGAGTATCATTTTTAGATTCCAGATCTGTTCTGTGCACGATCGGTGTGGTCGGAATCCTTTGTAGTGGGCTGTTTATTATTATTTAAACCCGTTGTTTATGCGTCAGGAAGGCTAGGTTTGGCCAGTGGTTGTGAGCGTCTTTGCCAGGTACTTACTTGGCGGTGGCTGTGGCTTCTCCTCCCTTGGCTGGTACTCCGGTCTTGGCTTTGGCTAGCTTATTAGTCTATTTACTTTGATCTGAATATCTCGGGCTTGACTTCAAGGAAAGAGGCTAAGTGCATACACAGTTTCTCTCCTAGGCAGGCTGTTACAGTTATCCAACTGCCAAGAGCAAGATTCCAAGCACTTTGCCAATATGAAAGAATGTTGGACTTACAACGGTTTCGGCTGGATGACTGGCTGGCTTGGGAGGCAGCTGGTCTTAGATCCCCACTCGTCTTCAGAACAGCATATTGACTGCTTAGTTTGACTTGCCTCCGACTTGTCCTCGAGCCTTGGTGGGCTCGCGCTTATATGTCATCAGTTGCGTAGACTGTTCCCGTTCTACGGACAATAACCTGACAGCTAGCATTTCTGGAACCTTCTCCACGGGACTAGATTCTATAGCTGTTGCTCGTCGACCTGGATATCTTGTTGACGAACCTTGCGACATAATACACCGGGCGCTCCTGCCCGCGAATATCGCCGCTAATACATTATCATTATTTATATTTTATTATTCCCAAAATCCTCTGCGATTATTAAAACGACCTGTTACAATCTCTCCCCCCTTAATCGAAGACCAGCTTTGTCCTCAAAACTTCATACTCTCCTCAATTGTCGATTTTACTTGCTAACTAGTTCTACTATAAATGATTTGTGCTTGGATTCTTGCATCTAGTTTACAAAATTATAGCAACGTTCTTTTACCATCCCAAATACTTTATGGTGTGACGTCCAATCCTGTATAATAAAAAAAACCTCTTAATAATCATAATTACGAAAGAAAAGTCAAGAAAAGAGAAGAATAATCATTTGACAAGAACAACGGAAAACAAATGACATAATTACAGTTTTGATTTAGTTGTACAGTTTTCAGTGTCTTTAGCACTATCCTTGTTAGAAGATGGTAAAGTCATCACAATTTGCGCTGCAGTTGGTATGGGTCTTTCAATATCCAATCTTGATAATTTTTTATCATACCGTTTGTAAATTAACAGTATCAAAATTACTACAATAGATAATGATACAATAGTCGTTAAACTCACAGTGGTCACCATGGTTTTGTGCCTTGATTGTAGTTGAACTTGAGTTTCCATGGCTGCTATTAAATGAATATATTTAATTGAGACCCTTGCTTCTTGCAAATGTTTTGAAGTTCCGTGCTCAATATTGAGGGATTTGTCTAATTTACTTCAACTATTTTCGGACTATGGTATATCTCTTTACTGAAAGTGGGTATCACGTATTCTGGATATGACAGATTGTCATGAATAAGGGTTTTATGCAACACTGGTATAAAGAAATTGACAGTGAGATGACTGTTGAATAATCCCTGAATTCATGAGTTTCACATGATTAACTGTTTGATTGACATCTTCATTCCAACAAGTAACAATAATTTCGTAATGTTTGGGCATAGAAAAGATCAAATTTTGATTGACAAGGCTTAGGTAAGGCCGATCCAGCATTAGGATGTCTCGTTGGCACAAGCTTGAAAAATTGTTTGAGAAGAACATAGAGGTTTCACAAGTGCCTACACTCCTACTGTGCAACGTGAGTGCTGGACAGACTGTTATGCCATAGTTTCTACATCCCTCCAACTCATGTTTGTTTAGGAGCGCATAAGCGTTCCGAGATTGGGTTAATAACAGTACCTCATGTATCTTCCATTGTATGTAATAACCTGTTTGTATTACCAAAAATTGGAAATGTGTGCACAGAGTACCTGGTTAGAACTGAGTCAGTAGTACCCACTGGTATATCAACAACAATGTGTAGATTGTCACCCATCAATGCTACATTTACGGAATGCTAATTGATACTAATGAAACACGTTGTACAAGGTGCAAGGGAAAATCATGTAGCACTGTGCTTCTAAGCGCCTTTGAATAGTTTGCAAATACCGCTAGAAGGTTTTTGGATTGATTAGGACCTGGCTAAGTTTCCCATCTGTGGCCTGTATCAGAGCAATTCTTAACTTAGTTAATTCCATGCGGGTATTAGTGATAGTCACTAACAAGTTGCTGTAACAGTTGGTTACTGTATAATTGCTGAACAAAAAATCTTTCTAATTCCTTTAAATTTTCAGTTAGGGTAAGTTGTAAGTGGGATACTTTTGCCACGAATGTGTTCGCGAGTGTTGTTATTGCGGCTGTATTATTCGTTACGGCATTTTGAAGGTTCTTAGTCAGCATGATTTGTTTTGAAGCGCTAATTTCCATATTGTCTGTGATTTGTTCCGAATTGGTCAGTCGAGAATTTAATTTTTTATGGTCCTTTTCCGTAAGAGTCCTGAAAATTTTCTTTAGAAGGGAACCGACTATCCCTATTAACGCCCTTTTTGTCCTTTTCCCTCCCCTTGGCAAGAGATCAACTAAATTTCGATACTCATCGTCTAGGGCTGCGTACAGGGTTCTTATACTCCCTACGAATTCATGTGTTATATCATCGTCAAAGGAGGTGAGGTTTTGAAAAGATGTATTCAATAGGTTAAATACAGTATCCAGCTGCCGACTGTGCTCCCTTAATTCTCTGAAATTTATCTGGGCCACAATGGACCAAACTAATGGAGAATCAATAACATTCTCTTGCTTGACAAACATTATACCACTCTTGAGTGGTGTGATTTGGTAACATTGTATTGGGACCCGGTCTAGCGAAAGAATTAATACTACTAGTAAACCCTTAAAATGCAACATTATTCTTCTAATAACACACTTGGAGAATTTAACTACTGAAATGTTACACACAAACTGTTATTTACACGATACTACAAATTCCCCTAATAGATAAAGTTCTTACTACCTAAAATATTTTACATCAAAGTCTTAAATCTGAAAGGTCTGTAAATAATGTTTCGTTACTTAAAGAGGACAACGATGTGTTGGTTACCGCTTCGCGAGCCTTGTCTGCACACACCTTTTGCTGCGTCAACACACGTCACGCCTTGCGGTCAGCAGTCCGCTACGCAGTCCTGACCTGCGGGACATGAAATCCCAGCAAAATTCTGCACATTTGTGTTTACATTACACAACAGCTGTGTCGGACAACAATCAACACACAACTTGCTATTGAATACAAAGAACTTGACACAGTTTTAACTTTCACTTGGGTTCACACAAAACATTTTCATTAGAATTCAACACAGATTCGTTGCCAACCCAGTTTACATGGTTTCATTAAAATTTTTATGCACAATTCTGGTCTAACTTCAAATTGATTTACTTATTAACATCAAAATTCTTACTTTGCAGTTACTGTTCAACTTCCTCCCAGGCAGCACCTTTGCAGGGTTGAAACAATCATTATTTACAGCTTATTTCCTAGGTAATTACTTCTTATTTCTTAAGTTATCTGAATGATTAGCATCCCTGATTTCCCTGTCGATCGCTGCGTTGCCTGTGTCTATTGCAGTGATGTGTCCCTTTCCCACTTTCTTTCGGTGGTGTTACGTGTTTCCCTTTTACTCACTTGCTTGTTTCCCTCAAATAACGTGTGATTACATTGTGATTGGATTCGCCATTCGCGCGAGATTAAAAGCGTTATCTTATTTGTTCTTGTTACGGAACTCCCATATGGACTGTTTTATCGATTCTACTTTTAAAGAGCCTTATCCATATTTCATTAAAAGATTAATTACAGATTATGCCATAATTTGCTATAATCATACGTGAATGAGTTACCAGCTAATACCCAAATAGTGATACCCTGACACTGGAAACATACTGACTGATATTAAATTGAGGATAATTTTCTAGAAATAAAAATGTGTTTAGGATTGTGAAAGAGTAACAGAGACCTACAATGCTTGTTTGTCTTCCAAAATTCAAGTTGACCTACTATGTCATTTAATGAAATCATTTATCACTCCACCTGCCCTATTTCTTTAATACTACCCCAGGTTTATTTTACGTTCCTTGAGACAACCTGAACCCAGAACCCGTCGCTTCATAGACACAGCCGTATTCTCTTTTCTGACTGTCCTATTAGCCAACAATACTCTTCCCACCTGCAGCGTGGACGTATGAAAAACCCGTCTTCACATGGCATCGTATGCCTAATTTTCCATTTGCCAAAGAAATCACTGAAAAATCAATTTTCTAATCAACAAGGATTTACTGCAATGCTGACTTACCCAAAAGGATGTAATTATAGACGAAATTCCGTTTTACAGAGAAAGAAAGAGAAACAAAATCGTATGACAGAGATGCAAAAAAATTACATTAATTGTATGTTCATCGTACCGGATTTAACATTTTTCTTAGAGATTCAGCTTGCTCGAACTTAGGTATGTTATCCCTTAGTGACTAAGTAGTTAATTCTATCTTACTTGGGCTTAGCATTTGTTAGACTTAACTTTTATGCTTCATTATACTCCTCGTGGCTTTACTTTTTATTATTCTGTGACTGGTTCTAAATTTTATTTCTACATCTTACCAGGTGCTTCATTACAGCATTAACACAAAATGGAGTTTACTTATATCTTAACTGATTTCGAAATTCTCTAATATTCAAAGGAATCCAATAATTGAAAGGACTTATATCGCTGAGCGTGGTAGTAGCAAACGGGAAAATGACGTTGTGACGCGTTTTGCGATGAGTAGGCGTCCCCACCATCTGAACACAAGTCTCCCAAACAGCTGTGTAAGCGTTCCTTCCCAGGCAATCTTAGACGCAGTGTTCTTACTCCACCCATCTGACTATGGAAAAATTTACTGTGGAATTTCCAGTGCAATCTTAGGTATGCCTAATCACCTCTAGCAACTGGTTTCCATGTGAACCTATCCTTAGTGAGTTCCATTGATCACTCATATCCACCTTCGGATAGTATGTTGTTAATAATTCCAGCGAAAACAATCAAAAAAGGAGAGTTACTTTGATAGCTCCTATCCACCCCTTGGTATCATATTTCTGATTATAACAACACCTGTTCAAAATCATTTTACTCCCTGCTGCATTCCCTTACAGCCTTACGGGTATATCTAAATTATTCCCTGCTACAGCTTTACCCTGCATTTACTGAGCCTTACAGGTATCACATTATCACCAATTTCACGATTACACATTTAAACACTTAATCCGCCTGCATGCCTTACTTCAACACTTTTATGGCCATATTTATTCACTTGCTGCATTTACTTCTCAGTATTCGCGAATTTACTACCGATAGAAGACTACCGACTCACATCGCCTGAACGATGAAGAACATGTCCCCATACCACTACTGCATTATTCTTTCGTTCTTAAGATCTTCATAGGGCTATTAGACAATCACGCAACTCCGATTCCTACATCACATCACACTATTTCCCTGTGACCGAGCTTGACCTTGGACGGGTCGTTTAGCCAAACACACAATCCCGACTCCTCATACTGGTGTATTTGTTACGAGGTTTGGATTCGTATTGTAGTAACTATTTTGGGTGTGCTCTTCCCAAATAATCACCTGAACCCGCGTATGGCCCATAAAACGATTGTAAAGGATACACTCACGTGACTTGCACTAAGCAACCGTTGAATACCCTAAGTACGGATACTCAATCAATCGAAAATTTACGTTACGGTCTGCCCTTAGATATTCATTGCCACATTCTTAGAAATTCTGCCACGTTTATACACTATTTCGCCACAATGCTTTATATAGGATATTATGCCACTACAATGAATTTCACACACATTAATATTTCAAGTTTCTTTTACACTTAATTGCAATCATTACTGCATAAAATCTCCAATTTTATTCCTACCACAAATCTTCTACTTAAACCAAAACTATGCACAAGTATGCCTAAACTTTAATAGAGAGTCCGTGAAACAATGAAATTACTCCGTGCGTATTTTTATTGCACGCGAGGGACTAGTAAACGTCTCTTACTATAATGAACACAAAAATAACGTTACTACTCATCGATACAGAATTTTGCATGAGAGAATTAATTTACTTTCTATTTTAAATACTGCTTCTCAGATCCTATTTTATCTAGCAAGCGAATTTTGCTTCTAATCAGAACTTAAATTCCTCTCTTATTCTACATCAGTTATAATACAATTTCTATTAAGCCGTTTCATTTCCCTTTCAGATTTCTATCATCCATAAAGTACGCGTCTATTTTCCGTTTCTGCTTTACAGCGCGCTCTTCAGGGTTGCCAACGTAAGCAACTGAGATTTTATACATTTTCTTCTATTCGTCAGTTAATAACGTTAATTGAAGGCTACTCACAGCAATAAGATTCAAATTTTTGTGAAACACTAGTCACCCGCTAAACATCTTTTAACATACATAGCACAGAATATCATATTACATTTCAAACACATTTTATAGTATTATAGCAGATGTACATGCAATTCCAAATAACCGACCTTCAAGGATTCTTAATGTAATATCTGAAAACATGCTAAATACTTTAGTTAATCGATCAAGAAAATGCCGAATGGTTTTCCGCAGGATTTCCCGAAAAAGTGATGCCAGGGGACAAAAGTGTACTAATTAACTGCAAATTTCTGGCATAAATCTTGCAGTTTCCTGCACTGTCCGTTCTATTTAGAGACATACTGGGTTAACCGTTATTCACCGAGTATATCACCACTCGTCGTCGACCGCCATCAAAGGTCCGCCGTTCCGCGCTCGAAATGCAGTGATGGCCGCTGGCCGATGATCCTCCAGTCGTCACCCGTCAGCAAGGCTCCGCTCCTCAGCTGCGTCACTGCTCCCAATTGGCTGGAACAGCTGACTACTGGAAAACGTATTTGCGCCGACCTCCTTCTTCGCCCAACCCGCTAGCGCAGCTGTTTTACTTTCTTAAACCATTGCCACCATTTTAAATGCTCGATTAAAGATTAAATCTGTCCTGTCTCCTTTTTTATGTAGCGGATGAATTAATGCAATTTTCCAATCTGCAGGTATGAATTCAGTCTCCCATATATTCGAAATAATAGCGTGTAGCCAGGTCAGTCAGTAGTTCGCCATCGATATTGAGCATCTCGCCTATTACTCCGTCTTCCCCTGGTGCTTTGTTATTTTTCTAATGCAGTATGATATTTCGGATCTCATCCAGTGTTGGTGGAGCTGAGACGTGGTTTGGGGAGGGTATCTGGAAATGGAGTTTCTCTGTAGGTGGTTCACGGTTGTACAGCTTCTCGAAGAACTGCTTCAGAATGTCACAATTGGCCTTTGTGTTGGTTTCAAGCATACCATCAGGTCGACGGAAGCAAAGACTTGGAGGTTTAAATGTAGACAGTTTTGAAAAAAATTCTTGTGTTGTTTCTTTTGAAGTCATTGTCGATTCCCTGTAATCTTTTAATGTGGTCCCTATACTTGAATCGTCTGATTATTTTGGATGTTCTTTTCTGTGTTTCTAAAAAAAATTTGCCAATTATCTGGTGTTCGGTGGCTATTCCAATTCTTCCAGGCTTTGATACGTGAATCCAGGGCTTTCTCGCACTCTAAAGTCCACCATCTGTGTTTCCGTCTCCGTGGAGTCTGGCCAAGTTTCCTTGCTGATTCTTGGATGGTATCAAGAAGTTCATCCCATGTCTGTGTGTTTGTCTGTAGAGATTGTGTGAATTCCTTCGCATGTTCTTGAAGTATTCTGGATCAATGCGTGGGATTTTAGATTTCTGATATCGTTTCCGATTGGGTCTGAAACGAACTTTGATTTGTGAAAGGTAGTGGTCGTACTCTATTTAACCCTTCCGTACTCTCACATTCATAATTTCTGGAGAGAAGTTTCTGGTAATCGCTACATGATCGATCTGGTATTCACCTATGTGGTTTTTTGATGATTTCCAAATGGTCATCTTCCGAGGAGGCTTCTTAACTGGAGATTGGCCATTTCACAGGTGTTAATTAGGCACCGTCTGTTCGCGTTTGTCTTTCTGTGCGCTGAAAAATTCCCGATTATGCGTCTGTATTCCTTTTTTCTGACGATTTGTGTGTTGAAGTCTCCGAGGAGGATCTTGACATAGTGTTGAGGGATTTTTCTAAGTACTCTTTCCAAATGTGAACAGCACTTTTCGATTTTGTTTTTTCGGGTTCATTGTTCACTACAGCATGTGCATTCACCAGTGTGTAGGTCTTGTTACCACATTTTACTGTGAGCAGAAAGAGACGTTCAGAGGGTGATGAGAAATCTATAACCGAATTCAGGTTACTCTGGTGAACTAGGAAAGCTGTTCCAAATACTCGTGAGTTACTATTAAGTAATTTAGTTGCCGGTTTTCCCTTATAGATGTGATATCCACCTGAGTCAAAATGATTGGAATCGCAGAACCTTGTTTCATGTATTACAAGTACAAGTATCCTAAACCAGTCACAGGTATCTGTCAGTACCTTAAGTTTCGATGTTTTTGTTAATGTCTGTACATTAAGTGTACCAATAAACTGTACTTTTTTTGGTTTGAGGAGGTTTTGGAAGCTCCGACTTTTCCCTGCATGATGCCCTGGTCCCCCAGAAACCGAATGACCAGGTTTGCGTCACTGTCTTCAGCTCGGGCCTGAGGTAGTAACTCTTTTGCTTGTGTTTCCATCATGCTAAAATATGGTTGATTTTTGCTGGTGGGCGTGTAAACACCCAGGGCGAATGAATCGTTTTATCGATTCACTCTCATCGTACGGATTGTTAGTTCGCAAGGGCAGCTGATGTCTTGCTGTGGTGTGTTTAGTCCGGGAGAGCTATTTTATTTCGCTCAAGTCCGCCGGTAAACCGGTGAGGATAACCCTATCCGCCACCTGGGAAGCGCCACGTGGAAGTATCACATTTCCCCCTGCTACGACAGCGTAGTACGTTCGTGGAATCCAGATATATATATATTAAAATATATTAATGAGTCTTGTGGTATTATATAGTAATCCACAAGGAATTGCAATGTCGTAATTAGTACATGCGCTGATAGTTTTTTAATCATTAGAAGTATGTATTAAAACTTTAGTGTTGAGAATAATAACGACTTTACCCAACTGAATGTTATTTGGTATTTACGCTGAAGGTGTTTTGGTATTAACATGCAATTCTGTGCAATACGTGCGTGTTTCTGACGTAATTTAACTTTTATTTATTTTATATTTTATCGCGTTGTTTAGTAATGCAATGGGTTTTAAGACAAACAGAAGTTTACATTTTGTCCATACTGTTGGAAAGTTACCTATTATGAGAACTGTACGTGTTTTGGCATTACAATTGAGTTTCTGACATAATCTAGCTTTTATTAATTTCATAATTAATTGAATTGTTTAGTAGTACAGGTTTCACGGCAACCGTTGTGCCGCAATTTCATGATGAATTATTATATATCTCAATGAGACAGATAGAAAGTAAAACGAAACATCGCTTAGCACTCGAGATACCGAAAGTCAAAAATTATTTATAGATAAAGTTTCTTTTCCTTTTGACAACGATTTTATTCTGCTTCAAACTGCATTTCAACTTGACCGCAACGACTAGAAAGAAAAAAAAAAAAAAAAACGCCCAGTGTACATTTCCAGCTTGTCCAGGTTGTATTTCAAACTATCAATCTCAATTTAGAGATGCAACATTCCAAGGACAAACCAATATATTACATTTCACTTTCAAAGTGTCTCGTAAAATTAGATAAGAATATTCTGGTATAACGAGAAGTGTTAACGAGGTATATAGATAAAATCTTCAATTTTGATTTGTCTTGTGGTGTTATATAAGAATGCACCATCAAATGTATTCACAAGTTTCTGGGTTGGACGAATACTATACAGTAGTAAATCAACATGGAATTTTGTTTCCTTCTGAAGAAAGTTTAAATTTGTTCTTACGATCCACGATGGTAATTTAAACATTTCTGAGATACAAAAACTTAACCGGCAAAAATACTCTATTAGTCGAAAAAGGGGTGTAGGGAAACTTCTATAGGGGCGTGTGCTATATCGCAATTAAATAAAACTATATAGCGAGCTTGCTGGGTGAATGGTAGCTCTCAAGCCTTGCACTCGAGAACACCTGTATTCAAATCTCCGTCCGCCATCCGCCCATCCAGTTTTCGGTTTTACATGGTTTCACAAGCAAAATACTCAGGATTTGATGCATACCTCTTGGGCCAGGAGCTAAACTTAAATTTTTCCTCAATTAAAAGCATATATAAATTATCACCAAATCTATATCTATAAAACGAAAATCGTATAAATTTGGCTTATAAAAACTCGAAAACTACGGACCGGAATTCGATGGAGTTTTCACCGTTTTAAAGCTTAGAATCTCTATTCAGTTTGGCGTCTTACGTTTCAACGTTAAATAATGTAGGAGCATTAAACGATATTCTGAGCGCATGATGACGAATCCCAAAGTTGGTAGGATCAGATGTTGCATACTTCGCACTAAACATACAACTGCAACGTCTCTGACCATAGCCTGTAATGAAAGCAGTAAGATAACTTTACAATAATAACTATTTTGTACACTAAACAAAACTTGAAGTATTCTTTCCTTTATTTCGCGATATTCAATGTTTAAACGCCATAGATAGCTGAAGAAACAACTGATTTTTTTAAGCACGATCTCTGGACAATCGTCAATAGTATACTGTTTACGATGATACTATTCTGGATTCACTTTCGATAAAGGTATAAAAGGATGAATCTGCGGAGTTGAAGTATCTGGCGTTTCGAGCAATAAGTATATTCACTTCGCAATTGAATCGAATGTGAGTATCCAGCAGAATTTACCGTTTTCCAGTAATCTAATAATGTAATTTATCAACCAAATTAATGAAGATTGATATACATGAATCTTTTCAGACTAATGAAAATCGTCAACCCAACAGATAGTTGGTAGGAGGCGGATTAATCTAGGTTTGCTTAAATTACGAAAAAAGTTGGTACATATATTTTGAAACATTGAGAAAATGTTTCTTACTGCGGGAATAAAAATAGGGTACGGATAAATTTACACCAACTATACCGGGTAGTAATCTAATAAGATTTAAATACGCCTCCTGTAGGTCTTGTTACTGTGAACAGCTAACATAAGTAACTAATGTACACGGAGTTTGTCCGCAGTACTTTTCTATGTCAGAGAACTGAACTGATTGGACTTGTTTTATTAAATTCTAGCATAGTCAAGGATGAGTGCGAACGCGATTAAAAACAATTATGAACTAATAACATCTGATGTCTGTAAAGTATTGCCTATTGTGTGCGAATAATTCTGTTGAACAGTATTCAATTAATCTAATAAATGCTGTATTTGCCTCCTGCAGGTCATGTCGGTGTGAACGGCCAGAATAAATAATTAATATTCTAGGAGATTATCTTAAGATCTCTATCGAAATCAGAAAAATGTACTGATTACATTTTTTCCATTAAATTCTAGCTCCGACATGACTTTATGCGGGCGCGCTTGAAAACAATCATTAAATGATAATAAATGATTGGTATATAGAGTTGTCACCTTTCCTGTGATTAATTATGTTAAACAGTATGCCCATATTCTAATACAAGCGACATTAGCCTCCTGTAGGTCATGTTGTTGCGAAAAGAAAGATTAAAAGGACATATTGTAATAAAAGCAATATACGCCACATATAGGTCATGTCGCTGTGTACAGAAATATTAAATAATTAATGTAATAGGAGTTAATGGAAAGATCTTGTCTATGTCAGAGAACTGTATCGATTTCACTTGTTAAATCAAATTCTGGCAACGACTTGCCTGAGAGATGGAGCTCTCAAAACCAATCATTAACAAATAACAAACGATTTCTATAAAGAAATATCAATATTATGTGATTAATTCTATTGAACAGAATTCAAATATTCTCATAATATCTATATAAGTCTCCTGTAGCTCTTGTCATTACGAACAGCAAAAATGAATAATTTTTGTACACTGAGTTTATTCGTAGCTCTTTTTTATGTCTGAGAACTGTACTGATTACACTTGTTCTATTAAATTCTAGCAACGAAAAGCCTGAATGCGGACGCGCTTATAAACAATCATTAAATATTAAAAATTGTTTGTTTCACAGGGTTATCACTTTTTCTGTGATTAATTCTGTTAAACAGTAGGCATACCTTCTAATAAAAACTGTAAACGCCTCTTTAGGTCATGTCACTGTGAACAAAAAGATTAAATAATTAATATACACAGAGATTATCCCTAGTTCTCAATTATATATGAGAACTGTACTGATTACACTTCCGTTCTTAAAAACAAAACACGTACCGAAAGAAAATGATGTCTATAAAATGTTATCTATTTTCAATGATAAATGATTTTAAACAGTATGCACATATTCTAACAAAATGTATATACGCACCCTGTATGTATTGTCAATGCTAAAAGCAAGAATAATTAATTAATTTATAATGAGTTTATACTTAGCACTTTTTTATGTCAGAGAACTATAACGATTACACTATGAAGGGCCGCTCTTAAATGCAATCATGAACAAATAACAAATGATTGCTATAAAGAAATATCAATATTCTGTGATTAATTCAGTTGAACAGTATGCACATATTGTAATAAGATTTATATACGACTCCTGTAGCTCTTCTCACTGCGAACAGCAAGAATAAATATTTTTTGTACACTGAGTTTATTCTAAGTTCTTTTTTATGTCTGAAACTGTATTGATTACACTTGTTGCATTAAATTCTAGCAACGACAAAACCTGTGTGACGAGAGCTTAAAAACAATCATGAAATAATAAGAAATTATGTGTATAAAGTGTTATCTATATTCTGTGATTAATTTTGTTCAACAGTATGCACATATTCTAATAAAATCCAAAAATTCCTCTTGTAAATCTTTCCTTTGCGAACAGTAAAAATGATTAATTTTTGTACACTGAGTTTATAAGTAACTGTTTTTTATGTCTGAGAACTGTTCTGATTATACTTGTGATACAAAATTCCAGCAACTACAAGCTTAAGTGCATGTGCTCTTAAATTCAATCATGAATTAATAACAACTGAGGTCTATAAAGCATTATCTATTATCCGCGATTAATTCCGTTGAACACTTTACACATAGTCAAATAATAACTATAAACGCTTCTATTTGTCATGTCACTGAACAGCGAGATTAAATAATTAACGTACACAGAGAATTTCCCTAGTTGTCTTTTATGTCTGAGAACTGAACTGTTTATACTTGTTCTGTTAAATAATAGCAACGACAAACTTGACAGCGGACGCACTAAGAAACAATCATCAACTACTAACAAATGATTGCTATAAAGACTTATCTATATTCTGTACTCAAATCTGTTGAACAATATGGACATATTCTAATAAACGCAATTTACGCCTCCAGTTGGTCATGTCGCTGTGAACAGAAAGATTCAATTATTAATGTACAAGGAGTTAATGCACAGTTCTTGTTTATATCAGAGAACCATAAGATTTCCCTTTTTATATCAAATTCTAGCTACGACAAGCTTGAGAGAAGGCACTCTTAAAAGCAATCATTAGCAAATGACAAATGATTGCTATAAAGAGGTATCTTTATTTATTGAATAATTCTGTTAAACGGAATGCACATATTATAATTAAAGTTATATACGCCTTCTATAGCTCTTGTCACTCCGAACAGCAAGAATGATTAATTTTTGTATACTGAGTTTATCCCTAGTTCTCATTTATGTCTGAGAACTGTATTGCTCACACTTGTTCTACTAAATTCCAGCAACGATAAGCTTGTGTGAGAACGCGCTAAAAACAAATAGTAACTAATGATATCTGATGTCTATAAATTGTTGAGTATTATCTCCTATTAATACTGTTGAACAGTATTCTAATAAAAGCTATAATCGCCTCCTGTAGGGCATGTCACTGTGAACAGCAAGAATAAATAATTAATATTCTACGAGTTTATGCTATATACTCTTTTATCTAAGAAAACTTTACTTATTATACTTGTTCCATTAAAATCTAGCAACGACAGACCTGCATGCGGGCGCTCTTAAAAACAATGATTAACTGATTACAAATGTATGCAATAGGAGTAATTAATTTTCTGTGTTTAATTCTGTTAAACAGTATGCACTACTCTAATAAAAGATTCATTAGCCTCCTGTAGGTAATGTTGTTGCGTAAAGAAAGATTAACAAATTAATGGACAAGGTGATTATCCACAGTACCCTTCAATGACAGAGAACTGTACTGATTACACTTGTTATATAAATTTTAGAAACAACAATCCTGAGTTCAGGCCCTTTTAAATTCAAACATTAACTACTAACAATAACTGATGTCTATAACGTGTTGTCTATTACCTGCAATTAATAAAGTTGAACAGTATGCACATGTTCTAATAAAATCTATAAACGCTTCTATAGGTCATGTCGCTGTGAACAACAAGATTTAATACTTAAAGTACGCAGAGATTATCCCTAGTTCTCTATTATGTGTGAGAACTGTGCTGATTATACTTGTTATAACAAATTCTATTAACTACAAGCCCGAGAGACGGCGCTCTTAAAAACAATGATTATCAAATAACAAATGATTGCTACAAAGAGGTATCATTATTCTGTGATTAAATCTGTTGAACAGAATTCTCATAGTATAATTAAAGATATATACACCTCCTGTAGCCTTTATCAGTGCAAACACCAAGAATGAACAATTTTTTTTACACTGAGCTTATTCATAGCACTTATTTATGTCAGAGAACTGTACTGATTACACTAGTTCTAATAAATTCTAGCAATGACAAACAAGAGAGCGGACGCTATAAAAAGCAATCTTTAACTAATGACAAATGATTGCTGTAAAGAGTTTTATTTTTTCTGTGATTAATGCAGTTTAACAATATGCACATATTGTAAAAAAAAATCTATGTACGTCTTAAGTAGCTCCTGTCACTGCGAACAGCAAAAATGAATAATTATTGTATACTGATTTTATTCTTAGCTCTTTTTTATATTTGAGAACTATACTGATTACACATTTTCTATTAAATCCTAGCAACGGCAAACCTGAGAGCTGACACTCTTAAAAGCAGTAATGAACTAATAACAAATGATTACGTATATTCTGTGATCAATTCTATTGAACAGTATAGATTTATTCTAATAAAATGTGTATACGACTCTTGTAAGTCATATCGCTGTTATCAGAAGGATTAATTTAATAATGTACAAGGAGTTTATCCATAGTACCATTTTATGACTGAGAACAGTACCGATTACAATTGTTGTATAAACTTTAAAAAAATCAATGTTCTTACAAAGACTTTTCAGTATATATATATTCTCTAATGTGCTTTGTCATAGATCATTTTAGCCTGTTTACTTCTAATTCACAGGTACACAATTTCAATGCAAAAAGCAGAAATAACTTGCACAAGCAAGTACAAGTACAATGAGGAGTTAATTATTCTATTTAACAAACTTCCCAAGGGTATACAACAGTTTGCAGAAAATAAAGATATATTTTAAGAAAAACTGAGAGACTATCTTATTGGCAACTTATTGTACTCCATTCAAGAATTTGATCAAAATAATTAATTGTATTCAATATGTCTTTTGCAAAACTCAGTTGTAATAATTTATGTTTACTTTATTGTCTTTTTTTGGTAACATGTATTTGTTTTTACTATGATTATGACTCATATCGTATGTATGTATAATAACCATGACATGTTTCACATCCCAGAGGTGCTTCCTCAGCAGGGATCCATGAAACAAGATTGATAAATAAATAAATGTAAAGATTTATCTATATTCTGTGATTACTTTTGTTGAACAGTATGCACATTTTCTAATAAAAGCTATATAAGCCTCCTGTTGCTCTTGTCACTGCGAACAGCAAGAATGAAAAATTTTTGTACACTGAGTTTATCCTTTGTTCTTTTTTTATGTACAGATTAGACTTATTCTCTTAAATTCTAGTAACTACAAACCTCATACCAGATGCACATAAAAACAATTATGAACTAATTGATTTTGTGATCAATTCTGTTGAAGAGTATGAACATTTTCAAATTAAAGCAATATACGCCTCCTGTAGGTCATGTCACTGTGAACAGACAGATTAAATAATTAATGTAGAAGGAGTCTGAGAACTGTACTGATTATACTTGTTCTATTAAATTGTAGCAACGACAAACATGTGAGCGGACGCTCTTGAAAACAATCAGGAACTAATAACAAATGATTGCTATAAACAGTTTTCTATATTCTATTAAACATTATGGACAAATTCTAATAACATATATATACATTACCTGTAGGTCATGTCGCTGTGAACAGAAAAATTAAATAATTAATATAGAAGGAGTATATACATAGTAAGCTTTTAAGACTGAGAACTGTACAGATTTCACTTGTAATATAGTATTCTAGCCACCACATGCCTGAGTACAGGCTAAGAACTGATGTCAAAAATGTTTTGTCTGTTATCTGCGATAAATGCTGTTAAACAGTATGCAAATATTCTAGTAAAAAATATAAATGCATCTACAGGTTATCTCGCTGTGAGTAGCTACATTAAATAATTAAAGTACCCAGAGATTGTCCCTAGTTCTCTTTTATATTTGATAACTGTGCTTATTACACGTGTTGTATTAAACGACAAACCTGAGAGCGGAAGCTATTAAAAGCAATCATGAACTAATAACAAATGATTGCTATAAAGAGTTATCGATATTCTGTGATCAATTCTGTTGAACAGTAAGGACGTATACTAATAAAACCTATTTACACCTCCTGTAGGTCATATCACTGTTACCCGGAAGATTAAATTACTAATATACTATTAAATAATTCACAGTTCTTGATTATGGCAGAGAACTGTAACGATTACACATTTTATATCAAATTCAAGCCTGAGAAAACGCGCTCTTGAAAGCAATAAATTACAAATAACAAATGTTTGCTATAAAGATTTATCTATATTCTGTGGTTAATTTTGTTATACAGTTTGTACATTTTCTAATGAAAGCTATTTATGCCTTCTGTAGCTATTGTCACGGGGCACAGCAAGTAGGAATAATTATTGTACTCTTAGCATATTTTTAGCACCTTTTTATGTTTGTGAATTGTACTGATTTCATTTGTTCTATTATATTCTTCCAACGACAAACCTAAGTGCGGGCGCTCTTAAAACAATCACGAACTAAAACCAAATGATGTCTATCAAGTGTAATCTATTTTCTGTGTTTAATTGTGTTGGACAGTATACACATATTCTAATCAAATCAACATTCTCCTCCTGTAGCTCTTGTAACAGCGAACAGCTAGAATGTATAATTTTTGAACATTGAGTTTATTCTTAGCTCCTTTTTATGTCTGATAACTGTATTGATTACACTTGTTCTATTAAATTCTAGCAACAACCAACCCGAGAGAAGGCTGTAAGGAAACGAAGTTTCTCACTTTGATTATATATTTATTTATTTTTTAAATATGATCAGCGCCAGTTATACAGTTCTTATTTGAGAAAAGTTATTAGCATCTCTGACTTGGCTGTTGGGAGGACGGAGCATCTGTGGGTGTTTGGGTTGCCAAGCAATTTTTTGATGGCAGCAGAGAAGAGAGATTCTGCTGGAAGAAAATATCGTATTGTCATAAGGAGTTAGTGTAAAGTATTCGATATTGAAGACGCAAAAAAAAAAAAAATATGTTTTACTGAAAATATAAAATTTATAAATAATTACAAGAAATAATATAAGGCGCTGTTTTTAAACAATCGTTAACAAATAACAAATGATTGCTATAAAGAGTTACCTATATTCTGTTGAACTGTTTGGTCATATTCCAATATAAACTGTATACACCTCCTGTAGGTCATGTCGCTTGAACAGAATGTTTAAATTATTAATGTACAAGGAGTTAATGGACGGTTCTTGTTTATGTCAGAGAACTGAAACCACTACTCTCTTTATATTAATTTCTATCTACCTCAAGCCTGAGAAAAGAATGTGTTAAAAGAAATCATTAAAGAATTACAAATGATTGCTTTAAAGATTTATCTATATTCTGTTATTAATTTTGTTGAACAGTATAGACATACGAGTCTAATAATTCCCATATACGCCTCCTGTGGACCATGCCGCTGTGAGAAGATATATTAAATAAGTAATGTAATAGGAGTTAATGCACATTTAATGTTTAAGTTAGACATCTGTAATGAATTAACTTGTTATATCAAAAATTCTAGCAACGATAAGCCTGAGAGAAGGCGCTCTTGAAGGCAATCTCAATTAGGGTATGCACATATTCTTATTAAAGGTATATACGCCTCATTCAGCTCTTGTCATTGCTAATAGGAAGTATGAAAAAAATTTTGTATACTGAGTTTATCTTTTGTTATATATGAGAACTGTACAGATTAGACTTTTTCTCTTATAATCTAGCAACGACATACCTTATAGCAGATGCACTTAAAAGCAAACATAATCTATTAACGAATCATTGCTATTAAGAGTTATCTGTATTCTGCAATCAATTCTGTTGAACAGTATGCGTAAGCAATATACGCCTCCTGTAGGTCATGTCGCTATGAACAGAAAGATTATGTAATTAATGTAGAAGGAGTTAACGCACAGTTCTTGTTATTGTCTAAGAACTGTACTGATTACATTTGTTCTATTAACTTCTAGCAACGGCAAACCTGTGAGCAGACGCTCTTAAAAATAATCAAAAACTAATAACAAATGATTGCTATAATGATTTATCTATATTCCGTGATCAATTCTGTTGAACAGTACGGACATATTATAATGAAATATGTATGCGCCACCTGTAGGTCATGTCGCTGCGAACAGAAAAAATATATTATTAATGTACAAGGAGTTTTTATATAGTAGGCTTTTAAGACTGAGATCTGTAGTGATTTCACTTGTTATATAGTATTCTAGGAACTACAATCCTGAGTACAGGCTAAGAACTGATGTCAAAAAAGTGTTGTCTACTATCTGCGGGAATGCTCTTAAACTGTATGCAAATATTCTAATAAAAACTATAAACGCATCTACAGGTTAACTAGCTGTGAAAAGCTACATTTAATAATTAATGTACACAGAGATTATCCCTAGTTCTCATTTATATCTGAGAACTGTGCTGATTACACTTGTTCTATCGAATTCTAGCAACGACAAACCTGACGTTCCTCAAAACAATCAAGAACTAAGTACAAATGAGTTCCCCAAAGCCTAATGTTTCTTTGGCAGCTTTCATTTTTTCGGTCTATAATGGACTGAAACAATCTAGCACAAGAGAAAAATTTGTAGAAATGGCAGACTTACGTCTAAGAAGTAACTGTGAAAGGAGCTCAAGCGAGGACGAATGGAATGCATTAAAGACCGAAATAATGAAAGCTGGCAAAGAAACATTAAGCTTTAGGGAACAAACTGCCCGAAAAAATTGGATCACAGAAGAAATTTTGGAGCTGATGGATCAGAGGAGAAGGTACAAAAATGCTCAGGATGAAGCAGGAAGAGAGCAGTACAGGCAATTTAGAAATCAAATAAATAGGAAATACAAAATAGCAAAAGAAAACTGACTTCAAAAAAAGTGTGAAGAAGTAGAAAAGGAAATGGTTGTAGGAAATGTAGATGTTGCATATAGAAAAATCAACAGAATTTTGCAGAAATGAAGAAAAGAGGTATGAACATTAAAGCTGCCGATGGGAAACCTCTTTTAAGCTCAGAAGAAAGAGCTAATCGATGGAAGGAATACATTGAGAAACTGTATGATGGGGACGACTTGAACAATAGTGTATTGAAAAAAGAAGGCGATGTCGACATTGATGACTTAGGAGATCCTGTTTTCAGAACAGAATTTAATAAAGCTCTAAATGACTTGAAAGCAAATAAGGCAGTTGGTATTGATGAGATCCCTGCAGAACTTCTTAAATCTCTAGGAGAGGAAGGAATCGAAAGATTATTCAAGCTGATATCAAAATGTTATCAAACAGCAGAAATTCCAACTGATTTTATAAAAAATATCATCTTCACACTTCCAAAGAAAGCACAAGCCGACAAATGTGAGAATTATCGCACCATTAGTCTAACATCACATGCTTCAAAATTTCTAACCAGAATAATATACAGAAGGATGGAAAGGGTAGTAGATGAGATAGTAGGTGAAGATCAGTTTGGGTTTAGGAACAATCGCGGTAAAAGGGAAGCAATTCTGTCTTTAAGATTAATACTTGAAGGGCGGATCAAGAAAAACAAAGATACTTTTATGGCATTTGTTGATTTAGAAAAAGCTTTTGATTATGTTAAATGGGACAAGATATTCAAAATTTTAAAGAAGTCAGGTCTAAAGTATCGAGATAGAAAAATACTCTATAAACTATACAAGAATCAGGTGGCTATAATCAAAGTAAAGAATCACGAGAGACATGCATCAGTTAAAAAGGGTGTGAGACAAGGTTGTAGTCTACCCCGTTAATATTCAACTTGTATGTAGAAGAAGCAATAAAGAATGTCAAAGAAAAAGTTCCATGCGGCATAAGTTTTCAGGGAGAAAAAATCAGTATGCTACGATTTGCTGGTGACATTGTCTTGTTAGCAGAGAGGGCTGAGGATATTGAGAAGTTATTGAATGGCATGAACAAAATACTGAAGGAAGATTTTGGACTGAATATAAATCAAAGTAAGACAAAAGTGATGAAATGTAGCAGAAATGATACCAATAGTAGCAGATTAAATATAAAAATAGGATCGGATGCTATAGGAGAAGTGAGTGAGTTCTGTTACTTGGAAGCAAAATTACAACCGATGGCCGAAGTAGGAAGGATGTTAAAAGCAGAATAGCACTAGCTAAAAGAGCCTTCATGAAAAAGAGAAACCTTTTAGTTTCAAATATTGATCTAGGAATTAGAAAGAACTTTTTAAAACTCTATGTGCGGAGCACAGCACTTTACGGTAGCGAAACACGGACTTTGGGAATACCGGAAAGAAAGAGACTTGAAGCATTTGAAATGTGGTGCTACAAAAGAATGCTAAAAATTAGGTGGACAGACAAAGTAAGAAATGAACGAGTTTTGGAAATGATGGGTGAGAAAAGAAGTTTATGGAAGAAGCTTACAGGAAGAAGAGACAGGCTGGTAGGTCATATTTTGAGACATGCTGGATTGGTTAATTTGTTAGTGGAGGGAACAGTCGAAGGTAAGAACTGTAGAGGAAGACAGAGATTAGAATATATGAAGCAGATATATAAAGACGTGGGTTGTAAGGGGTATGTAGAAACGAAAAGGTTAGCACAGGATAGAAAGGGATGGAGGATTGCATCAAACCAGTCTAAAGACTGACGACAGCAAAAAAAAAAAAAAAAAATGAATTCCATTCGTCCTCGGTTGGGCTCCTTTCACAGTTACTTCTTAGTACTAAGTCTGCCATTTCTGCAAATTTTTCTCTCGTACTAGATTGTTTCAGCTTGTTCACTGCCAGTCTGTTCTGCTTATGCTGCTTCCTTATTCGCTGGAATTTCAGCCTGCACTTCATTACTGTCAAATTAAGGTTCGAGTCTATGTCTGCTCCTGGGTACGCTTTACAGTCTAGAACTTGATTCCTGAATCTCTGTTTGACCATGATATAATCTAGCTGATTTCTGCCTGTATCCGCAGGACGTTTCCAGGTGTATATTCTTCTTGCAAGGTTCTTAAACAGTGTGTTCGCCACTACTAGCTTAAATCTTTCACAAAATTCTAGCAACCTGATTCCTCGCTCACTTCTTTCTCCTAGACCAAAACTTCCTACAGTATTCCCCTCTTTTCTTTTTGCCACTATTGCATTCAAATCATCCATGATTATTAGATTTTCCTCCCCTTTCACATATTGGATTAATTCTTCAATTTCAGCGTATATTTTTTATATTTCTTCGTCATCTTCCTGTGACGTTGGGATATATACTTGTACTAATGTGGTTGGGACGGGCTTAGTTTCTAACCTCATCAAAATAATCCTGTCACTAAACTGTTCATAATAACTCACCCGTTTCCCTACTTTCTTGTTCATTACAAATCCTACAACAGTGACTCCATTGACAGCTTGTGGGTTAATTATGCTGTGTTCCCCAGACCAGAAATCGTGAGCGTCCTTCCATTTAATCTCACTAATCCCAACAACATCTAACGTAAGTTGTTCTATCTCCCTTTTTAAGTTTTCTAACCTATCTGCCCTATTCAGACTTCTATCATTCCACGCTCCGACTCGTAGAATGTTTCTATCTATACTGATGACTCCTCCCTGAGCAGTCCCCACCCGGAGATCCGATTGGGGGAATATTTTACCTCCGGAATATTTTACCCAGGAAGAAACGATCATGATATATATAATTTAAAAGGATTATATGTCCTCGGGATACCCTTTGGGTCTTTAATGCAGTGGTTTCACGTTGCCTTCTGTATCCCCATACCGTACATCATTTCTGATTCATCCAATTTTACGCGCCGTTTCCAACCCCAAGGGCAAGAGGGTGCCCTGAAACGCTCCCCGCTCTTCCGCCCTCTTTTTGGAGGCTGTTGGTAAGCAGTGGGTGACTCCTTAAACCAGGAATCTTTCAGTTGCCAGAGCCTCGTCCGTGCAAACAGGGTGCAATACGTGAAGGAGAAGATGACATTTGGTTGGAAAAGACTAGTATTGTCTCTCCCAAACCCTTAAAACCCTAATTTTGGTACACTTAGTTTATCGTTTGTTATATATGAGAACTGTACATTCTACACGTGTACTCTTCAATTCTAGCAACGACAAACCTCATAGCAGATGCACTTAAAAGCAATCATGATCTAATAACGAATCAATGCTATCAAGAGTTATCTGTATTCTGGGATCATTTCTGTTGAACAGTATGGACATTTTCAAATAAAAGCAATATACGCCTCCTGTAGGTCACGTCGCTGTGAACAGAAAGATTAAACAATTAATTTAGAAGGAGTTAATACACAGTTCTTGATTATGTCTGAGAACTCTACTGATTACATTTGTTATATATAGTAAGCTTTTAAGACTGAGAACTGTAGTGATTTCACCTGTTATATAATATTCTAGCAACAACATGCCTGAGTACAGGCTAAGAAATAATGTCAAAAAAGTGTTGTCTAATATCTGCGATTAATACAGTTAAACTGTATGCAAATATTCTAATAAAAACAATAAACGCATCTACAGGTTATGTCTCTGTGAACCGCAAGACTAATTAAATAATGTACACAGAGATTATCCCTAGAACTCTTTTGTATCACAGAACTGTACAGATTTCACTTGTTCTATTTAATTCTAGCAATGACTATCTTGTGAGTGGACGCTCTTAAAAATAATCAAGCACTAATAACAAATGATTGCTATAAAGAGTAATCTAAATTCGGTGATCAATTCTGTTGAACAGTATTGACATATTCTAGTAAAATATATATACGCCACCTGTAGGTCATGTCGCTGTGAACAGAAAAATTAAGTTATTAATGTACAAGGAGTTTATACATAGTACACTTTTAAGACTGAGAACAGTACTGATTTCACTTGTTATATAATACTCTAGCAACAACGTGCCTGAGTACAGGCTAAGAACTGACGTCAAAAAAGTGTTGTCTATTACCTGCGATTAATGCTGTTAAACAGTATCCAAATATTATAATAAAAATTATAAACGCATCTATAGGTTATGTCTCTATGAACAGCAAGATTAAAAAATTAAGGTACATAGAGATTATCCCTAGTTCTCTTTTATAGAAATGTGCTGGTTACACTAATTCTATTAAATTCTAACAACAACAAACCCGAGAGCCGACGCTATTAAAAGCAATCATGAAGTAATTGCTTTAAAGAATTATTTATATTCTGTGATCTTTTCTGTTGAACAGTATGGACATATACTAATAAAACCTATGTACGCCTCTTGCAGGTCATGTCACTGTGAACCGGAAGATTATATTATTAATATACTAGGAGATAATGCACAGTTCTTGTTTTAGCATAGAACTGTAACATATACACTTTTTATATCAAATTATAGCAACGACAAGTCTGAGAAGAGGCGCTATTAAAATCAATATTTGACAAGTAACAAATGTTTGCTATAAAGATTTATCTATATTCTGTGGTTAATTTTGTTCTACAATATGTAAATTTTCTAATGAAAACTATATATTCCTCCTGTAGCTATTGTCACAGCAAGTATGAATAATTATTGTATTCTGGGTTTATTCTTAGCTCTTTTTTATGTCTGAGAAATGATTTAATTTGTTCTATTATATTCTTGCAACGACAAACCTAAGTGCGGGCGCGCTTAAAAACAATCATGAACCAAAAATAAATGATGTCTATAAATTGTAATCAATTTTCTGTGTTTAATTCTGTTGAACATTATGCACATATTCCAATCAAATCAACATTCGCCTACTAAGGCTCTTGTAACTGCGAAGAACTAGAATGTACAAGTTTTGTACAATGAGTTTATCCTTAGCAATTTTTGATATTTGAGAACTGTATTGATTACACTTATTCTATTGAATTCTAGCAACAAAAAACCCGAGAGAAGGCGCTGTTTTTAAACAATCTTTAACAAATAACAAATTATTGCTATAAAGAGTTATCTATATTCTGTTGAACAGTATGGACATGTTCTAATAAAACCTATATACGGCTCCTGTAGGTCATGTCGTTTCACCAGAATGTTTAAATTATTAATGTACAAGGAGTTAATGCACAGTTCTTGTTTATGTCAGAGAACTGAAACCACTGCTCTCTTTATATTAATTTCAATCTACCTCAAGCCTGAGAAAAGATTCTGTTAAAAGCAATCATTAAAGAATAACAAATGATTGCTATAAAGATTTATCTATATTCTGTTAATAATTTTGTTGAACAGTATAGACAAATTCTAATAATTCCCATATACGCCTCCTGTGGATCACGCCGCTGTGAGAAGACATATTAAATAAGTAATGTAGTAAGAGTTAATGTACATTTATTGTTTATGTTAGACATCTGTAATGAATTAACTTGTTATATCAAAATTCTAGCAACGATAAGCCTGAAAGAAGGCGCTCTTGAAGGCAATCTCAATTACGGTATGCACATATTCTTATTAAAGGTATATACGCCTCATTCAGCTCTTGTCATTGCTAATAGCAAGTATGAAAAAAATTTTGTACTCTGAGTTTATCTTTTGTTATATATGAGAACTGTACAGATTAGACTTTTTCTCTTACAATCTAGCAACGACAAACCTTATAGCAGATGCACTTAAAAGCAAACATAATCTATTAACGAATCATTGCTATTAAGAGTTATCTGTATTTTGGAATCAATTCTGTTGAACAGTATACGTAAGCAATATACGCCTCCTGTAGGTCATGTCGCTATGAACAGAAAGATTATATAATTAATGTAGAAGGAGTTAATGCACAGTTCTTGTTATTGTCTAAGAACTGATTAGATTTGTTCTATTAACTTCTAGCAACGGCAAACCTGTTAGCAGACGCTCTTAAAAATAATCAAGAACTAATAACAAATGATTGCTATAAAGATTTATCTATATTCCGCGATCAATTCTGTTGAACAGTACGGACATATTATAATGAAATATGTATACGCCACCTGTAGGTCATGTCACTGTGAACAGAAAAAATATATTATTAATGTACAAGGAGTTTTTATATAGTAGGCTTTTAAGACTGAGATCTGTAGTGATTTCACTTGTTATATAGTATTCTAGGAACTACAATCCTGAGTACAGGCTAAGAACTGATGTCAAAAAAGTGTTGTCTACTATCTGCGGTAATGCTCTTAAACAGTATGCAAATATTCTAATAAAAACTATAAACGCATCTACAGGTTAACTCGCTGTGAAAAGCTACATTAAATAATTAATGTACACAGAGATTATCCCTAGTTCTCATTTATATCTGAGAACTGTGCTGATTACACTTGTTCTATTGAATTCCAGCAACGACAAACCTGGAGCTTATGCTCCTCAAAACAATCAAGAACTTATTACAAATGATAGCTATAATGAGTTATCTAAATTCTGTGATCAATTCTGTCGAACAGTATGGACATACTCTTATTAATACTATATACGCTTCCTGTAGGTCATATCGCTGTGACCGCAATCATTAACAAATAATAAACGATTGCTATAAACGAAAATCTATATTCTGTGATTAATCCTATTGCACAGTATCCACATATTCTCATAAAATCTACATACGCCTCCTCTAGCATTTGTCATTACGAACAGCAAGAATGAATAAATTTTGTACATTGAGCTTATTCTTAACTCATTTTTATGTCTGAGACCTATACTCATCACACTTTATCTGTTAAATTCTGGCAACGACAAACCTGAAAGTGGACGCTATTAAGAGCATTCATGAATTAATAACAAATGATTGCTATTCTGTGAATAATTCTGTTGAACTGTAAGTACATATTCTAATAAAATCTATATACACATCCATAGGTCAATTCTGTTAAACAGTATGGACATATACTAATTTAGGGCATGTCACTGTGAACAGCAATATTAAATAATTAATGTCAAAGTAGTTAATGCAAAGTTCTGGTGTATGTCAGAGATCTGTAAAGATTTCACTTCTTATCTCAAGTTCTAGCAACTACAAGCCCAAGACATGGAGCTGTTTTGAAACAATCATTAGCCAATACCAAATGACTGCTATCAAATGTTATCTATTTTCTGTGATTAATTCTGTTGAACAGTATGCACATGTTCTAATAAAATCTTAATACATCTCCTGTAGCTCTTGTCACTGCGAGCAGCAAGAATGAATAATTTTTGTACATTGAGTTTATACTAAACCCTTTTTTATGTCTGAGAACTGTACTGATCAGACTTGTTCTATTAAGCTGTGGCAACGACAATCCTGAGAGCGTACGCTCTTAAGAGCAATCATGAACTAATAATAAATCATTGCTATAAAGAGTGACTTATATTCTGTGATTATTTCTGTTGAACAGTATGCACATATTGTAATAAAATCCATCGTGGTAGTATTTCACACACACCAGTCCCAATTAAGATGTTGTTTTGGCCACCAATAATGTTTTATTACATTCTAATCAAACATTAAGGTCACCCCGAAACCATACGTTTTGCCACACTTATCATCAGACAACTTATCCGTGTTTTTGCAGGTCTAAGAACCATCCACGTGAGAATAATTCACAAGTCCTCAAACACTACTTTCCTAGCCACGTTACGCTGCTGTACCTCCTCTTCCTTTTTTTCCCTCTTGTCTTATTTTACAACTTCTCCTTTTCTTTCCTAAGATATATTCCTGGTCAGCCAGCAATGTCGATGGTCGATATACCGATGGTCAAAATGTCGGTATAGAGGCTTTCTATTTTATAGTCTCCTGTAGCTCTTGTCACTGCGAACAGCCAGAATGCATAATTTTTGTACACTGACTTTATTCTTAGCTCTCTTTTAAGTTTGAGAACTGTATTGATTACATTTCTTAATTTTAATTCTAGCAACAAAATACCTTAAAGAGGGCGTTCTGAAAAATAAATCACGAACCGACAGAAAATGATTTCTGTAAAGTGATATCAATTTTGTGTGATTCATTCTGTTCAATAATATACACATATTAATATAAAATCTATATACGCCTCCTGTAGGTAATGGCAATTTTAACAACAAGAATAAATAAATAATATAAAGTGAGTTTATGCTTAGCTATTTTTTAAGTCTGAGATCTATACAGATTATATTTGTTCTATTAAATTCTAGCAACGAGAAACCTGGAAGCCGACGATCATAAGAGCAATAATGAACTAATAATAACGATTGCTATAAAGAGTTATCAATATTCTCAGATCAATTCTGTTGAACAGTATGGACATATCCTAATAAAACCTATATACGCCCTACTTTAGGTCATGTCCCTGTGAACAGTAAGATTAAATTATTAATGTACAAGTAGATAATATACAGATCTTTTTTATGTCAATGAACTGTAACGATTACACTTGTATATCAATTCCTAGCAATGACAAGCCTGAGAAAAGGCGCTCTTAAAAGCAATCATTAACAACTAACAAATGATTGCTATAAAGATTTATCCATATTCTGTGAGTAATTTTGCTGAACTATATTCACATATTGTAATAAAAGCTAAAAACGACTCCTGTAGGACATGTCGCTGTGAACAAAAAGTTTAAATTATTAATGTACAAGGAGTTAATGCACAGTTCTTGTTTATGTCAGAGAATTGTAACGATTACACTTAATATATCAATTTCTACCAATGACAAGGCTGAGAGAACGCGCTCTCTAAAGTATCCATTATCAAATAACAAATGATTGCTATAAAGAAATATCTATATTCTGCAATCAATTCTGTTGAACAGTATGCACATAGTCTAATAAAATCTATATACGCCTCCTGTAGCTCTTGTCGCTGCGAACAGCAAGAATAATAATAATTTTTGTTCACTCAGTTTATTCTTAGCTCTTTTTTATGTCTGAGAACAGTACTGATTACACATTTTTTACTGTGGCAACGACAAACCTGAGAGCGGATGCTCTTAAAAGCAATCATTAACTAATAACAAACGAATGCTGTAAATAGTTATTTATATTCTGTGTTTAAATCTGTTGAACAGTATAGACATTTTATAATAAAACAATGAACGACTCCCGCAGGTCATGTCGCTGTGAAAAGAAATATTAAATAATTAATGTACAAGGAGATAATGCGCAGTTCTTGTTTATGTCAGAGAACTGTAACGATTTCACTTGATATATCAAATTCTAACTAGGACAAAACTAATAGAAGGCGCTCTTAAAATACATTAAAAAATGACAAATGATTGCTATAGAGAGTTATCTATATTCTGTAATTAATTCTGTTGAACAGAATGCACATCTTATATATATATATATATATATATATATATATATATATATATATATATAAATAGACGTGTTTTTCATATATTTCACTTTTCAGTCACCACTACGAAGCACAGTTCACTGGTATTTGTGTGTGGCATTAGCATGGAGTTTCCTGTCGTGCACAGTGCACAACGTTGACCGAATGTCGTTAGCTGTGGGGATGTGGGAGTTAGGAAGAGTAAAGTTGAATAATGCACGGCGTTTTCATATTTCGACCAAAAATGTGTGTCTTGCTATAATTCCCTTTCCTGCCACAACTACATAGCATATATCATTCTTGTTAGTGTGTGGTAGTAGAGTCGTGTCTTCTGACGTGCACTATGGCGTTTATATGTCGGTAGCAATGGGGGAGGGTAGAAAGTGGTCAACCTGCGTTTATTTCATATTTCTACCAAAGACGCATGGGTCATGGTGTATCACGGTTCAGCGAAAACTATCTATCGCACTTCACTGGTGTTTGTGTGTGGTAGTAACACAGAGTCCTCTTTCGATCACAACATCGAGCGAATTTCAGTAACTGTGGTAGTGTGGGGGATATGGTGGTTGAAAGCGGCCGATCAAGGACATTTTCATTATTCATCCAATGACATGTGTGTCTGTAAATTTTACTATGCTGCCTGAACTACATAACGCAGATGACTGGCATTTGTGTGCGGTAATAGCATCGCGTCTCCCATCGTGTACTATGGTTGTTAGATTTCGGTAGCTGTCAATAAAAATTCTTTACAAACACGAGTGAATTCGTGGGTACCTGTTAATATTCAAATAAGATCTATATACGCCTCCTGTAGGTCTTCTCACTGCGAAAAGCAATAGTGAATAAGTTTTGTACACAGATTTTATTCTTAGCTCTTTTTTTATGTCTGAGATCTGTACCGATTATACTTGTTCTATTAAATTCTAGAAACGACAAGCCTGAGTGCGGACGCTCTTAAAAGTAATCTTGAACTAATAACAAATGATTGCTATAAAGGGTTATCAATATTGTGTGATTAATTCTGTTGAACAGTATAGACTAATTCTAATAAAAGCAATATACGCGTCCTGTAGGTCATTTCGCTGTAAACAGATGTTATAATATGATATAGAAATAAAATTGTCTTAGGCTTAGTATCTATGCTTTCCTTGGATATTGTATTTTCTCTGTGGTGAATAAAACAGATGATATTTGTTGCATTCTTGCTTAACCGTGAATCGGACATGTTTTCATAGGTTATGGGCACAGATCGGTGACCCAGTGTTATTTTCTTCGCTATTCTAGTAAACAGAATACGCAAAAGTCGTAATATTATAAATAATTAGTTAAGCGCTTGAAGATAGCTTCGAATTTCGTAATTAACGTGACTAAGCTTAAAGGCAGATCAACTTCGATGTATGGGCTTTCGCAGCGGAGAATATGTTGGTGTTAGAAGGCATGTCCGGCTTAATTAAGGAAACACGAAATACTAGCACTGCAGCCGGAGATGATGCAGAGGCGAAAACGAAGCTGATTCTTACAATTAATACATCGTTGTGTATGCATATAAAGCAAGCTTAAACAACGAAGGAGCTATGGGCGCAACTTAAAACTATGTTTGACAATTTCTTGGTTACAATAAGAATAACCTTACTTCGTAATCTTAAATCAATCAGACTTGATGATTGTGATTAAATGAAGTCGTTTGTAACAGATATTATTGAGAAATCACAAAGATTAAGTGGAACTGGATTTGGTATAAACGAAGAATGGATTGGCTCGTTGTTATTGGCAGGTTTACCAGAAAGATTTTCACCTGTGATCATGGCGATGGAAATGTCAGATGGGAATGAATCAGACACAAAAACCGCTTTCGCTTCCAAAGGTTGGCTGAATCATAAAAGCAAGACTGCCAACAGACCAAACAAAAGCGAAAACTATGTCGCGCAAAAGTCAAATGTAAAAATGACAGGAGTTAAATCCATCACTTGTTGCAAGTGTAAACGGATTCGGGATTACAGAAATCAATGTCCATTGCTGGTGAAATCAGATGATTCTAAGCGATATAATTTGATTAGTGTTTTTTTCTATCCGGCAAATTTTGTAAACAAGATTGGTATATTGACTCCGGCGCAAGTTCTCATATGACGTTGAATGAGCATTGGATAAAAACATGTATTGTATTCGTCTTGCGAAGCAGACGTTATTATCGCTGACAAAACCAAAGTGCCTGTGCTGTGTACCGGCGATGTGAAAATAACTTCAGATTGTGGCTATGATATTACTGTGAAAATTATATTTTGTGTACCAAGTCTGACGACTAAGCAATTATCAGTGAGTGAACTCAAAAAGAACGGTATTAAAGTTCATTTCGATTCACAGAAATGTTTCGTACCTAATAGGAACGGTTAATTGGTGGCATTAGGAGAACTTATTTGTGATATTTACAAGTTGAAGGTTAAACAAAACTTGAAAAGTGAACACAGTTTATTGGCTGATCCTGTGTTAACTGATGGTTATACATGGCACTGTAGACTCGGTCGTATAAATAGCGCAGATATGAATAAAATGAAGTGTGGCGTTGATGATGGACTTAGTTCTCCTGATAACTTACAAACGGGAAAAAACGTGGCACCGAAGACTCAGACTAAATAGCACAGAAATGAATAAAATGAAATCTGGCGTGGTTGATCAACTTAGTTATAATAAATATGAAGAAAGAAGTGTTTCAGTGGGGGAATCTGGTCAAGAAGGAAAATTGACAGTAACAGACAAACCAGAATTACTGAAATCAGTTTCAATAGCGGAGTTTGCTCAAGAAGAACAGTTGACAGGCACAGGCAAACCAGTATTACTGAAATCAACTCAATCAGACTATGCTGAAGTAGAGAAGTCAAGATAACTTGGAAGAAAGTACTGCAGCTGAGAGTGTGAAAATTAAGGCACTTCCTAAAATTAATAAGGAAACCGCCTCAGGGCTATGGTACAACTTTATTAAGTGTGGCCCATAAAGAAGAAGACAGCTCTGTTCCAAATGATATCATCAGAGAATTCCAGCAAGAGATGCGGAAGATGAAGGCAGTTATGGACAGACAGGACAACCGCATCCGAGCCCTGGAGGCAAGGATGATGGCTTCAACAGCAAGTGCAGTGCGAGTGGGTGATTAAAATAAAAAGTTTGAAAGTGATGATAATTTGTGATACGATACTAGGTCAGTGGCTAAATGTTTTCGCAAAATATCAGGTGTACACTGTCATGAAACATTTTCATTGGTGGTTAGACACTTCACATTGAGGTTATTATTTAAAATTAGTGCACAATTATGGTTAGGCTTTTGGCACTTAGATGTAACTTCAGATTGTTTTTTTTTTTTTAAATGGATATCTATAGAAGGATATTTGCATGCATTTACCTGAGGGTTACAAAGTACATAATTGTGATAGCATGTTTTGAAATTGAAAATGTAGAATTACAAGGATTTGTAGATGCTGACTGGGCAACTAACAATCTAGACAGATGGTCTTGTACAGGTATCTGTTTTGTAATGGCTAGTTCTAATATTCCATGGGAAAGCACAAAAAAAAAAAAAAACTGTTACTCTGTCAAGCACTCAAGCACTGAAGCAGAATATGTGGCTTTGTCAGATGATTCTTGTAAGGTGACAAGGTCTTCTCACTATATTTATAATTTTGGTGTTTATAATATTTTTAAAAACATGTTTTATTTTGTATAAAGAGAATTATGTTGAAGTTTTTTGCTGAATAACATAAATAGCACTAAAGTTAAGAACAGAGAGTGAGGACTATCTTTGGTGCCGACTTCTACGGCAAAAAATATTTCTGCTTGAAGTAGAGCACTTAAGTCATTTGTGGAAGCTGACAAAAAGCAGCAGAAAGGAGGGAAGCTTACAAGTGGCTGACCGTAAAAGGACGCAGAACTAAAAACTTTAGTTCTGTAAGGAAAGAGCATGGCGAATCTTCAGAGAAGAGAAAGAAGAAAGGTAAGACAGAAAATATATTTTAATAACGTGAAGTGAACAATAAATAAATGCAGATGGAAATCTGAGAAGCTATTTGAAGAGATATGTTAATTGTTTAAAAAATTTGAAGAGACTCAAAGCCGCGTAAATTACTGAAAATAGTAAGAGTAAACTTCAAAATATGGTAATGAACGTTTTGGTTAAGTGTTTACGAACTAGATATTATCTGTGACTGTTTGCCGAAAGGAACTTGCTTTAAATAAAAATAATAGTAAAAGTAAATTGCAGTAGAGTGAATAATACTGTATATTAGTAAAATAACAAGCAGGAATATAACAGTTAAAATGCCGGGAAAGAAATTCATCTCAATGTATAATGCATGCACGAGAAGTTAACGAGCAAGAATAGTATCTTTGACAAATTGTGGAAGTAAATTTGCTGTACTTAAAAACTGATATTTTGAATGTGTTTTGTGAAAATAATTTTTGTAAAGATAATATGTATGTTGATGGAAGTTTTTTGTGTCTCTAATTCTGAGTGGACCTACTGCGTTGTAAAATTCATTGTCAGGTCGTTGAAGACTTTCTTGTCTCTAGTCTGTATTTACTCTCGTAAAATTTTTTATGGGGTTGAAATTATTGGTGTGAGGATTTATCCTTGTGTGAAATTTTGTGTGTAAAATGGAAAACAAAAATTTAGTGGTAGATTCCGAGAGTTAATTTAATGGGACGGGAGGCGAAAATAGTGAGCAGGTTAAGGTTTCTGGAAATTTAAATGACAGTTTGGATTCTGGTTGCGCGTATTCAGATCAGTCAGTGTGTGATGTTAGTATTGAGAAAGTTCAGGAGTTATCACCAGCTAGCGTAACTCAAAAGAAATTTGACCGAGAAGAAGATAATTCTTTGGAAATGATACTAGCAAAAATATTACAGAGCCAACAGGAATTAAAGCAGAGCCAACAGAGATCTGAAGAAACAAATCAACAGCAGATAATGAATATGCAAGAATTAAAACAAACCCTGCTACAGAACCAACAAGATTTTAGACGAGAATTTACAACAAAATCAACAGAAGTTTGAAAAGTTAACACTACGACAGATGGAGAAAATGCAAGAATTAATTACACAAAACCGACAAAGAATGGAACAAGAATTTAATCAATGGAAAAATGAAAAGGACAATATCTATATTAAGCTAGACAATGTGGAGGAGCGCATTGTTAAGGAAGAAGAGAATCGTGAATAGGCAATGAGGCAGGTATGCGATGAGCAAAATAAGTTGAAGAATGAATTTTCAGGGATTAAACAGGAATTTGGGCAAGTTCAAGGTGAGGTCATGTGTTGCAAAAAGACAGTTGAACAACAATGGATAGAGGTGAATCAGCGAGTTGACGTGGTACAAAACAAAATCGAATGCTGTGCGGGCAACAATTTAGTACCAGTCCTGGTCAAATAAAACTACCGGAAGTAAGTTTTGTTCCAGGGGGCGAGATTCATCCGCACATTTTTGTAGATATTTACAGAAACGCACTACCAAACACTGGAGTGATGAGGAAAAAATGAGGATATGTAAAGATGATGATGAAAGACGAAGCATTGGAATGGTCGTGTGGAGTAGCCTGAGAGCTAGTATTAGCTACGGAGAATTTCTGCGAAGTTTTTTGAAGAGGTACTGGTCGGAGGAAAGGCAGCGACGTGTGAAACAAGAATTTAGGGACAGCTGTCCATACAAAAAGGCAATTTGGTAGCCTTCAGCGAATATTGCGAAAAATTGATGAAAGGACTGAAATACTTGTCAAACCCAATAGAAGAAGACGAGAAAATAGAAATTTTGGAGAGAAAAAATGCCGCGTTGGGTGCAGGAAAGGATGTTGCTTGCGCGATGGAATAATCTCCAAGAATTTTTAGAAGGAGTGGACAAGATAGACAAATGGGACGATAGGAGTGTGAGAGATCAAAATTTTACCGGAAGTTCGTATGGTGGAAAAGAGCAATCGGGACAAGTATATCGGGAAAAGGATGGAAAGAGAGATGATAGAGAAGCGAGACCGGCACAAGAATGGAAAGGAAAGCCTACACAATATAAACAATGGAGCGATCGAAACGCTAGAGAATGGAAAGCTTTCAACAATGGAAGTAGAGGGATGGAGCGAGTAGAAAGCGGAAAGCAGAGTGACGAAAAATGCAACCAGGGAAATTAGGAAGGGCTTGTGAAGAGGTCCGTTCCCAGGCCGATGAAAAAGAGAGGACCAAGAAATTTTAAAGAATATAGATGTATGTTCATGAGAGTAAACAAAGAAGAAGCAGTAAAACATAGGAAGACCGTTCTAGAAGATGTTGCAAAACATTTCCAAAGAATAGAGAGAGAGGAGAGCAATCAGAAAGGCGTCAGTAGAGAGTGACAATCAAATCAGAAATAATGAAGAAAGGAAGCCATTAATGGATAAAACACTGATGATTGATGAAGTAGATGAATGGGTAAACCAAGCAAGAAGAGCTTGTAAGGAAAAATTAGGAGTGGAAACGGTAGAAGAAGAAGATGAGGAAGACCTCGAAAAACGGTTAGAAGTGGGAAAAGAGCAAGAAGTAACGGTGGAAGACAAAGGTCCGTTAAAATGGTGGAGGTGTTTAGAACAAATTGTGGAAAGTGAACGATTCGACAAGGTTGAAAATGAGGCAATGGAAGGAAGTGAGGTGATTGGTTTAGCAGAAATGGATTATTGGAAGAACAAGGACCAGAAGAGTATTGACGAATTGATAGGGGATGAAGAATATGGAATCAATATCTTTGGAAATGAGGATGAAAATTATGAAGAGCGAAGAGAAGAGGAAGATGAGGAAACAGACGATACGATAGACGATATATGTGGACGACATTTTGATAAGTGCCAAGATGTGGAAAGAACATTGTGGTATTGCGAGAGGTGTTGATGGCATTAAAAACAGGGGGAATGAAGCTAAAGCTGTCGAAGTCGGAATTTGTAAAGGAGAGAATAAACTTTTTGGGGTATATAATCAGTGAGGAAGGGATATCGCCCGATCCAAGCAAGTTGGAAGCAGTAAAAAGGTTTCCTACGCCTACAAGTAAGAAGCAGTTGAAATCATTCCTGGGTCTTTGCGGATTTTATTGCTAAACGATCCAAGTTTAAACGCCTTATTGAAGAAGAATATGTCTTGGTTTTGGTCTCAGGAATGCCAGAAGAGTTTTGAAAGAATCAAAGAAGAATTGGGAAGAGGAAGGATGTTGTATCGACCGAATTTGAATTTACCTTTCTGTCTGGCGTCGGATGCAAGTAATTATGGTATTGGAGTGCAACTTTTTCAAGTAGCGAATAAGAACGGAATGGAGGAAAGTAGGACTATCGCTTTTGCAAGTCGTATTCTAAATGCACATTAGAGAAATTACGGGATATGCCAAAAGGAAGCATTGGCCATAGTGTGGGGATTTAAGAAGTTCCGGTATTACCTATGGGGACCCAAGACCATAGTGTATACAGACCAAAAGGCATTAAGTTTCTTGCGGGAATGCAAGTTACTCCATTCTAGACTTACAAGATTGGCGCTATATTTGCAGCAATTTGATTTTGAAATCAAGTACATAAAAGGAGAAGATAATGTGGTGGCGGATGCTTTGTATCGGTAACCAATAGGGAGTGAAGGAGACGAAGAAAAGTCAACTAGTATATTTAAGATGTACTATATGAAGGGTGTGGAGCACGAAAAAGAGATCAAAGAAATATGTCAACAACTAAGGAGATTGCAAAATGAAGACGAATGTCTGGCATTGGTAAAAAGAGAATTGGGAAGAAAATCGAATGACAAATTAAGGAAATATTACATGGTGTTCGAAGGCGTGTTGTTCAGAAGAAAAGCAGAGAATTCTGAGGAATGGAAAATCTGTTGGCCAGAGAATATGTAGAGACGATTATAGATTATACACATTTGAGTCAAGGCCATTATGGTCCGAAGAAATGTTTGGAAAATTTAAAAGAGACAGTAATTTTTGACAACATGGTCAGGAGGACCAGGAGCAGAATCAGGAAGTGTGACAGGTGCCAGCGAGTAAAGGATTCCACAAACCATTTAGAGGGGAATGATGAAGGCCATCATACCGACGGGAGTACTAGACCTTGTGGCAGTCGACTTGTACGGACCACTACCAAAGCAAAGGTGGATTAGCTTATGTGTTTGTGGTTTTGGATGTTTTCTCGAAATATATAACATTATATGGGATCCAAAAAACTACAGGAAAGATGCTAAGCAATCGCATGGAGAAGGATTATTTTGTGAAGCATGGGAAACCGCAACGAATACTGAGTGATAATGGAAGTCAATTCACATCCAAGGATTGGGCGGAGTGCCTCAACAAGGCTGGAGTGAAACATGTTAGAATTTCTGCTTATCACCCGTCGAGCAATCCTGCCAAGAGGGTGATGCGCGAGCTGGGTAGACTTTTCCGGACATATTGTCACAATCATCATTCAAAGTGGTCGGATTACCTGAGTAAGTTTGAAGATGTGATGAATTGTGTAGTACATTCCGGAACTGGGTTTACGCCTTATGAAGTGATGTGGAATCAAAGGCCCGAAAATGTTGTAAGGAAATGGGTGAAATTTCCACCGTGTAAAGAAATGGAAGTGGAGGATCGAGTGGAATTAGTGAAAAGAACTTAAAGAAGAGTGCGGAGGATAGGAAGAAAAGTTATGACAGGCGGTCTCGCAAGAAGGAGTTCGAAGTAGGGGAACTAGTGTTGGTGAGAACTCATGAACGATCCAAAGCATAAATGCGGAGATCAAGAAGTTCTTTGATATATACGAAGGACCATATAAAATTGTAGGTAGGCCACATCCACATTCATATTATCTGCAACTACCAAAGTCTGGAAAAATGTTAGGGTTAAGGAATGTGCAAGATTTGAAATTGTATATAGAATGATTGTACCAATTGTAATGTAAGATAGATGATCATCAAAATTTCTGGGGAGTAATTTTGATGATGAGTTGACGGGGGGAATGTGTAAGGTGACAAGGTCGCCTCACTATATTTATAATTTTGGTGTTTATAATATTTAAAAAAAAAAAAATGTTTTTTTTTGTATAAAGAGAATTATGTCGAAGTTTTGATGAATAACATAAATAGCACTAAAGGTAAGAACAGAGAGTGAAGACTATCTTTGGAAGAAGTGGACTAGGTGAATAATCTTTGGACTGCGCAAGGAATAGTAAAAAAAAAAAAAAAAAAAGCACGGTATGGCAGACATGCTTGATTTCTAGCTGTCGGATGTATATTGAGATAAAAATAGTTCAAGTTGTTTTATGAGCCGTGTGTGTATTTGTATGTTGTGAAAAAAGGAAAATAAAACAGTGAATTTTCGAGTTAATTATATTATCCTGTCGTGTGTTATTTGTATATTTGAGTTGCAGGTTTTTTTTTTTTTCTTGGTGCCGACTTCTACAGCAAAAAATATTTCTGCTTGAAGTAGAGCACTTAAGTCATTCGTGGTAGCTGACAAAAAGCAGCAGAAAGGAGGGAAGCTTACATTCTACAGAGGCAGTATTATTATGAAATCTGGTATTTGAAATCAGGGTAATCTGTATGATTTTTTAGTGACTGTGGTGAATAAAACGGAAGATGTTTATTGCATTCTTGCTTAACCATTAAACGAACATGTTTTAATACTATTAAATTCTATTATCGACAAGCTTGAGTGCAGAAGCTCTTAAAAGCAATCATGAACTAATAACAAATGATTGCTATAAAGAGTTATCCATATTCTGTGATCAATCATGTTGAAGAGTATAGAGCATTTCTAATAAAAGCAATATATGCCTATTGTAGGTCATGTTTCTGTAAACAGAAAGATTAAATAATTAATGTACAAGGAGTTTATCCATAGTTCTTGTTTATGTCAGTGCATAGTAACGATTACACTTGTTATATCAAATACTAGCAACTACAAACCTGAGAGCAGGCGCTCTTAAAAACAATCAAGAACTAATATCATAACATATTTGTAAAGTGTTATCTATTTTCTGTGATAAATTATGTTGACCAGTATGGACATATTCTGATAAAATCTATTTACGCCTCCTGTAGGTCTTGTCACTGAGAACAGCATGATTGATTAATTTTTGTACACAGAGTATATTCTTAACTCTGTTTTATGTCTGAACTGTACTGTTTACAGTAGTTCTATTAAATTCTAGCAACGCGAAACCTGAGTGCGGACGCTCTTAAAAAAAATCTAGAACAAAAAACAAATGATTGATATAAAGAGTTATCTATTTTCTGTGATTACTTATGTTGACCAGTATAGACCAATTCTAATAAAAGCAATACACGCCTCTTGTATGTCATGTTATTGTGAAGAGATAGATTAAATAATTAATACACAAGGAGTTTATCCATTGTTCTTGTTTATGTCAGAGAACTGTAACGATTACACTTATTGTACCAAATTCTAGCAACAACAATCTGATGTCTATAATGTGTCATCTATTGACTGCGATTAATTCTGTTGAACAGTATGCAAATTTTGTAATAATAATTATAAACGCTCCTGTAGGTCATGATGCTGTGTACAGAAAGAATAAATAATTAATGTATACAGAGATTATCTTTAATTCTCTTTTATGTCAGAGAAATGAACTGATTACACTTTTTCTATTAAATTCTAGCAACGACAAGTCGGAGTGCGGACGCTCTTAAAAACAACCATGAACTAATAACAAATGATTGCTATAAAGAGTTATCTATATTCTGTGACTAATTCTGTTGAACAGTATGGACCAATTCTAATAAAAGCATTATAAGCCACCTGTAGGTCATGACGCTGTGAACAGAAAGATTTTATACTTAAATTACAATGTGTATTTCAATAGTTCTTGTTTGTCACAGAACTGTAACGATTACATTTGTTATATAAATTTCTACCTATGGCAAAGCTGTGAGCAGGTGCTCTTAAAAACAATCATGAACTAATAACATCTCATGTCTATAAATGTTATTCTATTGTCTGCGATTAATTCTGTTGAATAGTTTGCAAAGTTTGTATTAAAAACTGTAAACGGACCTGTAGGTCATGTTGCTGTGCACAGCAAGAATAAACAATTAATGTACAGAGAGAATATCGTTAGTTCTCGTTTATATCAGAGAACTGAACAGATCAGACTTATTCTATTATATTCTAGCAACGATATGTCAGGGTGCGAAAGCTCTTAAAAACAACCATTAACAACATGTCTGTAAACTGTTATCTACTTTCTGTGATTAATTATCTTGAACAATCTGCATTTATTCTAATAAAAGCTGTATTCGCCTCCTGTAGGACATGTTGCTGTGCACAGCAATAATAAAAAATTAATGTACATAGAGATTATCCATAGTTCTCATTTAAGTTAAAAAACTCTACTGATTAAATTTGTTCCATTCAATTCTATCAATGACAAGCCTGAGTGCGGGTGCTCTTAAAAACAATCAACAACAAATAACAAATGATGGATTTAAAGTGTTATCTATTTTCTTGGTTTAATTCTGTAGAACAATATATCCATATTCTAAATAAATATAATACGCCTACTGTAGGTCTTGTCAATGTGAAAAGCAAGAATAAGTAATTAATGTACACAGAATCTTTCCGCAGTAATCCGCGATGTTTCCTCTTTGTAAGTCGATAATTAAAGATATCGAGGTTGGCCTGACCAATCCTTCCAGGTTCATTTGCAATCTGTTCTATAATTGATAGCACGTTCTGACGATATGTGTGGCCCCAGGATATCTTCTGTCAATTTTTTTTTTGCTATCAACTCGCCGATATAATTTAATTATGTTCTCTTCTCTGTAAAATCAGCTGCTATTTATTAACACATCTTAATAAATTCAAATAATTACACTTCTCGTTGATACATACATAAATCTCATGTAACAATCTACTTCTCCCTGGGTAAAAAACAAAACAACACAATTACAGGCTGCCAACATCAACATAACGACATATATTATAAAAACTTAAATTTACCCATTGTTACACATACTACTGCACTGTATGGCCTTGTGTTAGAATAAATACATTCATATATCGCATAAGTTATAAAATTATTACCGTTAATAATTTTTTTTCTATGTCTGATGAAGTGGAACCTCACACATTCCTCCACTTAACAATAAATCAGCATATTTTTTATTTAAAACAAATGATTATTTGTTGTAAAGTATAACACGATCATCAGACATTGCTTCCTTACACAACCTGTTTACAATGTTTTGAGCACACTTTTGTCTCTTCAAACACTTCAGAATTAACTGATTGTCACTGTCAGATTATCAGTTTATTGTTCACTTATTTATACAAGCCACTCATTATTTCACCTTATGTGTCGCTTTATACAATTTAAGATCTGCTACATTATGTAGCCCAAATTTTCTTCCCGACTTAGGATAAACTAACCAATATACATTTTTATGTGGCTTCCCGTCTACCCTAAACGGCCCATGATAAATGTCGAAGAACTTTCCTATTTCATAGTTTATGTGACTTGATCACTCTTGGTTCTTTACCAAAACCAGATCATTCGGACAAAATTCATGGGGTTTTCGTCTTTGGTCATGATTTTTCCTTCTTTCCTCTGTTTTTTCTTCATTCTCTCCTTTACTTGTGTAAATATATCCTTTTTAAGCTTATTTAGTATTGTTGGAAAGTCAACTAATTTGATGAGATTCGGTGCCTCCTTGTTGTACATTAAGAAATATGGTATGTAACCAGTACATTCACTAGGCAAGCTATTTATTACATCTTCAAATTCGGTGACATTATTTATCTACGTAGGTTGCTTGTTACTACAATAACTTTGGATTAGTCGACCAATTTCTCTCATTACCCGTTCAGCAGGATTACTCGCAGGATGATATGCTGATATCCTCACATGTTTTACCTTTTTTTCCTCCATACAATGGGCCCATCGTCTTGATGTAAATTGACTACCATTATTCGATAATATCAGTTTCGGAAATCCCACGTTCTTAAAAAAATCTTTCTCCATCCTGTCCACCAATATCTTGCCTGTAGCCTTTTTTATTGCATAAAACCGCAAAAGCTTGGAGAATACATATAACATTACATAAATGATTGAAACTCTACCTCTAGGTTTTGGCAGAGGCCCATACAAATCCACCGCGACTAACACTAGCACATTCTCCGGTAATATGTTTTGTCCTAGGCCTTTCATTTCTACAGTTTAAACTTTCGACCGTTGACACCGATCACAACTGGCTTACTCTCTGTGCCACTCTCTTCTTCATATTATCAAATAGCAATACCTCCTTTAATTTTCGGTTATACTTAACCGCTCCATAATGACCATAACTCAAATGTTCATAGTCTATTATCACGTCCACATACTTCGCCGGCCGGCAGTTTTTCCAGACATCTGACAATTCATCCATTCTCCTAAACAGAATTCCATCATGAAACTTATAATACTTAGGCAATTTAGTATTCATCGTGTCCCCTAGATCCTGCTTTAATAGCTTTAACCATTCATCTTAATTTTGCCTCCTTCTCAGATTTTTGCAAAAGTCCTTGATCGTTTTTCTATGTGTCACTTCCTTCATATAGAACATCTTAATAGATTTTTCAGGTCCCATATTGTCCTTGAGTTGTTAGTTCCCAATGGAAGCAGTGATGAAGCATCGGGAACTTGATTGTCACTTCCCATTATAAATCTTACTTTAAAATCGAATTGCTGAAGAAATAGTACCCACCGGGTCAAACGACTATTCATAAGTTTGCATTCGCAGAGGAAAGTCAACGCTTCGTGTTCAGTAAACACTATAGTCTTATGCCCCCACAAGTAATATTTAATCCCCACACAATAGCCAATGCTTCCTCCTCAGATATTCCAGAAGACCGTTCATGTTTATTTAGCACACTGCTAGCAAATGCAGTTGATCGTTTTTCTCCTTTTCCATCAACGATCACTAATTGAAATAAATGAGCTCCAAGACCATACTTAGAGCTATCAGTTCCCATGCAAAAAGGCAAGCTCACACTGCTCCGTCCAAAGACAAGCTACATTTTTCTTCCTTAACTCTGCCTGGTGAAGATCATTTAATGAATGTTCAGACACCAACTTTCGGTAAAATCTGCTTAATCTGAAGAATGACTTCAACTGTCTTTTGTTATTTGGCACTGGAAATTCTGCAATTGTCTTTATTTTCTCGGGATCTGGACGTATTCCCTCTGAATCTACTAGATGTCCCAAAAACTGTATATCTTTCTTCACAAATTCACATTTTGACAGTTTCAGTGTCATGCCCCCTCTTTGTAAAGCCTCCAACACATCTGCCAAAATTTCGCAATGATCTTTCCCAAGTGCTTGTACTTATCAGTATATCATCGATATATATAGATAGTTTGCTCCATAAATAATCTCCCAAAACTCGATCCAAGGCTCTTATAAATAGGGAGACCGAAATATTCAATCCGAAAGGAATCACCTTGTATTGGTAACATTTGCCTCCAAATAAAAATGTGGTGTACTTTCTTGACTCTGAAGCTAATGGAATCTGCCAATATCCTGCGGTTAATTACAAACTTGTCATACAATTCACTCCTTGGAGTCTCTGCATTATTTCTTGAAGATTTTCCTGGCGATCAGTTTATATCTCTACTATCCTGTTTAAGGTTTTGCATCCAATACTAATCTTACTAATCTATCATTCTTAGCAACTACTATTAACGGATTGTTGTATTGGCTCAATGATTATCCAGCAAACCATTTTGTCGTTTTCCTGCTCCACGGCCTTCCTCTTCGACAACGGTATTGGATAAGGTTTCAAAAAAAAAAAAAAAAAAAAAAAAAAAAAAAAAAAAAAAAAAAAAAATGGGGTATGAGGTTTTATCTTCAGATGACATTCGTAATCTTTTATTATCCCAGGACAATCAGAAAACACATACCCGTATAGTCTAAAAATTCTTTTTAAGTCTTCCTTTTGTTTCGCTGTCACTTCACTCAGCTCATCAACATCCATTGTATTACTCATCCCCACCATATTACTTCTCTCTTCTTCCATTTCTATTTCTTCTACATCTCCTGCATCCGTTACCACTTCATGTACCGCTCGTATTTTTACATCTCTCTGTAATTTCTTGGTTGTCAATGATCCACTACCAAACTTAATTTTATGACTCTCATCCTTTTTCCAGATTTTCTCCTTTGTGACAGTCAATCAAATCTCTAACCCAGCTAAGCCAATCCATGCCTAAAATACAATTGATACTAAACAGGTACCACCAAGCAGGTGTGCTCCATTTCCAATTCCTCCCTCTATTTCCAATTCCAACAAAATCTGTATTATTAGTCTTTTACTCAATTTCCCTGTAGTACCTATAACCTACACTTTTTGCACCAGCATTTCTGTTGTTTTATAATCATTCATTACCCGAGCATATAAGGTATGGGATATGGCCGTTAACTTACTACCAGTGTCTGCAAACGCTTCACCGTTCAACCCAAATAATTTTACCGCAAATGCTGGATGCTTCACTTCATCTTCCCCATAATTCCAAACTTCTTATGTAATAAGTCCTTTTCAACTTCCCCGCGAGACCATTCTAAGAACTCCATTCTACTTCCATCACTTGGATATAACTGACATAAATGCATATTTGTGTTGTTGCAGTGGCTATAATATGAACTCCATTCATCACCATTATTTCCTTTCATTCTCTCTACTCCTTCCTCGTGCTCAAACAAACAGCATAATACCTCAGATTCTTCCTCTTCCACAGTTGAACTCATAAAATGGAACTTGTTATCTAAAACTTGCATTCTTCTTCATTAATACCGCAGTATTTCCTCACAATAAAAAATTTTACTTCTTTTTCTTCTTCATCTCTTAATATTGTATTTCTTCTTCTTCATATTCGTCGTTTTCGTTACTATTATCATCATCACTGCATAAATTCAATTTCTTCCCTTCTTCACAGTCATCAGAGCAATCGATATCTTCTGACAAATTCTCAAATTCTTCTCCTTCAATTCCTCTTGGTATAAGCTCATCTGTTAACTTGCTTTCCTCTTTAGCATAATTTTCCATCTTCTCACAACACTTCTCTTGGTCGTCGTCGTTCTCGAAGTCAATTTTAGCCAACCGTCCAACTTCTTCTTCCAGCAAACAATATTCACAACTCCTTGGAACAATCTGTCATTCCTCTTCATCTAACGACTAAAAGCATTCCCATCATCTAAGTAGTTCTTCTTTTGTAAAATTTTGCGCATCCTTTCTGACAATTGATTCTTCACCAGAAGGCATTAGCATATTGCGGCACATTCTCTGTTTATAATTTTCATCGGTCATCTACTGTACATTCTGTACTCTATTGTTAATGTCACCGTCTTTCGGATAGGTACTGCTTTTTTGTTTCTTCGGTGCCGTTCCTATTTTTCCCTCTACTGTTCGAACCAAGTTTCCCATCGCTCTTTCTGAATCATGTTGCCTTCCGTCTTCATTTCTGTCCATCGAAGCATAGTTGTGATGCCCCCATTGGTGATTTTACCGTCGTTTCTCATATTCCCTACTTGTATTTCTACCGGACTTACTATTGAACTGTTCCTCTATATTGTATCCAAAAGCACGCCCTCTATGTGTTGCAAAATTACCCCGTGGTGGCATCTGATTTGATGTATTACAGTTTCAAGAGTCGTTTCTTCTTTCGTCCTTTGTCTCATGCTCATTAGTATTACTCCACCGATCCAATATCTCAACAGCTTCCCGAAAATCTTCTACATTACTCCATTGATTTACTATCAGCTTCTCCTGCTCTGGCCTTGACAATTTCTGCAACAAACCGTCGACCATTTCATCGTCCTCTATCGCCTGGTATAGGTAACGAAACTCTTTCATCACTTCTTCACAGATATTTTTTATTCTCCAATCTCGCCTGATATAGTAACGGTAGTTCCAGCAATCTCTCTTTACTCTTCTTTGCTTTCTAGGTGACTAATATTTGCTCAGAAATAGTCGCAAAAATTCTTCATAATCTTCATCATTCTCACAACTCCACGCAAATGCATCTCCTCGTATCATGCTTTTGATATATCTCATTTTATCGCTATCCGACCATTCACGTGGCAATCCACTTGTACAAAACTCTGACAAATTCCCCTGCGTATATACCTTTTTCAGCATCAAACTTCACTTCTGGTAATTTAAAATGGCTGGTGATAATTTTGCCTCCACCCAGAGTAGCAACACCTCGCAGTTCTACCTCCTCAACCCTCTGGTTCATCTGGGCTACCTCTTCTCGCACATCTTCGTCGAAAAAATTCATCTGACTAGCTACTTCTACAATTTTATATGTCACTTCTTTGTATTCCTTATCCATGACCATTAACATATCACCTAATCTTGAAATCCTTTTTGTTGCCGTTTCATTCTTCTCTTTCAACTGTTCCATACCCTTCACACAATCTTTCTGGTTTTCGTAAATAATTTTATTTTCTCCTTTCATGACTTCCTGCTCTCCCTGTATCAATCCATAATATTTCTTCACTACTTCTTCAACTTTTCATTGAACTAGACAAGCTATACCCTGTCGATTAGCCTCTTCTTGCCTTTCAACGTATTCGTAGATCATTGCTACTTCCGTTTCCTTATTGTTTTTACGTCTTCTTTCAATATCTGTCTTAAATTCTCCATTTTCTGGTTTCATCTATCTTCCACTTGCTGAATGCGTTCGTTCATTTTTAAAATAATATCCTGTCTCATCGTTCTCATTTCCTCTGTAATTTTTTGTTCACTTGATTTAAAATTTTCTGTTATCTTCTTTCCCATTTCTTCTGCCTTCTGTTTACTTGATTTCAAAATTTCTGTTATCTTCCTTCCCATTTTTTCTGCCTTTTGTTTACTTGATTTAAATTTTTTTGTTATTTTCCTTCCGATTTCTTCCATTAAGGCAAATAGCATTAAAAATTCGCTCCCCTTCTGTGTGAGAGCTCCATTTTGTTCATTCCCCATTTCTTTCCTCGAATACTAGTTTGTCTGGCTGGTACCGGTGTAGATGAAGCAGTTGCAATGCTATCATTCACCACTCTATAACAGATTTCGCCACCTCTGTTGTTTACTGTAACACTATCTCTGATCAAGTGACTGACTCCACTATCCCCCATACTTTCACAGAATCTAGTAACGCTGTGTTCCTGCGAACAGCTAACTCCACTTCCCTCCATATCTTGATCAGCGGTAACTATCCCTGAACTTTCATTTTTACCATTGGAATTTTCACCCGTTTCCCAACCAGAAAATATTTCAACATCCATTTTAACTACTTCTTCGCAATGTCCTTCCATTATGGCGATGAATTAACTAAACAAACGAAACAAAACAAAATTATCGCAAATTACTACCCTACTAAATATAGTCCCGCGAAATTAAAACGACGATACAACGTTTGAAGTTTCGACACAAAATCATACAACGCTGTATTTATTAAAAGATGCTAAAAATAAAAACGAGCTCAAAAACTTATTCAGACATTACTTAATATACCACTTCTTTTTGCAATACTGCGACAGGCATTCTTTAATAGTCTCAAAATAGCTGTACTGAAAACTTACAAAAATTATCAGATACTCAATATACTTAAATCCCCCATTTTAAATGATGTCAATTATATTTATTTACTTATCTAAAGGCCGTCACAGTATTAATGACTAACTTAAACAACTTTTTAACTACTTACAAATGCTTTGTTTTACAATCACGTTCCTACCAACAGTTTCATTAAATTTTCACTAACTAATTTGATTTCTTCTTACATTAATTTGTTTCAAGCAATTTTATTTAAAAATTAGCTGCTTACTATTTAATGTTCAGTCACCGTTCACAATTATCGTGAGAAAATTTTAAAACAAAAAAATTACAAAGTTATTTTCTCTGCTGTCGTTATTTTGGTGAAGTGCAATTCCGTACCATCGAGTATATTGTTCATGTATTTGCCAATTCCCGCGATGTGTTCTCCTGCACAGCAGAACTCTGACTGTTTAATTTTCCACAATCTGGAAAAAACAGTGTGTTAATTTACACTGCTAAATCCTGTCTTAAAGGGTCGCCATTTCAGCAAGGTATCCTCTTTGTAAGTCGATAATTAAATAAATCCCGGTTGCCCTTAACAATCCATCCAGGTTCATTTACAATCTGTTCTATAATTGATAGCACGTTCTGACGATATGGGTGGCCCCAGGATATCGTGTCTCACGTTAATTTTTTTTTTTTTTTTTTTTTTTTTTTGCTGTCAACTCGTAGATGAAATTTAATTATATACTCTTCTCCTTAAAATCAGCACCTATTTATTAACATACCTTAATAAATTCAAATAATAACACTTCGAGTTGATACATACATAAATCTCATATAACAATCTACTTCTACTTGGCTAAAAAACAAAACAACACAATTACAGGCTGCCAACTACAACATAACAAATATATTATAAAAAATTAAATTTACCCATTTTTACACATACTATTGCATTGTATTAAAATAAATACATTGATATATCGCATAAGTCAAAAAATTATTATTGTTAATATTATTATTATTATTTCTATGTCTGATGAAGTGGGACGTCACAACTCTTTTATGTCAGAGAACTGAACTGATCAGACTTGTTCTACTATATTCTAGCAACGACAAGCCTGAGTGAGCACGCTCTTAAAAGCAATCATTAACAACTAACAAATGATGTCAATAAAGTGTTATCTACATCCTGTGATTAATTCTGTTGAAAAGTATGGACATATTCTAATAAAACCTATATACGCCTCCTGTAGGTCTTGTCACTGTGAACTGCAAGAATAAATAATTAATATACATTGCGTTTATCCGTAGAACTCTGTTATGTCAGAGAACTATACTTACTGCACTTGTTCTATTTAATTCTAGTAACGTCAAGCCTGAGAGCATAAACGCTTAAAAACTGTGGTTAACTAATAGCAAATGATGTCTATAAAGTATTATCTTTATTCTGTGATTAATTCTGTTGAACACTATGCACATATTCTAATAAATGCTAAATACTCCACCTATAAGGTCAGGTCGCTATGAATACCAAGAATAAATAATTAATATTTTAGGAATTTATTAATAGTTCTCTCTTTTATGACAGAAAAGGAACCTTTTAAACTTATTCCATTAAATTCTAGCAATGTCATGCCTGAATGCGGACGCCCTTAAAAACAAACATGAACTAATAAAAAAATGATGTCTATTTCAAACGATATCAGTTACCTGTGATTAATTCTTTTGAACAGTATACACATATTCTAATAAAATCTAAATACTGCTCATGTAGGTCATATCACTGTGAACAGCAAGAATTAATAATTTATGTACACAGAGTTTATCGGTATTTATATTTTATGTCAGAGAACTGTGATGATTATACTTTTTCAATTGCATTCTAACAATGACGATCCTGACTGCTGCTCCTTTAAAAAACAATCATGAACTAATCACAACTGATGTCTATAAAGTTTTATCTATGTCATATGATTAATTTTGTTGAACAGTGTGCACATATTTTAATAAAAACTAAATAAGTATCCTATAGGTCATATCACTGTGAACAGCAAGAATAAATAATTAATGTAAACAGAGATTATCCGTAGTACCGTTTTATATCAGAGAACTCTACTGATTACATTTGTTCCATTGAATTGAAGCTACGAGAAGCATGAGTGCCGGCGCTCTTAAAAACATTCATAAACTGCTAACAAATGGTGTATTACATGTTATCTATTTTCAGTGCTTTTTCTATTGAAGAGTATGCATATATTTCTATAAAAGCATTAATGATCCTATTAACAAAATATGTCAATAACCAGTTATTCATTTTCTGTTATTAAATATGTTGAATAGTATTCACATTAATCTATTACAATTAATAAACGCTCCCATAGGATATGTCGCAGTAAACAGCAGGTATAAATAATTAATATACACAGAATTTATCCATAGATCTATTTTAGATCAAAGGACTGTACTGATAACACGTGTTCTATTGAATCCTAGCAACGACAAGCTGGAGTGAAGGTGCACATTAAACAATCACGAACCAAGAACAAATAATGTCTATAGAGTGTTACCTATTTTCTGTGATTAGTTCTGTTGAACTGTAATCACACATTCCAATAAAATCTATATATGCCTCATGTAGGTCATATCGCTGTAAACAGCAGGAGTAAGTAATTAATATACACAGAGTTTATTCCCAGTTCTCTTTTATATTTGAGAACTGTAGTGATTACATTTTTTATATTAAAGTCTAGCAACTACACGCTACAGTGCGGGCGCTCCTATAAACAAGCATAAACTAATAAAAAATGAAATCTATGAAGAGTTAACTATTTTCTGTGCTTTCTTCTGTTGAACAGCTCGCACATATTTCTATAAAATGTATCGACTCCTCATGTAGGTTTGGCCAATGTGAAAATCATAAAAAAATAATTGATGTATACTGAGTTTATCCCTAGTTCTCGGTTATGCCAGTGAACTGTACTGATTATGCTTGTTCCATTTAATTCTAGCAACGATAAGTCTTGTTTTCTAGCGCTCTTAAAATCGACATAATCTAATAACAAATGTTGTCTACAAAGTGTTATCTATCTTCTGTGCTTAATTCTGTTGATCAGTAGGAATATATTATAAGAAAATATATATTCGTATCTTGTAGTTTATGTCGCTGTGAACATGAAGTATAAATTATAAATGTACACAGAGTTCATCCCTAGTCCTTTTTTTTATCTGAGAACTGTGCTGGCTACACTTGTTATAATGAATTCTAGCAACAAACAGCCTGAGTGCGGGTGCTAATACAAACAATCATGAATCAAAAATAAATAATGTCTATAAAATATTACATATTTTCTGTTAATAATTCTGTAGAACTATATACACATATTCTAATGAAATCTATATACGCCTCCCGTAGGTCATGGCGCTGTGAACAGTAAGCATAAATAATTAATGTACACAGAGTTTATCCCCAGTTCTCGTTTATGTTCGAGAACTATACTGATTACACATGTTTTATATAATCCTAGCAACGACTAGGCTGAGTGAGTTGTTAAAAACAATCATCAACTAATAAGAAATGTTGTCTATAAAGTGTTACCTATTTTCTTTGCTTAATTCTGTTGAACAGTAGTCACATATTATAATAAAATATATATACGCCTGTTGTAGTTCATTTCGCCGTGAACAACAGGAAAAATATAAAAAATGTTAACAGAGTTTATACCTAGTTCTATTTTATATCAGAGAATTGTACTGATTACAGTAGTTCTATAAAATTCTAGCAACAACATGCCAAAGTGCGGGCGCTCTGAATTGGGTAGACCGGGGAATTGTCGCCACTCCCGGTATGCTAGTCAAGGGCAACGGTTAGCCGGCCTGACAGCTCTAGCGAACGATGGTACAACTAATGTCTCGAGTGGATGGCAGTCATTGCGCACGTTGTTTTGGTTTTACAGTGACGAACGTTGTTTTGAAAAAGTTTAATCTTATTTGTCCACTATAATTAAGCTGAGGTATGTACCTTTAGAAGTTACAATGCCTGCATTTGCTATGAATAACCTTTAACTAGTAATTTTATCCTATATTTTAATAAACAATATCGATCACTTCCATTTGATTTGATGTCTTTATATCCACGTTTCTTTCATATTGTCGGAACGGGGTTATGACGCCCCCTCTCCAAGGGTGATGCCGCCATGGTGGTGGCATTACCTCCGGACGCGTCTTTCCACTGTGAAGGTCGAAAACAATTTTTTAAAGGAACGAAAATGACCAAAAGTAAACTGTGCTTAGTAAAAACTTTTTTGGAAATCTTCGAGGGATTTAGGAGAAGGATATTTTTTGTGATGTGTGAGTTAATACTTTTTTTTAACTTACCTAATAATATTAACTATTGCTTTGAAATATATTAATTAATTTTGAATGGAAATAAATTTCGTATCTAGTAATTGGGTTACTTCATTGTGAATTCTAAAAAAAAATGTTGGATGAACATGATTCAACAAATATGTATTTCTATGATGTGTCATTTAAAAGCTTTAACTCTCAATAAGAAGTGTTTTAGTTAAATTTAATTTAATTGTAATATCAATGTAAAACTTTTTTGTTAATATAATTAATATTACATAAGATTCTTTCTTTATTTATTTATTTAATTGCAATGGAGCACTCACTCTGGTGGCAATTTCCCTACACACCCAACTTCCCCCTATCCTGCACCCACCTATATTTGCCCTCTACAAATGTTTACCTTTAAACTCTCTTAACGTTGTCGGTAAGTTATTCTTCATTCCCCTTGGTAACTCATTAATTATTCAAATGAGACTGGGCTTTATGTGAGTTTTAATTTGAATTTTCCACTTACCAACTATTATAATAAACTAATTGTTTTACGTTGTTTATAAATACACCAAATTTAAAACTTTACACATATTAAATTAATAATTTTTGTCTTATTTTTCCAGTAAATAAAAAAAATGTTATGTAATAGGCCTGCTATACGTTTTAGTGTGTGATTAAAATTTTAGTTTTTATGCTTCTTATTATTTTGGTTAGCTAATTTTTTCGTTTATTTTCTAGATGCCTAGAGTTCATAAAAGGTTTAGCGATAAGGCTAAATGGTCTGAGCAAGATTTGTAATCAGCTTTGCAGCATGTGTCTGAAGGGAAATCAGTAATAAGTGTTGCTCTACACTTCAATATTCCACAACTGACTCTTCATGATAGAATAAAAAATACTCAAACATCGACTCCTACCATGGGCAGAAACCCAGTTTTTGACAGGGAACAAGAAGAGATATTGAAGGACAGAGTTTTAAAATGGCAAGTCTATTCTATGGAATTACAATCACAGAATTACACATTTGGCATTTAAGATGGCAGAAGTATTAAATATCAAACACAATTTTAATCGCTCAACAAGACTGGCCGGAGAGGATTGGGTGAATGGTTTTCGGTAAAGAAACCCTAAGATTTCGCTATGAAAGCTCTCTGCAACTAGCATGATCAGGGTAATGGGTTTTAATAAATAGGAAGTTGATATTTTCTACCATTTTCTAGAGTCTCTAATGGATAAGCGTAGTTTTGAACCGACATGAATTTTCAATGATTCGGTAATATCTAGTGTTCAAAAACCTGTTCATGTCCTTGCTCCTATGGGGAAAAATCAAGTTGGAGGAATCACCAGTTGGGAGAGCGTCCGTATTATCACAGTTGTTTGCTGTATGAGCGCGTCTGGCTCACTCATCCCTCCATTGTTTATCTACCCACGGAAAAGAATTTCACCGTTGTTGGAAAGGGTAGGGAGGGACCTGCTGGTTCAGTATATACCTGTTCCCATTATGGCAGGTCCAATGAAAACATTTTTATAGATTGGCTCAAGCATATCCAGAAAAACGTTGCATTCTTGGATGGAATATCCTGTTCTACTTATCTTCGATAAACATGGGAGCAACGTGTTCCTGGAAAGCTATGAATTTTGTTGTGAGAACTATATTCACATGCTCTCAATCACATATGATATTCAACCTCTCGACGTCTCATTTTTTGCACGTCTGAAAAAAGCATTCAATAATGAGTGTGACAAGTTTATGACAGCAAGTACATACAAGAAAATCACTAGTTATGACATAGCAACAATCTTTAATGACGCTTATATGTCAGTTGCAACAATAGAGAAGGGAGTATCAGGATTTCGCAGCACTGGGATCTTTCCAGTAAGCTCAAACCCCTTCAAGGAAGAAGATTTATTCCCTGTTCAAAATCTGGAGCCAATGTCCATCGATGATCCAGATGACACAGTAAATTAGCATAACAATAGAACAATAGGAGTGAAACTGAGGTTAGTGAAGTGGTCTGGTAAACTAGTAATAGTATTGGGAGAGAACAATAAGTGTGAAAATGATTGGCAGATGGGAGGGGGAATAACAATAATTTTGAAAATGATTGACAGGTGAGAGGGGGAGAACAATAGAGGTGTGAAAATGATTTACAGGTGGGAGGGGGAGAACAATAGAGTTGTGGAAATGATTGACAGGAGGGAGGGGGAAGAAATTGGGGTGAAACTGAGGTTAGTCAAGTGGCCTCAAGTCAAGTGGCCTAATTAGCATAACAATAGAACAATAGGGATGCAACTGAGGTTAGTCATGTGGCCTCAAGTCAAGAGGCCACAAGCCAAGTGGCCTAATTAGCATAACAATAGAACAATAGGGGTGAAACTGAGGTTAGTCAAGTGGTCTGGCAAACGAGTAATAGTATTGGGAGAGAACAATAGGTGTGAAAATGATTGACAGATGGGAGGGGGAAGAACAATAGGTGTAAAATGATTGACAGGTGAGAGGGGGAGAACAATAGAGGTGTGAAAATGATTGACAGGTGGGAGGGGGGGGGAAATTGCGGTGAAACTGAGGTTAGTCAAGTTGCCTCAAGTCAAGTGGCCTAATTAGCATAACAATAGAACAATAGGGGTGAAACTGAGGTTAGTCAAGTGGCCTCAAGTCAAGTGGCATAATTAGCTTAGCAATAGAACAATAGGTGTGAAATGATTGACAGTTCTTTTGTGTGGGCTCACTCCCGCAAATCCACACTACTAAGGTCCACTTTTAAAACTTACCCACATAGCTCTTTATTATGAAATTACTATTTATAAGTAACGGTTCACGGTGCATTACCACCTAAGTATGTTATGTTTTATTTCATACCTGAGATGATAGTTTTAATTCTCGCAACTATAAGAAATACATGAAAAATTTACAAATATAGTTAAGTGAAAATGGGACTAACAAACCATTAGGAGAATAATTATCTGTGACTCTTCTCATTAAATCGTCTGCTTTTTACAGCCAGTTTTACTGACCAGTAAATGATTAATAAATAAATACTCCCATTAGTAAGTACAAAGCGCACATCCAATAATCTAAAGACACATCATATATGATAATTAACCTATTACAGGACGCAATTACCAACTAATAGGAGGAGGGCAGCTAAATGAATCAATGAAAATTAGTACTGATACTTCAGGTAAAATTGGTTCATACAAGATAAATTATATGTTTCTCGGTGTAATGTCTATTTTCCATTCCGACCAAAATATAATATTTAATCTTGGATGTTTATTGTTCTGACTAGCCATACTTACTTGATCATGAAGATTACGTAAACTGAATGGATCGACACCATAGAGAGTTTGTTATAATATGAAACGTTTCTGTATTCCATCTTTAAATAAATTTTAAGTGATTGATTTGAACTCCACATAACTTTGACATTTTTGCCTCTAGATGATGGTATTCGGTGTTATAAAAAATAGGTAACGTGTTTCTATACACCAAGGACTACGCGCAAGAAGCGGTGGTCAAACGCTAGGGATTAAAAAAATAGTTTTTATTTTCGCACTACCCTTAACTGCATACAAAAATTTCTGTTTCATAAATGCAATTAAAAATATATGTATATATTAAATGTAAAGCACGTGTATAGTTGAGGATTGTCATTGTCAAAGAAAATATTTTATTACATGATTCCTCTCACAAGCAAAACACCGCACGAAACATGTTATTCGGTATACTAATAATTTTTCGTGTGATATAAAGGGTCATCGAGGATGATAGAAGATTCTAATTCTGACACCAGTAATTTTGACTCCACAGAACATTCGAGGATATTTTCATGTGATGTACTCTCCACTTTATTGGTATTATATGCACCTAATCTCATATATAAAATTGATTTTAGTATATATATATACAGGGTGAGTTTTTTATCTTGAGACAACTAAATATCTCGAAAACTACAAATCCGATCAAAAAAAGTGGGTAATAAAAATTGTTCGTCTCGACGGGGGACATCCGATGATACCAAATTTGACTCCCCACCCCCACCCCCTAGGGGTGGGGGAAGGGGGAGAAAAAAAACTTAAATAGGAACCCCCATTTTTTATTGCAGATTCTGATTCCCCGGAAAAAACTACCCCTATTTCACCCCCAATTCGAGTCATTTTGGTCGATAGATGGCGCTGCAATCGACAAAAATCAAAATAAGCAAAAATTCATTTAAAAATGAGGATATCTCGTGAAATACACATCAGATCAGCAAAATACAAGTTAATGTGATTGATATTTTTCAAAAACTATTCAATAACACCACCCACCTCCAAACTTGAGGGATGGGAATGGACATTATTTCAAAATGCACTGATGCAAATTCTTTAGCAGATAGCGAAAGTCAAACATTACTTTTTGCGTTACCCAGGAACAACGACGTGGACGTAGTAATTTTCTGTTCCCTTTGGGGTGCTAGATTTAGGTGAGTCCCCTCGCCTCTCACCATCGGGGTGCTTGTTTTTGGTGAGTCCCCTCGCCTCTCACCATCGGGGTGCTTGTTTTTGGTGAGTCCCCTCGCCTCTCACCATCGGGGTGCTTGTTTTTGGTGAGTCCCCTCGCCTCTCACCATCGGGGTGCTTGTTTTTGGTGAGTCCCCTCGCCTCTCACCATCGGGGTGCTTGTTTTTGGTGAGTCCCCTCGCCTCTCACGTGTTTGTTTCTAACAACAATTCTAAAGCAAGTGCTCGAAAATATCACCACCGACATCGATGCATTTATTTACCCGCTCTTGGAATGATTCGACGCAACTAAGAAGCATATCCGGCGTGATTTTTTGACAAGCGTTGGTAATTCGTTCAATCATGTTTTCAGGCGTTGTTGGCACTTCACTGTAAACTTCATTCTTCAAGTATCCCCATAAAAAAAAATCAGGCGAAGTGAGATCTGGTGATCTTGCAGGCCACGGCACTGGACCTCCTCTTCCGATCCATCGACGATTGTACAGACGATCTAACACTTCCCGCGATCTTACAGCAAAATGTGCTGGACAACCGTCATGTTGAAACCACATTGTTTGTCGCACGTCTAAGGGTACGTCTTCAAGCAATGTTGGCAGTACGTCCTCTAAGAGTTGTTGATATTTCTCCCCATTGAAATGTCCATGGATAAAATGTGGACCAATAAGTTTGTCCCCAATTATCCCACACCAAACATTTACATTCCACGGACGCTGATGTTCAACTTGGCGTAACCAATGCGGGTTTTCCACACTCCAATAATGCATGTTGTGTCGATTAATGGTGCCGTGGTTAGTAAAAGTGGATTCATCCGAAAACAGTACTCGAGCAAAGAAATGGGGTTCTTCTTGTATTTTCTGTAGCGACCATCGGCAAAATGTCAATCGATTATCGAAATCATTGCCGTGAAGTTCTTGATGCAACGAAACATGGAACGGATGGTATTTTCTACGATGCAAAATCTGACAAACAGTAGTCTGAGAAATTCCTGATTCACGACTTATTTGTCGAGTACTAATGTGAGGGTTATAAGCCACTGCAGCTAAAACTGCAACTTCGTTATTTTCTCCAGCTATCGTCCTTCGCCGCTTTCGTTTGTTTGTGTGCACACTTCCCTCCTGAGTGAACTGTTGGATAATACGGTAAAAAGAAGCGCGCGATCGAGGCTGGTCTGGAAAACGATGAGCATAAAGATCAACAGCATTATCGATATTCTTGCGACATTCTCCATAAATGTAGACCATTTCAATTTTTTCTTGCAACGTTATAGCCTGCATTCTCATTGACACGTGCAACAGAACGAAGTAAATAAATCAGAGATGTTATGAACGCTATGAAAGTACATCAAGTAATGAGAAAACTCTGAGAAATGAGCGACGATGTGAACGCAATGGAAGTACATCAAGTAATGAGAAAACTCTGAGAAATGCAGCGCCATCTATCGACCAAAATGACTCGAATTGGGGGTCAAATAGGGGTAGTTTTTTCCGGGGAATCAGAATCTGCAATAAAAAATGGGGGTTCCTATTTAAGTTTTTTTTCTCCCCCTTCCCCCACCCCTAGGGGGTGGGGGTGGGGAGTCAAATTTGGTATCATCGGATGTCCCCCGTCGAGACGAACAATTTTTATTACCCACTTTTTTTGATCGGATTTGTAGTTTTCGAGATATTTAGTTGTCTCAAGATAAAAAACTCACTTGGTATATTAGGGTGTCCCAAAAAAATCGAAGTCGTTATTTTTTAACGCATACCGTCTCAATTTATTTTAATGATATTAAAACAATTGTAAATAAATTTTCATCAACGTAGGACCTCGGCAACCATTGCCGACTTGTATTGGAACATGTCTGTCCTTGCGCAGTAAGACGAATACGAGCTAACGCGTCGATGTGCTTGTAACCAATTCTTGTATTGTTAGTAAACGTATTGTTTTCCATCAGTGGACATGACAGTGGAATTACGTTGTTCTATAAAAAGGTATATTTTTTAATAGGGGGCGTAAAACACCAAATAAAAGGTTCAAAATTGCCCTCTAATGGATAAGTTCTGGCAGTTTTATTTTATAATATCCGTGAAGTGAATTTAACTGTCAATGAAAGTGCAAATCTCACTATTCGCACTTGGGAAAAGGCGCGTATACCTACTAAATCTTTGCCTAATTGTGTGAAAAAACTAGTGAACCTATATCAAGTTTAGAGATAGTTACAAAAAAATGCAAAAAACACAAAAGGTATTTGAGCAGTGCCGACAAGTGTTTGTCAACAACTTAGATAATTTATTTGACATTGCACATGCCGATTCGCTTCATTTAATGAAAATAAATGAGGACTAGACTATCCGTGCGAAAATTTCGCGAGTAAAATGCGATGAATAGCGAGGTTGAATGCTTGTAATATAATGAAAAGTAGAACCGTACTTTTGTAGCAATTATATATATATATATATATATATATATTAATGTAAAAGGTGCCCATAAAATTACTTACAACATATTACGAAACAGTTAGGAATATTAAAAACACTCTGTATTTACGACAAACTGTCACTGACCTTAACGAATACAACCAACGTGAACAAAATACACACAACATATCAACATCTCTGTTATATTTGTTGCTGTGCCAATAAAATGTTTACATTGGAATTGTATAGCAAAATGAAAGTGTTTCCGTAACAGAAGAAATTTCCAAAAAGCTACTGATTGAATAAGAAACTTTTATTGACATCTCCGTGATATCTGCTTCTGCAATCTAAGTACTTGGCTCTGAACTCTCATACGCGCTACCACTGTGGGTAATTAAGGGGGAGGGGGGGGTGCCGTAAGAGAGTTTTGTATTTTCCAAACCAAATGTAGACTTAATTTTTCTATTTGCTTTAAAGAACTCATGTGTAAAGTTCCTTCAAATTCGTATATAAACTATAGATTTACATAAAGAATGAAAAAATTAAGGGAGTGGTAAGGGTTAGAGGGGTTATGTTTTGGTAAAAATAATTTGGACGATATTTATCATTTTGTTTTAAATTAAACGTGTATAGAGTCCCATCGAAGGCGGATAAATTGTTTGTTTACATAAAAATTAGGGAGTGTAAACTGAGCGAGCGGGTGTTTCATTTTATGGTCACAAACCTTCTCCATGATAATAAAAAATACATGTACAAATTATCATAATTATCCTTAAAATTGTCTCGACTATAGCTCGTTACAAAGAACATTAACAAATATTAAGCATTTAGATTTTGTGGGGGGGAGGGGGGAAGGATTTGGGATTTTGCAAACAAAACATTCTTTACAGTAACTTTTGTTCTCTTCAATTTTCTTCTTACAAAATTACAGTCGTTTGACCAATCACCTTGAAAGTTATTGTATATATATATATGTGTATATACAGAAATTTGAAGAGAACAATTCCGCTGAAATGGGAAAGATGGATTGGTTTTCTGCAAACCAAATGTTAACGATATTTTCTCCTTGTTTTAAAGCGTACATATGCAAAGGTCCTTCGAAATGGGATAAAAATTAGGGTTTCTAAAAAAATAAAGGGATAAAACAGGGATAGGGAGGATTTTGATTTTTTTTGGTCAGAAACATTCTCTGTGGAAAAAACGTATACGTGCGAACTTTCATGGTGACCGGACAAACAATGTCCACCATAGCTTTGTATAAAGAGCGTTGAATAAAATTAAGGGTTTGAAAGGTGGAGAAAGTTTGGATCTTTGACTGTATTTTTCTCTTTATCTTAAAATATGGGTGTATATATTTATATCGAAATCGGACAAAAACTGTGGATTTTGTATAAAAATTAAGCTTTTTAAATTCTGAGAAGTGGTGATTTTTTTCCCCTCCATGACTGCAGTGTCAAACAAGGTGATTCACGATTTTTTTTTTTTTTTTTTTTTGCTGTTGTCAATCTTTAGACTGGTTTGATGCTATCCTCCATCCCTTTCTATCCTGTGCTAACCTTTTCGTTTCTACATACCCCTTACAACCCACGTCCTTATATATCTGCTTCATATATTCTAATCTCTGTCTTCCTCTACAGTTCTTACCTTCGACTGTTCCCTCCACTAACAAATTAACCAATCCAGCATGTCTCAAAATATGACCTAAAAGCCTGTCTCTTCTTCCTGTAAGCTTCTTCCATAAACTTCTTTTATCACCCATCAATTCCAAAACTTGTTCATTTCTTACTTTGTCTGTCCACCTAATTTTTAGCATTCTTCTGTAGCACCACATTTCAAATGATTCAAGTTTCTTTCCGGTATTCCTAAAGTCCATGTTTCGCTACCGTAAAGTGCTGTGCTCCACACATAGATTTTTAAAAAGTTATTTCTAATTCCTAGATCAATATTTGAAACTAAAAGGTTTGTCTTTTTCATGAAGGCTCCTTTGCTAGTGCTATTCTGCTTTTAACATCATTCCTGCTTCGGCCATCGGTTGTAATTTTGCTTCGCAAGTAACAGAACTCACTCACTTCTCCTATAGCATCCGATCCTATTTTTATATTTAATCTGCTACTATTGGTATCATTTCTGCTACATTTCATCACTTTTGTCATACTTCGATTTATATTAATTCCAAAATCTTCCTTCAGTATTTTGTTCATGCCATTCAATAACTTCTCAATATTCTCAGTCCTCTCTGCTAACAAGACAATGTCATCAGCAAATCGTAGCATACTGATTTTTTCTCCCTGAAAACTTATGCCACATGGAAATTTTTCTTTGACTTTCTTCATTGCTTCTTCTACATACAAGTTGAATATTAACGGGGATAGACTACAACCTTGTCTCACACCCTTTTTAACCGATGCATGTCTCTCGTGATTCTCTACTTTTATTACAGCCACTTGATTCTTATATAGTTTATAGATTATTCTTCTAACTCGATACTTTAGACCTGACTTCTTTAAAATTTTGAACATCTTGTCCCTCCTAACATTATCAAATGCTTTTCTAAATCAACAAATGACATAAAAGTATCTTTGTTTTTCTTGATCCGCCCTTCAAGTATTAATCTTAAAGACAGAATTGCTTCCCTTGTACCGCGATTGTTCCTAAACCCAAACTGATCTTCACCTACTATCTCTTCTACTACCCTTTCCATCCTTCTGTATATTATTCTGGTCAGTAATTTTGAAGCTTGTGATGTTAAACTAATGGTGCGATAATTCTCACATTTGTCGGCTAGTGCTCTCTTTGGATGTGTGAAGATGATATTTTTATTAAAATCAGTTGGAATTTCTCCTGTTTCATAACTTTCTGATATCAGCTTGAATAATCTTTCGATTCCTTCCTCTCCTAGAGATTTAAGAAGTTCTGCAGGGATCTCATCAATTCCAATTGCCTTATTTGCTTTCAAGTCATTCAGAGCTTTATTAAATTCTGTTCTCAAAACAGGATCTCCTAAGTCATCAATGTCGACATCACCTTCCTTTTCCAATAGACTATTGTTCAACTCGTCCCCATCATACAGTTTCTCATTGTACTCCTTCCATCGGTTAGCTCTATCTTCTGAGCTTAAAAGAGGTTTCCCATCGGCAGCTTTAATGTTCATACATCACTTCTTCATTTCTCCAAAATTCTGTTTGATCTTTCTATATGCAACATCTACTTTTCCTACGACCATTTCCTTTTCTACTTCTTCACACTTTTCTTGTAGCCATTTTTCTTTTGCTATTTTGAATTTCCTATTTATTTGATTTCTAAATTGCCTGTACTGCTCTCTTCCTACTTCATCCTGAGCATTTTTGTACTTCTCCTCTGATCCATTAGCTCCAAAATTTCTTCTGTTATCCAAGGTTTTCGGACAGCTTTTTCCCTAAAGCCTAATGTTTCTTTGCCAGCTTTCATTATTTCGGTCTTTAATACATTCCATTCGTCCTCGGTTTAGCGCCTTTCACAGTTACTTCTTAGACCTAAGTCTGCCATTTCTGCAAATTTTTCTCTTGTGCTAGATAGTTTCAGCTTATTCACTGCCATTCTGTTCTGCTTATGCTGCTTCCTTATTCGCTTGAATTTCAGCCTGAACTTCATTACTATCAAATTATGGTCCGAGTATATGTCTGCTCCTGGGTACGCTTTACAATCTAGAACTTGATTCCTGAATCTCTGTTTGACCATGATATAATCTAGCTGATATCTGCCTGTATCCCCAGGACGTTTCCAGGTGTATATTCTTCTTGCATGGTTCTTAAACAGTGTGTTCGCCACTACTAGCTTATATCTTTCACAAAATTCTAGCAACCTGCCTCCTCGCTCATTTCTTTCTCCTAGACCAAGACTTCCCGTCTTTTCCTCCTCCCACTATTGCATTCCAATCATCCATGATTATTAGATTTTCCTCCCCTTTCACATATTGGATTAATTCTTCAATTTCAGCGTATATTTTTTCTATTTCTTCGTCATCTTCCTGTGACGTTGGCATATATACTTGTACTAATGTGGTTGGGACGGGCTTAGTTTCTAACCTCATCAAAATAATCCTGTCACTAAACTGTTCATAATAACTCACCAGTTTCCCTACTTTCTTGTTCATTGCAAATCCTACACCAGTGACTCCATTGACAGCTTGTGTGCTAATTATCCTGTGTTCCCCAGACCAAAAATCCTGTGCGTCATTCCATTTAATCTCACTAATCACAACAACTTCTAATTTAAGTTGTTCCATCTCCCTAACCTACCTGCCCTATTCAGACTTCTAACATTCCACGCTCCGACTCGTAGAATGATTCACGATATGAGCCGAAACATGCGCATACCTTCGGGAAGCGGCATCTATGGGAAAAAAACCCAAAAACAGTGGAGCGGCTTTTGAGGTACGGTCCAAGGGATGTCGGAAAGCAGCAGCGATTCAACGAACCGGAAGTGGAAGAATCTTTTATTTAAGGAAAGGCACAAAGTGACAATAGAATTTTGCAGTTTTAATTTGTATTAAACTGTATTGTATTCAATAAAACTGATGCTTGAGGAAAATGAAATTTTTCTGCATGTAATAACCATTTCATCATGGATTAGGGCTAGTCATGTCACTTTGGGTTATGGAACCTTAAGATATATTTTACTGTCAATTTCAAACAAGGCATACGTCGAACAGCATTGATAAAGTTCGTTAACGGAATTGAAAAAGGTCGTTAACACAATATTCTGTAGGTTTCATGAAAGAAATTTCTATTCTGTCCACCCATCGCCGAATACCAAAGTTAATGCCAATGGCTTAAGTAAGAAACTTAACGCAAAAATGTTTGACATTCTTTGAAATCAACCGCCTAGTTTGCTATCTTTCAGGATGTATCACCGTTCTTGCCACTGAAATCCTCAAGAATCAGGACCTCACCACGGAACGTGGTTAGTGCTATTTTTTCATCACCCGAGGGAGTTACCGAGCGTGACGTGAGAGCGGTAACGTTCTGTCCCCCATTCGGAAGGACACGGGTTCGAATCTCCTTCCGGGCAACCCAATTTTGATTTTCCATAGTTTCCCAAAGTTGATGGAACTGTCTGCACGGAAGCCGGTAGGTAGAGATAACCAAGATTCTTCCACTTTGAAGGCGAAGGTTTCTATAAAGAAGTATAATTTCGTGTTGTTAGATTTACTTTCTTCAAGTAGATGGCGTACTGCAGCTAGCTGTCGAGCGGTATCTCCTAAAGTAGTCGCAGTTTGTGACAGAGGATCGCAGACCTGCTTTGAAGTGTGTTTCCGTGACTCGACTCGGCAGTCATCTGATTTGAAACAACATTCCATCTCCCAATATCTTGCGTTAACCACATTATATGTGTATATACCTCCTACAAACTACGTCTTTAGTTATCTGCTTCATATATTCTAATCTACGTCAACTCTGTAGTTCTTATCTTCTTCTGTTCCCTATTTTATAAATTAAACAATTTTGCATGTCTTAAAATATTATCCACCATCTTTCTGTCTTCTGCAAACTTCTTTTCTTCCTAATCACTTTCATAATTCGTTCCTTTCCTACTTTATCTATCCACTTAGTTTTCTGCATCCTTCTATACCAGTACATGTACGAGTAGAAAGTTCAAATTTTCCTTCTTTCTGATATTCATGCATCGATAGCATAAAGTGCTGTGTTCCAAACATCGTGTTTTAGAAAGTTATTTCTGAGTCCTAGATTAATATTTGAAGTTAAAAGTTTTTTTTCAAAGTGACTCTTTTCGCTATTTCTATTCTACTTTTAACATAATTACTGTATCACCCATCAGTTGTAATTTTACTTCCTGACTAGTAATAGTAACTTACTTTTCCTGTTCCATCCGATCATATTTTTAGTGAATCTAATATTAATACTATCATTTCTCCTATATTTAATCACTTTAGTCTTGCATTGGTTTGTATTGATTCCAAAATCATCATTCAGTATTTGGTTCATGACAATCAAAAATTGAACCTCTGTCTCTTCTGCTAATGGGACAACGTTATCAGAAAATCGTTACATACTGATTTTTGGACTTTGGCATCCGTTATTACTTCCTCCACATACAAGTTGCCTATTAGTGGGGGACAGATATTGCCTCATCTACATTTTTCAATGGCTGCTTGTATCTCCAGATCTTCAACAGTAGGTGGGCGAGAGTGTAAATCTTAAATAATGTTCGTTAAGGAGTCACAAATCAACAGAGGAATAATTAAAGACGCTTACTGGGATCACGCAAATCAAGTAATGCTCCATCTCTTCTCGAGAACAAGTGTTAACAACCTAAATTCCATCTCACTCCACCATTCCTCGAGGGCAAATTATTAACGCCACGTGTCCCGCAGCTGCCGCTCGTCACATATGCACCGATTTAAGACCCACATGACTCACGAACATGTGACCAGCAGCGACAGTACACCACACGTGATGTCAATTAAAGACCTGCCGACTTTAAGTGATAATGGCATGGCACCCACATGTCTGCCTTAAAAATGGGTGATAACTGGTCACTCGTCCACATTCGTGTTAGTCTCTAAGCAGTAACACTTCTAGTTCACCAGTCTTCCTATTTGTCTTCAAGAAGTTGTATCACAACAGATTTTTTCTGATAATTGATCAAGTTTATTTGAAACCAGATCAATTATCACGGCATATTAGCTAGGGAGTGTAACATAACATACGTCAGAGCCATGCAAGAGTATCTGCGGCCGGCGTAGTAAGCCAGTGTGGGACTATCTGTGGTGGTGTGTGTATCCTTGACCGCCGTCAAGTTTAGTTATCGACGCGGGAACATTTCGGTCGTAATTATTGAAATTGTGAAAGACGAGAGGATTTTGGCGGAGTGTAACGTGGAAACTAGTAATGTGTTATATTAATGGTTTTGCATGGAGTGCAGCTATCTCAAGTGACTGTGGACGTGTTATGAGTACTGTGGAGAGTGTGGGAGTTTGTGCAATTTAATTCCTCTTGTCCCACGAGTCTGCTATTCTCGGAAAAGGAGTCTGATTTCCTTATTTAAATATTTATTTGGTGGTGGTATTTTCCGTCGGTGTGAAATCATAAGTTTATGAACTCAATAAAGTTTGGTATATCTGTCCATTCTAAAGTATGTGAGCTTATCATTTATCAACCCGACGAACAGTAATACCTAAACCTGGCGACCGCGGCATAAAGAAACTTTTTAATTGATCAATGAATATGTGTGTGTCGAGTAAGGAACTTTTCTAATAATCAAAACCCGTAATTAGCCAGAAAGCTTACAAAGTCTAGTTTACTATGCATTATAATGAACTCCTGTCCACATCGAAATACCAGTTGAATGCCATTGATACCAATAGTCTTAACGTTAGGTTGTACTTAAAAAAGCTGGACACACAAAGTTAGTCTAACATATGAAGAATGGGAAGTGCTGATCCAGGAGATGGACACAGTAACTTATATTTTCATTAACAGCCATGACTACAGTCTAAACCATTGTTACGTTTATCGATTACACTGTCTCTTGCCGAACTGAGTTGGCGGTAAAAGCTATATGTTTTTCCGTCAATACTAATCCTTCCAGTGGCGCCATTTTCTCGGTACCAACATGGTGAAATTTTATCGACGTCCAGCCTGCATTAACCAACGTTCTCTCCACTAAGATGTACAAAAAGGTGGATTTTCAAGATACCAAAAGGAATTTGTGTCCACACTATCTCATAAAGTGCTAGATAACATTTCTCGTGCTCCAATGCCAAAACTAACTGATGTGTATATTACGAACATAAATTTATGTGATGTAGTCAACGACCCCAGATCAATATTGGGCTATTCCAAGGTAAAACTGGAGCTAATTACATTAAAATATTTCTTTCTATTGCATGATGTAAACAGTATAGTTAACCAAACTTTAGAACACAGCACATGGATATGATGTCTGTGGAATAACCAATAAATGACTTTTAATAATCCTAATGAAAGTAGGGGGAGAAGGGGCACACGGGTCCGTACCCCAGACCAAAAAAGTGTAACATAAAAAGATGCCGCCTCCTCTCCTTGTAACTGACACCCTCCTACCCTCACCTCCTTGTAACTTGATACACTTCCGCCGACCATGAGACCCCCTCCCCTTTCCACTAACCTCAGTTCCCCCTCCTTGTAACCTGATACCCTACTGCTGACCTTGAAACTTCTGTTTCCCCTCCTTGTAACCTGATACCCTGCCGTTGGCCTTGAAACCTCATACTCTATGCAGGTGTTCCTTCTGTATAACCTGATATCTTACCGCTGACCTTGAAACCCGATACTCTATGCAGGTGTTCAGTTGGACCTGATATCTTACCGTTGACCTTGAATTCGAAACCCCTCGCAGGCAACCGGTTTGTAATCGATACGCCACGCAAGAAACCGGTTTGTGATGGATATCTTCATGCAGGTGTTCAAGCAACCAACCTGGCGTCATTCTGCAGTCATGCCTCGTCCAGTACTGTTGTTCTCGGCCGTTTATCAGCTCAACGCCGGTGACTCAAAGTGTTTGACGATAGGTTTATCGTCCAAACACGAATTTGAGCCAGTAGTAGTGCTCGAAAAAGTTGGGTACCGCACCAAGGTTATACTAACGTATGAAGAATGAGTCGTGCTGACTCAAGTACTGGACGTTGTGTCAGATTTGTTCAACAAAGCGAGCGACCAGGCAGATATTCCACTTGGTGATCATACCATCTCCTGCCGTTCGGTTGCCGTGGTAAAAACAGTATACTTCGCCCCAAATGAAAATCCTGTGAGCGGCGTCTACTTCGGAGATTCGACTTGAAAGTATAATACAAGTATAAGATATAATACATGAACTTACGAAAAAATAATAAAATATGTTTATTCATAAGATAGTCACATAACACCTTATTAGCTAAAATGTCCATAACCCTGTATAATATCTTGAAACTAGGTAGCCCCACTTCTTCTTGACGGCCAAGGCGCCGGTCGCTGCGGGCTGCGCGCTGAAGAGGTTCCTCAAAAACGAATCACCGTTGGTAGGGTCAGTATTTGAGTAAAAACATACTATTTTCACCCTAGCAACCGTTCGGCAGGAGACCGTGTGTGGTGAAAACATACCATTTTCGCATCGGCAACCGTTCGGCAGGCGACTCCGGTCTGGGCGCAGGCAGTGTTGAATAAGTCTTCTCCTCGTTGAACGGATGTCAAGAGCTAAAATCGAAGCGAAAAGTGAGATAGTGCTTAAAATTCTTGTGAAGTGGTGTGACGAAGTGAAATTGAAACTTGCTCTAAATAAGACAAACCATATGGTATTATCAAAAGAGAAAAAACTTAAACGAAATACTACTATAAGTGTAGGTAATACGAAAATACGCCGGAGTCCCGTAAGCGGATACTTGGGTCTGTGCTGGTTGAGAGTCTTAACTTTCGAGCCCACCTGGAGGAGGTCTGCGGAAGAGCTTTACGAGTTATGAATGGAATCATAAGTATAGGTCACAGACAGTTTCAAATCCCTGCCCTGGCAATGACAGCATACAATACCGTGATACTCGCATCCATTGTCAGCTACGCTGCGAGCGTTTGGGCCAAGCACCTCACAAAGGTTAAGCCGACGGAGAAAATCCGGAGGCTTAAATCGCACAACTTCAATAGCAGCTCTAGCAGTAGCAGCATGTGTACTGCCCCTGTATTTAGAAGTGAGGAGATGAGGAGCAAAGAGGGCGCTAATGACCCTGCCGTCAACGCGCCTTTAAACTCCAAAAACGACAACAACAACGAGGAGCAATGTATTGGCTGAGAAAGAACAGGAATGACAAGGTGGTGGAAATAACTGGAAAATAAGTATGCAGAAAAAAGGAATTATGGAATGTACTGATTGACTAATGGCAAAATGAGTGGGACACTAGTGCAACAGGTCGTAGAACGTACGACATGTCTCCATCTGTAGCTGAACGAATCAGCATGAAATTCCTACAGCCTTCTCCAAGGCTAATCCAATACATAACCGGGTATGGACCATACGGAAACTTCTTAAACAAACGTGGACGTACACCAACTAGTAATGCGTGTTTGGTGAAGAAAGTACACCAGAGCACGTGGTGTGGGAATGCAGAACAACAGCAGAGATGAGAATCACTCAGCAACAATAGCTAAATGGTCTGAGGATTTTTGATATACTGCGTTCAGAGAGACTATGGCACTATCTAAATGAAGGTGCGGAAATAGCCTCTCAAATCCAAAAGCAGAAATATCTGGAGCGGAAGAAAGCTGAGGGGGGAAACCGACGTAGACATCCATCATGACCTGCTGTAGCCACATCTGAGTTTTCCAGAGGAATCTCACTTCTGAGTGATTGCTGGAGTACTTCATGTATTCCAGGAGTGCAGCTTCCTGAAGAGCTGGGGTCTCCGCCGCAGTCGATACCAGGAGTGAGAGCTATGGACTCATGTCACACATTCACCCTTCGACCAACCACCTGGATGTGAGGATAAGAATGAGACTTTATTCACAAGCTGGACAGTCAAAGAACTGTTTAGTATATAGTTCAATGAGTAGGATTAAAACTACATTTTATTTTTTCGGTTTTTTTGGTGTTGTTTAAAGTAGTTTTGTAGTGCTGATTTATTAGGATTAGATATTTAACTGTAACTTTTTCCTGTTTTAGTTGCTACCGCATTTATGGGATTATTTACATTAATAGTATTTAACATAATTTTTCCTTTTTTTATATACATGGTCTTAAGGGAAGATTAGCTGCCCAGTTTAGCCTGTAGATGCTGGGTCAAATGTAAATGGAAATAAATAAATAAATAAGTCGGACACTTTGTCCAAACTTGGATTATCACGTTCCATTCTTCATAAGTTAGTGTAACTCTGGAGCTGTGCCCTATTTTTTTAGGACCACAACCGGTTATAAATCATGCTTAGACGATAACTCTATCATAATACGTTTTGAATTACCAACGTTTAGCTGACACACTGACGAGCACCTAATGGTCCATGTCTGAAGACTGGCACCAGCAGACCGTTTGGGAAGAATGTAATTTTTGGTAGGGGAACAAACCGTTTGAATTTTGTCTATAGAAGATCATCTGTCTCTCAATTCATCCACGTGCCGTGGGAGGTGTGGTGATGGTGTAAGATATATACAACAGATTGGTTCTGATGAAGGTAGAATATTTTTGTCACAGAATTTCTGATTATGCAACATTTAGTTCCGTGGCCATGTGTCCGTAAGAGGTATAATGATAGGATACCGAGGCTGGTTGGCGAGCGGTAACATCCTGACCTGACATTTGTCAAGACGCAGCTTCGAATACTCGTCCAAACATTCAGATTTCAGTATTTTTTTTTTCTCAATAGTTATTTGAAATCAGTCGTGCCGAATTTCTACTATACACCTTGTCAAAATATGCGAATAATAGGAACAGAATGAGGACCTGACTGCTAACTCATGAAATAGTGGAATGTCTGTCGAGAGTAGTCAGACCGCGTATTTTTTTATGATCCTCGACAGTGGTGTAAATGTACATGTTACCTAATTTCTGTAAGTCCTAAAGATAGACACTTTCAGAGTTTGTGCTCGACGACTTTCCTATCTTGTTCTTGAGTGGCGCAGTTCTTGAAATCTTTGAATTCTCACATTTCGTTTCATTCACAATTCACTAAAATCAAAATACGTTAATCTTTATGTCCTTTGTTTTTTTTAATACTGTTAGCCCATTGAGTCGGCTACTGATAATCCACACTATCTTCTATTTTCTAAACAGCCACTCACTCTTAGCGCACACAATTAAATGTGAAGTACTTTAGGTTTCTGGTTGAAACCTTACCGAAGGAGATATATTGGAGATAGGGTTGCTAGTTCCTTCCTTCCTTATCTTTCTTAAGGCCACCTGCAGTTTAACGTAGAAAAATGAACCATGAATACTTCCCAGCAAGCTATGTCTGGTTACATGCCTATGAGTATCCACCACCGATACGGAAATTCGAACCGGGGACCTTTCAGTCTCCAGTCAGACGCTTTAAACTCTAAGTCACTTTGGCGCTAAAAGATCTGTAATTACGTGAGACGCTTTTATAGTAACAGAAAGTAAATGCCATATGAGTTAAGAACTATCGAGGAATAAAATGGAGACATTAAAATGAAATCCCCAATACGTAGCTAGTCATAAAAATTCGTCAGAAAGTTTCACCTAGCTATATGATGACTGTTAGGAAAGTTGCACCATCCTTAAATACGTATATTTTGTACCCTACGTATATTTTGTACCCTAGATCTACGAGAGATGAAAGTGAATTTCACTAACTCATTGAAAATACATGCAATGCAGTGTAGTCCAGGTTGGCGTTGTTATCATTATTTTTAATCTCATTCATCTTTAAATAACTAAACTATGATACTGTTACTAACTTCGAACATTGCCACAAACTCTGTCTCCTGGCCGCGAAGGATGAGCCAAGGAACAACTAAAGAGGAATCCAAAGCATGGACGCATTATAAAGTTCTTCATTAATTTATGGGGACATTACATATTTTTCACTACTTCTAACAAAGTGTGCCTTTATAAACGGAACCACCGCGGCATTTCCATAGCGTGGTTTCGAAAAATATGAATAATTTAGAAATGAACTCGGGACCACCCGAAGACCTAACTAAGACTTCATTGCTCACCCACCAAGTTCAAATGGTTGTAATTTGTATGTGGAATATTGATTAATGTATGCAGACAAACGCCAGAAAGAAGTGAGTTTAAAAATGATTTAGTATCGAGGAACATCTTTACGACACCAAATGTCTATTTAATTGTAATAAGACTATTGTCTCCAACAGTATTGAAGATTTTGGGTGTTCGCCTCTACGACAACTGAAGAAAAATAATTTTATAAAACTTTGTAAAGAACACTTATTTTGTAATGCTATGTGTGTGCCGATGAAAATGTATTTTTAATTACCCGATGGTGGGTGACATAAAAAACAAATCAAATTAAATACAATGTGTTTTTATTTATACAAATACCTAAATTTATTATTATTATTTTTTATTATTATATCGTTTAGCCCACTAAGGAGCGCGTGGAACCATTAATTTGCATTGTCCTTCTTATTCTTCTAAATTTATTATTATTAAACATCAATTCATGAATGTCCTAACATCATACAAAGGGCGTGACCCGACTCGACAAGTGTAGATACGTGATCGTCTTACCCCAACACGTTTCCAGGTAGCGAGAACCAGTTTTTGTTCGCCCGCCCTCTCAACAAAACTGGTTTGCCGCTTACTGTTTTCGGCGCGAGGTATCAGGTTACAACAGGTTTGTACCTGCCCGCGGTTTCGAATTCAATGTCACAGGCAGGATATCAGGTTTCACCGCGAGGTATCGGGTTACAAGGCAAACATTAGGATCTCAGGTTACACTGGAATGCCTGCATAGAGTATCGGGTTACAAGGAGGGGAAACTGAGGTTTCAAGGCCAACAGAAGGAACACCTGCATAGAATATCAGGTTTCAAGGCCAACGGCAGTGTATCAGGTTACACGGAAGGAACACCTGCATAGAGTATCAGGTTTCAAGGCCAACCGCAGGTATTTTGGTGTCTCACCCTCCAGACAATTTATATAATCCTCCATCTGCAGCTTTCTAATGACGAAGCGCGCCAAACCTTAAGCCCGTCTAGAGGTTGAAGATTTGGGATGTCCACCTCTACGAGAACTCAGGAATAATAATTTGATAAAACTTTGTAAAGGACATTTATGTTGTAATGCTATATGTGCTGTTTAAAATGAAAATTTAATTGCCCAATGGTGGGTGAAATAAAAATATATCAAATCAAATACAATGCATTTTTTTTATTTTTACTTTTTATAGAAGTATTTATTACCAAACTTTTTTTCATATGGATATACACATCAGTTCTTGCACTTTCTGTCCACAGCCATTACATATGGTACTCAAACTTCATACCCAGGATTGTAATTCTTAATTACAATATTATTAACATGGGGTAATGAATGTAAATTTTTATATGCAATTATTTCATATTTTAGTAGATTATAATCCAATGACGAACTTGGTGTCACTTGAGCCACATAATCATTGTTAATATTCATATCAACCAGTTTTTTTACTGTGGCCATATTAAAGTCTCATAGCACATTACTTGACAAAATCTCCACAAATTGTATGTAGTATCTTGCAACTAGGTATCCCCACCTCTACTTGACGGCCAAGGTTCTGGACACTGCAGGCTGCGCGTCGATGATGTTCATCCAAGTCAAATTTCCGAAGTAGACGCCGCTCACAGGATTTTCATTTGGGGCGAAGTATACTGTTTTTACCCCGGCAACCGAACGGCAGGAGATGGTATGCTCACCAAGTGGAATGTCTACCTGGTCGCTCGCTGTGTTGAACAAATCTGACACAACGTCCAGTACTTGAATCAGCACGACTCATTCTCCGCCGCTGCAGCCGCTGTCTTCCGACGCCGCCGCCGCCGCCGCCGCAGCCGCCGCCGTTTGCAGCAGCCGCCGCCGCCAGAGGTGTCGCAGGAACAGCCTCGGGGTAACCGGCCAGTAGCAGAGGAGCCGCTGCCGTCGACATCGTCACAGCCACGGAGCACAGACAGGTGGGAACACTCTGCTGATTGGTTGTGGGATGGTTAGATGCCTGGGGAGTCACGGGAAGCCATAGAATCATACTTCCACGTTTATGCCCGCTCGCATTCGCATTCAGCCCTAGTGCCTTTGAATATCACACGACAACAAGTCACCTTATACGTCTTACTTCCGCCATAAATCAAGTTAGTGTACCTAAAGCTGAAAGATACTTGTATATATGTTTATCTGTAATAAAGCTGTACATAAGGCACTGCAGGTGTTGGTTTAATTGATCTGCTTCCTATAAACTGGGACTGGTTGTGTGCGTTCGGTAATAATCCGACCACGCAATCCTTGCCTATTTGCTTGCTCTCGGGAGGTACCTAGGAGGATATCTCTCCAGGTTACTACAGGATTTCTGGTTCTCTTTTATTTCAGAGAACTACATAAACTGTTTACACTTGTTCTACTAAATATTATCAACGACCAGCATGAGTGCAAGTACTACCATAAACAAGCATATATTAATAAAGAAATATATCTATTATGCATTATCTATTTAATATTCTTTCTTGTGTATAACAACATGAGCATAATTGTATAAAATGTATCAACACGTCATGTAGGTGTGGAAGCTGTGAACAACATGAATAAATAATTGATGTACACAGAGTTTATCCCTAGTTCTCGTTAATATCAGAGAACTGTAATGAATACAATTGTTCTATAAAATTCTAGCAACGGCAAGGCTTAGTGCTGGCTTTATTAAAAACCAATCATGAACTGTTAACAAATGATGTCTGTAAAGTCATATCTATTCTCTTCTGTTGAATATAAGGCATTGATTCTAACTAAATTTATAAATGCATCCCACAGGTAATGTCTCTGTGAACAGCAAGAATAAATTATTAATGTAAAAAGGAGTTTATCCATAGTTCTGATTTACGTCAGAAAACTGTACTGATTACATTTGTTCCATTAATTTCTAGCAACGACAAATTTGAGTGCCGGTGCTCTTAAAAACAATCACTAACTAATAACAAATGATCTCTTTAAAGTGTTATCAATTTTCTGCAATTAGTTTTGTTGAACAGTATGCACATATTATGATAAAATCTATATACGCCTCCTGTAGATCATGTCGCCTTGAACAGCAAGAATACATAACTAATGTTCACAAAGTTTATTCTAACTTCTGTTTAATGACAGAGAACTTTACTGTTTACACTTGTGGTATTAAATTCTAACTACGACAAGACAAAGTGCGGGCAATCTTAAATACAATCATGAACTAATAACAAATAATGACTATAGGGTGTTATCCATTTGCTGTGGTTAATTCTGTTGAACAGTATACATAGTTACTAATAAAATCCGTATACGCCTCCTGTAGGTCATATCCCTGCTAACAAAAAAAAAAAAATAATTAATATACGCCGAGATTATGCCTAGTTCTGTTTTATGTCAGAGAACTGTACTGATTACAATTTTTCTATCAAATAGTAGGTAAGACAAGCATGAGTGCAGGCGCTCTCAAAAATATTCATAAACTAATAAAAAATGAATCTTATAAAGTGTAATCTATTTTCAGTGCTTTCTTCTGTTGAACAGCATGCACATCTTTAATAAAATGTATCGACTCCTAATATAGGTGTGCCCCATTGACCAACGTGAAAAACTAACTGATGTACACTTAGTTTATCCAATGTTCTCATCTGTACCAAATACATTTGTTCTACTAAATTCTAGCAATGTCAAATCTGGTTACGGGCGCACTTAAAAAAATCATTAACAAATGTTATCTGTTCTCTATGATTAATTCGGTTGAACAGTAATCACGGATTCTAACAAAATATATTTATCCCTCATTTAGGTAATGTCGCTGTGAACTGCAAGATTAATTAATGTACACAGAGTTTATTCCAACATCGGTTTTACGTCATAGAACTGTATAGTTTACACAAGTTCTATTAAATTCTAGCAACAACAAGCCTGAGTGCAGGCGCTCTTAAAAACATTTATCAACTAATAACAAATAATGTCTATGAAGCTTCATTTCTTTTCTGTTATTAATTCTGTTGAACTGTATGCACAGATTCTAATAACATCTATATACGCCTCTTGTAGGTAATGTCGCTGTGAACAGCAAGAATAAGTATAAAATGTGCACAGAGTTTATCCATAATTCTCTTTTAAGTCCAAGGACTGTACTGATTACACTTGTTCTATGAAATTCTGGCAATGGCAAGCCTGAGTGTGTTTTTAAAAAACAATCATCAACGAATAAAAAATGATGTCCATAAAGTATTTTGTAATTTCTGCGCATAAATCTGTTGAACAGTATGCACATATTTCTCAAAAAAAAAAAAATATTGACTCCTCATGTTGGTGTAACGACTGTAAACATCATGAATAAATTATTAATGTACTCAGAGTTTATCCCTAGTTCTCTTTTACATCAGAGAACTGTACTGATTACATTTGTTGCACTAAATTCTAGCATTATCAAGCCTGAGTGCGGACGCTCTTAAAACATTCATGAGCTAATAATAAATGGTGTCAATAAAGTGTGATTTATATTCTATTATTAATTATGTTGAACAGTATGCACAAATTCTAATTACATGTATATACGCCTCCTGTGGGTAATGTCGCAATGAACAGCAAATACAAATAATTAATGTACACACAGTTTATCATTAGTTTATCTTTATGTCAGAGACTTGTACTGAATACAATTGTTTTATTAAATTATACCAACGACTAGCCTAGATACGTGGGCTCTTAAAAAATTCATGAACTAACAATTGATGGTGTAAATAAACAGTTATCTCCTTTCTGTGATTGGTTCTGTTGAAATGTAAGTACATATTGTAATAAAATCTATATACACCTCCTGTTGGTCATATCGCTGTGAACTGCAAAAATACATACTGAATGTATACCGAGTTTATTCCAACTTTGGTTTTATGTCATTCATCTGTAATGATTACATTTGTTTAATTAAATTCTTGCACGAAAATTCTTGAGTGAGGGGGCTCTTAAAATCAATCACGAACTATAAACAAATTTTGTCTATAAGGTGTGATTAATTCTGCTGAACAGTATGTATAAATTCCAATAAAACTATTTAGGACACCTATAGTTAATGTCGCTGCAAGTAGCAAGGATAAATAATTAAAAAACACAGATTTGTTCAATAGTTCTTTTTATGTCATAGAACTACACCGATGACACTTGTTCTATTAAATTCTAGCAACGGCAAGCCTGAATGTGGGTGACCTTAAAAACAAACACAAACAAAAAACAAATGTTGGTTATAAAGTTTTATCTATTTTCTGTGCTTTGATCTGTTGAACAGTAGACGCAGCATGAATAAATAATTAATGTACACATAGTTTATTCCTAATTCTTTTATGTCTGAAAACTGTAATGACTACACTTGTTCTATTAAATTCTAGCAACGACTAACCTGACTGCGGACGCTCGCAAAAAAAAAAAAAAAAAAAAAAAAAAAAACAAAAAAAAAAAAAAAAAAAAACCCTTCCTACCGGCTAGTGGAAAAAAAAGGGAAATTTATAATTTCAATTATATATTTGTATAAAGGTACTTAAAGCCGGTACTTATAAGTACCGTCAGGGACTTTGTGTATCACATGATGTACAGAAATAGTCATTGAAATCAATTATGTTCATATTGGTATGAAATGTTTGCCTCATGATATTAAAAAAAAACAATTCTTTTTGCTCATTCAGACACAAAAGACATTGTAGTGCAACATTTGGAATGATGTTTTGACTGTATTTTATTCATTCTACATACTTCACATCTTCATCAGATTTTTACAATTTAGGGACAGTGTATATCTCTGTTTCAAAATCTTACTTATCTCATTGTGGAATAGTATCAGTTGTGTTGCTTGAATGTATGAGGGCATGGTGACATATATATCGATGACCTTTTCTTCTTACTGATATCCTTCATAGTCATCATACCTTGTGCAAAGGATCTTCTAATTTTTTTTACGTACTTTTTTCAAATATCGGCCCATTTATGTTATAGGCATTGACAAATACAACATCCAGAATTCCCAAAAATCTTTACCATGATTTCAGTAATCTTCTGTCAGCATTGCACAAAGTCATCAGCTGATCAGCAGTATCAACCACACACATGAAGGTATTGTAGTCCTTGACGACTCCTGAGCATGAAATTGTCGACTTCAATCCATCTTTTTCTTTGCATATAACTAGTGGTGTAACAACAGGGTGGCAGGATGGACAAAATGCTACGGACCTACTGACGGAGGTGGCCCCCAATGACCCGCCAGATAGGCCCTCTGGTCCAAGATCCACCAGGTCACCAATCCAACCCGAGAGAGGGCCCATCTGTTGAAGTTGCTATTGAACCCAACCAGTGTAGTGGAGTTTCACCGCTGCCATGAAAATTTGATACTAAATGTATGACCTTCTTATCCTTCCATTTCCAGTAGCAAATACCTAGGTGTGTAAATTCATTGTTACAATCTCCTCTTTTTAGTTTTCCATCAGCAGATTGTTAGAAAGTCCCTTGCAGTAGATTCTGATTCTCCCACAAACGAAAGTTGTTTCAGTTTTTAATATTGAAACTGATGAAAAATAATGATAATACTAGATAATATTGGCATTGATCCATTTTTTTCAGTCAATTCTAAGACCACTCTTTGACCTAATGAGTAATCTGAGAACATTCCAGTCATTTCTTCATTTTTGCCTCAATAAATTATAAACTTCTAAGAGAAGAGCTGATAAATTATAAACTTCTAAGAGAAGAGCTTCAATCAGAGCGTATTTCATAAAAATATCAATTTGAAAATATCAAAAACAATGATAAAACCAATTGTATACTTGCTATATCTATTGACCAATAATCTGTATAAAACTACCCAGAACTACCTGACGGTACTTATAAGTCCACGTTGGTTTTTCTAGATTATTTAGTAAAGAAACTAGAAAAACATATTTTATAGGTAAAAAATATATGGTTAAATGTTCAAACTAAAAAAATAATAACAGAAATTGACACTTACCAAGTAAATTATCATCTAAAAATTCATTGTAATGTACCACTATACTTTGGTCAGTATGCTGTCAAGAACCAACTTAGAAATTTAATTTATCGGCAATTTCACGCAGAAATTTAAAAATAAATGTTGTCATTGTCTGACTTAATCATACAACAATACATCAACAGGCTCAACAATGCAGTGGACACTGGTATTGTCGAATTATATGGTGTTAAATACAGTGGTACCTATAAGTACCGTCAGGTAGGAAATGGTTATAATAAGATATGTATACGCGTCTTGTAGTTCATGTCGCTATGTACAGCATGAATAAATAATTAATGTACACATAGTTTATTCCTAATTATTTTATGTCTGAGAACTGTAATGACTACACTTGTTCTATTAAATTCTAGCAACAACAAGCCTGATTGCGGACACTCGCGAAAAAATCAATATAAACTAATGGCATATAAAGTGTTCTCTATTATCTGCGATTAATTCTGTTGAACAGTATGCACAAAGACTAATTAAATCTAAACCGACTCCTATAGGTCTTGTCACTGTGAACAGCAAGAATAAATAATTAATGTACACAGAGTTTATCCATAGTTCTCTTTTATGTCAAAGATCTCTACTGATTACACTTGTTCTATTAAAGTCTATCTACAATAAGCCAGAGTGTGGACGCTCTTATAAACAAGCACAAAGTAATAACAAATGTTATTTATAAAGTTTTATCTATTTTCTGTGCTTGATTCTGTTGAACAGTATTCACATTATCTAATAAGAGCTAAATATGCCTCCTGTAGGGCACGTCGCTGTGAACGGAAAGAATATATTATTAATGAACATTGAGTTTATTCCTAGTTCTTTTTTATGTCAGAGAACTTTACTGATTACACTTGTTTCATTAAATGCTATCAATGACAAGCCTGAGTTGTGTGTGCTCTTAAAATCATTCTTATACTACTAACAAAAATGTCTGCATATTTCATCAATTACGTGTAGTTAATTCTAGACAACAACACCAATTGCAAATATTTCTATAAAATGTATCGATTTATCAAGTAGGTGTGGCCACGGTGAACAACAAAAAAAATTACTAACGTACACAGAATTTAACCATAGTTGTCTTTCATATCGGGGAACTGTACTGATTTCACTTATTCTATTAAATTGTAGCAACTACATGCTTGAGTGCGGACGATCTTAAAAACAATCATGAACTAATAACAAATGATGTCGATAAAGTATATTTTTTCTGTAATTAATTACGTTGAAAGCTATGCACATATTCTGATAAAAGCTATATACACCTCCTATAGGATATGTCGCTGTTAACAACAGGATAAAATAATTAATGTATTAGTATATCTTTTTATTTAGCAATCTTGTTTCATAGATCCCTGCTGAGGAAGGACCTCTGGGATGTGAAACATATAATGGATAATACTCATACATACAATATGAGTCATAATCACAGAAAAACATGTATACATTCCAAAGACAAATAAAGAGAATAACAATAAACATTAATTTTTACAACTGAATTTTGGAAAAGTAATATTGAATAAAATTAATTAATTTTTTAAAATTCATGAAGGGGATAGAAGTAGTTGCCAATAAGATAATCTCTCAGTGTTTCTTTCAATATACATTCATTATCTGCAGACTGTTTTATACTCTTGGGATATTTATTAGACAGATGTATACCAGAATAATTAACTCCTCTTTGTACTAATGACAGAGATGTTTGTGTTTTGTGCAAGTTATCTCTGTTTCTCGTATTGAAATTGTGTACCTGTGAATTAGAAGTAAACAGGTTAAAATGATCATTGACAAAGCACAAGAGAGAATATATATGCTGAGAAGTAATTGTAAGAATATTGAGTTTTTAAAAAGTTTTCTGCAAGAAGTTCTTGGTTGTACCCTCCACAACATCCTAATAGCTCTTATCTGTGCTATGAAAACATTTCTTCCTTGTGAAGAGTTTTCCCCAAAAATTATGCCTTATGACATCACTGAATAAAAATATGAGGAGTACACCAGTTTTGTTAATTCTAGACCTATTTTTAGATAAAGTGTTCGTATTGCAAAAGGCACTAATTAATTTCTTTAGTAATGAAGTCATACGTACATGCCAACAGAATTTCTCATTTATTTTAATACCAAGGAATTTCATTCTCTTTGTTTCTAATATTAAGTTGTTTTTATAGCTTACTTGTAAATGTGGTTTGTTTTAAACCTAATGTAATGTTTTTTTTTTTTTTTTTCAAAATTTAATTTTAATGAATTTGCCTTAAACCAATTTGCTACTTCATTAGGTACTTCACTTACATTAAATTCTAGATTGCTGTTTGGAGTTTTTCTCACAGTCAGATTAGTGTCATCTGAAAATAAAACACTCTATGTCAGAAAAGTTTCCAGGAAGGTAATTGATGTACAACAAGGTGAGGAAGGGTCCAATGACAGAACCTTGTTAAAATTCCATTTTTTAATTTCCCCCAGTCTGATTAAGCATCTTTACTTATAGAATCAAAAATTGAAACTATTTGCAATTGACTTTCCATGTAAATTTTAAACCATTTACCTGCGGTTCCATAAATATCATAGTATTCCTTTTTCTTCAAAAGTAATTCATGATTTACACAGTCAAATGCTTTTGCAAGATCACAAAATATTCCTACAGGGCTCATTTTATTATTCAGTTATTCAAATGTGTTATTTAAAACTGAATATATAGCCATTCTATAGATGAACCTTTTTGATACTCATTGTGATTAAGTGAGGATATTATTTTGTTTAACATGATTTATCACTCTACAGTAAATGATTTTTTCAAAAATCTTTTGAGAATCCTGAAAGTAATGAAATGGGACGACAGTTGCTTCTCCTTTTTTAAACAACATTTTTAAATTGCATAATTTTTTTTTATTTGTTAACACACCTTGCATTACTAATGTGGGTAAGTACACAACTGATACAATATTAATTTTTTTAGTAATTTGCTTGAAATATTGTCATAACTGGAACAATTATTAGGTTTTAATTGTTTTATGAGTTTATTTCTGAGACTGTTACAGGTGGCTATTGCATTTCTACAAATTTATTTGCGAATGTAGTCTGAAGAAGCCTTAGGGCACTATTTGGGGATTGCTTTTCTATGCCTAATTCCTCTACAACTGAAGTAAAGTTTTTGTTAAATATTTCACAGATTTCCCCCACTTCACTATGAACAGTACGATTTTGTTCTATTTTTATGTCTTTAGAGTGATTTTCAGATTTTCCTGTTACAGTTTTTATTATATTCCATACAGTTTTCATCATTTTGTCTGAATTCTCTATTTTCTCTGATATATACCTGTACTTGGCCTTTCTTATTACATTTGTTATTATTTTGGAATAAAGTTTATACTGAGCTTTCAGTGTATTGTTATCTGATTCTCTTACTTTAAACTACAGGTACTTTTTTGTTTTACAAGATACTCTAATACCCATTGTTATCCATCCCTTACCCAGTTCATTGTTTGGTATATTGACAACTTCCATATTTTTGAAACATCCTTCGAAAAGTTTTTTAGGAATATATTGAGAAAGGAATCAAATTTTCCATTAAAACCCTGTGCATGGTACACTTCTGACCAATGTTCATTATTTAAGGAATCTATAAAACGTTTTATATTGCTTTCATTAATATTTCTTCTATACACCAAACTTTTCTTTTTCTGTTTAATAGTGATTCTTGACTTGATACATAATAACTGGGCATCATGATCTGAGATACCATTTATTAATGGAAGTATGTTATAATTACTGTAATGAGAAATATCCTTAAAAATTATCAATTGGACTCCTGCTATTATTTTGGATTCTAGTATCGAAATTTACAAGTGCTGTTAAGTTAAAAGCCAACATCAAGGCTTCCATATCTAGCCTTCCATTGCTGTTATTGAGAAAGTCAGCAATAAAATCTTTACATAAAACTATTTGTTTGTTATTTTTGAAACATAGTAGCAAAGACTCTAACTGAGAAAAAAAAGGTCTAAAATTTCCTGAAGGGGGCCCTATAAATTGTTATTACTATGAGCTCTTCCTTACCATATGCTAGTATAGTAATATAGCATTCGAAGTGTTGTTCTATAAAATTCTCACTTACATCTACACTGTTGCATTGAATATTATTTTTAACAAAAATGGCAACTCCCCCTTTCTCCATTTTACATACAGAATTGAAAACTTAGTTTATAATTTCGGATGTACAGCTGAGATATTCCTGTGTCAGACAAATGATTCTCTGATATGCACAATACAAATTCATTGCAATTTCTGGAATTTTTAATCTCTTCTAGGCTTAACTTCATATCATCAGTTTTAATAAATATTCCACTTATATTTTGAGGGAGAATACTGGTCTGAACACTTTGATTCAATATATTTAAATTGTTTACATTATTGGTACATACTGGTTTGTCAAATGGAATGTCTAATTTCAATAAGTTTTGATCAGGAGATATGATAATTTCTTTTTGACATCTTAATACATTTATTTTAATTACCCTAGAAAGATGGCGACTTAACACCACTTATAACTGGAATACCTCTTTTACTCACCTGGCATCCAATGATCTCATCAGCAATAAGAAACGAAATCTTCCTTTTACCTCAGATAGAGTCATGGCGAGTATAACTGTCCCTATCAATGCAGGCCATATCTATCAAACAAATGTGCAAATTTATTGGCTGCCAGAGAACCATTTCCATCGAAGCATTTTTACGCTTAATGTTATGCCACATCCAGGGTTTATCATAACGCTCAAGCAAACCCACAAATCCCACATTCGTCTTATGCGTGTTCCTGGAAATGTGAGCAATGTCTTCCTCAATTGAATAATTAAGGCCCTTATCAATACTATTTCCTGGTCCCCCTACAATTACAATACAATCCTCATTCTAGAAATCTTTCCCTAAGCCTTCCACATTTGCTACAACACTTCCAAGATCTTCATTTGGTTTGAAAATACTGCAGACTTTAAAATCTGTCTCCAAGTCAGACTGAACCATCTCAATGATTATCCTCCCATGACTGCTTCCAAGTATCAGTACCTTCCTACGTTTAGATACCCCCTGAAAAGTTGTCCCTTTTACTTTACATGATCCCATATCGTTCAATCCAACTTGACGGTCCTCAAAGACACCATCTAGATCCTAAAATGGCCGAAACATATTGGATGTCTCCAGCTGGAAACCATCAGACAGACAGCGTCTCCTAACTCTCCTGCCGGAGCTGACTTCCCTGCACTTATTGTTGTACCTAAACTTAAGAACTGAGTGTTCTGCATCCATGGCATTTAAATCCCTCTCCGCAGATGCCAGATCTGACTACAACTTCAGAATCCACTGCTCCTGATCCTTAATTCTGCAAGTGTGGCAATTCCAGGCAATGCTGATACAAGAGTCACTGTTAGTAACATCGCTGCACCCCCAGTGAAACAAGCCACCGCAGCCTCGGTATGTCACTCATTCACTTACTGGTCTTCGGCAATTTCCACACTTAGTATCGATTATGATACTTCCAGAAAAACTTAATAACTTAGGAGAAATAAAATCTTTAAAACGTTTACTTTTCATTAACTACTTGTGTTTCAGTTGCCAAAGAAAGGGAAAAGTAAGAATATGAGAAAAATGTTAAACAAATGCTACTTAGATAATTCCAAACATTTCTGAAATGTGAAATAAAACACTTATCAACTACAAGACTTACATCAAAAACAAACAAAATTAAATCAAAAGAACTTTTTAAACAATAACACCGAAAGACAAGGTAGAACTATGATTTTGATCTAACCTCAAATGTAAACAAATAACAATTGTTTAATCTGTAGTGATTTTGTACTTAGAAAATGGTTCACTGTCACTTAATAGCTTCACAATTTACTGCAAAACAAAAACTAATGCAGATTATTATGAAATTCTTTTAAACTAAAACAAGAATATTGAAACTAGACATTAAACATGGATGTAAACAAATGCCACGGAACACTGAATCTTCAATTTACGGAGTTAACAAGGCCTATGGATAAGATCAATAATAATAAGAATACCAAAACCAAATGAAAACGATATTAACGTTATATAACAAAAATCTGAACTTATGTCTAGCATTCAAAATTGTAAACAAACACAGAATATAAACACCGAACAGATCACAGTACTGATACACAAATAATTTTTTTGCTCTAATTAAAACACTTACAGTAGGAGAATGTATTAGAATTTAGAGTTTGAAAGTACTATTACAACAAAAAATAACTATTAACTATATTTATTTATAATATATAATCGCGCGGTACGTGTATCGATATCCACAGTTCTCTTTTATATCAGAAAACAGTACTGATTACACATGTTTCGTTAAATTCTAGCAACGAAGAGAAAGAGTGTGTCCGCTCTTAAAAACAAGTAATAACAAATGATGGCTATCAAATGTTATCAATTTTCTGTGATTAATTCTGTTGAACAGTGTGCACATATCCTAATAAAAGCTATATACCCCTCTTATAGGTCATATCGCTGTGAACAGCAAAATAAATAATAAATATACACGGAGTATATCCCTAGTACTATTTTATGTCAGCATTGATTACATTTGTTTCATAAAACTCAATCAACGACAAACCTGTTTGCGGTCGCACTTGAAAACAATCAGGAACTAATAACAAATGATGTCTATAAATTGTTATCTATTTTCTGTGACTTATTCTGTTGTGCTCTAAGCATATATTCTAATAAAAGCTATATACCCCTCTTGTAGGTCATGTCGCTGTGGACAGCAGGAATAAGTAATTAATGTACAAGGAGTTTATCTGTAGTACACTTTTATGTCAGAAAACAGTACTGATTACTTTTGTTCCACTAAATTCTAGCAACGATAAACTTCAGTGCTGGCGTTCTTAAAATCAATGATGATCTAATAGCAACTGATGTCTACAAAGTGTTGTCTATTATCTGCGATTAATTCCGTTGAACAGTACGCACATATTCTAATAAAAATTATAAACGTTCCTGTAGGTCATTTCTAACTGTACAACAAGAATAAATATTTAATGTACTCAGAGTTTATTCCTACTTCATTTTTATGTCGGAGAACTGTACTGATTAGAATTGTTCTATTAATTTCTAGCAACGACAAACCTGTATGCGTGGGCTGTTAAAATCAAACTGGAACTAAAAACAAATGATGTCAATAAAGTGTTATCTATTTTCTGTGATTACTTTTGTTGAACAGTATACACATTTGATAAAAAAAGATATATCCGCCTTCAATAAGGGCTTGTCACGGTGAGATGCAAGAATAAATAATTAATGTACAAGGAACATGTTGAGATTCAGACCTTCCTCCTTAGCTGCTTTGATAATAAGGTTTCTGTGAACTTACCCGTCTAGTAAAGCTAAATAAAAAACTTCGTTTTTCTCTCAGACGCGTTTCGATTTATTCAATCATATTCGGTGCCCTAGAACAGTTTTATTTACATGTTGTGTTGTTGTTTATAGTTAGTTTGTAATTAAAATCTATTATGAAGTTCTTGAATATTATATTTTACTTACAGTTTTTGTTTCCTATTTTTATATTGAAGTCTGGGGAAGTTCTATTACAGTGATTTTTCTGTTGCTTTTATGTGTTCCACAGATATCCTGAAGCCTCTTTCTATTCACACTTACTTTCTTCATTTTCGAAAAACACACTATTTTTTACGGACTTTTTACTGTGTAACCACATAACGAGCGTTTGTTATTGTTACATTGCTGTGTTCAGAGATGCTTTTAATTTCCGGCAAGTATCTTATCGATTTTCTTTGTTTGTGCTTTAAATTATTGTTTTAAGTGTTTTGAATACAGTCTGATTCGTGAGGGGAATGTAGTCATTGACTATATTTTTCCCTTCATATATTGCTTTCTGCATGTAGAAATTTTCTTGTACTGTGAGCATGTTTTGTTGTGGTTATGAGTTTTCGTATTTGCATGTCTTTCCATATATCAGTGTGTTCGTGTTTGTTCCCAAGTAGATGTTCTGCAAATGTAGAGTGGTTGGAGCACCTTAATGCCCTCAGCCTTTTTTTGTATCGGATTTCAAATTTTCTCGCTGTTTGCGCTATGTATGTGGCCTTACACTGTTGGCAAGTTCGCTTATATTTCCCTGATTGTTGAATCTTATTTTCTTCTGTGTTTCTGTTGAGCTGCTTTTGAATTGTATTGTCAGTTCTGAAATCTATATTTATTCCCATTTTTCTAAAAATATTAGTGATCCTGTGTGTGTTTGTGTTTAGGTATGTCATTATATACCATTGCTGTTTCTCTTTTTGTGTGGTATTTGTGAGTGTGGTTAGGAGATTTTGTTGAGTCCAGTGTGTTTGTTGATTATATTTGTATCTTTATTTTTTTGAATTTTGTGATTCATCTTTTGCACCATGTTTGTATTATAGTCATTCTTGGATGCTCTCATTAGAATATTGTTTAATTCTGTTGTGTAATTTTCTTTTCTCATTCATTCGATGTAGCATATATCTTATAGCAGCCTGTTTGTAATTGATGGGGTGGTTGGAGGAAGCATGTATAATTGTGTTTGTGGTAGTTCTTACTGAAACTTTGTCTATCTTTATATATATAAAAATCTCGTGTCACGATGGTCGTCCGGGATGAACTCCGAAATTACATAACCGATTTAGATGAAATTTGGCTTACTGTGTGTGATTTAGTCCAACTTAAAAGATAGGATAGTTTTTATCTGGATTATAGGCCTCAATATTTATTATTTGCGAAATAAAGGTTCATTAAATATTTGTCATAGGACAATGGTTTGAAATTATTTGTAAGCCACCAAGGATAAGCGTTCTGCTGGCTAAGTGGTTAGGACGTCTGACTGGAGAGGGAAAGGTCCCCGGTTCGAGTCCCTGTCTCGGCGAGAATTTTTATAGACACTTAACCCGTCATTAACCCCCGGCGCAGCATGCTGTATGAGGTGAAATACGCCAGGACCGTACTGTGGTTCGGATTCGATGTTAAAATGTAGGTCCCCTGTACCAGGCAGGATGGGCGGGCTAGGTAAATGCGGCTAAGACAGAGGCAGAATGCCCAGCCAGTTGAAACAATGTCACCAGGTCATTACGACCACGCGTAATTATTATTATAGTTCCATAAGTTTCTAACAGATGGCGATGTGTTAACTTATCTATACAACACTTGGTTAGCTAGGTTGGGTAATCATCAAGTAGATCACGTTCTGTTTCAATTTATTTATGCTACAGTTTATTCCTAACAGATGGCGGTGTGTTAATTTATCGAACCATTCAGTAGATGGCGTTGTATTTCGATTCATTTATGCTATGGTCTATTCCACGCCATATGTGTGAGTTTCTTCAATTTCAATTGTGCTGTGTATTGTGTTATAATTATACTGTATTGTTGTTCATCGTTTGTGTGTCTTTATACCTAACGACAAAGTTATTGCACACATGAATATAACATTGAAGAAAACGTTACGATAAATTCGAATCGTGTAAGCATTTCTCGCTAACTTATCATTTTTCTTCTTCTTTTTGTTATGGTCAGCTAGACTCCACGTGTCAATTTCAATTCCTCTCCTGTTGTTTTTTCTTTCTTCCTCCCCAGTACTCCTTCATTATTGCACTCCTCTCTACCTTTGAATCCTGCCATATTAAAAGTCTGCAATCGAAAAATTTTTCTTTCCATACGGTTCACTGGTATTATTTCGTTTCAAATCATTCTAAACCTCTTGAAAGTCTGGTGTCATCCATGCCATAAATGTATCAAAAAAATATCATTTTTCTTTCTCTGTTACTTTTTTCAATGTTATTTTATATTTCCTCATTGGTTCTTATCTTCCATTTTACTGTATTTTTCAATGGACCCAAAAATTCCGGTTTCACCACTGTATTATAGTGTCTTATTTTAAGGCATTCAGAAAGGCACTTTTTGTTGTAATTCAAATATTTTTCAGTGAAATGTCGCCAAAGAATCTAACCTCGACAATGTATGTAGCAGAGAGGCAAGACGCACGACTGTGCCTTCAATACGCCGTGGATATGTACGCCAAGGTTGAAAACAAGCATTTGCGAGTTATTCGATACAACCAAGTTGAATTATGATCGGAGGAATACATCCTCTTACGAGATACTGTTATCGGCAATATTTATGAAAATTTAAACGCCAATGATATCGGTAATGCATTTATTTTACCTTCAAGCTACATCGGCAGTTCACGGAACATGCAGGAATATATACAAGATGCGATGACTTACGTACGTCATTATGGTCGTCCAGATTTGTTTATTACATTTACATGTAATCCGAATTAGGATGAAATACAAACTTTGCTATTACCATGCCATCAATCAATGCATCGTCATGATGTCACGGCACGTGTGTTCAAACAAAAATTAAAATCATTGATTGATTTAATCTTAAAACATTCAGTTTTTAGGTAACACACGTTTGCTATCTGTATTTGATTGAGTGGCAAAAGCGAGGTTTGCCTCATTCTCACATTTTGATTTGGCTTGAAGTTAAAATCCGTCCAGAAGAGATAGATCAAATAATTTCAGCCGAAATTCCAGACCCATTAATTGATCAAGAATTGTTTGATATTGTTACCAGTCACTCGATCCACGGACCGTGCGGTGTTTTTAACATGAACATCGCCATGCATGGAAGGTGGAAAATGTAAGCAGCGTTTTCCAAAGGAATATACGAATGATACTATTACGGATATAGATGGTTATCCGTTGTATCGCCGCAGAAACGCTAAAAATGGTGGCCAGACATTTACAATACGAATGTCAAATTCTAGAAACCAAGTTGAAATTGACAATCAGTGGGTTGGTACCATACTCACCATTGCTTTCAAAAACATATAAGGCTGATATTAACGTCGAGTTTTGCAGTTCTGTAAAACCCATTAAGTACGTTTGCAAATATGTTAATAAAGGCAGTGTTGGGCCGTATTTGAAGTTCATAATGTAAATAAAATTGACGAAATAACACGATACCAAATAGGTAGATACATCAGCAGCAACGAAGCTATCTGGCATATTTTTAGTTTTCGCATCCATGAAAGAGACCCTTCCATCCAGCATCTTGCAATACATCTTGAAAACTGTCAACGTGTATATTTCACCGAAGAAAATATTTTCCAAAGAACACTTGAGCCACCAAAAACGACAAACCACAAACTGAATTTGTGTCAAAAATCTGATGTGTTCCGCAATTCGCAAAAACATTATTATACGTATACCGATGTTCAAAGCTATTTTCCATGGAAAAAATTAGGTAGAAAATGGTAGCCACGTAAACAAGGAGAACCACATCCTTCGATCGCAGGCATATTCAAAGCAAAGACTTTACACAGTACATCCAAAACAACGTGAATGTTTCTTTCAGCGTTTATTATTGGTGAATGTTCCCGGACCAGCTTCTTTCGAATGTTTACGAACAGTTAATGGTGGAGTGTTCAATACATGTCGAGTGTTCAATACATGTCAAGATGCATGTCGCGAGTTGCAGCTGCTGGTAGACGACAATCATTGGGACCTGACACTTGCTGATGCAGCGTTGATAGCCACGGAGAATAGAATTCGTCAAACCGTTTGCAATTATTTTGACAACATGTTATCCAGCACAATCTTCGAGTTTGTGGGAAAAATATAAAAACAGCATGACTGAAGATATAACTGAAATTTCAGTTTATATCTTTATATATATAAAAATCTCGTGTCACGATGTTCGTCCGGGATGAACTCCGAAACTACATAAACGATTTAGATGAAATTTGGCTTACAGTGTGTGATTTAGTCCAACTTAAAGGTAGGATAGTTTTTATCTGGATTTATAGACCTCAATATTTATTATTTGCGAAATAAAGGTTCATTAAATATTTGTCATAGGACAATGGTTTTGTAATTATTTGTAAGCCACCAAGGATAAGCGGTCTGCTGGCTAAGTGGTTATGACGTCTGACTGGAGAGGGAAACGTCCCCGGTTCGAGTCCCTGTCTCGGCAACAATTTTTATAGGCACTTAACCCGTCATTAACCCCCGGCGCAGCATGCTGTATGAGGTGAAATACGCCAGGACCGTACTGTGGTTCGGATTCGATGTTAAAATGTAGGTCCCCTGTACCAGGCAGGATGGGCGGGCTAGGTAAATGCGGCTAAGACAGAGGCAGAATGCCCAGCCAGTAGAAACAATGTCACCAGGTCATTACGACCACACGTAATTATTATTATAGTTCCATAAGTTTTCTAACAGATGGCGATGTGTTACTTTATCTATACAATACTTGGTTAGCTAGGTGGGTAATCATCCAGTAGATCACGTTCTGTTTTAATTTATTTATGCTACAGTTTATTCCTAACAGATGGCGGGGTGTTAATTTATCGAACCATTCAGTAGATGGCGTTTTATTTCGATTTATTTATGGCTATGGTCTATTCCACGCCATATGTGTGAGTTTCTTCAATTATAATTGTGCTGTGTATTGTGTTAATAATTATACTGTATTGTTGTTCATCGTTTGTGTGTCTTTATACCTAACGACAAAGTAATTGCACACATGAATATAACATTGAAGAAAACGTTACGATAAATTCGAATCGTGTAAGCATTTCTCGCTAACTTATCATTTTTCTTCTTCTTTTTTGTTATGGTCAGCTAGACTCCACCGTGTCAATTTCAATTCCTCTCCTGTTGTTTTTTCTTTCTTCCTCCCCAGTACTCCTTCATTATTGCACTCCTCTCTACCTTTGAATCCTGCCATATTAAAAGTCTGCAATCGAAAAAGTTTTCTTTCCATACGGTTCACTGGTATTATTTCGTTTCAAATCTTTCTAAACCTCTTGAAAGTCTGGTGTCATCCATGCCATAAATGTATCAAAAAAATATCATTCTCTTTTTCTGTTACTTTTTTCAATGTTATTTTATATTTCCTCATTAGTTCTTAACTTCCATTTTACTGTATTTTTCAATGGACCCAAAAATTCCGGTTTCACCACTGTATTATAGTGTCTTATTTTAAGGCATTCAGAAAGGCACTTTTGTTGTAATTCAAATATTTTTCAGTGAAATGTCGCCAAAGAATCTAACCTCGACAATGCATGTAGCAGAGAGGCAAGACGCACGACTGTGCCTTCAATACGCCGTGGATATGTACGCCAAGGTTGAAAACAAGCATTTGCGAGTTATTCCATACAACCAAGTTGAATACGATCGGAGGAATACATCCTCTTACGAGATACTGTTATCGGCAATATTTATGAAAATTTAAACGCCAATGATATCGGTAATGCATTTATTTTACCTTCAAGCTACATCGGCAGTTCACGGAACATGCAGGAATATATACAAGATGCGATGACTTACGTACGTCATTATGGTCGTCCAGATTTGTTTATTACATTTACATGTAACGTCGAGTTTTGCAGTTCTGTAAAAACCCATTAAGTACGTTTGCAAATATGTTAATAAAGGCAGTGATTTGGCCGTATTTGAAGTTCAAAATGAAAATAAAATTGACGAAATAACACGATACCCAAATAGGTAGATACATCAGCAGCAACGAAGCTATCTGGCATATTTTTAGTTTTCGCATCCATGAAAGAGACCCTTCCATCCAGCATCTTGCAATACATCTTGAAAACTGTCAACGTGTATATTTCACCGAAGAAAATATTTTCCAAAGAACACTTGAGCCACCAAAAACGACAAACCACAAACGAATTTGAGGTCAAAAATCTGATGTGTTCAGCCAATTCGCAAAAACATTATTATACGTATACCGATGTTCAAAGCTATTTTCATGGAACAAATTAGGTAGAAAATGGTAGCCACGTAAACAAGGAGAACAACATCCTTCGATCGCAGGCATATTCAAAGCAAAGACTTTACACAGTACATCCAAAACGACGTGAATGTTTTCTTTCAGCGTTTATTATTGGTGAATGTTCCCGGACCAGCTTCTTTCGAATGTTTACGAACAGTTAATGGTGGAGTGTTCAATACATGTCGAGTGTTCAATACATGTCAAGATGCATGTCGCGAGTTGCAGCTGCTGGTAGACGACAATCATGGGACCTGACACTTGCTGATGCAGCGTTGATAGCCACGGAGAATAGTATTCGTCAAAACCGTTTGCAATTATTTTGACAACATGTTATCCAGCACAATCTTCAAGTTTGTGGGAAAAATATAAAAACAGTATGACTGAAGATATAACAGAAATTTCAGTTTATATCTTTATATATATAAAAATCTCGTGTCACGATGTTCGTCCGGGATGAACTCCGAAACTACATAAACGATTTAGATGAAATTTGGCTTACAGTGTGTGATTTAGTCCAACTTAATAGATAGGATAGTTTTTTATCTGGATTTTAGACCTCAATATTTATTATTTGCGAAATAAAGGTTCATTAAATATTTGTCATAGGACAATGGTTTGTAATTATTTGTAAGCCACCAAGGATATGCGGTCTGCTGGCTAAGTGGTTTGGACGTCTGACTGGAGAGGGAAACGTCCCAGGTTCGAGTCCCTGTCTCGGCGAGAATTTTTATAGGCAGTTAACCCGTCATTAACCCCCGGCGCAGCATGCTGTATGAGGTGAAATACGCCAGGACCGTACTGTGGTTCGGATTCGATGTTAAAATGTAGGTCCCCTGTACAGGCAGGATGGGCGGGCTAGGTAAATGCGGCTTAGACAGAGGCAGAATGCCAAGCCAGTTGAAACAATGTCACCAGGTCATTACGACCACACGTAATTATTATTATAGTTCCATAAGTTTCTAACAGATGGCTATGTGTTTAACTTATCTATACAACACTTGGTTAGCTAGGTTGGGTAATCATCCAGTAGATCACGTTCTGTTTCAATTTATTTATGCTACAGTTTATTCCTAACAGATGGCGGGGTGTTAATTTATCGAACCATTCAGTAGATGGCGTTTTATTTCGATTTATTTATGCTATGGTCTATTCCACGCCATATGTGTGAGTTTCTTCAATTATAATTGTGCTGTGTATTGTGTTATAATTATACTGTATTGTTGTTCATCGTTTGTGTGCCTTTATACCTAACGACAAAGTAATTGCACACATGAATATAACATTGAAGAAAACGTTACGATAAATTCGAATCGTGTAAGCATTTCTCGCTAACTTATCATTTTTCTTCTTCTTTTTGTTATGGTCAGCTAGACTCCACGTGTCAATTTCAATTCCTCTCCTGTTGTTTTTTCTTTCTTCCTCCCCAGTACTCCTTCATTATTGCACTCCTCTCTACCTTTGAATCCTGCCATATTAAAAGTCTGCAATCGAAAAATTTTTCTTTCCATACGGTTCACTGGTATTATTTCGTTTCAAATCTTTCTAAACCTCTTGAAAGTCTGGTGTCATCCATGCCATAAATGTATCAAAAAAATATCATTCTTCTTTTTCTGTTACTTTTTTCAATGTTATTTTATATTTCCTCATTAGTTCTTAACTTCCATTTTACTGTATTTTTCAATGGACCCAAAAATTCCGGTTTCACCACTGTATTATAGTGTCTTATTTTAAGGCATTCAGAAAGGCACTTTTTGTTGTAATTCAAATATTTTTCAGTGAAATGTCGCCAAAGAATCTAACCTCAACAATGCATGTAGCAGAGAGGCAAGACGCACGACTGTGCCTTCAATACGCCGTGGATATGTACGCCAAGGTTGAAAACAAGCATTTGCGAGTTATTCCATACAACCAAGTTGAATTACGATCGGAGGAATACATCCTCTTACGAGATACTGTTATCGGCAATATTTATGAAAATTTAAACGCCAATGATATCGGTAATGCATTTATTTTACCTTCAAGTTACATCGGCAGTTCACGGAACATGCAGGAATATATACAAGATGCGATGACTTACGTACGTCATTATGGTCGTCCAGATTTGTTTATTACATTTACATGTAACGTCGAGTTTTGCAGTTCTGTAAAACCCATTAAGTACGTTTGCAAATATGTTAATAAAGGCAGTGATTTGGCCGTATTTGAAGTTCAAAATGTAAATAAAATTGACGAAATAACACGATACCAAATAGGTAGATACATCAGCAGCAACGAAGCTATATTTTTAGTTTTCGCATCCATGAAAGAGACCCTTCCATCCAGCATCTTGCAATACATCTTGAAAACTGTCAACGTGTATATTTCACCGAAGAAAATATTTTCCAAAGAACACTTGAGCCACCAAAAACGACAAACCACAAACTGAATTTGTGTCAAAAATCTGATGTGTTCCGCCAATTCGCAAAAACATTATTATATGTATACCGATGTTCAAAGCTATTTTCCATGGAAAAAATTAGGTAGAAAATGGTAGCCACGTAAACAAGGAGAACCACATCCTTCGATCGCAGGCATATTCAAAGCAAAGACTTTACACAGTACATCCAAAACAACGTGAATGTTTGTTTCAGCGTTTATTATTGGTGAATGTTCCCGGACCAGCTTCTTCGAATGTTTACGAACAGTTAATGGTGGAGTGTTCAATACATGTCGAGTGTTCAATACATGTCAAGATGAATGTCGTGAGTTGCAGCTGCTGGTACACGACAATTATTGGGACCTGACACTTGCTGATGCAGCGTTGATAGCCACGGAAAATAGTATTCGTCAAACCGTTTGCAATTATTTTGACAACATGTTATCCAGCACAATCTTCGAGTTTGTGGGAAAAATATAAAAACAGTATGACTGAAGATATAACTGAAATTCAGTTTATATCTTTATATATATAAAAATCTCGCGTCACGATGTTCGTCCGGGATGAACTCCGAAACTACATAACCGATTTAGATGAAATTTGGCTTACTGTGTGTGATTTAGTCCAACTTAAAAGATAGGATAGTTTTTATCTGGATTTTAGACCTCAATATTTATTATTTGCGAAATAAAGGTTCATTAAATATTTGTCATAGGACAATGGTTTGTAATTATTTGTAAGCCACCAAGGACATGCGGTCTGCTGGCTAAGTGGTTTGGACGTCTGACTGGAGAGGGAAACGTCCCCGGTTCGAGTCCCTGTCTGGGCGAGAATTTTTATAGGCAGTTAACCCGTCATTAACCCCCGGCGCAGCATGCTGTATGAGGTGAAATACGCCAGGACCGTACTGTGGTTCGGATTCGATGTTAAAATGTAGGTCCCCTGTACCAGGCAGGATGGGCGGGCTAGGTAAATGCGGCTTAGACAGAGGCAGAATGCCAAGCCAGTTGAAACAATGTCACCAGGTCATTACGACCACACGTAATTATTATTATAGTTCCATAAGTTTCAAACAGATGGCTATGTGTTAACTTATCTATACAACACTTGGTTAGCTAGGTTGGGTAATCATCCAGTAGATCACGTTCTGTTTCAATTTATTTATGCTACAGTTTATTCCTAACAGATGGCGGGGTGTTAATTTATCGAACCATTCAGTAGATGGCGTTTTATTTCGATTTATTTATGCTATGGTCTATTCCACGCCATATGTGTGAGTTTCTTCAATTATAATTGTGCTGTGTATTGTGTTATAATTATACTGTATTGTTGTTCATCGTTTGTGTGCCTTTATACCTAACGACAAAGTAATTGCACACATGAATATAACATTGAAGAAAACGTTACGATAAATTCGAATCGTGTAAGCATTTCTCGCTAACTTATCATTTTTCTTCTTCTTTTTGTTATGGTCAGCTAGACTCCACGTGTCAATTTCAATTCCTCTCCTGTTGTTTTTTCTTTCTTCCTCCCCAGTACTCCTTCATTATTGCACTCCTCTCTACCTTTGAATCCTGCCATATTAAAAGTCTGCAATCGAAAAATTTTTCTTTCCATACGGTTCACTGGTATTATTTCGTTTCAAATCTTTCTAAACCTCTTGAAAGTCTGGTGTCATCCATGCCATAAATGTATCAAAAAAATATCATTCTTCTTTTTCTGTTACTTTTTCAATGTTATTTTATATTTCCTCATTAGTTCTTAACTTCCATTTTACTGTATTTTTCAATGGACCCAAAAATTCCGGTTTCACCACTGTATTGTAGTGTCTTATTTTAAGGCATTCAGAAAGGCACTTTTTGTTGTAATTCAAATATTTTTCAGTGAAATGTCGCCAAAGAATCTAACCTCGACAATGCATGTAGCAGAGAGGCAAGACGCACGACTGTGCCTTCAATACGCCGTGGATATGTACGCCAAGGTTGAAAACAAGCATTTGCGAGTTATTCCATACAACCAAGTTGAATTACGATCGGAGGAATACATCCTCTTACGAGATACTGTTATCGGCAATATTTATGAAAATTTAAACGCCAATGATATCGGTAATGCATTTATTTTACCTTCAAGCTACATCGGCAGTTCACGGATGCAGGAATATATACAAGATGCGATGACTTACGTACGTCATTATGGTCGTCCAGATTTGTTTATTACATTTACATGTAACGTCGAGTTTTGCAGTTCTGTAAAACCCATTAAGTACGTTTGCAAATATGTTAATAAAGGCAGTGATTTGGCCGTATTTGAAGTTCAAAATGTAAATAAAATTGACGAAATAACACGATACCAAATAGGTAGATACATCAGCAGCAACGAAGCTATCTGGCATATTTTTAGTTTTCGCATCCATGAAAGAGACCCTTCCATCCAGCATCTTTCAATACATCTTGAAAACTGTCAACGTGTATATTTCACCGAAGAAAATATTTTCCAAAGAACACTTGAGCCACCAAAAACGACAAACCACAAACTGAATTTGCGTCAAAAATCTGATGTGTTCAGCCAATTCGCAAAAACATTATTATACGTATACCGATGTTCAAAGCTATTTTTCATGGAACAAATTAAGTAGAAAATGGTAGCCACGTAAACAAGGAGAACCACATCCTTCGATCGCAGGCATATTCAAAGCAAAGACTTTACACAGTACATCCAAAACAACGTGAATGTTTGTTTCAGCGTTTATTATTGGTGAATGTTCCCGGACCAGCTTCTTTCGAATGTTTACGAACAGTTAATGGTGGAGTGTTCAATACATGTCGATTGTTCAATACATGTCAAGATGCATGTCGCGAGTTGCAGCTGCTGGTAGACGACAATCATTGGGACCTGACACTTGCTGATGCAGCGTTGATAGCCACGGAGAATAGTATTCGTCAAACCGTTTGCAATTATTTTGACAACATGTTATCCAGCACAATCTTCGAGTTTGTGGGAAAAATATAAAAACAGTATGACTGAAGATATAACAGAAATTTCAGTTTATATAAATAAATAAATAATAGTTTATTTATTTATTTCATAAATATCAATTTTTATATAATTTCAATTAAGTAATTTGTAATGAAATGTAAATTTTTTTATGATCATTTGTCCTTAATTTAAACTCTCCGTAACTCTTTACCAAATAAATTTGAATTTCCAAATCGACTACAATGTTTTTTCTTTATTAGTGAATTTTAATTTAACTACTTGAGGAATTTTATAATAACATTAATCCAACGTACTATAATTAGTAAGTCACCGGGTCAGCTAGTAAATAAATAAATAATAGTTTATTTATTTATTTTATAAATATCAATTTTTATATAATTTCAATTAAGTAATTTGTAATGAAATGTAAATTTTTTTTATTATCATTTGTCCTTAATTTAAACTCTCCGTAACTCTTTACCAATTAAATTTGAATTTCCAAATCGACTACAATGTTTTTGTCTTTATTAGTGAATATTCATTTGACTACTAGAGGAATTTTATAATAACATTAATCCAACGTACTATAATTAGTAAGTCACAGCAAAGCGTGACCGGGTCAGCTAGTTGTCTATATTTTTAATTTTAATGTCAAGAAAGTGTATCTGGTTGTGTGTTTCTTTTTGATGGTGAAATTGGTTTTCTAGTGTACTGGGTTTATGTCTCTGTGGAATTCATCGATTCGATGTTATGGTTCATCCAGTAGGCAAATTATATCATCCACAAATTTAAACAAGTATAGTATTTTGTATTGCTTTTATGGAAATATTTTCTGGAAAATTACATTCTCTACCTGATCCATAAAGATTGCAGCCATTATCCCTAATACTGGACTGCCCATGGGTAGACCTTCCTCCTGTATATAGTATTCGTTATTAAAACTGAAATAGTTCTGTGAAGTGATTAATTTGAATAGTTCTATTACGTCTGTGATGATTATAGGTGGGATGTTGTTCTGAGATGTGAGGTGATTCTCTATCTGAATTATGGTTTCATTAACGAGAAGTTTTGAGCACATACTCTCCACATCGAATGATACCATTGTAGCTGTATCAGGAATCCAGATGTTCTGTATGTTTTATAATAGGTGAGGTGTGTCTGTGATGTTTCTATTTTTGTGGTGTTTGTAATGTTTTGTGAGGTGTGTATGCATGTATCGGGCTAACTTGCATTTCGAAAATTTACTACTAGTCTTATCGGAATATTAACTTTGTGATTTTTGTCTGGCTCCTCATTGTTGGTGCTTTGGGATTTTTCTGTGTAAAATGTGGTATCTCCCAGTCTCTGAACAGTAATTTTGTGTTTTTAAGGCATTTCTTAACACTTATTTGGAATCTTGTTGATAGATCTATTATGAATTTTGATGTACTATTATTGTGTATGAAGTCTTCAGTTTTATTTATGTAATCTATATTCTGTATTAGCACCACTGTGTTTAATTTGTCTGCTTTTGTAATGACAATGTCTTGGTTGTTTAGTTTCTTTTTAGTTGTTGTTGAGTTTTGTTTTCATTATTTTTTTGTATGTGAGTTGAAGAGATGATGTTTAGTTCCTTTACTATTTATTCTCTAGCCAGGGTTGTATTGACTTGCCTTCTGCTGCTCTTGTCATCCTGTGCAAGAATGTGTTCAGCTTCTATTATAGTGTTCTCCATAAATTTATTTTTATCTGTATATTTTAGGTTATGCTTTAGGCCTTTTTCCAGAATGTGCTGTATTTTGTTTGTTAATTGGGTAGAGTTTTTTGTGTGTTGTGCCTTTTTTACATAAATAGATTTAATTTCATTATTTATCCAAACAATTTCTGCTGTGTGCTTAGATTTCTGTGCTGATATGGAACTTGTAAGACGTCTGTCCTTTGGTTGATGGATATTAATTTTAAGTTATGGTTTGATTATGATCTGCTCACTTCAAGTAGTATACGACATTTATTTAGTAAGAATTAATTATAGTTCGAGGACCCGGTCGCCAGACAGTGAAACCAAAACCGTCCCCAGAAGTAGTTAGGAGAATAATTAATAAAGTTCATTAAGCAACATCAAGAAGAGTAATTTCGTTCATAGCATGTTTATTACGAAAAACACATCAAACACATGCGAACGGTTTGGCCACCATCAAATTTCAATGTATAGCTATCGAAACTTCTTATCCGAAAGATTGCAGAATTCTCGTGTTAAAAGGAAAATTACAGTTCATATCTTCTTCCCGCTAAAACATACTCCAACACAACTTAGCTTTCACTGTTCATTTATATACTGTTCAAACAATCAATTTTATAACCACAGTTCTTATTTAAGACATAAACTTCTTCTTACACACAGTGCAATACAGTAAAACACATTATACCGAACCTATATCGGCTAATGCCTATAATGCGTGAGCCGCGGTACGTGATCCGCTGTTTGCGACAATCCGTACACAACCATCACTAGCGGGCGACTGACTTTTGAAAATAATGTAGCTCTCCGCTCCAGAGATACTACTTTGAAGCGGCGGAAGGTAACTGTAATATCACACTCCCCAGCTACCAAATGTGATAATTGTTCGGGTTTTGTTTGATTATTTAAAAAAAACCGAAGAATTATCATAAGAAAAGCATACAGAAAATTTCATACTCTGCTACAAATACAAAGGTACAAAACCTAAGGTGGCCAACCGACTAGCCTAAGTTACATTAAATCACTGAGCATACACCTTAAAGAAATATGAAATACAAACAAAATCAGAAAACACAAAGAAAAATACAAGAAGTAACCACACGAAATTGTCATAGATTTTTTTTTTTTTTTTTTTTTTTTTTTTTTTTTGTGGTCACAGTTCTCAAGAAAATAAACTGAAAAAAACATACAACATAACAAAAATAATATTTTCGCTTCCACCGCAGGCTCTATGGTTGGAGTCCTCGGTCGCAACACTGGTAGAGGTCATTAACCTCTATAAGACTTGTTGAATCACTTCACACGCTACACTGCACTACACAAAGCCTACTGTTGTTGCTGCTGCTGCTTTGGCATTTTTTTCAGGCAGGGTATGAGAGTGGAAATGTGGATTTAGTTTACTGGCTTTAGCCGGAAAGAAATTAAAGATTTGTTCGCCGTAGTGATGAAGAAATAGGCATACGCCACATAAAAATTAGAAAAAAATAAGGATAAAGGGTGTCCCCTCCTTTTAGTCAGATAAATCTTCTAGTAACATTTTGTAGGGTTTAAGGGAAGTAACATTGAAAGTACCCCTGATATTTTGACCAACAGGGTACACTAATACATAGGAATTTTCCTAGGGCAGCTAGCAATCCGATACGGGCCTTCATACAAATACTTATCCTAATTTCTTTATTTATGCTAGAGGACTTAAAATGAGTCTGCGCCAGTACCAGATCACCCGGCTTATAGTCGATTGCCTTCCCTCTTTGATCATGCCGCTTCTTCCTCCTCTGAGCTTTCTTCTTCACTTTCGAGCTGTTGTTGCGAGTACATTAAATCCTCACTGTCCTTTTCGACCAATAATTGAGATAGCTGCACTTCTTCCTCACTAAGCTCATCATAGCAAATAAACTCCTGCACCTCTCCTCTTGAAATGATTCTAACTTGAACCGCTTCCTTTCCTTCTTCACAAATTTTGGTTTCATAACTTATATTCACTATTTTCCCTTCCGTAATAAATTGCAGACTATTTTCTTCCCAGTCCAGTTTAACCATTTTCTCGGCAAGCCAATCGACTCCCAGAATTAGATCAACGGTTAATTTAGGGATAACAAATGCTTTTATTTCAACCCTGTGTCCTCCAATCTCACCATCTACTCGAAATTGTTGGGTGATTCTTTTAATTTTACCCCCATTCGCTACCGTAACTGTCATTCCTTGTACCGAGTGTAAACATGCGTCAGGTTCATTCACAAGGATTTGAAATAGGCTTTCCGAAACACAGGATATGTCCGCACCAGAATCTATCAAGGCTTCTACTTGTCGTGATTTAAATTTCACCAAAACAGTAGGTGTACGGGCCTCCTTCCTCCTTAAAATTCCTTCTTCTTCTAACAAATCCTTTCTCGGGTCGTTATTGTAGACCAAAAAGACTTGTGATTGGCGAGCAGTTAGATTCGCTTCACTATTCAAATTTGAGTAGCAAGTGCTAGTAATGTCCGTTAATTGCTTGTCACTATATGGGGAATCTTCGTCCAGTCGCAACTTATTTTTACTCTTCCATTTTATTGACTTTCTGTCGATTCTTTTCACTTCTTCATATATCCGTGGCTGCTTCAGCTTCCCGACATCTGCTTTACAAGTTCTACAGTCTATTGGTATTGATATTTCCTTTCCATAACTCTCTTTAGTTGACAGAAATGTTCCGCATTGTTCGTATACCGCGCCAGCGGCTGCCGCGTACTTCAAATTATTTTTGGCATAGGTACCAACACTGTTTGCGCCTTGACTGTTACGCGTGTGTTGGCTACCGTCGCGCGCGTCGGGTGCGCTGTCATGAAATACATAAGACTTCCGCGCAACTTTAATCCTGTCCAGGCTTACCTCGCCTGTCTCCATTTTTTCCGAACCGTCAATTCCTATTAACATCATCTCATCCTCGCGTAATTTCCTTTGTTCTCTCCAAATGTGTTCTTGAATTCTTTCGTTTTCAATTTCAAAAATGTCATCTTCGCCTCCTCCTCTGATCTCAGATTCTTCGACTTCCATTTCCTGATCAAATTCATTTTCATCTTCTAACCCATCCGCCTTCAATTCTTTACTTGTACTGGTTAATAAAATTTTCTCGTATCTTGTCGGTTCCTCTTCAACTTCGTTATTGAATACTGTATCATATAGACATATTTCTGGTTGATCCTTTTTCCGCCTCAAGCCTATTTTTTCTTCTTTTACTAATAATACTTTCTCTGTATTTGGCCTCTTTTCTGCCTCTGCCGCTGGCGAAGCCTTCTCAGTGGCAGGCACTAGTTTAAATGTCTGGTGCGGTCTTCTGAGACCACGGCTACCCTCTATTCTTCATTTTGCGGTCGGTAGTTGTGATTCTGGAACCACCTATGAGATGTTCCTTCCTCTCTGTTTTCCTTTCGAACTTCGTCTTGCCGGCCTGAGTTTTCCGGTTCTTGCCGAAAATTTCTATTCCCTTCTCTTCGGTGGTTTTCCTGTCGGAATCCGTTATTTTGACAATGATTAGTGTTATGTTGTCCCTGGTATCTTGTTCTGTACATTCTTTGCTCTTGTACATCTAATCTTCCCAGCATATCTACAGCATCCTTTATGGAGCGGATCTTGTGGCTAGTAAGTATTAGCTGTGTCTGTTCCGGTAACCTAGCCGCAATCATTCGTACGTACTCTTCTTCACTATGAGGCTGGTCTAAGTATCGGCAAGATGCATAGCACCGCATAAAAAAATCGGTTTGCGATCCTCTTCTCAGGTCATAACGGTCACCGCACATTGATTCTGATTTTACGGCGATCTGCCGCTCTGTTGACCAGTAAAGATTCAAAAAATCTTCTTTGAACTGCTCAAAAGATGAAAATTCCTCCTCTAATTGCTCTGCCCACAGTCGGGGTCCTGCTCTTAAATGTTTTATTACCATATTAATTTTCTTCTCCTCACTAGCAGCCATAAAATGTGGAAAATTTTCGAAATTTTTAATAAACTTTACAGGATGGATGCTATTTCGGTCAGAAAATTCTTCCCAATCAATCTTTTCGTCGTAGCATTGAACAGGAATTACTGTGCCCTTTCCGGTTTCTTTGTATTTACAGAATTCTTCTCTCACTACACCCGGCACTTGTTTCAATACTTCTTGCTTTATAATTAGCGGCACCTGTACCTTCATTCTCTCGTCCCCAAATACGGCAGTTGACAATTTTAATTTCTCCAACTTCTCATCCAGCTGTTCCACCTCCGCAGTTATCTCTTTCATCCCAAACTTCACTTCCGCATAGCCCTGTCGGGTACCTTCTTGTAATGTTCGGAACTGTCCTTCGATCGTCTTTATACGGTGGCAGTGACTATCGCTTTTTTCTTGTAACTGCGCATACTGTTCTTGCAGGCGTCGGTTTCCTGGCGCAAACTATTAGTTTCACCCTTTAACTCATGTTTTAAATCGGAAAACTGGGTTGCTAAGTCCTCTGCTCGCATATTACACAAAGCACGATACTCTTCCATATCCTTACGTAATTCTGCTGTTTGGGATTTGTGTTCTTTCAGAGACTTAGAATGTAACACTTCCGCGTCAGTCTTTAGTTCAGCTATTAAATTATCGAGCTTGGAATCAAACGTTTGAGTACTTAACTTCAGATCTGAATCTAACTTTTCAAATGTATCATGTAGGATTTCAGTACTTGATTTGAGATCCAAATTTAAATTTCCAAACTTGGAATTTAAGATCTCAGAATTCGTATTTAAATTTTCAAACTTAGAATTTAAGATTTCAGTATTTGTATTTAATTTTTCCAATTGGGAATTTTGAATTTCAATATTCATATTCATATTTGAATTTAGTGAGCGCATTTATGCTCTCAGGATTTCCACCACCTCAGCGAGACATATACTACCGTCTCCTTCCGTACCCGGCATCATTATAAATTTTACACAGAAAACTGGATCAAAAAATATTGTAAATTCGCTTCTCGCGAATCAGACAACCAGACCACAACAACGCCGTAATACACGAAGCGCCAGTGGCTGCAAGCTATCTAGCTAAGCATGCCATTTAAAGAAAAATAAGGAAACAAAAGGTTGCACTATAAGAATAATTACAGGTGAAATTTAAATAATTGCTTTTGTCATCACTGATGACAAAGGAGAAGAAAATGTATTATCGAGTTAGGAGAGAAAAATCTTGTCCGATTTTCATCCTCGATATTTCACAGAAAAAAAGGAAAATTATCAGGAAAAAATTAGGGAATGATTTAAGCCTTCAAAAACAGCCAAATAAGCAGCGCACAGCGCGTCCTTAGCTTTCGGAGACGCTGCCCGACGATTCTTCTTTCTCCCGCCTTCGTCGTCTCGGCTGCCCAGCTCCGCGCCGAACAATGTGGAATATCTCATCGGCTGCTCTCCGACCAACCGCGCTGCCTTCCTCGAGTGGAACCTCTTCAGCAACTTTGAGTATTGTCGCTACAGTCCCGATTGTCGTCGTCGTTATGTCCCTAATTTTCCTTTTACTTTTGTGCATTTTCCCAGGGTTTGAGAAAAAAAAATGTCTCTCCTCCTAGTACTAATTTCTATCACAAAGTCCGTTACGCGTCGCCATGTAACACGTCTGTCCTTTGGTTGATGGATATTAATTTTAAGTTATGGTTTGATTATGATCTGCTCACATCAAGTAGTTTACGACATTTATTTAGTAAGAATTAATTATAGTTCGAGGACCCGGTCGCCAGACAGTGAAACCAAAACCGTCGCCAGAAGTAGTTAGGAGAATAATTAATAAAGTTCATTAAGCAACATCAAGAAGAGCAATTACGTTCATAGCAAGTTTATTACGAAAAACACATCAAACACATGCGAATGGTTTGGCCACCATCAAATTTCAAAGTATAGCTATCGAAACTTCTTATCCGAAAGATTGCAGAATTCTTGTGGTTAAAAGGAAAATTACAGTTCGTATCTTCTTCCCGCTAAAACATACTCCAACACAACTTAGCTTTCACTGTTCATTTATATACTGTTCAAACAATCAATTTTATAACCACAGTTCTTATTTAAGACATAAACTTCTTCTTACACACAGTGCAATACAGCAAAACACATTATACCGAACCTATATCGGCTAATGCCTATAATGCGTGAGCCGCGGTACGAGATCCGCTGTTTGCGACAATCCGTACACAACCATCACTAGCGGGCGACTGACTTTTGAAAATAATGTAGCTCTCCGCTCCAGAGATACTACTTTGAAGCGGCGGAAGGTAACTGTAATGTCACAAACTGTTCCTGACTTTAATGTTTACATAGTTTGGTGAGACATGATTCTGTTCAAATGATCCTATTTGCAAACAGAATAAACGATCCTGTAGGTCATGACGCTGGAGCAGGAATAAGTAATTAATGTACACAGAGATTATCCCTAGTTCTCTTTATGTCAGTTAACTGTACCCAATACACGTGTTCTATTAATTTCTAGCTACGAAAAACTTGAGTGGGGGGGGGGTGCTCTAAAAAATAGGCATATCGTAATAACAAATGTTTTTTTGTAAAGTTTTATCTATTGTCTGTGATTAATATGTTGAACAGTATGCACATATTCTAATGAAAGCCAATTGGATTTGTGACTGCGAACAGCAGGATTAAATAACTAATGTATTCAGAGTTTATCTGTAGTACTTTTTTATGTCTGAGAACTGCACTGATAAGACTTGTTCTACTAATTTCTAGCAACAAGAAGCCTGACTGCGGATGCTCTTAGAAACAGTCACGAAATGATAACGAGTGATTGCTGTAAAGTGGTACCTATTTTCTGTCATTAATTCTATATTCTATTAACGCCTGCTGTTGGTCATATCGCTGTGTACAGAAAGATTAAATAATTAATATACACTATTCGACAGTAAATTTGGCCGCTGCTGAAAATTTAATCACTCTCATTTTGTACAATCAGACATCAAATGTCATCCCAGAAAACAGTTAATGTAATACTGGCAAGGCCAATATCTGGTTAACCATTTTCCTTAAGATGACATTGAAAATAAGGCGCTAGAATTTTTCAGCAGGGGCCTAATTTTTTGTAATAGTGTGTACACATTGATTATCCCTAGTTCTCATTTAGGTCTGTGAACTGTACTGATTATAATTGTTACATTAAATTCTAGCAATGACTAGCCTGAATGATGGCGTTATTAATATCAACCACGAACTAACAACAAATGATGTCAAAAAGTGCAATCTATTTTCTGTGACAAAAATGTTGAAAATTATGCACATATTCTAATAAAATCTATATACTCATGTTTGTGTTACTGTGAACAGCAAGAATAAATAAATAGTGTACAAAGAGTTTGTCCGTAGTACAACTTTAAGGCAGAGAACTGCACTGATTAGACTTGATCTATTAAATTTTAGCAAAGACAAGACTAATAACAAATAATTTCTATAATGTTTTATCTATTTTATGTGATTATATCTATTGAACAGTGCGCATTAGATCCAAATAAATGCTTTTTACGCATCCCGTAGGTCATGTTGCTGTAACTGCAAGTATAAATAATTAATGTACACAGAAATTGTCCCTAGTTCTCATTTATATCTATTAACTGATCTCATTACGCATATTCTATTACATTCTAGCAATGACAAGCCAGATTGCAGGCGCTCTTAAAAGCAACCACGAACTAAAGATAATTGATTTCTATAAAGTGTTATCTATTTTCTGTGATTAATTCTGTTGAACAGTGTACACATCTTATATATACAATTCCATGTTTGTGAGTTTGTGTGTTTGTTCGTCTTCTATGCATTCCTATACCATTATTCAGATTGCAACGAAATTTTGGAGAGTTTTGGAGTATGCGTCTGCGAAGGTTCCTGTGAAAAAAAAATTCCAAAAAGTCACACCCTATTCTCCATAACACCCCATAATATAGGCAAAACCACATTTTTTATCCCATTTAGATAGGAATTTGTACACTTATACTTTAAAAAAAAAACAGAAAATATTGCCTACCTACGGTTTCCGAATATTCATCCCCTCTTCCCCTTTCCAACCCCATTACGTTTTTACCTAATATTTTAGGCAAACCACATTTTTTATCCCGATTTAGATAACAGTTTGTACACTTTAAAACAAACAGAAAAATACTGCCTACGTCTGGTTTCCGAATTTTGATCCCCTCTCCCCCTTTCCAACCCCATTACGTTTTTGCCCTATAATTTAGGCAAACCACATTTTTTATCCGATTTAGATCAGAAATTGTACACTTATACTATAAAACAAACAGAAATATACTGCCTACGTACGGTTCCCTAATATTCATCCCCTCTCCCCCTTTCCAACCCCATTACGTTTTCACCCCATAATTTAGGCAAAGTACATTTTGTATCCGATTTAGATAAGAATTTTGTACACTTATACTTTAAAACAAAATGAAAAATACTGGCTACTTATGGTTTTCGAATATTCATCCCCTTTCCACCCTTCCAACACCATTACGTTTGCAACCTATAATTTAGGCAAACCACATTTTTTACCGATTTAGATAAGAATTTGTACACTTATACTTTAAAACAAACAGAAAAATACTGCCTCCGTATGGTTTTCCGAATATGAATCCCCTCTCCCCCCTTTACACCCCTCATTACGTTTTTAACCCAAATTTAGGCAAACCACATGTTTTATCCGATTTAGATAAGAATTTGTAAACTTATACTTTAAAACAAACAGAAAAATACTGCCTCCGTATGGTTTCCGAATATTCATTCCCCTCTCACCCTTTCCAACCCCATTACGTATTCACCCCATAATTTAGGCAGAGCACATTTTATATCCAATTAAGATAAGAATTTCTAAACTTATACTTTAAAACAAACAGAAAAATACTGCCTGTCTATGGTTTCCGAATATTCATCCCCTCTTCCCCTTTCCAACCCTATTACGTTTTTACCCTATAATTTAGGCAAACCACATTTTTTATCCGATTTAGATAAGAATTTGTACACTTTTACTATAAACAAACCAAAAGATACTGCGTACTTATGGTTTACGATTATTCATCCTCTCCTCCTTTCCAACCCCATTACGTTTTTCCCAATAATTTATGCAAACCAAACTTTTCATCTGAATTAGATAAGAATTTGTACTCTTATACTTTAAAACAAACACAAAAATACTGCCTACTTATCGTATCCGAATATTCTTCCCCTCTCCCTCTTTCCAACCCATTACGTTTTATCCCATAATTTGGGCAAACCACATTTTTTTTATCTAATTTACATAAGAATTTGTACACTTATACTTTAAAACAAACAGAAAAATTCTTCCTACGTATGGTTTCCGAATATTCATCCCCTCACCCCCCCTTCCAACCCCATTACGCTTTCACTCCATAATTTAGGCAAAGTACATTTATTATCTGATTTAGCTAATAATTTGTACACTTATACTTTAAAACAAACAGAAAAATACTGCCTACGTATTGTTTCCGAATATTCATACCCTCTCCTCCTTGCCATCCCCATTTCGCTTTCACTCCATAATTTATGCAAAGCACATTTTTTATCCGATTTAGATAAGAATTTGTACGCTTATACTTTAAAGCAAACAAAAAAATACTGCCTACGTATGGTTTCCGAATATTGATGCCCTCTCCCCCTTTCCAACCCCATTACGTTTTACCCCATAATTTAGGCAAACCACATTTTTATCTAATTTACATAAGAATTTATACACTTATACTTTAAAACAAACAGAAAAATACTTCATACGTATGGTTTCCGAATATTCATCCCCTCTCCCCCCTACCAACCCCATTACGCTTTCACTCCATAATTTAGGCAAAGTACATTTATTATCTGATTTAGATAATAATTTGTACACTTATACTTTAAAACAAACACAAAAATACTGCCTACGTATCGTATCCGAATATTCTTCCCCTCTCCCTCTTTCCAACCCTATTACGTTTTACCCCATAATTAGGAAAAACCACAATTTTTATCTAATTTACATAAGAATTTGTACACTTATACTTTAAAACAAACAGAAAAATTCTTCCTATGTATGGTTTCCGAATATTCATCCCCTCACCCCCCTTCCAACCCCCATTACGCTTTCACTCCATAATTTAGGCAAAGTACATTTATAATCTGATTTAGCTAATAATTTGTACACTTATACTTTAAAACAAACAGAAAAATTCTTTCTACGTATTGTTTCCGAATATTCATCCCCCTCACCCCCCTTCCAACCCCATTACGCTTTCACTCCATAATTTAGGCAAAGTACATTTATTATCTGATTTAGCTAATAATTTGTACACTTATACTTTAAAACAAACAGAAAAATACTGCCTACGTATTGTATCCGAATATTCATTCCCCTCTCATCCTTGCCATCCCCATTTCGCTTTCACTCCATAATTTATGCAAAGCACATTTTTTTATCCGATTTTAGATAAGAATTTGTACGCTTTATACTTTAAAGCAAACACAAAAATACTGCCTACGTATGGTTTCCGAATATTCATGCCCTCTCCCCCTTTCCAACCCCCATTACGTTTTACCCCATAATTTAGGCAAACCACATTTTTTATCTAATATACATAAGAATTTGTACACTTATACTTTAAAACAAACAGAAAAATACTTCATACGTATGGTTTCCGAATATTCATCCCCTCTCCCCCCTACCAACCCCATTACGCTTTCACTCCATAATTTAGGCAAAGTACATTTATTAACTGATTTAGATAATAATTTGTACATTTATACTTTAAAACAAACACAAAAATACGGCCTACGTATCGTATCCGAATATTCTTCCCCTATCCCTCTTTCCAACCCTATTACGTTTTACCCCATAATTTAGGCAAACCACAATTTTTATCTAATTTACATAAGAATTTGTACACTTATACTTTAAAACAAACAGAAAAATTCTTTCTACGTATGGTTTCCGAATATTCATCCCCTCACCCTCCTTCCAACCCCATTACGCTTTCACTCCATAATTTAGGCAAAGTACATTTATAATCTGATTTAGCTAATAATTTGTACACTTATACTTTAAAACAAACAGAAAAATACTGCCTACATATGGTTTCCGAATATTCATCCCCTCTCCTCCTTTCCATCCCCATTACGCTTTCACTCCATAATTTATGCAAAGCACATTTTTTATCCGATTTAGATAAGAATTTGTACGCTTATACTTTAAAGCAAACACAAAAATACTGCCTATGTATGGTTCCCGAATATTCATCCCCTCTACCCCTTTTCCAACCCCATTACGTTTTACCCTATAATCTATGCAAACCAAACTTTTCATCTGAATTAGATTAGAATTTGTACACTTATACCTTAAAACAAACAGAAAAATACTTCCTACGTATGGTTTCCGAATATTTATCCCCTCTCTCCCTTTCCTACCCCTTTACGTTTTAATCCCATAATTTAGGCAAACCACATTTTTTATCAGATTTAGTTTTGAATATGTACACTTATACTTTGAAACAAACAGAAAAATACTGCCTCCATATGTTTTCCAAAGCGCATCCCATCTCACGCTTTCCAACTGTAAATGAATGAAACGGCAGTTTAAAATTTATGTGTAAATATTTTTTCATTTAATCTATGTGCCTACAAAGTCCAGCAATAGTGAAGCATTGCCGGGTCACCTAGTATTCTAATAAAAACTATAAACGCTCCTATAGGTCATGTCGCTGTGAACAGAAAGAATAAATATTTAATGACATGGAGGTAATACATAGTTCTCAATTATGTCAGATAACTGTACTGATTACACTTTTTTCATTATATTCTAACAACGATAAGCTCTTAAATACCATCACGAACTAATAACAAATGATGTGTATCAAGTGTTATGTATGTTCTGTTATAAATGAAGTTGAACAGTATTCACATATTCTAATATAAACTATTTTCGCCACCGGTAATACTAGTCACTGTGAACAAACAGCAAGAATAAATAATTAATGTTCAAGGACGTTATCTGCAGTTGATTTTTCTGTCAGAAAATTGTACTGATTAGACTAGCAACGACAAGTTTGAATGAGGGAGCTCTTGAAACCAAACACGAAATTAAAAATAAATGTTGTCTATAAAGTGTTATCTATTCTATGTGATAATAGATGTTGGACAGTATACACATATTCTAAATAAATCTATATACGCCTCCTGTAGGTATTGTGACTGTGAAGGCAAGAATAAATAATTAATGTACACAGAGATTATCCCTTTTTCTCTTTTATGTCTGAGAACTGTACTGAAGCAATCATGAACCAATAAAAATTATATCTATAATGTGTTTTCTGTGATGTATTGAACAATGTGCATTATATCCTGATAGAAGCTAAAAACGCATCCTGTAGGTCATGTCGCTGTGATGAGAATGACTTAATAATTAATATACAAGGAGTTTTTCCATTGTTCTCGTTTATGTCAGAAAACTGTACTGATTACTCTTTTCATCTGATTCTAGCAACGACAATCCTGAGTGCGGGTGAAATGAAAATCAATCATGAACTAATAACAAATGATGGTTGTAATGTGTTATCTCTTTTCTGTGTTTAATTCTGTTGAAGAGTATGCACATAATCGAATAAAAGCTATTTCCATAACGATGTGAACAGCAAGAATAAAAAGTTAATGTATACAGAGGTTATCTGTAGTTCTCTTTCTTTCAGATAACTATAATGATTGCACTTGTTATTTCATATTCCCGAGTACTGGGGCTCTTTAAAAAATCATAAACTAATAACATCGAATGTCTATAATGAGTTGTCTATTGTCTGCGATTAACTGTATTGAACAGTATGCTCAAATTCTAATAATAGCTAGAAACGCTCCTGTAGCACATTCCACTGTAAAAAAAAAAATAATAATAATTAAAGACATGGAGTTAATCCGTAGTATTCTATTATGTAAGAAAACTGTACTGATTACACTTGTTACATTAAATTCTAACAACGACAAGCCTGAATGAGGGCGCTCTTAAAAACAAACACGAAATTAAAAACAAATGTTATCTATAAAGCGTTATCTATTCTATGAGATAATTGATGTTGGACAGTATGCACATATTCTAAAAAAAATCTATATCCTCCTCCTGTAGGTATTGTGACTGTGAAGGCAAGAATAAATAATTAAAATACACAGAGATTTTCCCTTGTTCCCTTTTATTTCTGTGAACTGTACTGATCATAATTATTATATTAAATTGTAGCAATGACTAACCTAAATGATGGCGTTCTTAAAATCAACCACGAACTAAAAATAAATTATTTCTATAAAGAGTTATCTATTTTCCGTGATTAATTCTGTCGAACATTATGCACACTTTGTAATAAAATATATTTACACCTACAGTAGGTCTTGTCGCTGTGAACAGCAAGAATAAATTATTAATGTACACAGAGTTAATCCGTAGTACTCTTATTTGTCAGAGTACTGTTTTGATTAGAGTTGTTCTATTATATTTTAGTAATGACATGCCTGAATGCAGGCACTCTTAAAACTAATCATGAACTAATAACAACTGTTGTCTATAAAGTGTTATCTATTATTTGCGATTAATTCGGTTGAACAGATTTCACATATACTAATAAAAGCGGTATTCGCTTTTTGTAATGTAATGTCGCTGTGAACAGCAAGAATAAATAATTACTGTACAAGAAGGTAATCTGCAGTTGTCTTTTATATCAGAAAACTGTTCTGATTACACATGATCCATTAACTTATAGCAACGACAAGCTTGAGTGCGGCTCCTCTTAAAAACAATCATGAACTAATCACAACTATTGTTTAATATTTGCGATTTTTTCTGACGAACAGTATGCATATATCCTAATAAAAAATATAAACGCTCCTGTAGCTCATGTCTATGTGATTTGAAACAGTAAGTAATTAATGACATGGACTTAATCCATAGATATCTTTCATGTTGGAAAACTGTACTGATTCCACTTGTTTCATAAATTCTAGCAACGACAAGCCTGAATGCGGGTGCCCTTAAAAACAAGCAAAAGAAGTTATAACAAATGACAGCTATTAATTTTTATATACATTCTGTGATTAATTCTGTTGAACAGTAAGTACATATTTTAATTGCAGCTATATACGCCTCCTGTAGGTTATGGCGCTGTGAACAGTAACAATAAATAATTAACGCACAAGAAGTTTATCCACTGCTCTCTTTTATGTCAGAAATCTGTACTGATTACAGTTGTTCCAATAAATTCTAGCAACGACACGCCTAAGTGCGCTGACAATCTGCCTGCCGAGCTCGAAAATCTCCGCCACACCTTAATGCGGAATGGATACCCGATTCCATTGATAGAACGGGTATTTCGAAAAAAGGCAGATAAACGTAATATTTAGCAAGAAGAAAAGCCTAAATAGCTTGCCCTCATTCCGTATGCAGGTAACATCTCTGGGAAAATCGGCAGGATTTTTGCACAACATGGGATACAGTGCATTTTCCACCCTCCTGCCAAAATACGGGATTTGCTGCGTCCTGTGAAGGAAGATTTGGGTTTAAAAACACCGGGAGTCCATAGCATACCTTGCCAATGTAGCAAGTGTTATATCGGCCAAACCATCCGTACCATCAAGGCCCAGCGCAACATCCCGCTGTTTCAACTAGATAAATCTGCCGTGGCACAACACGTGATGGAAAATGGTCAAAGCATGGATTTCTATAATGTGAGAGTTCTGGGAATCCGTCATTAAAGAAGCAATTGAGAACGTCTGAATGATTATAATGTGAACAGGGACTTGGTTCTATGGCTCAGAGACGCTTGGAGCCCTGATTTTGGCATTCTAAAACAATCAAGTGTTTCGCTGACGGATGATAGGAGAGTGGAGGAGCCCCATTCGGAGCTCGTTTGATCACCCTGGGACTTTGAGCTCTGAAATTCTTCATAGAATTATTGGCACCACCTTCTTCTCTGCTAGACTGGATGCGAGTTTATCTTTTCATTTGGTATTTTCTTTTATTTTGAGCCATAGCTTCGACTTCATTCTTTTTTTTTTTATTGTATTTTATTTATTTTTAGTTTTTTATATTTTGTCATTATTATTTTAATTTTTTTATCTAAACGCTCACTTCGCGTCTGTACTTAAGCATCCACATATTCACACACACTCTGATATATCTCACACGCGCCAATTAAGCACTAACAGATTTTACTTAGGCTACTATTATTGTACACACAAATTTCTGGTTAATGTGCATTAACAATTTTTAGTTTATATATGTAGCACATGTTATCCTGCTTATATATTTTTAGTTACATTCAAATTCATAGGCGTACATACCTACACGCACCCATATACTTTTCCAAGTGGCATACATTTTTGCTCAGATACTAACAGAATTTTTAGTTTGTGATAGAGTGCACATATGTTTTTTATCTGAACTTAAAACATCTTCTTTTTTTCATTTTAACTAACATTTACTCCATTCTCATACATTATTATGGGAAACACACTATCATTAGTTTACAGACAGGCGTGTTAGGGCATTTGCTCATTCAATACCTCCCTTAAATTACTTCATTAGTAGGCAGAGTGTTTTCATGTGTGGCTCTTGGTCTGGATCATATTGGGCGAGTGTTCTGATAAGGAGGTTATCGCTGTTTTATGCTTCGCGTAGAAAACTCTAGCCGCTTGTGTGTGCCGCTCTTGGAGTTTCGGCATTCCCGCCACAATGTGGAGTTCTTCACTCTGGAACTGGAGTGGCAGGTGCAGCGCTCTCTTCAGAGCTGTATTCTGCAGACTTTGTAGGCGGTCGATGTGCAAGATGACCGTGTACGCCCAGACTGGAGCGGCGTACTCCATTATCGGCCTCACTAACGCCTGGAGGCTACATGTGAGGGGGGGGGGAAGCATGCTGTTTTGGTTTAGCACCGCATAGATTGCTCCCAGTCTCAGCTGAACTATTCGACGCGTGTCCTCGACGTGCGGCTTCCAAGTCAGTTTGGTGTCCAAGGTTATACCCAGGTATTTTGCCCTTGTTACACATGGGATGTTTTCACCTAAGAGTTTGAGCATCGGCTGTTCCTTCGTGCGCCTCCGAGTGAGCATGATGGCTTGGCTCTTTGCGGCGTTTATTTTTACCCTCCACAAGGTGGCCCATTCCTCTATATCGTCAAGTGACGCTTGCAGTCAGTGGAGGACCGGCGTCGGGCAGTGTCGTCGGCGTATAGAGCCGTGCTGGCTTGTTGCCACATAGGCAGGTCGGCCGTATATGGTATACATTACGGGGCCGAGCACAGTGCCCTGTGGGACACAAGCGCGGATGCGTCTTTTTGTTGAGCTGTTGTTTCCCTAATCACAGTGAACATCCGCTGGCTTAGGTAGCTCAGATTATCATTAGGTAGGAGCCCAGCACGCTGAGCGTTGCCATTTTGTACAGCACTCGTATCGAACGCTCTTTTATCTCGAGAATTTATAGGGAGCCATCGTCCGACCCCATCTACACCTGGGTCTGTAGCTGACCAATTACCGACAAGGATAAAAGAACCGTGGTTGTAGTCTGTCATCAGAAGACCTAAATGCTCCCTATGAATTCTCGAGATAAAACATTATGATTAATGGTATGAGGAGTTCTGGTAGTTCACTGGTTAAGGTGCTTGCAGTAAAAATATTCGCTGCTCCGGTCTCGGGTTTGAATCCCGGCAGGAGCCGGAATTTTGAGAGTTGTTTTTGATAATATGAGTTACGCCAGGACGCTCCGTGGTTCGGATTCGACGTTAAACTGTAGGTCCCAGAGGAAAGGAACTGGCGGTCCTACCTCTGACACAATGGCTTAGTATGCCTCCTTAGCGGGGATCCAACCAACCTTCGGATTGTAAAGTTAAGTTTATTTAATTAATAGTTGTAAATGTTGAAGGACAATACTTCAATATACATTGCTCACTTTAGCAATGGGTAGTAAAATTTGGATGACGCGATGTGAACAGTTATATTATGTGAACATTGACACGTGTACACCATCTTCTTTCCATTGAATAACAACCACTGCATTCTGCATTAACTGATGGATAGTAGGATGGCGCCGACGGTGCTTTTTTTTTTTTTTTTTTGATGGCTGTCTCAATAGCATTACCCAGCCCCGCTACGATTTGTAGCTTTCTCTGTGGTTTCGCTAATGGTAATGGATTTTATTTTATCGAACTGAACACTTTGGAAGAAAACCAGCTTTGACCGTAGTGATTACGGCCTTTGTGGATATTCATATTCGTTCGATAGCTTACTGTTTTCATGTGGTCAGTTGGCGATCATTCCCATAATCAGTTGTGTTAACAACTTGACGATTTTCCCTAGCTGATTTGCTCGTCTTGGATCGTGATTACAGCTTTGGTGCCCATGTTGGTCATTTGAGTTGGTCGTGGGATGATTATTGAAGTGACTTGATGACCATCTCTGAAGTCCTTCCGGTCTTCCCATTCGTTGGGAGTGACTGGGTTGGCGCTGGCGTTGACGGCTTCTGATGGCTCCTTGAAGCTTTCTTCTTATGGAGCATCCCCCACATCTGGCGGCGTGGTCAGAGCCACAGTTTGCACACGTCAGCGTTGCGTCACGCGGACGTGTGCAAATCAAATTGTTATGTCTCCTTTCGTAACGAACGCAGCGCACTTGATTGAGACAGTCAGAAGCTTGATGCCCGAAACCCTGGCAGCAAAAGCATTGATGTAACATTGCCAACGGTCTCCGCTTCTGTGGCCTGTTGTTGGAATTCAGTATAGTCCTTTTCATGACTTGGCTACTGGCCGGGGCGGTGGACGTGGTTGCCTTATGCTCTCTCCTGCCTGGTGCAGGGCGCGAGGACGAATTGTCATCTTGGAGTGTTCCCTCATACATGTTGCAGGAGTCTCTTGGAGTAGCTTCCTTTTGTGAATACCCGTTGTAGAATACCGAGTGCTTTCTTCGAAGCACATGTTGTATCTTATGTTCCTAGTTTGTAGGAATTTGTTTATTTCTTCGAGGTCCCCTTGGCTCATACAGGTGACAAGCAGCTGGGTTTGTGCCACTGAGGCTTCTCTTGACGGAGGACGATCTTGGTGATGTATGCTTCTTTCCTGTGTGCACGAAGTCCCCGCGATTTGACGTCAACGAGGTCTTTTGTTCCATCGCTTCCTCTATATTGTTGCTTGGGCTCCGGAGGTTGTGGAGCGCTCGAAGGGGGTCTGCAAAGTACTCCTCCTCCTTGAAGTTCTTGGAGAGGACGAGTGTTAGTTTAACATTGCGAGACCAGTCATTCTTTTTTGAGATGATGGGCTTGGAGTTTAGTGCTTGTGCCGGATCCGAGAGAGTTTGCTTGAGTTTCTTAAAGCTCTTGCTAGGAATATCCCACGCATACAGCATTTTCCCGGCTTTGAGTCGGAGCTGCACTTGGAGTTCAGATTCGTTGGCGTAATAAAAAATCCAGAATTTCCTCGGTGTGATGGGCTTGAACTTGTACTTATTGCCTGCGCTCTTCCAGTAGAAGTAAATTACGTTCTCCTCTTTCTTGAAATCGTCGTGGTCAAAGAGAGAGGCTTTTGGTGATGACCATGATATCCACGATGAATCGTTCGCTCCAGACACATCCGACCAGGAATCCTCTTGACGATTCGAAGCAGTGTATTCGTACTGAGCGGGAAGAAACCCATGCGGAGTTCACGTAATGTTCTGCTCTATGATGGCTGGTACAGAATACTGAGGGGAACTTTATACATATGCCAACGTCTCAGCATTACCATTCCAGTTCTACGTCTCTGGCGTCTTTCAATTTCTTTTGGAATTTTTCTGTTAGATTAAATATTTCGGTATTAATTAAGGGAATATTTATCTCGTTATGTAGAGTTTCATTTGGTATATATCTAAGTGCGTTTAGGATCATTCTTAGACATCTCTTCTAGAGTAGCAGGATTTGTTGTAGATTGGTTTGGCTTGCCAGCCCCCATATCTGGAATCCGTACGGTAAAAATGGGAGAGTAACCGATTTGTATATTCATATTTTTGCATTGAACTGTAGGTTGCTGCTTCGTAATACTGGTGAAAGGTTGGAATTTATTGCTAGTCCTTTAGTTTTCCTATCGATGAAATGTTGCCTTAAAAGTAATTTGTTATCCAGTAATATACCCAGGTACCGATGTTCTTTAACCCAGCGGATATATTGGTTCAAATTTTTTTAAATTCTTGTTTATTTCCGGGCTTTTTTGTGAAATAGATTCCCGCACATTCAGATCCGTCTGACACTATCAACAGCTAGTTCCAGAGCAAACCATTTATAGAAACAGAATGGAATCGGGCATTGTAGTCAGCCAATCAGAGGATGATATTATCCTGGCCGGCTGCTGTTCCGGAATCCAGTGCAGTACTAGTTGTTCTTTGAAGTACAATAGACCTGATGATATCGGCAGAGTAAGCCGCCGCAAGCTAGTCGTTTGAAAATACCATCCGGCGGCAAACCAGTGAAGATTTCATGTCAGAGAACTATACTGATTACACTTGTTGTATTAAATTCTAACAACGACAAGCCTTAGTGCGGGCGCTCTTAAAAACAAATCATGAACTATTAACAAATGGTTTCTCTAAAGTTTTATCACTTTTCAGTGATTAGTTCTGTTTAAATGTAAGCACATATTCCAATAAAATCTAAATACGGCTCCTGTAGGTCATGTCACTGTGAACAGCAAGAATAAATAATTTATGTACACAGGGTTTATCGACCGTTTTATTTTATGTCAGAGAACTGTGATGATTACAATTTTTCTATTAAATTCTAACAATGACGATCCTGACTGCTGCTGCTTAAAAAAAAATCATGAACTAATAACAAAAGGTGTCAATAAACTGTTATTTATTATCTGTTATCAAATCTATTGAACAGTATGCCGTAATATACTAAAATTTATATACGCCTCCCGTAGGACAAGTAGCAGTGAACAGCAGGTATAAATAATTAATTTTCACAGAATTTGTCAATAGTTCTATTGTAGATCAGAGGACTGTAATGATTACACTTGTTCTATTAAGTTCTAGCAACGACAAACCAGAGTGAAGGTGCTCTTGAAAAACAATCACGAACTAAAAAACAAATTATGGCTATAAAGTGTTATCTATTTTATGTGATTAAGTCTGTTGAACACTACGCACATATTCTAATAAAATCTATATACGCCGACTTTAGTTCATGTCGCTGTGAATAGCAAGAAGAAATAATTAATGTACACAGAGTTTAACCCTAGGTCTATTTTATGTCAAAGAACTGTACTGGTTACTTTTGTTCTATTAAATTCTAATAACGACAAGCCTAATTGTGGGCGCTCCTAAACAACAATCATGTACTATCAACAAGTGATGTCAATAAAGTATTATCTATTTTATGTGATTAATTCTGTTAAGCAGAATGCACCAATTCTACTAAAATATATAGTCGCCTCCTGGAGATGATATCGCTTTAAACAGCAAGAAAAAATAATTTGGGTACACAGAGTTTATCCCTGATTCTATATTATGTCAGCCATCTGTACTGATCACTCTTGATCTTTTAAATTCTAGCATGCACAAGCCTGATTGAGGGCGCTCCTACAAACAAGCATAAAATTATTAAAAAATGATGACATTAAAGTGATATCTATTTTGTGTGGTTTATTCTATTGAAGAGTATGCACATATTTCTACAGAATGTAAAGACTCCTCATGTAGGTGTATCCGCTCTGAACAACAAGAATAAATAACTGATACACACAGAGTTAATCACTAGTTCTCCTCTATATCAGGGAAATGTACTAAATACCCTTGTCCTATTAAATTCTATCAACGACAAGCCTCAGTACGAGCGCTCTTAAAAACAATCACGAACCAAATACAAATTACGTCTATAAAGTCTTATCTATTTTCTGTGCTTAATTCAGTTGATCAGTAGGCACATATTATAATAAAACGTATATACGACTCTTGCATATTATTTCGATCTGAACATCAAAAATAAATAATAATTGTACACAGAGTTTATCCCTAGTTCATTTTTATATCTGAGAACTGTACTGATTACACTCGTTCTGCTTAATTGTAGCAACGAGAAACCTGCGAGCAGGCGCTCTTAATATTCATAAACTGCTAACAAATTATATTTATTGCCTGTTATCTATTTTCAGTGCTTTTCTTCTATTGAAGAGTATACATACATTTCTATAAAATGTATCGACTCCTCATGTAGGTATAACCGATGCGAACAACAAGAATAAATGATTAATGTACAAATTCTAGCAAGGACAAGCCCGGTTGCGGGCACTCTTAAAAACATTCATGAACAATTAACAATAGATGTCAATAAACTGTTATTCATTGTCTGTTATTAGATCTGTTGAACAGTATGCACATAATCTAATAAAATTAATATACGCGTCCCGTAGGATATGTCGCAGTGAACAGCTGGTATAAATAATTAATATACACAGAATTTATCCATAGATCCATTTTAGATCAGAGGACTGTACTGATTACACTTGTTCTAATAAATTCTAGCAACGACAAGCCAGAGTGAAGGCGCTCTTTAAAACAATCACGAACTAAGAACAAATGATGTCTATAGAGTGTTACCTATTTTCTGTGATTAGTTCTGTTGACCTGTAGGCACACATTCCAATAAAATCTATACATTCCTCTTGTAGGTCATGTCGCTGTAAACAGCAAGAGTAAATAATTAATGTACTCAGAGTTTATCCCCAATTCATTTTTATGTTTGAGAACTGTAGTGATTACACATGATATATTAAATTGTAGCAATGACAAGCCAGAGTGAAGGCGCTCTTAAAAACAATGACGAAGTAAATACAAATTACGTCTATAAAGTGTTATCCATTTCCTGTGCCTAATTCTGTTGAACAGTAGGCACATATCCCAATAAAATCTTTATATCCCTCCTGTAGTCATGTCGCTGTGAACAGCAAGAATAAATAATTAATCTACAAATTGTTTATCTCAAGTTTTATTTTCTATTAACGTCTAGCAACGACCATGGAGGAAGGAAATATGTGGAGGAGAACTGACATTAAATCTGTGAAGCAGGCTCTAAACTTTCGCGCATTCGCAGTGGCGGCAGCGGCGATATTGCGATCCCAAACAAAGCCAATGTTCACATTGTGTTAGATGCCATGATTATTTCATTTTGTAATGTGTTTAAGTGTTTTATAATGCCATCTTGTGTTGCATACGGTTGCACAAATAGGCATGAGAGGAAATAATCTGGAAAATCATTTCATGAGTAAGTTGAATTCTAAGTATCGTTGTTGAAGTGTGCGGTAGGAATTACTAACTTCGATGCCTGTCTATAAATATTTAGTCATAGCTCTCAGTGGGATGACTTTGTTCTCAAATTTTTGTTGGTGTAGTGTAGAAAATCAGCATTTGGCACATAATAGACTAGCATTACTTTTACGAGTGTTGAAAATGAGATTTAAAGGGGTGTGTCCTGGTAGCATATCAACCCAATCCCAGTATATCCCGAAAACTAAGCAAGATATCGAAAAATTTACTATGCATTTTCGATTTGTCTCGTCGTGTTACATAAGAATCGATCATTAAATTTTACTTTCGCGAAATATTTCTTCTGCATTTCAACTCAAGACACCTCACTTTTGATACAGTATATCTCGAGAGCTAGGCGAGATACAGAAAAATTTGATTCTTAATTTTTTCTTTGTCTCATCTTTTTAAATAAGAATCCGACATCAAATTTGACTTTGACTATTTTTTTTTCTGACTTTCAACCAAAACCATTTCACATTTGAGACAGAATATCTAGAAAACTAGGTATGATATAAAATTTTTTATTTGTTATTTGTCTCATCGAGTTACATAATATTCTATAGCCAGATTGCGGCGTTACGTTTATGCTAGAGTCCACTTGAGGTTTGTGTACATATACCCCGTGTCTATATGGGATCGGCCTAGCCCCCCCCCCCCTCCTCCTCCTCCACCCGGCTTCATTTCAAAGCGTGGTGAAGGTCTCTTGCGTCGACTCCATATTTTTCCATCCTCCATGGCAACGACACGCTACAGTGCGGGCGCTCCTATAAACAACCATAAACTAATAAAAAATGAAATCTATAAAGAGTTATCTATTTTCTGTGCTTTCTTCTGTTGAACAGCTCGGACATATTTCTATAAATTGTATAGACTACTCATGTAGGTGTGGCCCATGTGAACATCAGGAAATAATAATTGATGTATACTGATTTTATCCCTAGTTCTCGGTTATGTCAGTGAACTGTATTGATTAGGCTGGTTCCATTTAATTCTAGCAACGACAAGTCTGGTTGCGGGCACTCTTAAAATCAACATAAACTAATAACAAATGTTGTTTACAAAATGTTATCTATCTCCTGTGCTTAATTCTGTTGTTCAGTAGGCATATATTATAAGAAAATATATATTCGTCTGTTGTAGTTTATGACGCTGTGAACTTGAAGAATACAAATACACAGAGTTTATCCGCAGTTCTCGTTTATGTTCGAGAATTGTACTGACTACACTTGTTTTATATAATCTTGGCAACGACTAGGCGGAGTGCGTTTTTAAAAACAATCATCAACTAATAAGAATTGTTGTCTATAAAGTGTTACCTATTTTCTGTGTTTAATTCTGTTGAACAGTAGTCATATATTATAATAAAATATATTACGCCTATTGTAGTTCATGTCCCCGTGAACAAAAGGAAAAAATAAAAATTGTGCAAAGAGTTTATACCAAGTTTTATTTTATATCAGAGAAATATACTGATTACTCTAGTTCTATAAAATTCTAGCAACAACATGCCTGATTGCGGGCGCTCTGAATTGGGTAGACCGGGGGATTGCCGCCACCCGGGGCACTGCCACCACTCCCGGTATACTAGTCAAGGACACCGGTTAGCCGGCCAGACAGCTCCTGACTTCTAGCGAACGATGCTACAATTAATGCCCGGAGTGGATGGCAACCATTGCGCGCGTTGTTTTGGTTTTACAGTGACGAACGTTGTTTTGAAGACGTTTGATCTTATTTTTACACTTTGTTTAAGCTGAGGTATGTACTTTTAGTTGTTACAATGCCTGCATTTGCTATGAGTAACCTTAAACTAGTTATTTTAGCCTATATTTTAATCAACAATATCTATCACTTCCATTTGTTTTGATGTTTTTAAATCTACGTTTCTTTCATCTTGTCGGATCGGGGTTATGACGCCACCTCTCCAGGGATGATGCCGCCATGGTAGCGGCATTACCCCCGGACGCGTCTCTCCACTGAATAGATCAAAAACAATTTTTTTAAAGGAGTGAAAATGCGCAAAAGTAAACTGTGCTTAGTATACACTTTTTTGGAAATCTTCGAGGGATTTAGGAGAAGGATACATTTTGTGATGTGTGAGTTAATACTTTTTTTTACTTACCAAGTAATATTATGTATAGCTTTGAAATGTTGATATTAATTAATTTTGAATGGAAATAAATTTTGTATCTACTATATGGTTCCTTCATTGTATTTTCCAAAAAAAATGTTGGATGAACATGATTCAATAAGATGAATTTTAGTTTAAATTAATTATAATATCAATTTAAGTTAAATAAAAACAGTTTTTTTAATATAATTAATATTACATAAGATTTTTTAAATTTATTTATTTAATTGCAATGGAGCACACGCTGCGGTGGCAATTTCCCCACACACCTAACTTCCCCCTATCCTGTACCCACCTATATTTGCCCTCTACAAATTTTTACTTTAAATTCTTTTAACGTTTTCGGTAAGTAATTCATCATTCCCCTTGCTAACTCATTATTTATTCAAATGAGAATGGGCTTTATGGGATCATTAAATTTGCAGTTTCCAATTACCAACTATTCTATTAAACTACGAGGGGAAGTAAAAAATAAGGTTCCCACATTTTTTTCAGGGTTAAGACATTTTTTATTGCAATAAATAAGTACACCATCTGAAAGCTTGTATTTCAAACTATTTTTCTACATAGTCGCCAGATCTTTCAACACATTTTTTCTGACGAGTTATCCACTTCTGAAAACCCGCTTCGAAGAATTCCGCCGCCAGGCCGCCGATGTACTTGGTGACCGCTTTCCTTCACCTCTTCATCTGTACTGAAGCGTTGTCCAGCCAAGTGTTGCTTCAATTTCGGGAACAAGTGGAAATCTCTGGGAGCAAGATCAGGGCTGTAGGGGGCATGATCAAGCAATTTCCAGCCGAATTTGTCCAGTAGGGCGGTGGTCTGTCGAGAGACATGCGGTCGCGCGTTGTCGTGGTGCAACCTAATGCCCTTGCTCAGTCTTCCTCTCCGGCGATTTTGGATGGCTCTTTTGAGTTTCGTTAGCGTCTCGCAGTACCTGTCCGAATTTATTGTGGTCCCTTTAGGCATAAACTCGGTAAGCAAGACGCTTTTTCGGTCCCAAAACACCGTAGCCATCACTTTTCCTGCGGACAGCGTCTGCTTAAACTTCTTCGGCCTCGGCGACCCGGGATGGTGCCATTGTTTCGAGTCTTCTTTTGTTTCCGGAGTGACGTAGTGACACCACGTTTCATCTCCCGTAATAATGGAGTCCAAGAATTCTTCATTATTCTCGGCGCATTCTCGAAGAAAACCCTCGGCACACTTGACGCGATTGTCTTTGTGGGTTTCTGAAAGCATATGCGGGACCCACCACGCACACACCTTGCGATAACCAAGTTTTTCGGTCAAAATGTTGTCGATGGTTTTTTTCACAAACCTCAGGAATCTGATCAGCCAGCTCCAGAAGCGTTACACTTCGATCCTCGAGGAGAATGCGCTCAATCTTCGCAACGACTTCGTCGGACACCGATGACCTCCCGCTCCTTTGCTCGTCGTGAACGTCCTGTGCGTCCTTCGGAGAACTCCCTGCACCATTTGCGGACGTGCTGGACGCTGATGCAAGCTTTGCCATAAACTTCTTCCAACTGTCTATGAATTTCAATAGGTGTAAGCTTCTTCGCGTTTAAAAATCGAATCACTGAACGGAATTTCACACCTGGCAGTGACGGCGATTGCGGGCTCCATCGCGGATCGCTGTTAGACTTGCACTAAGCTTCGCCGGTTTTTCTCCAGGTAGTTGGAATGGAGTAGGGGGGGAATCAACAATGAAGGCGGTGTTGCCGGATTTCTCCTAGTATCTCGCGCGGCCAGTGTACAGCGTTGGGAACCTTATTTTTTACTTGTCCCTCGTAATTGTTTTATGTAAATTATGAATGCAAAAAAATTAAAGCTTTACATATATTAAATTAATAATTTTTGTCTTAGTTTTCCAGTAAATAAAAAAAAAAGAATAAATGTTTTGGAATAGGCCTACTAAACGTTTTAGTGTGTGATTAAAATTTTAGTTTTTATGCTACTTATTATTTTGGATAGTTAACACAATTTTTTCGTTTATTTTCTAGATGCATAGAGTTCATAAAAGGTTTACCGATAAGGCTAAATGGTCTGAGCAAGATTTGAAAGTAGCTTTGCAGCATGTGTCTGAAAAGTGAAAAGTGTTGCTTTATACTTCAATATTCCACGATCGACTCATCGTGACAGAATAAAAAATAATGAACAATCGACTCCTGCCATGGGCAGAAACCCAGTTTTTAACAGGGAACAAGATGAAATATTGAAGGACAGAGTTTTTACAATGGTAAGCCTATTCTATGGAATTACAATCACAGAATTAAGACGTATGGCATTTGTGATGGCAGAAGACTTAAATATCAAACACAATTTTAATCGCACAACAAGACTGGCCGGAGAGGATTGGGTGAAAAGAAGCCATAAGATTTCTCTAAGAAAGCCCTCTGCAACAAGCATGAACAGGGTAATGGGTTTTAATAAAGAAGAAGTTGATATTTTCAACCATAATATAGAGTATCTAATGGATAAGCATAGTTTTGAACCGACACGCATTTTCTATGTGGATGAAACCGGAATATCTAGTGTTTAAAAGCCTGTACATGTCCTTGCACCTAAGGGGAAAAATCAAGTTGGAGGAATCCCCAGTTGGGAGAGGGGCCGTATTATCACAGTTGTTTGCGTCTGGCTCACTCATACTTCCATTGTTTATCTACCCACGGAAAATAATTTCACCGTTGTTGGAATGGGGGGGGGGGACCCGCTGGTTCAGTATGTACCTGTTCCCATAATGGCTGGTCCAAAGAGAACATTTTTTTAGATGGGCTCAAGAATTTTCAGAAAAACGTGCATTCTTCGATGGAAGAACCTGTTCTACTTATCCTCGATAACCTTGGGAGCCACGTGTTCCTGTAAAGCTATGAATTTTGTCGTGAGTACTGTATTCACATGCTCTCAATCCCCCCACATACGATATTCAACCGCTCGACGTCTCATTTTTTGCACCTGTGAAAAAGCATTCAATAATGAGTGTGACAAGTTTATGAGAGTAAGAACCTACAAGAAAATCACTCCTTTTGACATAGCATCAATCTTTTAGGACGCTTATATGTCAGTTGCAACAATAGAGAAGGGTGTGTAATCGTGTAATAGAGAAGGGAGTATCAGGATTTCGCTGCATTGGGATATTTCCAGTAAGCACAAATACCTTCAAGGAAGAAGATTTCTTCCCAGTTCAACATCTGGAGCCAATGTGCATCGTTGATCCAGATGACACACAATCTGAAAATCAAGAACAGGCAGAAAAGATAATCTTGGAAGAATCTGGTGAAGAAAATAATCTTGTAAATGCGAGAAACACCTCTGAATTTGTGTTACTGGATCTAGAACCTTGCTCATCAAAGAACATTCAGGAAGTTTCTTCAATCACTAGAAAAGTTTCCACCAATTCTAAAATTGGCAGCAGAAAGGTTAGCGGAAAATTCTGAAAGAAAAGGTCACTCGTCAATTCTAACGGGAACGCCAATGAAGGCAGTTTTGGAAGAAAAAGTAGCTAAAAGAAAGGAAAATACATTGAAAAAGGAACAAGCCAAAGAAAATCTGCAGCTAAGGTTTTGGGAATATCCATCAAAACTGAATCCAAGGGAAGGAAAGAAAATGCAGTGACAACACGGGAAAAGAAAATGAATAAATCTGTTAAGAAAAAGGGCAAGCGACTTTTTAGTTTTGAAAACTTTTCAGATGACGAGGACAACGACGTCAAAAAGTTGTGTGACGACAACAATAATGATGACCTTCTTGATCCAAGTGATCCAAACGTTCAACTTTGTGCCACATACGATAAATATGGATCCAACGAATTGTGGTACAGATGCACTTGTTGTGACAAGTGGGTGCATTCAGAGTGTAACGATGCTGAAACAGCTGAAAACTAAATTTGTGATTTTTCAAATTTTAAAAAATCAGATAAATTTTAAATACACGGTTTTTTCACTAGTATAAACCATAAATGTCATTTACTTTTGCTTTTCTATTCCTATATTGTAATGCTAATTGCATATGAGATTTTCAATAAATTTTCCTTCTTAGTATTTTAGTCATATTGGCCAGTGGTGTTATTACCCCAGGTTCGTGGCGGAATTACCCCAGCTCCCTGGGTAATACCGCCACAGTTCAGAGGTTAATGATTTAATTTTTAGTGGCTATTTCCTTTAAAGATTTATTGATAGCAAATTTTGTATATATTCTTAAGATTGCGTACTATGTTCCAAAAATTGATCTAGCTTTGATGATGATAAAAATTGAAGTTCCTTAAGGTGGTGGCATTCCCCCGGTCTACCCTAACATTCAAGAACCAATACCAAATGATGTCTATAAAGTGTTATATATTTCCTGTGATTAATTCAGTTGAACAGTATGCACAGATTCTAATACAATCTATATACACCTCCTATATACACGGCTGTGAACAGCAAATATAAAAAATTAATATACACATAATTTATAATAAGTTTATCTTTTATGTCAGAGACCTGTACTGAATACACTTGTTCTATTAAATTCTGGCATCGACAAGCCTGAGTGCGGGCGTTCTTAAAAACAAGTAAAGTCTATAAAGTGTTATCATTTTCGGTGATTAATTATTTTGAGCAGAATAAACAAATTGTAATAAAATTTACATACACCTCCTGTACGTAATGTCACTGTGAAAAGTAAAATAAATAATTAATGTATAAAAGGTTTATCCCTAGTATCATTTTATGCCAGAGAACTATACTGAATACACATGTGCTATTAAAACATAGCTACGACACACCTGAGTGCGTGCGTTCTTAAAACCAATTATAAACTACCAAATTAATGATGTCTACAAGGTGTTATCTATTTTATGTGCTTAATTCTGTTGAACAGCATGCAAATACTTCTATAAAATCTATTGACTCCTCATGCAGGTTTGGCCGCTGGGAACACACAGAATAAATACTTAATGTACAAATACTTTATTTCTACCTCACTTTTAATTAAATAAATCATGGGAACCGTATGCACATATGCTAATAAAATCTATATACGCTCCTGTAGGTCACTGCGCAGGGAACAGCATGAATAAATATGTGCACAGAGTTTATCCCTAGTTCCCGTTTATATCAGAAAACTGAACTGATTACACTTATTCTAATCATTTTGAGCAACGACAAGCCTGAGTGCGGGCGCTATTAAAAACCAATCATGAACTAATAACAAATGATGCCTATAAAGTATTACCTATTTATTGTAATTAATACTGAACAGTAAACCCATATTCTAATAAAATCTATATACGCCTCCTGAACGTCATGTCCTGTGAACACCAAGAATAAATAATTAATGTAGAAAGAGTTTATCCCTAGTTCTCTTTTATGTAAGAGAACTATACTTATTACACTTGTTCTATTGAATTTTATCAACGACAAGCCTGAGTGCGGGCGCTCCTATAAACAAGGATAAACTAATAGAGGAGGATGTATATAAATCATTATACAGTTTTTGTGCTTTGATCTGTTGAACAGTAGACAGATAATATAATACAATATGTATACGCCTCTTGTAGTTCATGTCCCTGTGTACGGAATGAAAAAATAATTAATGTAAACATAGTTTACTCCTAGTTCTTTTATGTCTGAGAACTGTATTGACTACACTTGTTTCAATAAATGCTATCAATGACAAGCCTGAGTTGCGTGTGCTCTTAAAATCATTCTTATACTACTAACAGAAGATGTATGCATATTTTATCAATTATCTGTAGTTAATTCTAGACAACAACACTTATTGCAAGTATTTGTATAAAATGTATCGATTTCTCATGTAGGTGTGGCCACGGTGAACAACAAGAAAAATAACTGACGTACACAGAATTTATCGCTAGTTGTCTTTTATATCTGACTTGGGGACCATCAGACCTGTTCAGAACGAATTTCGATCCCCCGAGTAGATGTTGGAGGATATTTACTCCATATGTCTGTCTTATAATTATTTCTTCAAAATGAGCCCTGGGTATCGAGAAATTAACGCGGAAACATAAGTGAATACTTTTAAATATTATAATGTTAAAACCATGTTTTAAAGTTTCAGTGTGGTGTATGCGATAAGGCGCCAACTTCCCATTTTGCGAACCCTGGTTCAAATCCCCATACTGCCAAAAAATTTTATTTCTTTTTTATATGCAGTAATCATTGAGCATCGATTTTATTTCATTTAAAATTCATTTACGAATTTTTATTACGCGAAATAACAGACATTATGTTAGTTTCAAACATTTACATGCTACCACCACTGCCCGGAAATAAGTATAACTGTGGTAGGGTGGAAGAATCCCGACCTTATGGCTGTAATATATATACATTACGATATTAATTGTAGAGATACAAGTATAGAAACGATGAACATGTTTCATTAAAAAAACACACAAACAATAAACTTATCCCAACAATTAACAATGAACTAATGATTTTCTAAAAAAAATAAAGTTGGTACTATATATTCTGTAATATTTTGTTTTAAAAGTTATTTCGCATAATAAAAATTCATAAATGAATTTTAAATGAAATAAAATCAATGCTCAATGATTACTGCACAAAAAAAAGAAATAAAAATATTTGGCAGTATGGGGATTTGAACCCGGGTTCGCTAAATGGAAAGTTAGCGCCTTACCGAATTCAGCACGCTAAAACATTTAAACAATGTATTAAAATTATAATATTTAAAAGATATTTACATATGTTTCCGCGTTAATTTCTCGATACCTAGGATTCGTTTTGAAGAAATAATTGTAACACAGACATATGGAGTAAATACCCTTCTACATATACTCGGTGGATCGAAATCCGTTCTGAACAGGTCTGATGGTCTCCAAGTGAGAACTGTACTGATTTCACTTGTTCTATTAAATTGTAGCAAATACATGCTTGAGTGCGGACGCTCTTAAAAACAATCATGAACTAATAACAAATGATGTCTATAAAGTGTTAACTATTTCCTGTGATTAATTATTTTGAAAGCTATGCACATATTATGATAAAAGCTATATAGCCTCCTGTAGGTTATATCGCTGTCAACAGCAGGATAAAATAATTAATATATTAGTTTATATTTTTATTTATCAATCTTGTTTCATAGATCCCTGATGAGGAAGGACCTCTGGGATGTGAAACATGTCATGGTTAATACACATAAATACAATATGTGTCATAATCATAGAAAAAACATGTATATGTTCCAAAGACAATTAAAGGGAATAACAGTAAACATTAATTTTTACAACTGAATTTTGTAAAAGTCATATTCAATATAATTAATTAATATTTTCAAATTCCTGAATGGGATAGAAGCAGTTGCCAATAAGATAATCTCTCAGTGTTTCTTTAAATATATTTTTATTATCTGCAGTCTGTTTTATACTCGTGGGAAGTTTATTAAACAGATGTATACCAGAATAATTAACTCATCTTTGTACTAATGTCAGAGATGTTTGTGTTTTGTGCAAGCTATCTCAGTTTCTCGTATTGAAATTTTGTACCTGTGAATTAGAAGTAAACAGGTTGATATAATCTTTGACAAAGCACATGAGAGAATATATATACTCAGAATTCATTAAAAGAATATTCAGTTTTTTAAAAAGTTTTCTGCAAAAATTCTTGGTTGTACCCTACACAACATCCTAAAAGATCTTTTCTGTGCAATGAAACTTTTTTACTTTGTAAAGAGTTTCCCCCAAAAATTATGCCTTATGACATCACTGAATGAATATATGAGGAGTACAACTTTTTTTTTTTTTTTTTTTTTTTTTTTAAATTCTGGACCTACTGTTAGAGAAAGTTTTCGTATTGCAAAGGTGGCACTACTTAACTTCAGTAGTGAAGTGATATGTATATTCCAACAGAGTTTCTCATATATTTTAATATGAAGGAATTTTATACTCTTTGTTTATAATACTGAGTTATTTTTATAGCTTACTTGTAAATGTGGTTTGTTTTAAACCTAATATAATGTGTTTTTCTTCAAAATTTTATTTTAATTAATTTCCTTTAACCAATTTGCTGCTTCATTATGTACTTCACTTACATTAAATCCTAGATTGCTGTTTGGTGTTTTTCTCACAGTGAGTTTAGTGTCATCTGCAAATAAAACACTCTATGTCAGATAAGTTTCTAGGAAGGTCATTGATGTACAACAAGAAGAGGAGGGGTCCTATGACAGAACCTTGTGGAATTCCATTTTTTATTTTCCCCCAGTCTGATGAACCACCTTTACTTAGTTTAGGATAAAAAATGGAAACTTTTGCATTCGACTATCCATGTGTAATTTTAACCTTTTACCTGCGGTTCCATAAATACCATAGTATTCCATTTTCTTCAAACGTAAAATGCTTTTGCTAGATCACAAAATATTCCTACAGAGATTATTTTATTATTCAGTTCCTTAAATGTGTTATTTAAAGATGAATATATGGCCATTCTATAGATGATACTTTTTGGAACCCAAATTGTGTTTTAGTGAGGATATTAATTTGTTAAACATTTTTTTTTTACTCTACAGTACATGACTTTTCCAAAAATCTTTGAGAATCCTGAAAGTAATGAAATGGGACGATAGTTATCTACACATGTTGCTTCTCCTTTTTTAAACAACAGTTTTACAACTGCATAATTTATTCTATATAGAAACACACCTTGCATTACTAATGTGGGTAAGTACACGACTGATACAATATGAACATGTTTTCAGTAATTTACTTGAAATATTGTCATAGCTGAAAGAATTATTAGGTTTTAATTGTTTCATGTGTATTTATTTCTGAGGCTGTTACTGTTGGCAATTGCATTTCTACAAACTTATTTGGGGATGTGGTCTCAAGAAGCCTTAGCGCTCTATAAGGGGATTGCTTTTCTATGCCTAATTTCTCTACAACTGAAGTAAAGTATTTGTTAAATATTTCACAAACTTCCCCTACTTCACTATGAAAAGTACCATTTTGTTCTATTTTTATGTCTTTCGAGTGGTTTTAAAATTTTCCTGTTTCAGTTTTTATTATAATCAATACAGTTTTCATCTGAATTCTCTATTTTATCTGAACAATGCCTGTTCTTGTGTTTTCTTATTACATTACGTAGTATTTTAGAATAAAGTTTATAACGAGCTTTCAGTGTATTGTTATTTGATGGTCTTACTTTTAACCACAGGTCACTTTTTCTTTTACAAGATGCTCTAATACCCTTTGTTATCCATCCCTTACCCAGTTCATTATTTGGAGTATTGACAACTTTCCGTTTTTTGAAACTTCCTTCGAAAAGTGTTAGAAATATATTGAGAAAGGAATCAAATTTTACATTAAAAACCTGTGCATGGTACACTTCTGACCAGTGTTCATTATTTAAGGAATCTATAAAATGTTTTATATTGTTTTCATTAATATTTCTTCTAAATAACCAACTTTTTTTTATCTGTTTAATAGTATTTCTGGACTTTATATTTAATAGCTGGGCATTATGATCTGAGAAACCATTTATTACCGGAAGTATGTGATAATTATTGTATTGAGAAATATCCTTAAAAATTGCCAATTGCAGTCCTGCTATCATTTTGTTTTCTAGGATAAAAATGTACAAGTTTTTATTGCTGTGTTTGATAAAGTCAACAATAAAATCTTCACATAAAACTATTTGTTTGTTATTTTTGAAATATAGTGGCAAAGACTCTAACTGAGATAAAAACAGTCTAAAATTTCCTAAAGGGGGCTCTGTAAATTGTTATTACTATGAGCTCTTCCTTACCATATTCTAGTACAGTAACACAGCATTCAAAGTGTTGTTCTATATATTACTCACTTACGTCTACACTGTTGCATTGAATATTACTTTCAACAAACATTGCAACTCCACTTTTCTCCATTTTACATCTACAGAAATGAGAACTTAGTTGATAATTTGGGATGAACAGCTAAGAAATTCCTTTGTCAGACAAATGATGCTCAGATATGCACAATACAACTACATTGCAATTTCTGGAATTTTTAATCTCTTCTAGGCATAAGTTTATGTCATCAGTTTTACTAAATATTCCCCTTATATTTTTATGGAGAATAGTGGTCTGAACACTTTGATTCAATATATTTAAATTGTTTACATTATTATTACATACTGGTATGTCAGATGGAATGTCTAATTTCAGTAAGTTTTGATCAGGAGAGACGTTAAATTCTTTTGGACATCTTAATACATTTATTTTATTTACCCTAAAAAGGGCGCGACTTATCACCACTTATAACAGTAATACCTCTTTTACTCACTTGGCAACCCCGATCTCATCAGCAATAAGAAGCGAAAGCATCCTTTTAGTTCTGAGATTCAGATGGAGTCGATGGCGAGTATAACTGTCCTTACCCATGTAGGCCAGATCTATCAAACGAATGTGTGAATTTATTGGCTGCCAGAGAACTCTTTCCATCGATGCATTTGTACACCTAATGTTATGACACATCCAGAGTTTATCATAACGCTCAAGCAAACCAAAAATCCTACATTCGTCTGAAGCGTGTTCCTGGAAATGTGAGCAATGTCTACCTCAATTGAATATTTAAAGTCCTTTTCAATACTATTTCCTGGTCCCCCTACAAATACAATACAAACCTCATTTGAGAAATCTTTCTCTAAGTCTTCCACATTTGGTACAACACTTCCAAAATCTGCCTTAGGTTTGGAAATACTGCAGACTTCATAATCTGGCCCCAAGTCAGACTGAACCATCTCACTGATTCCCCTCCCATGACTGCTTCCAAGTAGCAGTACCTTCCTACGCTTACATACCCCCTGAAAAGTTCTCCATTTTACTTTACATGATCCCAGATGGTTCAGTCCAACGTTACAGTTCTCAAAGACACCATCTAGATAGTCCAAAGGCCGAAACACATTGGATATCTCCAGCTGGAAACCATCAGACGGACAGCGTTTCCTAGCTCTCCTGCCAGAGCTGACTTCCCTGCACTCATTGTTCTGCTTAAACTTAAGAACTGAGTTTTCTGCATTCAGGGCCTTTAAATCCCTCTCTGCAGGTGCCAGATCTGACTGGAGCTTCAGAATCCGCTGCTCCTGATCCTTAATTCTGCAAGTGTGACAGTTCCAGGCAATGCTGACACCAGAGTCACTATTAGTTACATAGCTGCACCTCCAGTGAAACAAGCCACCGCAGTCTCCGTACGTCACTCATTCTCTTACTGGTCTTAGGCAATTTCCACACTTAGTATAGATTATGATACTTTCAAAAAATTAATAACTTAGGAGAATAAAAACATGAAAACATTTACTTGGAATCTTGTTGTTGGATCTGTTATGAATTTTGATATACTATTATTGTGTATGAAGTCTTTAGTTTTATTTATGAAATCTGTATTCTGTATCAACACCACTGTCTTTCCTTTGTCTGCTTTTGTAATGACAACCAGTTCAATTAAACTCTTGCAACGACAAGCCTGACTGCGGGCTCTCTAAAAACAATCTTGAAGTAATAACAAATGATAACTGGAGAGTGTTATCTATTTTCTGTGACTAATTCTGTATACGAGAATGCACATATTCCAATAAAAACGCTCCTATATGACATGTCGCTGTGCACAACAGGAATAAATAATTAATGTACACAGAGATTACCTCTAGTTCCCTTTTATGTCACTTAAATATACCCAATACACGTGTTCTATTAAATTCTAGCATCGAAAAGCTAGAGAGGGCACGCTCTTAAAAAGAGGCGTAACGTATAACAAATTTTGCTTGTTAAGTTTTATCTATTTTCAGTGATTAATTCTATTGAACAGTATGCACATATTCTAATGAAAGCTTTATACGCCTCCAGTAGGTCTTGTCACTGCGTACAGCAAGAATAAATAATTAATGTATTCAGAGTTTATCTGTAGCTCTTTTTTAGTCTGAGAACTGTAATGATTAGACTTGTTCTACTTAATTCTAGCAACGACAAGCCTGTCACGAAATGATTAAGAATGATTGCTATAAATTGTTACCTATTTTCTGTCATTAATTCTGTTGAACAGTATGCATATATTACTCCTGTCGTTCAAATCGCTGTCTACAGAAAAATTAAATAATTAATGTAAATCACTCTCATATTGCACAATCAGACATCAATGTCATCCCAGAAAACAGTAATGTAATACTGGCAAGCCAATATCTGGTTACCATTTCACACGATGACATTGATGTCAGATTGTGCAAAATCAGAATGGTAGAATTTTTCAGCAGCATCCTAATTTATTGTCATAGTGTGTACACAGAGAATATTCCTAGTTCTCTTTTATGTCTGAGAACTGTACTGATTATAATTGTTACATTAAATTCTAGCAATGACTAACATGAATGATGGCGCTCTTAAATTCAACCACGAACTAAAAACAAATGATGTCAATAAAGTGTAATCTATTTTCTGTGACAAAAAATGTTGAACAGTATGCACATATTCTAATAAAATCTATATACTCATGTCTTGTCGCTTTGAACAGCAAGAATAAATAATTAGTGTACAAAGAGTTTGTCCTCAGTACAATTTTAAGGCAGAGAACTGTACTGACTAGACTTGATCTATTAAATTATGGCAAAGACAAGCGTAGGGTGCGGACGTTCTTAAAAGCAATCATGAACTAATAACAAATCATTTCTATAATGTGTTATCTATTTTCTGTGATTATATCTGTTGAACAGTGTGCATTATATCCTAATAAAAGCTATATACGCCTCCTGTAGGTCATGTTACTGTAACTGCAAGAATAAATAATTAATGTCCATAGAAATAATCCCCAGTTCTCATTTATATATATTAACTGATCACATTACGCATGTTCTATAACATTCTAGCAACGACAAGCTAGATTGCAGGCGCTCTTAAAAACAACCTCGACTAAAAATCAATGAGTTCTATTAAGTACTATCTATTTTCTATAATTAATTCTGTTGAACAGTTTGTACATATTCCAATAAAATCTATATACACCTCCTGTAAGTCTTGTCGCTGTGGACAACAAGAATGAATTATTAATGTGCACAGAGGTCATCCCTAGTTCTCATTTATATCAGAGAACTGTTCTCATTACCCTTGTTGTATTAAATTCTAGCAACGACAAAACTGAAAGCAGGCTCTCTTAAAAACAAGTATGAACTACTAAAAAAATAATGCTATAAAGTGTTGTCTGAAATATGCGATAAATTCAGACGAACATTGCACAAATATTCTTATAAAAACTATAAGCGCTATTATAGGCCATGTCGTTGTGAACAGAAAGAATAAATAATTAATGACATGGAGTTAATTCAAAGATCTCTATTATGTCAAATAACTGTATTGATTACACTTTTTTCATTAAATTCTAACAACGATAATCATGTATTAGGGCGCTCTTAAATACCATCACGAACTAATAACAAATGATGTGTATCAAGTGTTCTGTGATATATGAAGTTAAACAGTATGTATATATTCAAATAAAATTATTTTCGCCTCCTGTAATACTTGTCCCTGTGAACAAACAGCAAGAATAAATAATTATGTACAAGGACGTTATCTGCAGTTGATTTTTCTATCAGAAAATTGTACTGATTGGACTAGCAACGACATGTTTAAATGATGGAGCTCTTAAAACCCAACTCTAAATTTAAAACAAATGTTGTCTATAAAGTTTTATCTATTTTCTGTAACAAATGATGTGGAACAGTACTCACATATTCTAAAAAATATCTATATTCGCCTCCTGTATGTCTTGTCACTGTGAACATCAAGAATAAATATTTGGTGTACACACACTTTACCCGTAGTTATCTTTTAAGTCAGAGAACTGTTCTGATTAGACTTGTTCTATTATATTCTAGCATCAACAGCCCTATACGGCGGATACTTTTGGCAGCAATCATGAACTAATTACAAATCATGACTATAATATTTGTTCTCTATTTTCTGTTCTTATATGTAATGAACAGTGTGCATTATATCCTAATAGAAGCTTTATAAACGCCTCCTGTAGGTCATGTCGCTGTTATCAGAATGACTAAATAATTAATATACAAGGAGTTTTTCCATAGTTCTCGTTTATGACCGAAAACTGTACTGATTGCACATGTTTCATATAATTCTAGCAACGACAATCCTGAGTGCGGGTGAAATGAAAATCAATCATGAACTAATAACAAATAATGGCTATAATGTGTTATATATTTTCTGTGATTAATTCGGTTGAACAGTATGCACATAATCGATTAAAAGCTACTTCCGCCTCCTGTAGGGCATAACGATGTGAACAGCAATAATAAATAATTAATGTATACACAGTTTATCTGTAGTTCTTTTTTTTGTCAGATAACTGTACAATTTTCACTTGTTATATCATATTCTAGCAACGACAAAAACGTGTGCAGGAGCTCTTTATAACATTCATAAACTAATAACATCGGATGTCTATAATTAGTTGTCTATTGTCTGCGATTAACTCCATTGAACAGTACGCTCATATTCTAATAATAGCTATAAACTCTCCTGTAGCTCATGTCGCTGTGAACAAAAGTAATAAATAATTAATTATATGGAGTTAATCCATAATTCTCTATTATGTAAGAAAACGACACTGGTTACACTTATTACACTAAATTCTAACAACGACAGCCTGAATGAGGGCGCTCTTAAAAACAAACACGAAATTAAAAACAAATGTCAATAAAGCGTTATCTATTCTATGTGATAATTGATGTTGGACTGTAAGCACATATTCCAAAAAAAAAAAAAAAAAAAAAAAAAATCTATATACGCCTCCTGTAGGTATTGAGACTGTGAGCGGCAGGAATAAATAATTAATGTACTTAGTGTTTGTCCGTAGTTCACTTTTATGCCAGAGAACTGTACTGATTGGACTTGTTTTATTTAATTTTAGGAACGACAAGACTGAATGAGGGCGCTCTTAAAAACAGACATGAAATTAAAAACCAAAGTTGTCTAAAAAGAGTTATCGTGTATATATGATAATTGATGTTGGACAGTATGCACATATTCATCAAAAATCTATACTAGCCTCCTGTAGGGATTATCACTGTTAACGGCAAGTATAAATAATTAAAGTACACAGAGATTATCCCTTGTTCTCTGAGAACTGTACTGATTATAATTGTTATATTAAATTCTAGCAATGACAAACCTGAATGATGGCGCTCTTAAAATCAACCAAAATAAATGATTTCTATAAAGTGTTATCTATTTTCAGTGATTAATTCTGTTGAACAATATGCACATATTGTAATACAATCTATATATGCCTCCTGTATGTCTTGTCGCTATGAACAGCAAGAATAAATTATTAATGTACACAGAGTTTATCCGTAGTACTCTTATTCGTCAGAGTACTGTTTTGATTAGAGTTGTTCTATTATATTCTAGTAACGACTTGCCTGAATGCAGGTACTCTTAAAAGTAATCATAAACTAATAACAACTGTTGTCTATAATGTGTTATCTGTTATTTGCGATTAATTCTATTAAGCAGAATGCACATATACCTATAAAAGTGGTATTCGCCTTTTGTAATGTAATGTAGCTGTGAACAGCAAGAATAAATAATTACTGTACAAGAAGATAATCTGTAGTTTGTCTTTTATGGAAGAAAACTGTTCTGATTACACGTGATCCATTAAATAATAGAAACGACAAGCTTGAGTGCGGCCCCTCTTATAAACAATAATGAAATAATCACATCTATTGTATATAAAGTGTTATCTAATGTATGCGATTAATTCTGACAAACATTATGCACATATCATAATAAAAACTATAAACTCTCCTGTAGCTTATATCGGTGTGATCAGAAAGAATAAATCATTAATGATATGGAGTTAATCCATAGATGGCTTATATGTTGGAAAACTGTACTGATTCCAATTGTTCCATAAATTCTAGCGACGAAAAAACCTGAATGCGGGCGTCCTTAAAAACAAGCAAGAACTAATAATAACAAATGGCAGCTATTAAGTTTTATATATATTCTGTGATTAATTCTGTTGAACAGTATGCACATATTCCTATGAAAACTATATATGCTCCTGTAGCTCATGTCACTGTGAAAGGCAGGAACAAATAATTAAAGTACTCAGAGTATATCCTTAGTTCTCTCTTATGTTAGAGAACTGTACTGATTGGACTTGTTCTATTTAATTATAGCAACGAGGCCAATATTGGCCTTCTACCTATCATTCGGGAGGACCGGGGTTAAACTCGGTTCGGCCATCCTGTCTGAGGTTTTCCGTGGTTTCCCTCAGACACTTAGGCGAATGCTGGGATGGTTCCCTACAAGGCCACGGCCAACCTTCCATCCCCCTTCCCTCCCCGTAGTAGTAGATAGGCTGAAAAGAGTCCCCTATGACTCTCCAGCAGCCCGCCTCCCAGCCTTCTGCTGGGAGGAATGAAATGTAAAAAAAAAAAAAAAAAAAAAAAAGCCTAAATGATGGCGCTCTTAAAAACAAACATGAAATTAAAAACAATTGATATCAATAAAGCATTATCTATTGTAAGTTGACAGTATGCATGTATTCTACAAAAATCTATATACGCCTCCTGTAGGTATTATCACTGTAAACGGTAACAATAAATAATTAAAGTACAAAGAGATTAACCCGAAAACTGTACTGATTATATTAAAATCTAGCAATGATTAGCCTCAATGATGGCGCTCTTAAAATCAATCTTGAACTAATGACAAATGATTTCTATAAAGTGTTATCTATTTTTTGGGTTAACTCTGTTGAACAGTATTTACATATTAGCCACAAAGCACATCAAAAATGACTGTTTAATTATGTGTTCTGGCAATTAATTTCTTTTTAGTTTTTTACCTGAATTAAATTACTAAAAAGAAAAGAAAAAAGAAAAAACTACATGCCCTCTGCTGTAAAATCAAGTGCCAATTCTAATAACAATCTATCAAAACTGCCGCTAACATCTCGAAAGTTAAAGCTTTTAACTTACTTAAATGTGATTTTAACGAATACTTCTACATAAACTAATAGACCATTAAATAAGTCTAAGCAACTTATAAATATATTCTGTCAGTTAATTTATTGGCGGATGCTTAGAAATGTTATTAAATAACGGGGGCATTTCTCTGCAGTAGCTTAACTAAACAGAATTGTTAGAAAATAAAGCTCACTGTAATTTATCGTCCATTGTGCTGTAGCAAAAAGCTTCAGTTATCAATTTGGTGCAGGTTGTATTTCAGCCTAAGAACAATATCCGCTAATATTGCTGATAGTAAAGCAAATCTTCAATCACGCGCGAATTAATACATTCCCTGTATCGCAACACAGTGTCATCATGCATCACGATATAAAGTTGATCCCAAATCTTCACGGGTTCCGACACCTTTCTTTCTTAATAGCTGTGATGAAGATTGATATTTTAACCACTGAGAAAGATTACATCGGCTGAAATAATGACCCCAGTGAGAACGAAGGATGTTAAAAATAAAGCGTAACCACTTACACTACGCCACGTAATATTTAATTGTGGTTTAGGCCGCATAAATGGCTATCAATTTGCAACTTCTTTCTTTCAAACCATGTAATTATTTCAGTAAAAAAAAACTGGTAATTATTATACCAATTTAAGGGCTAATAATTTCAATAATAGGACAAAGTTTAAAATATTTAAAAAAAGAAACTAAATTATTCATACCCTCAGACGTAACATCAATTGCCATTGTAATTCTGATCCATGCCAAGTAATACTTTAACCAACTTAAATGTAAGCATCTAATGATTGACATGTCGGTATTAACGCAATATATACTTTTATTTCAGTGTTCTGTAAGTTAATTTATTCACTGATGCTTGGAAATATTATTAAATACCGCGCATTCCCACGAATAATAACGTAAAGCGTAACGTCATAGATTGACGTCATCTCGTGACATGACGTCAGTGTGACACTTGCCTATTATACTAATAGATTCCAATAAAACTTCTATACGCCTTCTGTAGGTTTTTTCACTGTGAACAGCAAGAATGAATTATTAACACTAGAGTGCACGCGCGGGCTACACATGTAGCCCAACGTGTAATATTGTCGTATATTTTTTAAAATTAGCACAATACATATTAATCGTCCCGTGTATTCCTCAAGTACTATCCCCCAACCCCGCCAGTAGCGTGCCATCTCTCGTGGCACACGGACTTCTGCATAAATTGCCCTCGAAGTTGATGGGCTACATCTGTAGCCCGCGCGATCGTTGGAGGAAGTTAATTATTTAATATGCAAGTGACAAAATTGAGGTAAATATGATATATTTTCTGTAGTAATACTAAAAGAAGTAATGTGTACAACTGTTTTTAAAGGGTGTTGTTTGTGTTTGTGGATTTTTCGTGTAACTTTATTATGTGTTGGTCACTTTTAGTTGGCGGATAATGTGAACGATGCTCAAATACTAAAATGATTGCTGGAGGATGACAAAACGAAATAAGGTATTTCTGATGTTGTCTACCCTCCACAATCATGCCAAAATTGACGATTCAACTGGTAATGCTCAAAAACCTGATATCATAGCATTTTATAACAACACAAAAAACGGCATCGATGTTTTTGATAAAATGTGTAAACAATACGACGTTACCCGGAACAGTAGTCGATGGACTCTCATGCTGTTTTACAATTTTGTAAATATGGCGGGAATAAACGGTGTTGTAATATATTAGATGAACAACTCTGATATGAAAGTAATCCGTCGTCAATATCTTCAAGAAGTCGGATTCGATCTTGCAACACCTTCTATAGAGCGTCGTATATCCCAGAAAAATATACTAAAAGGTATAAAACTGAAAGGCAGACTACTTCTAGGACTGGCAGATCAACCCCCGCAACATAATATGCCTATTGTGGGAGGAGTTGGTCGATGTTCTTTCTGCAGCAGGGCTCAGGACCGCAGTACGCGCAAGCAACGCAGCAAATTTATTTGTAGCGAACATCAGGCAGTCGTCTGTCCTGAATGTATGCCAACAGAATGATTTATTATCAATGACTTTGATAAGTGGTTCAATTTTATAATAAATATTGCGTTTCTAAATAAAAATAAGATCTCAAACCTTCCAAAAACAGCTGATTTTTAAGAAGTTTATGTTTATATTGCAGATTATAATTAAGAAACAAAATTTTGTCAATTATATAAGTTATTATGATAAAAATAAAGATGTTTAGTAATTATTTACTCTGATTTATATATTTTTTGTCCGATTCCGAAAATTAATTATCCCATAATTGGGCTACGCCTGTAGCCCGCGCGTGCGCTCAAGGAGTATTTAAGGGCGCGTGCACTCTAGTGTTAATGTAAAAGAGATTGTCCGTAGTACTCTTTTAAGGCAGAGAACTGTACTGATCAGACTTGTTTCATTAAATTCTAGCAACGCGAGCCTAGAGTGCGGAAGCCGTTAGAAGCAATGATGAAGTAATAACAAATCATGTCTATAATGTGTTATTTATTTTCTGTTATTATATATGTTGTACAGTCCTATAAAGCCGTATACGCCTCCTGTAGGTCATGTCGCTGTGAACTGCAAGAATAAATAATTTAGATACACAGAATTATCCCTAAATCTCATTTATGTCAAATCACTGATTTCATTACGCTTGTTCTATTACATTCTAACAACGACAAGCCACAATGCACGCGCTCTTAAAAACAACATCGATCTAAAAATCAATTATTTCTATTAAGTATTATCTATTTTCTGTGATTAATTCTGTTGAACAGTATAACCACATTTTAATAAAACTATATAAGCCTCCTGTAGTTCTTGTCGCTGGAACAGCAAGAATTAATTATCAACGTACACAGAGTTTATCCATAGTACTCCTATATGTCAGAGTGCTGTTTTGATTAGAGTTATTCTATTATATTGTTGCAACGACTTGCCTGAGTCGGACCCTCTTAAAAGTAATCATGAACTATTAACAACTGATGTCTATAAAGTGATATTTAGTATTTGCGATTAATTCTGTTGAACAGTGTGCACTTATTATAATAACTGCTATATATGCCTCCTGTTGGTTTTGTCGCTGTGAAAAGCAAGAAAAAAATAATAATGAACAAGTTGTCCGTAGTACTCTTTTACGGCAGAGAACTGTACTGATTAGACTTGTTCCACTAAATTCTAGCAACGACAAGCCTAGAGTCCTATCGTTCTTAGAAGCAATCATGAACTAATAACAAATCATGTCTATAATTTGTTATCTACTTTCTGTGATTATATTTGTTAAAGAGTGCCCATTATATCCTAATAAAATCCTTATTCGCCTCCTGTAGGTCATGTCGCTGTGAACTGCAAGAATAAATACTTAATATACAACAAATTATCACTTGATTTTATTTATGTCTATTAACTGATCTCATTACGCTTGTTCTATTACATTCTAGCAAATGCAGGCGCTCTTAAAAACAATATCGAACTAAAAATAAATGATTTCAATATAGTGTTATCTATTTTCTGTAATCAATTCTGTTGAACAGTATGCATATATTCAAAAAAAAAAAGGCTATATTCACTCCCAATAAGTCTAGTCGCTGTGAACAGCAAGAATAAATTATTCATGTACCCAGAGTTTATCCGTATTACTCTTACATGTCAGAATACTGTTTGGATTACACTTGTTCCAATAATATCTAGCAGCGACACGCCTGACTGCGAGCGCCCTTAAAACTTTCATGAACCAATAACAAATGATTGCTGTTATCTGTTTTCTATTTTCTCCGGTTAATTGTGTTCACTAGTATGCACATATTCGAATAACAACTGTATACGCTCCTATATGGCATGTCGCTGTGAACTGCAAGAATAAATAATTAATATACACAGCGCAATTACAAGTTCTCTTTTAAGGAAGATAACTCCACTGATTACTCTTGTTCTATTTAAAATAGCAACGACAAACCTGAGAGCAGGTGCTCTTAAAAACAAACATAAACTAATATCATTTGACGTCTTCAAAGTGTTGTCAATTATCTGCGAATAATTCTATTTAACCGTATGCTCATATTCTAATAAAAACTATAAACGAACCTATAGCTCAAGTCGCTGTGAACAGAAAGAATAAATAATTAAAGGACTCAGAGTCTATCCTTGGTTCTCTCTTATATTAGAGATCTGTACTGATTGGACTTGTTCTATTAAATTCTAGCAACGACATGCCTGAATAAAGGAGCTCTTAAAACAAACATGAAATTAAGAACAAATTATGTCTATAAATCGTTATCTATTCTATGTGATAATTGATGTTGGACAGTATGCACATATTCAACAAAAATCTATATATGCCTCCTTTAGGTATTATTATTATTAACGCAAGAATAAATAATTAAAGTACACAGAGATTATCCCTTCCTCTCTTTTATGTCCAACAACTGAACTGATTATATTAAAATCTAACAATGATTATCCACAATGATGGCGCTCTTATAACCAATCTCGAACTACTGATAAATGATTTAAATGTTATATATTTTCTGGGTAAACTCTGTTGAACAATATTTACATACTCTAATAAAACCTCTACAGGACTCCTGTAGGTACTGTCGATGTGAACAGCAAGAATAGGTTATTAATGTAAAGGAGATTGTCCGTAGTACTCTTTTAAGGCAGAGAACTGTACTCATTAGGCTTGTTCCATTAAATTCTAGCAACACAAGTCTAGAGAGCGGACGCTTTTGGATGCAATGATGAAGTAATAACAAATCATGTCAATTATGTTTTATCTATTTTCTATGATTATATATGTTGTACATTACGCATTTCCTAATAAAATCCATATACGCCTACTGTAAGTCATGTCGCTGTGAACTGCAAGAATAAATAATAAAAATACACAGAAATGATCGCTAGATCTCTTTTATGTCAATTAACTGATCACATTACGCTTGTTCTATAACATTCTAGCAACAACAAGCCAGAATGCAGGAGTTCTTAAAAACAACATCCGACTAATAATCAATGATTTCTATAAAGTATTATCTGTTTTCTGTGATTAATTCTGTTGAACAATATAAATATATTTTAATAAAAACTAAATAATCCTCCTGTAGGTCTTGTCGCTGGAACAGCTAAAAAAAATTATCAATGTACACAGAATTTATCCATAGTACTCATATATGTCAGAGTGCTGTTTTGATTAAACTTGTTCTATTATATTCTAGAAACGACATGCGTGAGTGCGGGCCCTCTTAAAAGTAATCATGAACTAATAACAACTTATGTCAATAAAGTGATATCTAATATTTGCGATTAATTCTGTTGAAGAGTATGCACTTATTATAGTAACAGCTATATACGCCTCCTGTAGGTTATGGCGCGGTTAACAAAAGAATAAATAATTAATGCACAACGAGTTTATCCACTATTCTGTTTTATGTCCGAAATCTGTATTGAATACAGTTGTTCCATTAAATTCTAGCAACGACACGTCTGAGTGCGGGTGCTCTTAAAAACACTCATGAACCAATAACAAATGATTGCTATTAACTGTTTTCTATTTTCTGTGAATAATTCTGTCGAACAGTATGCACATATTCGAGTGAATACTATATACGCCTTCTGTATCTCATGTCACTGTGAACGGCAGGAACAAATAATTAAAGTACTCAGAGTATATCCTTAGTTCTCTCTTATGTTAGAGAACTGTACTGATTGGACTTGTTCTATTAAATTCTAGCAACGACAAGCCTGAATAAAGGCGCTCTTATAAACAAACATGAAATTATTCTATTCTATATGATAATTGATGTTGGATAGTATACACATATTCTACAAAAATCTATATACGCCTCCTGTAGGTATTATCACTGTTAACGGCAAGAATAAATAATTAAAGTGCACAGCGATTATCCCTTTTTCTCTTTTATGTCCGACAACTGTAATGATTATACCAAAATCTAGCAATGAATAGCCTCAATGATGGCGGTATTAAAATCATCTCTAACTAATGATAAATGATTTCTATAAAGTGTTATCTATTTTCTGGGTTACCTCTGTTGAACAGTATTTACATATTCTAATATAACCTCCTTACGACTCCTGTATTTATTGTCGCTGTCAACAGCTAGAAATAATCCTCCTGTATGTCTTATCTCTGTGAACAGCAATAATAAATTATCAATGCACGGAGAGTTTATCTGTAGTTCTCATATATCTCAGAGTGTTGTTTTGTTTATACTTGTTCTATTATATTCTAGCAACGACATGCGGGAGTGTGGGCACTCTTAAAAGTCATCATGAACTAATAAAAACTGATGTCTATAAGGTGTTATCTATTATTTGTGATTAATTCTGTTGAACATTATGCACTTATAATAATAACTGCAATATAAGCCTCCTGTAGGTCATGTCGCTGTAAACTGCAAGCATAAATACTTAATATACAAAGAAATTATCCCTAGATTTCTTTTATGTCTATTATCTGATCTTATTACGCTTATTCTATTACATTCTAGAAACGACAAACCAAAATGCAGGCGCTCTAAAAACAACCTCGAACTGAATATAAATGATTTCAATAAAGTGTTATCTATTTTCTGTGATTCATTCTGTTGAACAGTATGCATATATTCCAATAAAATCTATATACACACCCAATAGGTCTTGTCGCTGAGAACAGCAAGAATAAATTATTAATGTACACAGAGTTTATCCGTATTACTCTTATATGTCAGAATACTGTTTTGATATCATTTGTTCCATTAATATCTAGCAACGACACCCCTGATTGCGTGTCCACTTAAAACTTTTATGAACCAATAACAAACGATTGCTATTATCTGTTTTCTATTTTCTGCGATTTTTTCTGTTTAACAGTATGCACATATTTGGATAAAGGATATATACGCCTCCTGTAGGGCATGTCGCTTTGAAGAGCAAGAATATGTAATAACGTACACTGTGTTTATCAATAGGTCTCTGGTATGTCTGTGAACTGTATTAATTACATTTGTTTCATAAATTCTAGCAGCGACAAGCCTGAATGATGGCGCTCTTAAAAACAACTATGAACTAAAAACAAATTTTCTCTATAATGTATCATCTAATTACTGTGATAAATGATGCAGAAAAGTAAGCACATATTCTAATATAAGCAATTCTCCCCATCTATAATTCGTGTCCCTGTGAACGGCAAGAATAAATAATTAATGTACTCACATTTTACCTTTAGTTCTCTTTTATGTCAGAGAACTGTACTGACTGGATTTGTTCTATTATATTCTAGGATTGACAAGCCTGAGTTCGGACGCTCTTATAAGGAATCATGAACTAATAACAAATGATGTCAAAAAGTTTTATCTTTTTTCAGTTATTAATTCTGTCGAACAGTATGCACATATTCGAATAAAAGCTATATTTGCCTCCTGTCGCATAGTAAATAATTAACGTACACAGAGATTATCCCATGTCTGAGAACTGTGCAGATTACACTTGTTCTATTAAGCAACGATAAGCCTTAATGAGGGTGCTCTTAAAAACAAACACGAAATTAAAAACAAAAGTTATATATTCTATGTGATAATTGATTATAGACAGTATGCACATATTAAAAAAAATGTATATACACCGACTGTAGGTATTGTCACTTTGAAGAATAAGTAATTAATTTGCACAGAGTTTATCCTAGGTTCTCTATTATGTCAGAGAATTGTACTGATTAGAATTGTTCTATTAAACACTAGCAACGACAAACCTGATTGAGGGCGCTCTAACAGACAAAAAACAAAATTAAAATCTAATGTTATCTACAAATTGTTGCCTATTTTTAGTGATAAATGAAGATGGACATTGTGCACATATTCTAATAAATTCTAGATACGATTCCTGTAGGTATTGTCACTGTGAATGGCAAGAATGAATAATTAATGTATACAGAGATTATCCATAGTGCTCTTTTATGACAGAGAACTGTACTAATTAAACTTGTTCTATTAATTTCTAGAAACAACAAGCCTGAATGCGGGCGCTCTTAAAAACAAACTTCAACTAAAAACAATGATTTCTATAAACTGTTATCTATATTCCGTGATTAATTCTGTAGAACAGTATGCACATTTTCCAATAAAAGCTATATTCGCCTCCTGTAGGGCATGTCGCTTTGAACAGGAACAATATAATAACGTACACTGAGTTTATCAATAGGTCTCTGGTATGTCTGTGGACTGTACTGATTACATTTGTTTCATAAATTCTAGCAACGACAAGCGTGAACGATGCCGCTCATTAAAACAATCATGAACTAAAAAATTTTTTCTCTATAATGTGTTATCTAATTACTGTGATAAATGATGCAGAAAAGTAGGCACATATTCTAATATAAGCCAAATCTCCCCACCTGTATTTCGTGTCCCTGTGAACGGCAAGAATAAATAATTAAAATACTCAGAGTTTATCTGTAGTTATCTTTATGGTCAGAGAACTGTATTAATTGGATTTCTTTATTTAATTTTGGGAACGACAAGCATGAATGAGGGCGCTCTTAAAAACAAACACGAAATTAAAAACAAAAGTTGTCTATAAAGCGTTATCTTTTCTATGTGATAATTGATGTTGGACAGTATGCACATATTCTACAAAAATCTATATTGGCCTCCTATAGGGATTATCACTGTTAACGGCAAGAATAAATAATTAAGTACACAGAGATTATCCCATGTTCTCTTTTATGTTTGAGAACTGTACTGATTATAATTGTTATATTAAATTCTAGCAACTACAAACCTGATTGAGGGTGCTCTAACAGACAAACCAAAATTAACATCAAATCTTTTCCACAAATTGTTGCCTATTTTAAGTGATAAATGAAGATGGACATTGTGCTCATATTCTAATAAATTCAATAGACGCCTCCTGTAGGTCTTGTCAGTCTGAACAGCAAGAATAAAATAATTAATGTACACAGGGTTTATCGTTAGTGCTCTTTAATGTCGGAGACGAGAAGCCTAGACTGCAAGCGCTCTTAAATGCAATAATGAATCAATAACAAATAATGTCCATGAAGTGTTATCTCATTTCTGTGATTAACTCTTTTAAACAGTATGCATATACCTAATGAAATCTATAAACGCCATTGAAGGTCTTTTCAATATGAACGACAAGAATAAATTATTAATGTACATAGAGATTATACCTATTTCTCTTTTATGTCTGAGAAATGTACGGATTACACTTGTTCCATAATTCTAGAAACTAAAAGCATGAATGATGGCATTCTTAAAAACAACCACGAACTCAAGTGTTTATCAATTTTCTGTGATACATGAATGCTGAACGGTATCCACATATTCAAACATAAGCTATATACGCCCCTTTAAGTCTAGTCGCTGTGAACAGCAAGAATTAATGAACAAGGACGTTATCTGCAGTTGTTTTATCTGTCAGACTTGTTCCATTAAATTCTAGCAACGACAACCCCTCAATCTAGGCGCTCTTAAAAACAAACAAGAAATTAGAACAAATGTTGTCTATCAAGCGTTATCTATTCTATTTAGTAATTAATGTGCACACAGTTTATCCGTAGTGCTCTTTTATGTCAGAGAACTGTACTAATTAAACTCGTTCTATTTATTTCTAGAAACAACAAGCCTGAATGCGGGGGCTCTTAAAAACAAATGATATCTATCAACTGTTATCTATAATCTGTGATTAATTCTGTGCAACAGTATGCACTTATCTCAATAAAAGCTATATACGCCTTCTGTAGGACAGTATGTTGGACTGTATGCACTTTATCTATAAAAAATCTATCTACGCCTCCTGTAGGTATTGTCAATATGAACAGAATAAATAATTAATATACTCAGAGTTTATCCTTAGTTCTCTTTTATTTCAGAGAACTGTGCTGATTGGACATGTTCTATTAAATTCTAGCAACGACAAGCCTGAATAACTGTGCTCTTAAAAGCAAACATGAAATTAAAAACAATTGTTGTCTATAAATTGTTGCCTATTTTATGTGATCAATTAAATTGGACAGTATGCATATATTCGAATAAAATCTGTATACGCCTCCTGTAGATATTGTCCCTGTGAACGGCAAGAATACATAATTAATGTACACAGAGTTTTTCCTTAGTTCTCTTTTATGTCAGAGAACTGTACTGATTGGACATGTTGTATTAAATACCACAAACAACTAGCCCGAGTGCCGGCGCTCTTAAAAACAATTATGAACTAATAACAAATGTTGGATTTAATATGTTATTTAGTTTCTGTAAATTAATTCTGTTGAACAGTGAAATTATATTCCAGTAATTACAATAAACGCTCCTGTAGGTCATGTAGCTTTCAACTGCAAGAATAACTAATTAATGTACACAGTGATTATCCCCAGTTCTCTTATATATCGGAGAACTGTACTAATTACACTTGTTCTATTAATTTCTAGAAACAACCAGCCTGAATGCGAACTCTCTTAAAACAAACACAAACTAAAAGAAATGATGTCTATAAACTGTTATCTAAATTTTTGATTAATTCTGTTGAACAGTATGCACATATTCCAATAGAAGCTACAAACGCCGCTTTGTAGGTCTTGTCACTGTGAACAGCAAGAATAAATAATTAATGTACACAGAGTTTATCCGTAGTGCTCTTTTATGTCGGAGAACTGTACTGATTAGCCTTGTTCGATTAAATACTAGCAACGACAAGCCTAGAGTGCGCACGCTCTTAAAACCAATCTTGAAACAATAACAAATGATATCCATAATGGGTTATCTTTTTTCTGTGATTAATTCTTTGGACAGTATGCATATATCCAATAAAAGCAATATTCGCCTCCTGTAGGTCTTGTAACTGTGAATATGAAGAGTAATTAATTAATGTACTCAGAGTTTATCCGTATTACTCTTTTATGACAGAATACAGTACTGATTGGACTTGTTCTATTAAATTGAAGCAACGGGAGGCCTGAGGTCTTACGCTATTAAAAGCAATCATGAACTAATAACAAATGATGCCTATCAAGTGTTATCTACTTTCTGTGATTATTTCTGTTGAACAACAGTCATATATTCTAATAAAGCTAAATACGCCTCCAGTGGGTCGTGTCGCTGTGAACAGCAAGAATAAAAAAAAATATACAAGGAGTTTATCTATAGTTCTCTTTTAAGTCAGGAAACTGTACTGATTACATTTTTTCCATTAAATTCTAGCAACTAGAAGCCTGAGTGCGGGTGCTCTTAAAAACAATCAAGAACAAATAATGGAGGTAAAGTGTTATCTATATATAGAACTGTAACGATTACACTTGTTCTATTAAATTATAGCAACGACAAAAGCAGAGAGGGGACGCTCTCAACAGCAATCATTCACAAATAACAAATGATTCCTATAAAGAGTTATCTATATTCTGTGATTAATTTTTTGAGCAGTAGGCACAAATTGTAATAAAATCTATATTCGACTCCCTTAGCTCTTGTCACTGCGAACAGCAAGAATGAAAAATATTTGTCACTGAGTTTTTTCTAAGTTCTTTTTTATGTCTGAGAACTGTATTGATAACACTTGATCTATAAAATCCTAGCAACGTCAATCCAGCGAGCGGAAGTTCATAAAAACAATTATGATGTAATAACAAATGATTTCAATAAAGAATTTTGTATATTCTTTGATCAATTCTGTTGAACACTATGGAAATTTATTAATTAAATCTATATACGCCTGCTATTGGTCATGTTGTTGCAAAAAGAAAGATTAAATAATTAAAGTACAAGGAGTTTATCCATAGTACCATTTATTACTGAGAACTGAAATGATTACACTTGTTATAAAAAAATTCTAACAACTACAAACCTTAGTGCAGGGGCTCCTAAACACAATCATGAACAAATAACAACTGATATCAACAAAGTGTTGTCTGTTATATGTGATTAATTCTGTTGAACAGTGTACATACCTTCCAATAAAAAACAATAAACTCTTGTATATATCATGTCACTGTGAACAAAAAGTTTAAATAATTAATGTACATAGAGATTATCCCTAGTTCTCATCTATGTTTGAGAACTGTACTGACCACACTTGTTAGACTGTATTCTATAAACGACAAGCCTAATGAGAGCGTTCTTAAAAATAAAACACGTACCGAAAGAAAATGATGTCTATAAAGTGTTATCTATTTTCTATGATAAAAGATGTTAAACAATATGTATATTTTCTAACAAAATTTATATATGCCTCCTGTAGATCTTGTCTTTGCGGACGGCAAGAATGATTAATTTTTGTACACTGAGTTTCTTCTTAGAATTTTTTATGTTTGAGAACAGTATTAATTACACATTAAATTCTAGCAACGTCAAACCTGACAGCGGACATTCTAAAACAATCATGAACTAATAAAAAATGAGTGCTATAAAGAGTTTTGTATATTCTTTGATCAATTCTGTTGAACACTATGGACATTTTCTAATAAAGTCTATATACGAATGCTGTACGTCATGTCGCCGTGAACAGAAAGTTTAAATTATTAATGTACAAAGAGTTAATGCACTGTTCTAGTTGATGTCAGAAACTGTAACGATTACACATCTGATTTCAAATTCTAGCAACGACAAGCCTTAGAGAAGGCGTTCTCAAAAGCAATCATTCACAAATAACAAACAATTGCTATAAAGTGTTATCAATATTCTGTGATTAATTCTGTTGAACAGTACCCACATATTGTAATAAAATTTATATACGACTCTGGTAGCGCTTGTCATTGCGAACAGGCAGAAAGAAAAATTTTTGTACACTGTGTTTATTCTAAGTTATTTTTTATGTCTGGGAACTCTATTGATTGCATTTGTTTTATTAAATTCTAACAACGTCAAACCTGAGACCGGACGATCTTGAAAACAATCATGAACTAATAACAAATGATTGCTATAAAGAATTTTGTATATTCTTTGAAAAATTTTGGTGTACACTATGAATATTTTCTTATAAAACCCGTATATACCTCCTGTACGTCATGTCGCTGTGAAAAAACGGTATAAATTGTTAATGTACAAGGAGTTAATGCACAGTTCTACTTTATGACAAAGAACTTTAACAATTACACTTCCTATTTCTAATTCTAGCAACGACAAGCTTGAGAAAAAGCTATCTTAAAAGCAATCATTAACAAATAACAAAGAATTCTATAAAGAAATATCAATATTCTGTGATTAATTTTATTGAACATTATGCATATAGGTATACTCATAAACTCTATATACGCCTATTTTAGGTCCTGTCGCTGTGAACGGCAAGAATAAGTAATTAATATTCTAGTAGTTTATCCTCAGTGATCATTTAGGCCAGAAAACTTTACTGATTACATTTGTTCCATTAAATTGTATCAACGACAAGCCGTAATGAGGACATTCTTAAAAATTAACACGAATCGAAAGAAAGTGATGTCTATAAAGTATTATCTATTTTATATGATAATTGATATTAAACAGTATGTACCTTTTCTAACAAAATCTATATACACATCCTGTAGCTATTGTCACTGCTAACAGCAAGAATAAATAATTAGTGTACTCTGAGCTTTTCTTATCACTTTTTTATGTCAGAGAATTATAACGATTACACTTGTTCTATTAAAATCTAGCAACGACAAATCCTGAGAAGATGACGATCTTAAATTCTATCATGAACTAATAAAAAATGATTGCTATAATGAATTATCTATATTCTGTGATCAATTCTGTTGAACAGTATGGACATATTCTAATAAAAACAATATACGCATTCTGTAGGTCATGTCGCTGTGAACATAAAGATGAAATAATTAATGTACAAGGAGTTAATGTACAGTTCTTGTTTATATCAGAGAACTGTAACGATTTCTATTGTTAAATCAAATTCTAGCAACGACAAACCTATGATAAGGCGCTCTCAAAAGCAATCATTCACAAATAACAAACTATTGCTATAAAGAGTTATAAATATTCTGTGCTTAATTTTGTTGAACAGTATGCACATATTGTAATAAAAATTATATACGACTCCGGTAGCTCTAGTCATTACGAACAGGAAAAATGAAAATTTGTTGTTCCTCTTTATGTCTGAGAACTTTACTGATTACATTTGTTACATCAAATTCTAGCAACTACAAGCATGAACTGATGTCAATAAAGTGTTGTCTATTATCTGCGATTAATTCTGTTAAATAGTATGCACATATTCTAATCAAAACTATAACCGCTTGAATAGGTCACGTCGCTGTGAACAGCATGATTAAATGACTTATATACGCAGAGATTATCCGTAGTTCTCTTCTATGACTGAGAACTGTGCGGATTATATGTGTTCTATTAAATTCTAGCAACGACAAACCGGAGAGCGGACGCTATAAAAAGCAATCATTAACTAATAACAAATGATTGCTATAAGGAGTTATCTATATTTGGTGATCAATTCTGTTGAACAGTATCGACATAATCTAATAAAAGGAAATCACGCCTTTTGTGGGTCATGTCGCAGTGAACATAAAGATTAAATAATTAATGTAAAAGTAGTTAATAAACAGTTGTGGTTTATATGAGAGAACTGTAAAGATTTTACTTGTTATATCAAATTCTAGCAATGTCAAGAATCTGATAAGGTGCTCGTTAAAGAAATCACTAACAAATAACAAATGATTTCTATAAAGAGTTATGTATATTCTGTGATTAATTATTTTTTTAGCAGTATGCACATATTCTAATAAAATCTATATATGCTTCTTGTAGCTCCTGTCAGTCTGTACAGCAAGAATGACTAATTTTTGTATACTCAGTTTATTCATAGCTCTTTTTTATGTTTGACAACTGTACTGATTATACTTGTTCTATTAAATTCTAGCAACATCAAACTTTAGAGAAGATGCTCATAAAAGCAAACATGTACTATTTACAAATGATTGCTATAAAGATTTATCTATATTCTGTGATTAATTCTGTTGTACAATATGGACATATTCTAACAAAACCTATATACGCCTCCTGTAGGTCATGTCGCTGTGAACAGAATGAATAAATAATTAAAGTAAAGGGAGTTAATGCACAGTTCATTGTTTATGTTAGTAAACTGTAACGAATTCACTTGTTATATCATGTTCTAGAAACTACGAGCATTAGAGAACGTGCTCTTAATAGCGATCATTAACAAATAACAAATGATTGTAATAAAGAGGTATTTCTATTCTGTGATTAATTTGTGTTGAACGGAATGTACATATTCCAATTAAAAGTATATGTGCCTCCTGAAGATATTGTCACTGGGATCAGCAAAAGTGTTATCTATTTTCTGTGATTAATTCTGTTGAACAGTATGCTCATCTATATCTATAAAACGTAAACCGGATATATTGGTGGTATATAAACTGTGTAAGTATGGAGCAGATTTTTATTCGGTTTCACTGTTTTAAAGATTAGAATGTTAATTCACTTGTCTGGCATGTCTTATGTTTTAACGTTAAATAATGTAGAAGCATTAAATTATCAATGTATGGTGAGGAATACCACAGGAGGAATCCCCAGATGCCGCATACTTCGCACTAAACTCACAACTACAATACGATATCTCTGACCATAGCCTGTAATGAGCAATTTACAATAATACCCATTTTCTCATACTCCACACTGAACAAAACGTGAAATATTATTTCCTTTAATACGGGGTGTTTAGTTGTTAAATGCATCGATGGCTGTATTGAATGCGAGGAATTAATACCGAGAAATCAGTTGAGATTTTATTTGCCCAAGATTTCTGGCAATATACTTGACCATGAGCTTTAGTATTTGTTTCTGATATCAATCTCAGTGCTCTATTAATAATAAAAGCAATTATTTATGATAATAATTTTCTGGATAAATTACGTTCATACAGGTAATTAATTTGTACACTGATTTTTTTTTTATCATTTGAAGTTTGTTTTCAACCTTTAGTGTTAGGAACAATAACGGCATCAGGTGTTTGGAGCTAAAAGATTTAATCCCTTCGCAGTAATTAATATGTACGCCAATTTTTTTTATCATTTCGAAGTTTGTATTAAATCTTTAGTGTTGAGAATAATAACGGCTTTGGACAACTGAACATTTTTTGGTGTTAGGCTGCAATTTTGTGTTATCCGCGCGTGTTTCTGACGTAATTCAGGTTTAATTCATTTTATATTTTATCGCGTTATTTAGTAATCCAATAGTTTTTAACATCAACAGAAGTTTGTGTTATGTCCTTACAGTTGGAAAGTAACCCATTATGACAACTGAACGTTTATTGCCATTACATTCTGTGCTATACATTTGAATTTCTGACATAATCTAGCCCTTATTCATATTATAATTTATTGCCTTGTTCAGTATAGCAGTTTCTCCATCTACCGTGGCGACGTAAATTGATGATGAACTCTTATATAACTGAATGAGACAGATGGTAAAAACAAATTATGTATCTCGCTTATTTCTCGAGATATGGAATGTAAAAAATTAGTTATAGGTATTTTTCTTTTCTTCTCACGACGATTATTTTCTGCTTCAAACTACGTTTCAACTTGAACCACAACCACTAGAAAGAAAACAAAAGTCCCAATGTCCAGCGTGTAGTGCCTTGTGACTCTGTCGAATTTTTTTCTGGTCCAGGTTGCATTTAAAACTACCCACCTAAATTTAGAGATTCTCAAGAGTGAGGACTGCCTTCCTGTGACCTCATAGCCTGGAGACTTCGAGAACATGGGGAAGAAGCGACTACCAGTCTCGCCTGCGCGCCACCGGGATGCCTCACCGACGCCTCGACAGCCTGCAGCCAGCGCTTCGCATCAGTCCGCGGGTAAGGCTGGTTCTCCGAACGGAGGGGAGCCTAAGCCTGGTGCTGCGGCGCACCGCAAGGGCGCACCACCTGAGCAGCCTGTGCTTTCAGCAGCACGCAGCTCCGGCGCCCAGACACCATCGCGCAACCGCGGGGAGCGGACGGCCTCGAGTGACCTCCTACTGGGGGTGGGCTGCTCCACGCTACCACCTGGCTCACGGAGCCGCCATGATGCTCCACGGTCAGGCAGGGTCAATGAGCCTATGCTTCCGGTAGCAAGTAGTCCGCGCCAGCAGTCGGAAGATAACGCCGGCGGAAGGCCCGCCGCGTACGACACTCCCTCTTCGATTCACCAAGACGAATCCTGGTCGGAAATATCTCAAGCGGAAGACTCATCGTGGATGTCATGGTCAACACCGACATCCGCAATAGTCAATGTCAACCACTTCAAAAACATCGAGACTGTAATTTATTTCCACTGTGAGGGCGGAGGCAACAAGTACAATTTCAGACTGCTCACACCGGAAAAGTGGGAGAAGTTTTACTACGCCGAGGATATCCCGCTCAAAGTGCAACTCCGAGTAAAAACAGGGAAGAAACTTTTTGTATGGGAAATCCCTAGCAAGAACTTCAGGAAACTGATGCAAACACTCTCGGATCCAGCGAATGCACCTAACGCCAAGCCCATCATCTCGGAAAAGGAAGATTGGTCCCGATATGTTCAACTACCTCTCGTATTTTCCAAGAACTTCAAGGAGGATGAGTATTTCGACGATCTTCATCGAACGCTCTACATCCGTCACCGAAACTCAAGCAGCAACGTAGAACCAGCGATGGAGCAAGACACTCTGGCTTCATCTAACCGTGAGAACATCGAGCAACAACCAAACTCAACCAAGCTACAGGACAGCAGTCACGACGATTAGAAACGTCCCGCATCGAGAGAATCCCATCAGGAAGAGACAATAATGGCGCATGCATGTTCATCGCCAACTCAGCTGCTTGTCACCTGTATGAGCCAAGAAGATCTCGAAGACGTCAAGAAATTCCTAGAATCTAGGAATATAAAATACAGCATGGACTCCCAAGCGAATACTAAGCACGCAGCAATAACCATACACGCAGAATCATCTCCAGAAGACTCCATCGAAACACCTCAAGACAGGAATTCCACCACACGCCCAGCACCAGGCAGGAGCGTGCCCACAAAAGCCATGCACACCGACCTGGCCAACAACCAAGACACGAACAGGAGCCGACGGAACTTCAAAAATCAACCAAAGAGGAGGGAACCGATGGCAGCAATACAACAATGCTTCCGCTGCCAAGGATTCGGGCACAAGGCCTCGGACTGCAACAAGCAAGTGTGTTGCGTCCGCTGCGGCGGGAACCACAGCAAGCTGGTATGCTCACGTCCGAGAGAAGCAATGCCGAGATGTGCTAACTGCGGTTCTGACCACGCCGCCAGCTACGGGGGATGTCCTGTGAAGAGAAGGCTCCAAGCCGCCATCGGAAAGACGTCAACATCAATCCAGCCATGCCCAAACAGTCGAAGGACAGGGCGTCCCACAGAAAAGGGCTTCAAAGCCGCGGCAAAAACCATCCGCCGACCGACAAAAGTGACCAGCGCGTGCATCAATGCTGCATCCATGAACCAAAACGTGAAAATCAGTTGGGGAAAATCGTCCAGTTGCTAACGCAACTAATTACGGTGATGATCCCCAACTGACAACACGAACCCAGTAGGGGGTTTCTAATATAAGAACGCCTACGGCGTCCATAGCCCTTTTCCCCCCTAGAGTGAAATAAAAATGTGTCCCCAAAACAACACCCAACTGACAGCCAGAAGTTATACTACCAAAGGTAGTGGTATTTCATCAAAAAAAAAAAAAAAAAAAAAAAAAAAAAAAAAAAAAAAAAAAAAAAAATCTCAAGAACAAAACAAGATATCCCAATATTTTACTTTTCTTTTAAATATATTTCTTCAAGTTAGATTACAATACATTGTCGATTTGGCTTATTCCAAATTTTTTTCACGTCCAGGCCGCATTTCAACCCAACATGTCAACTGTGAAATAATATTTAACGAGAATTTTAATCCAGATATATATATTAAAAAAAATGTTAAATTTTCATATATCTTGTGGTATTACATCGGAATCCTCACGGAATTGCAATGTCATAAATAATACATGCGCTGATAGTTTTTTTTTTATCATTAGAAGTATGTATTAAAACTTTTGTGTTGAGAATAATAACGGCTTATCACAACTGATTTTTTTTTTTTTTGTTGGTATTAACGTTGATGGTTTTTTGGTATTAAGCTGCAATTCTGTGCAATACGCGCGTGTTTCTGAAGTAATTTAGCTTTTATTCATTTTATATTTTATCGCGTTGTTTAGTAATGCAATGGGTTTTAAAAAAACAGAAGTTTACATTATGTCCATACTGTTGGAAAGTAACCTATTACGACAACTGAACGTTTTTTGGCATTACATTCTGCGCTATACACTTGAGTTTCTGACATAATCTAGCTTTTATTAATTTCATAATTTATTGAATTGTTTAGTAATGCAAGTTTCACGGAAACCGTTGTGACGCAATTTGATGATGAATTATTATATAACTCAATGAGCAGATAGAATATAAAATGATACACATCTCGCTTAGCACTCGAGATAGAGAAAGTCATACTTTTGACAACGATTTTCTTCTGCTTCAAACTGCATTTCAACTTGACGGCAACTGCTAGAAAGAAAACAAAACTCACATTGTACATGTCCAGCTTGTAGTAGCTTGCTACTGGATGTTTTGGTCCAGGTTGTATTTCAAACTATCAATATCAAATTACAGATTCAATATCCCGAAGACAAAGCAATATATAACATTTCACTTTCAATGTGTCTCGTTAAGTTAGATAAGAATCCATCGTCTGGTTTAACGAGAAGTTTTAACGAGGTATATAGATCAAATCTTCAATTTTGATTTGTCTTGTGGTATTACATAAGAATACATCATCAAATTTTAACGCCACAGTTAAAAGATCTTTCATAAAAGAGTATTCACATGTTTCTGGGTTGGACGAACACTTTTAAAGTAGTAAATCGACATTGAGTTTTGTTTCCTTGTGAAGAAAGTTTAAATTTGTTCTTACGATCCACGATGGTAATTTAAACATTTCTAAGATACAAAAACTTAACTCAACCCGGCAAAAATACTCAGTTAGGTGAAAAACGGGGTGTAGGGAAATTTCTACTGGGGCGTAAGCTCTGTCGCAATTAAATCAAACTATAAAGCTTGCTGGGTGAACGGTAGCGCTCAAGCCTTTCACTCGAGAACACCTGAATTCAAATCTCCGTCCGCCATCCGCCCATCCAGTTTTCGGTTTTACATGGTTTTACAAGCAAAATACTCAGGATGTGATGCATACCTCTTGGGCCCGGAGCTCAACATTAAATTTTTTGTCGCTTAAAAGCTTATATAAATTATTACCAAATATACATCTATAAAACGGAGACCGGATAAATTTGGTTTATAATAACTCGAAAACTACGCAGCGGATTTCGATGGAGTTTTCACCGTTTTAAAGCTTAGAATCTCAATTCAGTTTGGCGTCTTACATTTCAATGTTAAATAAAGCAGGAGCATTAAATGAAATTCTGAGCGCATGATGACGAATCCCATAGTTGGAAGGATCAGATGTTGCATACTTCACACTAAACATACAACTGCAACGTCTCTGACCATAGCCTTTAATGAAAGCAATAAGATAACTTTACAATATTAACTATTTTGCACACTAAAGAAAACTTGAAGTATTCTTTTCTTTATTTCTGGATATTCAATTTTTAGACGCCATAGATAGCTGAAGAAACAACAGATTTTTTTTTAAGCACGATCTCTGGACAATCGTCTATAGTACTCTGTTTTCGATGATACTGTTCTGGATTCACTTTCGATACTTGTATAAAAGGATGAATCTGCGGAGTTCAAGTATCTGGCGTTTCGAGCAATAAGTATATTCACTTCGCAATTGAATCGAATGTGAGTTTCCAACATAATTTACCGTTTTTCAGTAATCTAATAATGCAATTTCTTAACCAAATTAATGAAGCTTGATATACATGAATCTTTTCAGACGAATGAAAATAGTTTACAGGCAAAAAAATTTCAACCCAGCAGCTAGTTGTTAGGGGGCAGATTAATCTAGGTTTGCTTAAATTACTAAAAAAAATTGGTGCAAATTTTATGAAACTTTGAGCTAATGTTTCTCATTGCGGGAATAAAAATAGGGTATGGGTAAATTGTACGCCATCTATACAAGGTAACGCCGGGAACTCCGATAGTATTCTAATAATATCTAAATACGCCTCCTGTAGGTCTTGTCACTGTGAAGAGCTAACATAAGTAACTAATGTACACGGCGTTTGTCCGCAGTACTCTTCAATGTCAGAGAGCTGAACTGATTGGACTTGCTCTATAAAATTCAAGCAAAGACAAGCCTGTGTGCGAACGTGATTAAAAACAATCATAACATCTGATGTCTACTAATTGTTGTCTATTGTCTGCGATTAATTCAGTTGAACAGTATTTAAATAATCTAATAAAAGATGTATACGCCTCCTATACGTCATGCTGTGAACGGCAAGAATAAATAACTAATATTCTAGGAGTTTATCCTAAGAACTCGATTATATCAGAAAAATGTACTGTTCCATTAAATTCTAACAACGACAAGCCTTAATGCGGGCGCTCTTAAAAACAATCATTAAATGATAACAAATGATTGCCACATAGAGATATCACTTTTTATGTGATTAATTATGTCAAACAGTATGACCATATTCTAATAAAAGCGAAATTAGCCTCCTGTGGGTGATGTTGTTGCGAAAAGAAAGATTAAATTCTAGCTACGACAAACCTGAGACCAGAGTCTCTTAAAAGCAATCATGAACTAGTAACAGAAGATTGCTATAAGGAGTTATCTGTATTCTGTGATAAATTCTGTTGAACAGTATAAACGTATTCTAATAAAGGCAATATACGCCACCTGCAGGTCATGTCGCTGTGAACAGAAAGTTTAAATAATTATTGTAATAGGAGTTAAAGTAAAGATCTTGTTTATATCTGGAAACTGTAACGATTTCACTTGTTATCTCAGATCCTGGCAACGACATGCCTGAGAGATGAAGATCTTAAAACCAATCATTAACAAATAACAAACGATTTTTATAAAGAAATATCAATATCATGTGATTAATTCTATTGGACAGAATGCACATATTCTCATAAAATCATATTTGCCTCCTGTGTCTCTTGTCACTGCGAACAGCAAGAATTAATAATTTTTTTACAATGAGTTTATTATTAGCTCTTTTTTATGTCTGAAAACTGTACAGATTACACTAGTTCCATTAAATTCGAGCAACGACAAACCTCAGAGCAGATGCTCTAAAAAACAATGATGAACTAATAACAAATGATTGCTATAAAGAGTTATCAATATTCTGTGATTAATTTTGTTGAACTGTATGGACATATTCTAATAAAAATTATATTCGCCTCCTGTAGGTCATGTCGCTGTGAACATAAAAATTAATAATTAATGTACAAGGAATTAATGCACAGTTCTGGTTTATGTCAATTATCTGTAACGATTTCATTTGTTGTTTCAAATTCTGGCACCTACAATCCGAGAGAAAGCGCTGTTTTTAAACAATCATTATCAAATAAAAAATAATTGCTTAAAAAGTTATCTTTATTCTGTAATCTATTGTGTTGAAAAGTATGGGCACATTCTAATAAAGGTAATATAAGCCTCCTTTTGGGCCATGTCGCTGTGAAGACAAATATTAAATAATTAATGACAAGGAGTTAATGGACCATTCTGGTTTGTGTCAGAGAATTGTTACGATTTCACCTAATATATATCAATTTCTAGCAACGACTAGACCTGAGAAAAGGTGCTCTTAAATACAATCACTAACAAATAACAAATGATTGCAATAAAGATTTGTCTATATTCTGCCATTAATTATGTTGAACAGAATGCACATATTCTAATAAATGCTATATACGACTCGTGTATTTCTTGTCACTGCAAACAGCAAGAATGAATAATTTTTTTACACTGAGTTTTCAGTTAGGTCTTTTGTATTACTGAGATCTGTACAGATTACACTTGTTCTATTAAATTATAGCAACAACAAACCTCAGAGCAGATGCTCTTACAATCTTAAGCTAATAACAAATGATTTCTATAATGTGTTATCTTTTTTCTGTGATCAATTCTGTTGAACAGTATGGACATATTCAAATAATAGCTATATTCGCCTCGTGTAGGTCATTTATCTTTGAACAGAAAGATAAAATAATAAAAGTACTAGGAGTTAATGCACAGTTCTAGTTAATGGCAGAGAACTGTAACGATGTCACTTGTTATATCAAATTCTAGCAACGACAAGTCTGAGAGATGGCGCTCTTAATAGTAATCACTAACAAGTAACATGTGATTGCAAGTAGAAAATGTCTATATTCTGTGATTAATTCCTTTGAAGAGTATGCACATATTCTAATAAAATCTATATACGCCTCCCGTAGATCTTGTCACTGTGAGCAGCAAGAATAATTTTTGTACACTAAGTTTATTCTTAGCTCTTTTATATGTTTGAGAACTATACTGATTTTCCTTGTTCTATTAAATTGTTGCAACAACAAACCTGAGAGCGAATGCCCTTAAAAACAATCATGAACTAATAACAAATGATTGCTATAAAGAGTTGTCTATATTTTTTATCAATTCTGTTGAACAGTATGGACATATTCTAATAAAAGCAATTTATGTCTCCTTTGGGTCATATCGCTGTGAACAGAAATATTAATTAATTAATTAATTTAAAAGGAGTTAATGCAAATTTCTGGTTTACGTCAGAGATCTGTAACGATTTCACTTGTTGTATCAAGCCCCGGAGAATGGGTTGTTTTGAAACAATCATTCACAAATAACAAATGACTTTTATAAAGGGGTATCTATAATCTGTGATTAAATCTGGTGAACGGTATGCACACATTCTAATTAAAGGTATATACGCCTCATGTAGCTCTTGTCACTGCGAACTACAAGAATGAATAATTTTTTATCACTCAGTTTATTCTTATCACTTCTTATGTCTGAGAACTGTACTGTTTACACTTGTTCTATTAAATTATAGCAACTACAAAAACTGAGTGCGGACGCGCTAAAAAACAATCATGAACCATTAACAAATAAAGTGTTCCGTTATTAATTCTGTTGAACAGTATGATCATATCTAATAAAATCTACATACGCCTCCTGTAGCAAGAACAGCAAGAATTAATAAATTATGTAAATTGAGGTTATTCTGAACTCTTTTTTATATCTGAAAACTGTACTCCGCACACTTGTTCTATTAAATTCTAGCAACGATAAACCTGAGCGCGGACTCTCGTAAGAGTAATCATGAACTAATAACAAGTGAAAGCTATGCTGTGATTAATTCTGTTGAACAGTAAGCACATATTCTAATAAAATCTATAAACGCTTCTATGGGTCATGTCGCCGTGAACAGCACTATTAAATGATTAATGTACACAGAGATTACTCCTAGTTCTCTTTTATGTCTGAGAAATGTACTGATTACACATGTTCTGTTAAATTCTAGCAAAGACAAACCTGTGAACGAACGCTAAAAAAAGCAATCATGAACGGCGTAAAAATGATTCCTATGAAGAGTTATCTATATTCTGTGATCAATTCTGTTTAACAGTATGGACATCTATATATATATAAAATCAATGCCACTTTTCGTTGTAATTTTATAACTCAAGAACGGGCTCACCTATCCAAACCAAATATTTAGGCTTTGTTCGGACTATTTAGTAGATGGTTTATGTGAAGTTTGCACAAAATCGGTAGAGCGATTCTTCATTTATCACATTTTTTGTAACAAATGAATTCAATAAATGGGGGATCATTTTGTTAATGGGGATTTTTCTGTCAAATTGAAACTTTTTTTCAGTTTTGACAAGCAAGCATGTTATTATGTTATTCATGTGGTCATTTCATTTTGGACGTGCTTCGATTAAAGCAAATTGTCAGCGATAATTTTTGCTTTGTGTTTATATTTTTAAATATGTTGTTGAGTGCATTCATACAAACGGCAAGTCTTGAATTGTTCAAATGTACTATGTATATGTGTGCGTGTACTTTTCTCAGTATTTTAGCGAGCCGTCGGTGTTTCATATCATTTACAAGTTTTATTTGAATTAAATTGTCAAACGCATTTACACAAACGGTAAGTTTTGAACTGTTAAATTGAATTACATTCATGTAAACATATTGTGTGTATACGGGTGTTTTATTCTTTTGTGACAGATGGAAGCACGTCGATTTAAAAATGAATTATTTAATGACATTTTTATATACATTGACGTAAGCAGTCATATATATTTCATACACACATGTATAAATACTGATACAGCAATTTGTTTTAATTTGATTTATTCTTTTTTTATATGAAGGAAAAATGCCACGAGCCAGAAGAGCAAATATAGGTCGGCGAACGCGTAATGCAAATGATGTGGCATTACTAAGACGATCACAGACTACAGATGAATGGGCACAACCTAATGCATCGCAGCGTGAACGTAATGCACGAAATAGATCTGTTGACCCTGTACCTGTACTGAATCTTGCACGGCGATGACGAACACGTCGTGCTGTTTTGGCTGAAATGATGCGTGCTGCTTTTAATTACAACAGTCAGATTGATTATAGTATGTACGGATACATTGGAATGGTGGATGCAATATGTCCACATTGTGATGCGGCTAACTTTCCAGGTGAAACGCCCGGCATGTGTTGTGCTAATGGCAAAGTGAGATTGCCAGCATTAGAAACTCCACCCGAAGCATTGTATTCATTTATTTTTGGGACATCTCAAACGTCGAAGCACTTTTTGAGTCATATTCAACAATACAATTTGGCATTTCAAATGACTTCTTTTGGTGCTACTAAAATTATTAGAGATAATTTTATGCCGACGTTTAAGGTAAATACTTCAACAGGATTGTCCCATGTTTATATCAATCAGAATCATAAAGTATTCTACAGTTTTAAAAAATTCTCATCCAACATCTACCTAAAATTGCATACATGTTACAGATTCAGGGCCAGATTTACCATCAAGCTGGTTCGTTATTGCCATACCCCGACGCTGATCATTAATTTTTGCAAATTTATTTTATTGGTGATGAAAATTGTGAATTGGATCAACGTTTTGCAGTTGTTTCGAATACAAGACGAAAAATTATTCGTGAGCTACAAAGGCTTTTCCATCAGCATAATGCATTAGTTCAATTGTTCAAAATTGCTCTCGATCGTATGCCATCTGATAATCACAAAATCGTAATAAGGGCTGATAGAACACATTTTGGAGAGCATGCAAGGCAATTCAATGCACCAACAATTGATGAGGTTGCAATTGTAATTCTTGGTGATCAGTTTCAATCCCGTGATATTGTAGGCCTACTCTATCGCAGAAATGAGTAATTGCAACGTGTTTCGGAACTTCATCGTAGTTACGATGCATTACAATACCCAATATTGCATTGGAAAGGTGACTATGGCTACCATATCAATATACCAATGATTGATCCACGTACAGGTAAATAATTGACCTATTTTCAGTGTGTTGAAATTTCATTTGTATAATTTTCTAAAGTCACATTTTGCACTTATTTTCAGATCTTCATGTACAGAAAAAAGTTAGTGCCATGAATTTTTATTCGTATCGATTGATGGTTCGTCCACAAGAACAAAATTATATCTTGAGATGTGGTAAACTATGTCATCAGTACATCGTTGATATGTATGCCAAAATAGAAACTGAACGTCTTAATTTTATTCGTTTCAACCAAGCAAAATTAAGATCCGAAGAATATATTCATTTGCAAGATGCGATATCGAATGATGACACCGGACGTTAAACTATATTGCCATCTTAGTATATTGGTAGCCCACGGCATATGAACGAATATGCACAAGACGCAATGTCTTATGTACGAAAATACGGTCGACCGGATCTGTTCATTACATTTACATGTAATCCGCAGTGGGATGACATCAAAAACAATTTATTTGAAGGACAGTCGACAACTGATCGTCATGACATTACAGCACGTGTTTTTCAGCAAAATTTGAAAGCACTTATGGATTTAATTGTGAAATAATGTGTATTTGGATAGGTGCGTTGCCATATGTACTCCATCGAATGGCAAAAAAGGGGATTGCCGCACGCACATATATTAATTTGGCTGGTACATGAAATAACTCCGGATAATGTTATATCAGCTGAAATTCCTGATCAAACTGTTGATCCTGAGTTATTTCACATTGTCGTTAAAAACATGATACATGGTCCGTGCGGTGAACTAAATATGAATTCGCCATGTATGATTGATGGAAAGCGTTTGAAATGATACCCAAGGCTATTGACTTCAGACACGATAACGGGCAATGACGGATATCCGTTATATCGACGTAGATCACCTAATGATAATTGCAAAACGGCAACCATTAGAATGCGTAACTAGGACGTTGAAGTTGATAATCGTTGGGTGGTTCCGTATTGTCCATTATTATTGAAAATATTCAATGCTCATATAACTGTGGAGTATTGTAATTCAGTCAAATCCATTAAATTTATTTGCAAGTATATAAATAAAGGGAGCGATATGGCTGTTTTCGGTGTTGCTGGTGATAATAGAAATGATGAAATTACTCAGTATCAGATGGGGCGCTAAATTAGTAGTAATGAAGCTGTCTGGAGGATTATGTCGTTTCCAATGCACGAAAGACATCCTGTGGTTGTTCACTTGGCTGTGCATCTCGAGAATGTCCAACGTGTTTATTTTAATGAAGCAAATGTATTGGAAAGAGCAGCGCAACCGCCAGCGACTACGTTGACCGCTTTTTTTTTCAAATTATGCGAAACTGATACATTTTCGATAAATTTGCTGTATTCTGAAGTGCCTCAGTATTATACATGGAATGTGTCTTCGAAAAAATTTCAAAGACGTAAACAAGGAACAGCAGTCGATGGGCATCCAGGCATTTTCCAAACAGATGCAATTGGGAGAATATATACAGTAAATCCAAACAATGCTAAGTTTTTTTATTTGCGATTGTTATTAGTTAACGTCAATGGCCCAAAATCATATCAAGAATTGAGAACAGTCAACGGTCATTTGTGTCAAACATATCGTGAAGCATGTCAACTCTTGCATTTGTTGGAGGATGATGCACATTGGGATTCAACACTTCATGATGCATCTACTTCAGCTCATCCACAACAAATATGAATGCTATTTGCCATTAAATTATCAACATGTATGCCATAAAATCCACTTGAATTATGGAACAAATATAAACATTATATGGCAGAAGATATTTTAATTCGTATGCATCATCATGCAAGGAATACTGATTTGTTGATTTCCTTGGAAATGTACAATGAAGCTTTGATAATAATTGAAGATATGTGTCTAACGATTACAAATAAAGCATTAGTACAGTTGGGTATGACCGCACCAAACCGTGAGATGCATGATTTGTTTGATCATGAATTGCAACGTGAGCAGGAATTCAATTTTAATGATTTGCGTTTATTTGTACAATCGAATATAACCAAATTGAATATTCAGCAAAACCATGTATATGACACAATCATGCAAGCCGTTTCCAGTAATGCAGGTGGATTATATTTCTTGGATGCACCTGGTGGTACAGGCAAAACGTTCGTTATATCATTGATTTTAGCGACTATTCAATCGGAACAGAAAATTGCATTGGCACTTGCATCTTCGGGAATTGCTGCTACATTATTAGAAGGTGGTCGGACCGCACACTCTGCATTAAAATTGCCATTGAATGTACAGGTGATTGAAACTCCAACTTGCAATATTTCGAGAAATTCTGCTATGGCAAATGTTCTGCGATTAACGTTAATTATTTTATGGGATGAGTGTACAATGGTGAATAAAAAATCACTAGAAGCATTTAATCGAACAATGCAAGATTTACGTGGTAATCAACAGCTTTTTGGTGGTGCTCTGATATTACTGTCAGGGGATTTTCGTCAAACATTGCCTGTCATTCCTCGATCAACTCCTGCTGATGAAATAAATGCCTGTTTGAAGTCATCAGTTCTTTGGAGATATGTACAAAAATTGACACTGAACATTAATTTGCGTATTCACCTACAAAATGATCCAGCTGCCCATGAGTTTTCAAAACAATTGTTAGAAATTGGTGGTGGCAAAATACAAATCGACAGTACCAACGGATTGATCGCTGTACCAAACAATTTTTGTACAATTGCGCAATCGATAGATGAATTGATTGAATGTGTTTTTCCGAATATTCTTCAGAATTACAGAAATCATGATTGGTTGAGAGAATGCGCCATTTTAGCACCGAAGAACATTCATATTTAATTTTCAAAGTCAAGCGAAACTGCCAGGTGTAGTCACGACATATAAATCAATTGACAGTGTTATGAATCAAGATGAGGCAATGAATTATCCAATTGAATTTTTAAATTCATTGGAACCGGCTGGTATGCCACCGCATTGCTTGAATCTGAAAGTTGGTTCTTTGATTATATTATTGTGAAATATTAATCCACCAAAACTGTGTAATGGCACCAGATTGGCAGTGAAAAAGTTATTGCCAAATTTGATTGAAGCTACGATCTTAACTGGTAAATCAAAAGGAGAAGTTTGTTTGATATCGCGTATCCCTATGATTCCAACTGATATGCCATTTGAGTTCAATCGATTACAATATCCTGTGCGTTTATCATTTGCGATGTCCATCAACAAGGCCCAAGGGCAAACACTTCACGTTTGTGGTGTGAATTTGGAGGAATCATGTTTTTCACATGGCCAACTTTATGTTGCCTGTTCCAGAGTCGGTACCCCCAGCCGTTTGTTTATTCATGCTCAAAATGGAAAAACAAAAAATATTGTTTACCCAAATGTTTTGGATTAAGTTTTAAAATAGCTAGCAATTAATAAAATATTTTTTTGTTTGAATAAATGAATTTGATGTTCCAATTAATTTTTTTTTACTATTATTTCTCTATATACGTAGCGAAGCACGTACCGGGCCGCTAGTATTCTAATAAAAGCAACATACGCCTCCATTAGGTTATGTCGCCGTGAAAAGAAAGATTAAATAATTAATGTACAAGGAGTTAATGCATAGATCTGGTTTATGTCAGCGATCTGTAGCGATTTCACTTGTTACATTCAATTCTAGTAACGACAAACCCGACAGATGCCGCTGTTTTTAAACAATCATTAACAAATAACAAATGATTGCTATCAAGAGTTATCTATATTCTGTTATCAATTCTGTTGAACAGTATGGACAAATTCAAATTGAAGCAATATACGTCACTGTAGGTCATGTCGCTGTGAATAGAAAGATTAAATAATTAATGAAAAGGAGTTAATACATAGTTCCGGTTTGTGTCAGAGAACTGTAACGACTTCACTAGTTATATCAAAATCTAGCAACGAAGAGGCTGAGAGAAGGCGCTCTTAAAAGCATTCATTAACTAATAACAAATGATTGCTATAAAGAGTTATCTATATTCTGTGTTTAATTCTATTGAACGGTACGCACGTATTCTAATAAAATCTATAAACGCCTCCTGTAACAATTGTATTTGCGAACAGCAAGAATGAATAATTTTTGTACATTGAGATTATTCTTAACTCTTTTTTATGTCTGAGAACTGTACTCATCAGACTGCTTCTATTAAAATGTGGCAGCGACAAACCTGAGAGCAGACGCTCTTAAGAGCAATCATGAACTAATAACAAATGATTGCCATAAAGAGTTATCTATATTCTGTGATTAATTCTGTAGAACAGTATGAAAATCTATATCTATAAAACGAAAACCGGATATATTTGAAGTATAAAAACTCGGAAAATACAGAGCAAGTGTCGATGGGTTTTTTACCGTTTTAAAGATTATAATCTCAATTGGAGTGTTTGGTTTGTCTTATTCTCCAACGTAACATAACGCAGGAGTGGTAATTGAAATTCTTAACGTACAACGTGATACAAAAAATAAAAGAAATACGATGCTTACGTCATACATCGTAAAACAATAATAGCAATGCTATCGCATGTAACATTTATTTCTTGAATTTTGGTTTTTAGTCTTTAAACCCCATTCATAGTTATATCGAACGCGAAGTGGAAACTACGTAAAGTGGAAAATATTTAAATTTATTTTAATATACAACGAAAAAATCTTTCTATATATTCTTTGTTACTTGTTGTTACTATCTGAGGCCGCACTGCTTCAGTCTCTGATGTTTTGAAATTTTAATGGCTGTTTTTAGTAATGAATATTTGACTGGTTTGAATATAAAAGTGGGCTGTTTAAAACCTTTAGTGAAGAACCTTCCCAGAAATTTGTTATTTTTTGTAATTACGGTTTCTGACTGCACAGCTACAATCTCTGATGTTTGGATTCTCGCTGTTAATAGTAATGGCTTTGAACATGTAATTGAACTGTTTAAAACCTTTAGAGATGACATAGTGTTACTTAACTACATATCCTGAAAAAAACATTGTTTCTGTTGCTACACGTATTGATGTGGTTATTATGAATATACTTAGTACACATGTACCTGATATCATGGCAAAAATTTTGCAGGAATAAATTAATCACAACCCCATCACTTTTCTGCTACACAGGGGGTTAGCCGTTTAAATACATATAGAAGAATGGAGCGACTGACATGAAGTTTAATTCACAAGTGCAAAAATCTGGCAGTTCTATCATTATCGTGGCGCCAAAAACCGATGATAAATTCTCATAGAACTCGGTGAATAAAATCTGTAATATAGAATAATATTTTTTGATATCTCACTAGGTTTTCAAGATTCAACATGTCAAACATCAGTTATAGTTCCTTGTGTTTTTTGGTGACGTTTCTTCCGGTCCAGTTTGTATTTCAATTAAACAACAACCACTAGGAAGAAAATAAAACACCTATAGTGCATTTCCATATTGTCGATACAGTGGTTTGGTGATGCAATATGTCGAGAACTACGCGAGATATAAAAAACATTTATACTTTATTTTCGATTTGTCTCACCAAGTTACATACGAAATTATTATTAAATTTGGCTATGGCAAATTTTTCTTCTGGTCCAGGCCGCCTTTAAACTTAACCACGTCAATTTTGAAATACGATATCTCGAGAAGTAATCGAGATATCGAAATATTTATTGTCTACTTTCTATTTGACTCATCGAGTTACATGCAATTCCTTCTTTAAATTGCAGCTCCACGATTATCGCAGAATCCCCAAAAATTTACCTCTTTTATGAGCTTCAATATTCACTGTGTGTCCAAATCAATCTAGATCATAGCGGGCAACGCCTGGAACTCTGCTAGTATTGTAATAAAATCCGTCGTTGTCATATTTCACACACACCAGTTACAATTAAGAAGATGTTTTGGCAGCCAATAATGTTTTATTATATTCGAATCAAACAATAAGGTCACCCCGATACCATACCAAACGTTTTGCCTTGTTTAACATCAGACATTTTATCCATGTTTTTGCAGGTCTAAGAACCATCCACGTGAGAACAATTTATAAGTTTCTCAACGAACTAATTTCCAGACCACGTTGGGCTCCTGTACCTACTCTTTATTTTTTCCCTCCTGTCTTATTTTGCCACTTCTCCTTTTTTTCCACAGATATATTCCTCTTTAATCGATGGTCAAACTGTCGGTATGAGAGGCTTTCTATGTTACAGCCTCCTGTAGCTCTTGTGACTGCGAACAGCAAGAATAAATAATTTTAGTACACTGAGTTTATTCTTAGCTCTTTTTTAAGTTTGAGAACTTATTACATTTCTTACATAAAATTCTATCAACGCAAAGCCTTAAATATTTCATGTACTAGGAGTTAATGAACAGTTCTGGTTTAAATCAGATAACTGTAAGGATTCCACTGTTATATCAAATTCTAGCAACGACAAGTCTGAAAGAAGGGGCTCTTTAAAGCATTCATTATCAAATAACAAATGATTGTAATAAAGAGTGATCTATACTCAGTGATCAGTTCTGTTGAACAGTATAGACATATCATAATAAAACCTATATACGGCTCCTGTAGGACAGAAAGATTAAATTATTAATGTACAAGGAGATAATGCACAGTTCTTTTTTATATCAAATAACTATAAATATTACACTTTTTATATCGATTTCTAGCAACGACAACCCTGAGAAAAGATGCCCTTAAAAGCAAACATTAATAAACAAGAAATGATTGCTATAAATATATATCTATATTCTGCGATTAATTTTGTTGAACAGTATGCACATTTTCTAATAAAAGCTATATACGACTACTGCAGCTCTTGTCACTGCGTACAGCAAGAACGAATAATTTTTGTACACTGAGTTTATCCTTTGTTCTTTTTTATGTATGATAACTATATAGATTACAATTGCTCTCTTAAATTTTAGCAACGCCTACCCTCATAGCAGATGCACTTAAAAGCAAACATGAACTAAAAACAAATTATTCCTATAAAGAGTTATCTATATTCTGTGATCAATTCTGTTGATCAGTATGGACATGTTCTAATAAAACCTATATACGCATTTTGTAGGTCATGTCGCTTTTAACCGGATGATTAAATTATTAATATACTAGGAGAAAATGCACAGTTCTTGTTTATGTCAGAGAACTGTAACGATTATACTTTTTATATCAATTTGTAGCAATGAAAAAGCCTGGGAATAGGCATTTTTAAAAGCAATAATTTACAAATAACAAATATTTACTATAAAGATTTATCTATATTCTGTGATTCATTTTGTTTAAATGTATGTACATATTCTAATAAATGCTATATACGTCTTCTATAGCTCACTGGGAACAGCAAGTTTGAATAATTTTTGTAAATTGAATTTATTCATAGTACTTTTTTATGTCTCAGAGCTGTACTGATTACATTTGTTCTATAAAATTCTTGCAACGACAAACCTAAGTGCGGGCAAGCTGAAAAATAATTGGGAACTAATAACAAATTATGTCTATGAAGTGTTATCTATTTTCTGTGTTTCATTCCGTTGAACAATATGCACATATTCTTATAAAATCAATACATGGCTGCCGTAGCTATTGTCACTGCGAACAGCAAGAATGAATCATTTCTGCATACTGAGTTTATTCTTAGAAGTTTTTTATATGTGAGAACTGTACTGATTACACTTGTTCCACTAAATTCTAGCAACAATGAACCCGAGAGAAGGCGCTGTTTTTAAACAATTATTAACAAATAATAAATGATTGCTATAAAGATTTATCTATATTCTGTATCGACATGTTCCAATAGAAGCTATATACACCTCCTGTAGCCTTTGTCATTGCGAACAGCGGGGATGAATAATTGTTGTACACTGAGTTTACTCTTAGCACTTTTTTATGTCTGAGAACTGTACTGATTACACATGTTCTATTAAATTCTAGCAACGACAAACCTGTGAGCGGACGCTCTTAAAAAACAATCAAGAACTTATAACAAATGATAGCAATAAAGAGTTATTTATATTCGGTGATCAATTCTGTTGAACGGTATGGACATATTCTAATAAAATATAAATACGCCACCTGTAGGCCATGTCACTGTGAACAGAAAAGTTTAATTATTAATGTACAAGGAGATAATACATAGTACCCTTTTAAGACAGAGAACTACAACTACAAGCCTGAGTGCAGGCTAACAACTAATGTCATTGAAATGTTGTCTATTCTCTGCGATTAATGCTGTTAATCAGTATGCAAATATTCTAATAAAAAGTATAAACGCTTCTACAGGATATGTCGCTGAGAACAGCAAGATTAAATAATTAATGAATACAGATATTATCCCTAGTTCTCTTTTAAATCTGATAACTGTACTGATTACACTTGTTCTATTACATTCTAGCAACGACAAACCTGAGAGCGGACGCTATTAAAAGCAATCATAAACTAATAACAATTGATTTCTAAGATTTATTTATATTCTGCGATTAATTTTGTTGAACAGTATGGATATTTTCAAATTAAGGCAATATACGCCTCCTGTAGGACATGTCGCTGCGAACAGAAAGATTAAATAATTAATGTACAAGGATTTAATGCAAAGTTCTCGTTTATGTCTGAGAACTGAACTGATTACACTTATTCTATTAAATTCTAGCAACGACAAACCTGTGTGCGGACGCTATTAACAAAAAAATCAAGAACTAATAACAAACTATAGCTATAAAGAGATATTTATACTCAGTGATCCATTCTGACGAACAGTATGGACATTTTCTAATAAAATATATATACGCCAAATGTAGGTCATGTTACTGTGAACAGAAAACTTAAATTATTAATGTACAGGGAGTTTATGCATAGTACCCTGTTAAAACTGAGAATTGTACTGATTACACTTGTTCTATTAAATTTTAACAACAACAAACCTGAGAGTGGATTCTATTAAAAGCAGTCATGAACTAATAACAAATATTTTTAATCTGTATTCTGTTATTAATATTGTTGAACATTATAGATATATTCTAATAAATGCTAAATACGATTCCAGTAGGTAATGTCACTGTGAAATTATTAATGTACAAGGATATAATGCACAGTTCTTATTTACGTGACAGAACTGTAACGATTATACTTTCTATACCCAATTCTAGCAACGACAAGCCTGGGAGAAGGCGCTCTTTAAAGTATTCATTATTAAATAACAAATGATTGCTATAAGAAGTTATCTATATTCTGTAAGCAATTCTGTTGAACAGTATGGATATATCTTAATAAAACCTATATACGCCTCCTGTAGGTCGTGTCGCTGTGAACCGGAAGACTAAATTATAAGTATACTGGGAGATAACGCACATTTCCTGTTTATGTCAGAAAATTGTAATGATCACAGTTTTTATACCAATTTCTAACAACGACAAGCCTGAGAAAAAGCAATCAAGAACTACTAAAAAATGATTCCCATAAAGAGTTATCTATATTGTGTGATCTATTCTGTTGAACAGTATGGACATATTCTAATAAAAGCAACATACGCCTCCTATAGGTCACGTCGCTGTGAACAGAAAAATTAAATAATTATTGTACTAGGAGTTAATACACAGTTCTGGTTTATGTCAGAGATCTGTAGCGATTTCACTTGTTATATCAAATTCTAGCAACGACAAACCCGAGATATGCCACTGCTTTTAAACAATCATTAAAAAATAACAAATGATTCCTATCAAGAGTTATCTATATTCTCTGATCAATTCAGTTGAACAGTATAGACATATTCAAATTGAAGCAATATACACCTCCTGTACATCATGTCGCTGTGAATAGAAGGATTAAATAATTAATGAAAAGGAGTTAATGCACAGTTCTGGTTTGTGTCAGAGAACTGTAACGATTTCACTTTTTATATCAAATTCTAGCAAATAATAGTATGAGAGAAGACGCTCTTAAAAGAATTCATTAACTAATAACAAATGATTCCTATAAAGAGTTAGTTACATTCTATGTTTGAATCTGTTGAATGGTATGCACAAAATCTAATAAAATCAATAAACACTTCTTGTAGCTCTTGTATTTGCGAACTGCAAGAACGAATAATTTTTGTACACTGAGTTTGTTCATAGATCTATTTTATCTCTCAGAACTGTTGTGATCACACTTGTTGTATTAAATTCTATCAACATCAGACCTGAGAGCGGATGCTCTTAAAAACAATCATGAACTAATAACAAATGAATGCTATAAAGAGTTATCTATTTTCTGTGAAAGATTCTGTTGAACAGTAAGGACATATTCTAACAAAAGCAACATACGCCTCCTCTAGGTCATGTCGCTGTGAACAAAAAGATTACATAGTTAACTAGCGGCCCGGTACGTGCTTCGCTACGTATATAGAGAAATAATAATAATAAAAAAAATTAATTGGAACATCAAATTCATTTATTCAAACAAAAAAATATTTTATTAATTGCTAGCTATTTTAAAACTTAATCCAAAACATTTGGGTAAACAATATTTTTTGTTTTTCCATTTTGAGCATGAATAAACAAACGGCTGGGGGTACCGACTCGGGAACAGGCAACATAAAGTTGGCTATGTGAAAAACATGATTCCTCCAAATTCACACCACAAACGTGAAGTGTTTGCCCTTGGGCCTTGTTGATGGACATCGCAAATGATAAACGCACAGGATATTGTAATCGATTGAACTCAAATGGCATATCAGTTGGAATCATAGGGATACGCGATATCAAACAAACTTCTCCTTTTGATTTACCAGTTAAGATCGTAGCTTCAATCAAATTTGGCAATAACTTTTTCACTGCCAATCTGGTGCCATTACACAGTTTTGGTGGATTAATATTTCGCAATAATATAATCAAAGAACCAACTTTCAGATTCAAGCAATGCGGTGGCATACCAGCCGGTTCCAATGAATTTAAAAATTCAATTGGATAATTCATTGCCTCATCTTGATTCATAACACTGTCAATTGATTTATATGTCGTGACTACACCTGGCAGTTTCGCTTGACTTTGAAAATTAAATATGAATGTTCTTCGGTGCTAAAATGGCGCATTCTCTCAACCAATCATGATTTCTGTAATTCTGAAGAATATTCGGAAAAACACATTCAATCAATTCATCTATCGATTGCGCAATTGTACAAAAATTGTTTGGTACAGCGATCAATCCGTTGGTACTGTCGATTTGTATTTTGCCACCACCAATTTCTAACAATTGTTTTGAAAACTCATGGGCAGCTGGATCATTTTGTAGGTGAATACGCAAATTAATGTTCAGTGTCAATTTTTGTACATATCTCCAAAGAACTGATGACTTCAAACAGGCATTTATTTCATCAGCAGGAGTTGATCGAGGAATGACAGGCAATGTTTGACGAAAATCCCCTGACAGTAATATCAGAGCACCACCAAAAAGCTGTTGATTACCACGTAAATATTGCATTGTTCGATTAAATGCTTCTAGTGATTTTTTATTCACCATTGTACACTCATCCCATAAAATAATTAACGTTAATCGCAGAACATTTGCCATAGCAGAATTTCTCGAAATATTGCAAGTTGGAGTTTCAATCACCTGTACATTCAATGGCAATTTTAATGCAGAGTGTGCGGTCCGACCACCTTCTAATAATGTAGCAGCAATTCCCGAAGATGCAAGTGCCAATGCAATTTTCTGTTCCGATTGAATAGTCGCTAAAATCAATGATATAACGAACGTTTTGCCTGTACCACCAGGTGCATCCAAGAAATATAATCCACCTGCATTACTGGAAACGGCTTGCATGATTGTGTCATATACATGGTTTTGCTGAATATTCAATTTGGTTTATATTCGATTGTACAAATAAACGCAAATCATTAAAATTGAATTCCTGCTCACGTTGCAATTCATGATCAAACAAATCATGCATCTCACGGTTTGGTGCGGTCATACCCAACTGTACTAATGCTTTATTTGTAATCGTTAGACACATATCTTCAATTATTATCAAAGCTTCATTGTACATTTCCAAGGAAATCAACAAATCAGTATTCCTTGCATGATGATGCATACGAATTAAATTATCTTCTGCCATATAATGTTTATATTTGTTCCATAATTCAAGTGGATTTTATGGCATACATGTTGATAATTTAATGGCAAATAGCATTCATATTTGTTGTGGATGAGCTGAAGTAGATGCATCATGAAGTGTTGAATCCCAATGTGCATCATCCTCCAACAAATGCAAGAGTTGACATGCTTCACGATATGTTTGACACAAATGACCGTTGACTGTTCTCAATTCTTGATATGATTTTGGGCCATTGACGTTAACTAATAACAATCGCAAATAAAAAAACTTAGCATTGTTTGGATTTACTGTATATATTCTCCCAATTGCATCTGTTTGGAAAATGCCTGGATGCCAATCGACTGCTGTTCCTTGTTTACGTCTTTGAAATTTTTTCGAAGACAGATTCCATGTATAATACTGAGGCACTTCAGAATACAGCAAATTTATCGAAAATGTATCAGTTTCGCATAATTTGAAAAAAAAAAGCGGTCAACGTAGTCGCTGGCGGTTGCGCTGCTCTTTCCAATACATTTGCTTCATTAAAATAAACACGTTGGACATTCTCGAGATGCACAGCCAAGTGAACAACCACAGGATGTCTTTCGTGCATTGGAAACGACATAATCCTCCAGACAGCTTCATTACTACTAATTTAGCGCCCCATCTGATACTGAGTAATTTCATCATTTCTATTATCACCAGCAACACCGAAAACAGCCATATCGCTCCCTTTATTTATATACTTGCAAATAAATTTAATGGATTTGACTGAATTACAATACTCCGCAGTTATATGAGCATTGAATATTTTCAATAATAATGGACAATACGGAACCACCCAACGATTATCAACATTCAACGTCCTAGTTACGCATTCTAATGGTTGCCGTTTTGCAATTATCATTAGGTGATCTACGTCGATATAACGGATATCCGTCATTGCCCGTTATCGTGTCTGAAGTCAATAGCCTTGGGTATCATTTCAAACGCTTTCCATCAATCATACATGGCGAATTCATATTTAGTTCACCGCACGGACCATGTATCATGTTTTTAACGACAATGTGAAATAACTCAGGATCAACAGTTTGATCAGGAATTTCAGCTGATATAACATTATCCGGAGTTATTTTATGTACCAGCCAAATTAATATATGTGCGTGCGGCAATCCCCTTTTTTGCCATTCGATGGAGTACATATGGCAACGCACCTTTCCAAATACACATTATTTCACAATTAAATCCATAAGTGCTTTCAAATTTTGCTGAAAAACACGTGCTGTAATGTCATGACGATCAGTTGTCGACTGTCCTTCAAATAAATTGTTTTTGATGTCATCCCACTGCGGATTACATGTAAATGTAATGAACAGATCCGGTCGACCGTATTTTCGTACATAAGACATTGCGTCTTGTGCATATTCGTTCATATGCCGTGGGCTACCAATATACTAAGATGGCAATATAGTTTAACGTCCGGTGTCATCATTCGATATCGCATCTTGCAAATGGATATATTCTTCGGATCTTAATTTTGCTTGGTTGAAACGAATAAAATTAAGACGTTCAGTTTCTATTTTGGCATACATATCAACGATGTACTGATGACATAGTTTACCACATCTCAAGATATAATTTTGTTCTTGTGGACGAACCATCAATCGATACGAATAAAAATTCATGGCACTAACTTTTTTCTGTACACGAAGATCTGAAAATAAGTGCAAAATGTGACTTTAGAAAATTATACAAATGAAATTTCAACACACTGAAAATAGGTCAATTATTTACCTGTACGTAGATCAATCATTGGTATATTGATATGGTAGCCATCGTCACCTTTCCAATGCAATATTGGGTATTGTAATGCATCGTAACTACGATGAAGTTCCGAAACACGTTGCAATTACTCATTTCTGCGATAGAGTAGGCCTACAATATCACGGGATTGAAACTGATCACCAAGAATTACAATTGCAACCTCATCAATTGTTGGTGCATTGAATTGCCTTGCATGCTCTCCAAAATGTGTTCTATCAGCCCTTATTACGATTTTGTGATTATCAGATGGCATACGATCGAGAGCAATTTTGAACAATTGAACTAATGCGTCATGCTGATGGAAAAGCCTTTGTAGCTCACGAATAATTTTTCGTCTTGTATTCGAAACAACTGCAAAACGTTGATCCAATTCACAATTTTCATCACCAACAAAATAAATTTGCAAAAATTAATAATCAGCGTCGGGGTATGGCAATAACGAACCAGCTTGATGGTAAATCTGGCCCTGAATCTGTAACATGTATGCAATTTTAGGTAGATGTTGGATGAGAATTTTTAAAACTGTAGAATACTTTATGATTCAGATTGATATAAACATGGGACAATCCTGTTGAAGTATTTACCTTAAACGTCGGCATAAAATTATCTCTAATAATTTTAGTAGCACCAAAAGAAGTCATTTGAAATGCCAAATTGTATTGTTGAATATGACTCAAAAAGTGCTTCGACGTTTGAGATGTCCCAAAAATAAATGAATACAATGGTTCTGGTGGAGTTTCTAATGCTGGCAATCTCACTTTGCCATTAGCACAACACATGCCGGGCGTTTCACCTGGAAAGTTAGCCGCATCACAATGTGGACATATTGCATCCACCATTCCAATGTATCCGTACATACTATAATCAATCTGACTGTTGTAATTAAAAGCAGCACGCATCATTTCAGCCAAAACAGCACGACGTATTCGTCATCGCCGTGCAAGATTCAGTACAGGTACAGGGTCAACAGATCTATTTCGTGCATTACGTTCACGCTGCGATGCATTAGCTTGTGCCCATTCATCTGTAGTCTGTGATCGTCTTAGTAATGCCACATCATTTGCATTACGCGTTCGCCGACCTATATTTGCTCTTCTGGCTCGTGGCATTTTACCTTCATATAAAAAAGAATAAATCAAAATAAAAACAAATTGCTGTATCAGTATTTATACATGTGTGTATGGAAATATATATAACTGCTTACGTCAATGTATATAAAAATGTCATTAAATAATTCATTTTTAAATCGACGTGCTTCCATCTGTCACAAAAGAATAAAACACCCGTATACACACAATATGTTTACATGAATGTAATTCAATTCAACAGTTCAAAACTTACCGTTTGTGTAAATGCGTTTGACAATTTAATTCAAATAAAACTTGTAAATGATATGAAACACCGACGGCTCGCTAAAATACTGAGAAAAGTACACGCACACATATACATAGTACATTTGAACAATTCAAGACTTGCCGTTTGTATGAATGCACTCAACAACATATTTAAAAATATAAACACAAAGCAAAAATTATCGCTGACAATTTGCTTTAATCGAAGCACGTCCAAAATTAAATGACCAGATGAATGACATAACAACATGCTTGCTTGTCAAAACTGAAAAAAAGTTTCAATTTGACAGAAAAATCCCCATTAACAAAATGATCCGCCATTTATTGAATTCATTTGTTACAAAAAATGTGATAAATGAAGAACCGCTCTACCGATTTTGTGCAAACTTCACATAAACCATCTACTAAATAGTCCGAACAAAGCCTAAATATTTGGTTTGGATAGGTGAGCCCGTTCTTGAGTTATAAAATTACAACGAAAAGTGGCATTGATTTTGATTTATATAGATGTAAATGGAGTTAATGGAAAGTTCTGGTTTTGGTTAGAGATCTGTAACGATTTCACTTGTTATATTATGTTCTTGAAACGACGATCACAAGAGAATGGGCTGTTTTGTAACAATCATTAACAAATAACAAATGAATTTTATAAAGAGTTATCTATATCCTGTGATTAAATCTGTTGAACGGTATGCACATAATCTAATTAAAGATATATACGCTTCCTTTAGCTCTTGTCACTGTTAACAGCAATAATGAATATATTTTTTACATTGAATTTATTCTTAACCCTTTATTATGTGTGTGAACTGTACTGATTACACTTGTTCTATTAAATTCTAGCAACGACAAACCTGTGATTGCTATAAAGAGTTATGTAAATTCCATGATCCATTCTGTCGGACAGTATTAACATATTCTAATTAAAACTAAATACGCTTCCTGCAGGTCGTGTCACTGTGAACTGAAAGATTAAACTATTAATCTACAAGGAGTTAATGCACAGTTCTTTTTTACACTGTTTATATCAATTTGTAGCAACGACAGGCCTGAGATAAGGAGATCTTAAAAGCATTAATTTACAAATAACAAATGTTTGCTATAAAGATTTATCTATATTCTGTAATTAATTTTGTTCAACAGTATGTAAATATTCTAATAAAAGCAATATACACTTCCTGTAGCTCTTGTCATTGGGAATAGCAAGTATGAATAATTTTTGTACACTGAGTTTATTCTTAGCACTTTTTATGTCTGAGAGCTGTACTGACTACATTTCTTCTATTAAATTCTTACAACGACAAAACTAAGTGCGGGCGCACTTGAAAACAATCACGAACTAATAGCAAATGATGTCTGCGAAGTGTTATCGATTTTGTGAGTTTAATTCTGTTGTACGGAATGTACATTTTGTAATAAAATCAATATTCGGTTCCTGTAGCTCTTGTCACTGTGAACAGCAAGAATGTATAATTTTTATATACTGAGTTTAATCTTAGCACTTGTTTTTGGTCTGCGAATTGTACTGATTACACTTGTTCTATTAAATTCTAGTAACAACAAACCCGAGAGAAGGCGCTGTTTTAATAATCATTAACAAATAACAAATTATTGCTATAAAGAGTTATCTATATTCTGTGAGATTCCGTGCGTCGAGAGGCACCACAGACATGATCTTCTGTGCTAGACAACTTCAAGAGAAGTGCAGAGAACAACAAAAGTCTCTCTATGATCTAGAGAAAGCTTTTGACACCGTGCCTAGATCTGCAATGTGGATGGTATTAAGACGATTTGGATGCCCTGAACATTTTCTGGTATTGATTAGAGCACTCCACGATGGTATGGTTGGTCAAGTCCTTTATCAGAATGACGCATCTGAAAAGTTCCCTATCACAAATGGTCTGAAACAAGGTTGTGTACTTGCACCAACACTTTTTGCCCTATATTTGGCAGCAATGCTCTACGAAACGTCATCTACCCCCAACACAGGCGTGGAGATCAGATACCGGTTTGACGGAGGACTATTTAATCCAGCAAGACTCCACTCATCAAGATTAACTTTCCTCACCCAGGTAACAGAACTGCAGTATGCAGATGACAACACCTCTCCAGCACATACTCCTCAGCAGATACAATAGTCCGTAAACTACTTCAAGGACGCATATGACCGTTTTGGCCTGACCATCAACACCCGAAAAACTAAAGTGCTAGCGCAACCTGCCCCTGGAGCTACACTCCCAGACTTTGATGTTACCATCTCCGGCACAGCCCTTGAGCAAGTAGATAGCTTCTCCTACCTTGGAAGCATTCTCTCTACACAGTGCACAGCAGAGAAGGATGTAGAAAACAGAATTCGTGCAGCACACATAGCCTTTGGACGACTTACTCGGCGAGTGTTCCTAAACAAAGATCTTAATTTAAGCACCAAGCTGATGGTCTACCAAGCTGTAGTTGTCTCCACGTTGCTGTATGGGTGTGAGACATGGACACTTTACCGGCGAGATATTAAGAAAATGGAGCGATTTCACCAGCTAAAACTTCGCTCTATAATGAACATTAAATGGGACGACTATGTGTCCAACATTAGAGTCTTGGAAATAGCTCAAATGTATAACATTGAAGCCCTCATCATCAGCCACCAACTTAGATGGGTTGGACACGTTCAACGTATGAGCAACAGTAGACTCCCTCGCCAACTTTTATACGGTGAGCTCAGCACTGGCAGCAGACCTCGCGGTGCCCCTAAGAAACGCTACAAAGATCAGTTCAAGAAGACCCTGAAGAAAACTAATATAGACCTTACCACCTGGGACAGCCTCACAAAAGACCGCGTTCTATGGCGCAAAACTACCTCCGCAGCAGTGGCACGTTTCGAAGAGGAGCGGCGAAGTCTGGCAGCTGAATCCCGTTTAAGGCGGAAAGCCCGACAAACCCTACCGCGCCAGCCTCCCACATTTGGGTGCAGTGTGTGCGAACGACTGTTCTATGCAAGAATCGGCCTGATCAGCCACCAGCGCACACACAAATAAACACGCAAGAGAGCAACATAAACTCGGAAACGAGTATGGCCGACGACGATATTCTGTGATCAATTCTGTTGAACTGTATCGACATATTCTAATAAAAACAAAATACGCCTTCGGTAGGTTATGTCACTCTGAACAGAAAGATTAAATGATGAATGTACAAGGAGTTACTGCACAGTTCTGGTTTACATCAGAAAATTGTAATGTCACTTTTTGTATCAAATTCTAGCAACGACCAGCCTGAGAGAAGGCGCTCTTAAAAGCAAACATTAAAAATTTACAAATGATTGCAATAAAGATTTATCTATATTCTGTGACTAATTCTCTTGAACAGTATACATATGTTATAAAGAAAGCTATATTCGCTTACTGTAGCTCTTGTCATTGCGAACACCAGGAATGAATAGTTTTTGTACAATGAGTTTATTCTTAGAACTTTTTTGTCTGAGAACTGTACTGATTACACTTGTTCTATTAAATTCTAGCAACAACAAATCTGTGAGCGGACGATCTTAAAAACAATACAGAACTAATAACAAATGATAGCTATAAAAGTTATCTATATTCAGTGATCAATTCTGTTGAACAGTATGAACATTTTGTAATAAAATATATATACGCCACCTGTTGGTCATGTCACTGTGAACAGAAAAATTAAATTATTAATGTACAAGGAGTTTATACATAGAACCCTTTTAAGACTGAGGACTGTACTAATTTCACTTGTTATATAAAATTCTAGCAACTTCAAGCCTCAGTACACGCTAGGAACTGATATCCATGAAGGGTTGTCTATTATCTGCGATTAATGCTGTTAAACAGTATGCAAATATTCTAATAAAAACTATAAACACTTCTACATGTTATGTCGTTATGAACAACAAGATTAAATATTTAATGTACTCAGTGAGCAATCATCAACTAATAACAAATGATTGCTATAAAGAGTTATCTAAATTCTGTGATCAATTCTTTCGAACAGTATGGACATATTCTAATTAAACCTATATACGCCACCTGTAGGTCATGTCGCTGTGAACCGGAACATTAAATTATCAATATACTAGGAGATAATACACAGTTCTTGTTTATGTATGAGAACTGTAACGATTACACTTTTTATATCAATTTCTAGCAACGACAAGCCTGAGAAAGGGCACTCTTGAAAGCAATAATTTACAAATAACAAATGATTGTTACAAAGATTTATCTATATTCTGTAATTAATTCTATTGAAGAATTTGCACATAATGTAATAAAGTCTATATACGCCTCCTATAGCTCTTGTCTGTGCGAACAGCAAGAATGAATAATTTTTGTACGCTGAGTTCATTCTTATCTCATTTTTATTTCTGAGAACTGTACAGATTTCACTTATTCTGTTAAATTCTAGCAACGAAAAACCTGAGAGCGTACGAGCTCTATAACAATCATGAACTATTAATAATGATGTGTATAAACTGTTATATGTATTCTGTGATTAATTCTGTTGAACAGTATGCACATCTTATATATATATATATATATATATATATATATATATATATATAGACGTGTGTTTTCTTATATTTCACTATTCAGCCACCGCTACGAAGCACAGATCACTGGTCTTCGTGTGTTGAAGTAGCATGGAGTTTCCTGTCGTGGACAACGTTGACCGAATTGTCGTTAGCTGTGGGGATGATTAAAGTTGGCCAATGCAGGGCGTTTTCATATTTCGACCAGAAATTTATGTCTTCCCATACTTCCCTTTCCTGCCACAACTACATAGCATAGATTATTGGTGTTAGTGTGGGGTAGTAGAATCGTGTCTTCTGATGTGTACTATGGTTGTTAGATGTTGGTAGCAATGGGGGTGTGGGAGTTATGGGGGTTGAAAGTGGTCTACCTGCAGCAATTTCATATTTCTGCCAAAGACTCATTTGTCATGGTGTATCACTATCAGCAAAAACAATCTATAGCAGATCACTGGCGTTTGTGTGTAGTAGTAACCCATCGATCACAACGTTGGCCCGAATTTCGGTAACTGTGGAAGTGTGGGAGATATGTTGGCTGATATTGGTAGATCAAGGAAATTTTCGTATTTCATCCAAAGACAACTGTGTCCGTAAATTTTACTTTGCTGCCTTAACTACATAGCGCAGATGACTGGCAGTTGTGTGCGGTAATAGCATCGCGTCTCCCATCGTGCACTATGGTTGTTAGATATCGGTAGCTGTCAATAAAAATTCTTTACAAACACGAGCTATGTCGTGCGAACCTGCTAATATTCAAATAAAATCTATATACGCCTCCTGTAGGTCTTCTCACACAGAGTTAATTCTTAGCTCTTTTTTTATATCAGAGAACTGTACCGATTAGACTTGTTCTATTAAATTCTAGCAACGACAAAGCTGAGAGTGGACGCTCTTAAAAGTATTCATGAACTAATAACAAATGATTGCTATAAACAGTATGGTGTGATTAATTCTGTTGAATATTATAGACCAATTATAATAAAAGCAATAAACGCCTCCTGTAGGTCATGTCGCTGTGAACAGATGTTATAATATGATATCGAAATAAAATTGTCTTAGGCTTAGTATCTATGCTAGTCCTTGGATATTGTATATTCTCTGTGGTGAATAAAACAGATGATATTTGTTGCATTCTTGCTTAACCGTGAAACGGACGTATTTTCATTGGTTATGGGCACAGATCGGTGACCAGTGTTATTTCCTTCACTATTCTAGTAAACAGAATACGCAAAACTCGTAATATTATAAATAATTAGTTAAGCGCTTGAAGATGGCTTCGAATTTTGTAATTAACCTGCTTAAGCTTAAAGGCAGAGACAACTACGATATATGGGCTTTCGCAGTGGAGAATATGTTGGTGTTAGAAGGCATGTCCGTCTTAATAAAGGAACAAAGAAGTACTAGCACTGCAGCCAGAGATCATGCAAAGGCGAAAACTAAGCTGATTCTTACAATTGATCCATCGTTGTGTGTGCATATAAAGCAAGCTAAAACAACGAAGGAGCAATGGGCGCAACTTAAAACTATGTTTGACGATTCCGAGTTTACAAGAAGAATAACCTTACTTCGTCAGCTTATATCAATCAGAATTTATGATTGTGATTTAATGACGTGGTATGTAACAGATATTATTGAGGCATCGCAAAGATTAAGTGGAATTGGATTTGGTATAAACATCGAATGGATTGGCTCGTTGTTACTGGCAGGCTTACCAGAACGATTTTCACCTATGATCATGGCGATTCATCATTCCGGCATTCCAATTATGGCGGATGTTATCAAGACAAAGTTAATCGATATGGAAATGTTAGATTGGAATGAATCAGGGACAAAAACCGTTTTCGATTCTAACTGTTGGCTGAATCATAAAAGCAAGACTGCCAACAGACAAAACGAAAACGGAACCTATGTCGCGGAAAAGTCATATGAAAAAATGACAGGAGTTAAATCCGTCACTTGTTACAGGTGTAAACGGATTCGTGATTACAGGAATAAATGTCCATTGCTGGTGAAATCAGATGAACCTAGGCAATCCAATTTGATTAGTGTTGTTTTTCTAGCTGGCAAGTTTTGTAAACAAGATTGGTATATTGACTCCGGCGCAAGTTCTCATATGACGCCCGAATGAGCATTGGATAAAAAATCTATTGTATTCATCTAGCTAAGCAGACATTATCATCGCTCACAAACCCAAAGTACCTGTGTTGTGTACCGGTAATGTAGAATCAACTTCAGATTATAGTTATCATATTACTGTGAAAATTGCATTTTGTGTGCCAAGTCTGACGACTAAGCTCTTGTTATTGAGTAACTCATAAAAACGTTAATAAAGTTCATTTCGATTCACAGAATTGTATCGTACCTAATAGGAACGGTGAATTGCTGGCATTAGAAGAACTTATTTGTGGTGTTTACAAGTTGAAGGTAAAACATAACATGAAAAGTGAGCACAGTTTATTGGCTGCACCTGTGTTAACTGATGGTTATACGTGGCACCGAATACTCGGTTCATATAAATATAGCAGATATGAATAAAAAGAAGTGTGGCGTGGTTGATGGACTTAGTTATCCAGATAACTTTCAAACGGAAAAACGTGGCACCGAAAACTCAGACTAAATAGCGCAGATATTAATAAAATGAAATCTGGCGTGGTTGATGGACTTAGTTATAATGAATACGAAGAAAGAAGTGTTTCAGTGGGGGAGTCTGGTCAAGAATGATAACTGACAGTAACAGACAAACCAGAATTACTTAAATCAGTTTCAGTAGGGGGAGTCTGCTGAAGAAGAACAGTTGACAGGAACAGGCAAACCAGAATTTCTGAAATCAGCTCAATCAGATTATGCTGAAGTAGAAGGTCAAGATAACTTGGAAGAAAGTACTGCAGCTGAGAGTGTGAAAATTAAGGCACTTCCTAAAAGAATAAGGAAACCGGCTCAGGGGTATGGTACAACTTTATTAAGTGTTGCCCATAAAGAAGTAAGACAGCTATGTTACAGATGATATGATGAGAGAATTCCAGCAAGAGATGCGGAAGATGAAGGCAATTATGGTCAGACAGGACAACCGCATCCGAGCCCTGGAGTCTAGGATGATGGCTTCAACAGCAAGTGCAGTGCGAGTAGTTGATTAAAAAAAAAATTCAAAGTGATGATAATTTGTGATGCGATACTAGGTCATTGGCTAAATGTTTTTGCCAAATATCAGGGGTACATTGTCATGAACCCTTTTCATTGGTGGTTAGATACTTCACATTGAGGTTTTTATTTGCAATTAGTGCACAATTATGGTTAGGCTTTTGGCACTTAGATGAAAATGGATATCTAAAGAAAGATATTTGCATGCATTTACATGATGGTTACAAAGTACATAATTGTGATTGCATGTTTTGAAATTGAAAATGTAGAATTACAAGGATTTCTAGATGTTGACTGGGCAACTAACACTATAGACAGAGTGCTTGTACAGGTTTCTGTTTTGTTGTAATATCTAGTTCTGCTATTTCATGGGAAAGTAAAACAAAAAAAAACTGTCGCTCTGTCAAGTACTGAAGCAGAATATATGGCTTTGTCAGATGATTCCAGAGAGGCAGTATATTTAAGAAATCTGTTATTTGAATTCAGGTTATCAGTGTATGATTTTTTAGTGACAGCCAAAGTGCATCGAGGCTTACAAGTAATCAGCATATGCACTAGAGCTCTAAACATATTGATGTTCGTTACGATTTTGTACGCGATACAGTATTAAATAAATGTATTAAGCTTGAATAGATGCAAACTGCTGAAATGCCTGCTGACTTGCTCACTAAAGATCTGTGTGGCTCCAGACATTACAAAATTATGACCAAGATAGGATTATTATGTAATATATTCAAATGTTGTGTGAGGCTGTCACTTATTTCGATATAGTGGGGGTATTATAATATGATATCGAAATAAAATTGTCTCAGGCCTAGTATCTATACTGTCCATGGATATTGTATATTCTCTGTGGTGAATATGACAAAAGATGTTTATTGTATTCTTGCTTAACCATGAAACGGACATATTTCATAATATTGAATTCTATTAACGACAAGCCTGAGTGCGGACGCTCTTAAAAGCAATCATGAACTAATAACAAATGATTGCATTAAGAGTTATCTATATTCTGTGATCAATTCTGTTGAACAGTATGGACCATTTCTAATAAAAGCAATATACGCCTATTGTAGGTCATGTCGTTGTAAAGAGAAAGATTAAATAATTAATATACAAGGACTTTATCCATTGTTTTTGTTTATGTCAGAGCTCAGTAACGATTACACTTGTTTAATCAAATTCTACCAACAACAAGCCTGAAAGAGGGGGCTCTCCAATAAAATCATGAACTAATAAAATCTGGTGTCTATAAAGTTTTATCTATTGTCTGTGATTAATTCTGTTGAACAGTATACAAATTTTGTAATAATAATTATAAACTATCCTGTAGGTCATGATGCTCTGCACTGAAAGAATAAATAATTAATATACACAGAGATTATCTCTAGTTCTCTTTGATGTCAGAGAACTGTAGTGATTACAATTGTCCCAATAAATTCTAGCAACGACAAGCCTGAATGCAGGCGCTCTTAAAAACAATTTAGAACAAATAACATATGATGGTTGTAAAGTGTTATATATATATTGTGATTAATTCTGTTGAACACTATGGACATATTGAAATAAAAGCAATATACGCCTCCTGTAGGTCATGTCGCTGTGAACAGATAGATTAAATAATTAATGTAAAAGGAGTTTATCCTTTGTGCTTCTTTATAATGAATTAATAACATCTGATGTCTATAAAGTGTTATCTATTGTCTGTGATTAATTCTGTGAAAAAGTATGTAAATTTATTAATAAAAAGTATAAACGCTCCGGTGGGTCATATTGTTGTGCACAGAAAGAATAAATGTTTAATGATCACAGAGGTTATCTTTAGTTCTCTTTTATGTAAGAGAACTGTACTGATTACACTTGTTCTATTAAATTCTAGCCACGACAAGCCTGAGCGCGGGCGCTCTTAAAAACAATCAAGAAATAATAACATATCATGGATGTAAAGTGTTATCTATTTTCTGTGATTAATTCTGTTGAACAGTATACACACAAAATAATAAAATCTATTTTTTTTTTTTACACATAGTATATTCTTAGCTCTATTTTATGTCTCAGAACTGTACTGATTACTTTTGTTCAATTAAATTCTAGCAACGACAAGCATGAGTGAGGACGCTCTTAAAAGCAATCATGGACTAATAACAAATGAAGGCTATAAAGAGTTATCTACATTCCGTGACCAATTGTGTTGAACAGTATGGACCAATTCTAATAAAAGCAATTTATGCCTGCTGTAAGTCATGTCGCTGTGAACAGAAAGATTAAATAATTAATGAATAAGTAGATTATCCATTGTTCTCGTTTAAGTCAGAGAACTGTAACGATTACACTTTTTATATCAAATTCTAACAACGAGATACCTAAATGAGGGAGCTCTGAAAAACAATCATGACCTAATAACATCTGATGTCTTATAAAGTGTTATCAATTGTCTGCGATTAATTCTGTGGAGCAGTATACAGATTTTGTAATAAAAACTATAAATGCTCCGGTGGGTCATATTGCTGTGCACAGAAAGAGTAAATAATTAATGTACTCAGAGATTATCTTTAGTTCACTTTCAGGTCTGAGAACTGTACTGATTACACTTTTTCTATTAAATTCTAGAAACGGCAAGTCTGAGTGCGGGCGCTCTTAAAAACAATTAAGAATTAATAACAAATGATTGCTATCAAGAGTTATCCATTTTCTTTGATTAATTCTGTTGAACAGTATACACAAATTATAATAAAATATTTTTACGCCTCCTGCAGGTCCTGTCAATGGCGAACAGCAAGAATGAATAATTTTTGTACACAGAGTTAATTTATAGATCTTTTTTACGTCTGATAACTGTACTGATTACACTTTTTATATTAAATTCTAGCAACGACAAGTTTGAGTGCGGACGCTTTTTAAAAGCAATCATGAACTAATAACAAAGGATTGCTGTAAAGAGTTATCCATATTCTGTGACTAATTCTGTTGAACAGTATGGATTCAATACTAATAAAAGCATTAAAAGCCACCAGTAGGTCATGTCGCTGTGAACAGAAAGATTTTACTCTTAATATACAAGGGGTATTTCCATTGTTCTTGTTATATCAGAGAACTGTAACGGTTATATTTGTTATATCAAATTCTAGCTATGACAAACCTGTGAGCAGGTGCTCTTAAAAACAATCATGAATTAATAATATCTGATCTCTATAAAGGTTTTTCTACTGTCTGCGATTAATTCTGTTTAATATTATGCACAGTTTGTAATAAAAACTATAAACGCACCTGTAGGTCATGTTGCTGTGCACAGCAAGTATAAATAATTAATGTACAGAGAGAATTTCGTTAGTTCTCATTTATGTCAGAGAGCTGAACAGATCAGACTGATTCTATTATATTCTAGCAACGACATGTCAGGGTGCGGACGCTCTTAAAAGTAACCATTAACAAAATTACAAATGATGTCTGTAAAGTGTTATCTACTTTCTGTGAATAATTCTCTTAAACAATCTGAATATATTCCAATAAAAGCTATATTCGTGTCCCGTAGGACTTGTTGCTGTGCACAGCAAGAATAATTAATTAATGTACATAGAATTTCTACGCAGTAATCTGCGATTTTTCCTCTTTGTAAGTCGATAATTATAGAAGTCCTGGTTGGCCATAACAATCCTTCCAGGTTCATTTGCGATCTGTTCTATAATTGATAGCACATTCTGACGATATGTGTGGCCCCAGTATATCTTCTGTCACATCTTAATAAATTCAAATAATTACACTTCTCGTTGATACATACATAAATCTCATGTAACAATCTACTTCTCCCTGGGTAAAAAACAAAACAACACAATTACAGGCTGCCAACTTCAGCATAACAATCCATATTATAAAAACTTTAATTTACACATACTGCTGCATTGTACGGCTTTGTATTAAAATAAATACATTCATATATCGCATAAGTCATAAAATTATTACTGTTAATATTTTTATTATTTCTAAGTCTGATGAAGTAGGACCTAACACATTCCTCCACTTAACAATAAATTAGCATACTTTTTTATTTAAAAAAATGATTATTTGATGTAAAGTATAACACGATCATAAGACATTGCTTCTTTACACAAACTGTTTACAATGTTTTGAGCACACTTATGTCTCTTCAAACACTTCAGAATTAACTCATTGTCACTGTCAGATTATCAGTTTATTCTCCACTTATTTATACAAGCCACTCATTATTTCACCTTATCTCTCGTTTTA
>CM061918.1:20201110-20291110 GCA_031002005.1 Vandiemenella viatica
CGCAGCAGAGCTATTGCCACTAGACGCCTCCAAGAGGTATTGCAGAGAACTCTATCCTGGGCGAGACGATGGAGAATCGAGAATAACACGACAAAAACCCAGGCCATAATCCTAACGCTTAGACTTGACACCCGGTTCCAGGCAATACCAGCGCCTAAACTACAGTTGGATGGAAAAGACATCGCCTGGTCGACGACCGCTCGCTACCTGGGCGTCACGCTTGACAGGAGACTCACGTGGGGCCCCCACATTGAGGACGTTCGTCGACGGGCAAGCGCTAGACTACAAGAATTATACCCTTTATTAAACAAAAACAGTCTCCTTCCGCCGCCCGCAGGAGTTAGAGTCTATACAGCCCTCATCAGACCAATAATTGAATACGCCAGCCCAGTGTGGGCATACGCTGCTGATTACCACATACATAGGCTCCAAGTCATCCAGAACAGAGCATTAAAAAGAGCCCTGCACCTTCCGAGCAGGTTTCCAACCGACCCTCTACACGAGGCGACATTACTGCCTAAACGCATAGAAAGATTTCGACAAATTGCAAGGAACTTCTACAAAAACACCATAAAGACAAACAACCCAGTGGTACGTAACATCGGACAATATGACCCTACTATTGGCCGACATAAACGACCTCTGAACCTCCTCTACTAAACTCACCATCATGAAGACCCATCATACGTGAAGTGAAAGATAAAACCATTGCTAATAGGAGAAAATGTCCTAGGACAAAACTCCAATAATCACTGCCAACAATGGAAAGGCAGAGACTGGTGACATGGCAGTGGAGTCAGTCATATCTGTTTGTGATTTCGAGAAGAAACATCTAAAATAGACCTGATGAGGACAACCGAGCAGGTTGTCGAAACGTCGTCGTTTTATGACACCATCCGGCGGGACTCCCGTGAAACTTTTATTGAGCCAATAAACTGGTTCAACTGCAAGTCTTGCATTCTTCATGTACCAGGTAGTATAAACATAAATCAATTTCTAACCTTCGGTCTGTGGCCATCAAGCATTAGCCCAAACAGTCCAATGGTAAGAGTATAGTGAGCTGCCAGAAGAACAGAAGAGACGCTTCGAGCAGAACTGGAGTTCCCTAAGGTTGGTTCGACAGCACATCTATCCACACACTCGCCAACTAACCTTGGCCAATCAACCCTGACAATAAGTGTAATCAGTACAATCATCTGACATAAAAAAAGAGCTATGGGTAACACTGTGGACATCAGTTATTTATTCTTGTTGTTCATAGCGGCCAAACCTACATAAAGAGTTGATTCATTTCATGGAAATATGTGCACACTGTTCAACATAACAAATTATAGAAATTAGATAACACTTTATAGACTTCATTTTTTCTTAGTTTCTGCTTGTCTTTAGAAGCGCTCGCAGTGAAGCGTGTTGTTACTGGAAATTAATAGAACAAATATAATCACTACAGTTCTCTGACATAAAAAGGAACTAGGGACAACTCTGTGTACATTAACTATTTATTCTTGCTGTTCACTGCGACATGACCTACAAGGCATATACAGATTTTATTACAAAATGTGCTTGTAGTTCAACAGAACTAATCACAGAAAAGAGACAACAGTTTTTTAACACTATTTCTTAACAGATCTTGAATGTTTTTAAGAGCGCGAACGCAGGCTTTTTATTGCTAGAATTTAATTGAACAAGTGTAACCAATACAGGTGTCTGATTTAAAAGAGATCTATGTATAATTTCTGTGTACATTAATTATTTATACTTGCTGTTCACAGCGACGCGACCTTCAAGACTCGTATTTAGATTTTGTTAGAATCTGTGCATACTATTCAACAGAATTTTTCACAGAGAATAGATAAAGCTTTATAGACATCATTTGATAATAGTTGATGAGTGTTTTTAAGAGTTCCCGCAACCAGGCTTGTCGTTGCTAAAATTTAATACAATAAGTGTAGACAGTAAAGTACTCAGACATAGAAAAGAACTAGGGATAATCTCTGTGTCTATAAATTATCTATTCTTGGTGTTCACAGCGACAATATCTACAGGAGTCGTAAATAGATTTTATTAGAAAATGTGCATCCTGTTTAACTGAATTAATCACATAAAATGGAAAACACTTTGTATTCTCCATTAGTTTTAAGTTCGTGATTGTTTTTAGGAGCACCCCGAGTCGGGCTTGTCATAGCTACAATTTAATAAAACAAGTGTAATCACTACAGTTATCAGACATAAATGAAAAGAAACTAGGGATAAACTATCCGTACATTAATTATATTTTCTTCCTGTTCACTGCGACATGACCAACAGGAGGCGTATATAATTTTTGTGAGAATATGTGCTTACAGTTCAACAGAATTCGGCTCAGCAAATAGATAACACTTTATAGACATCATTTGTTAATAGTTTATGATTGTTTTTAAGAGCGCCGCACTCAGGCTTGTCGTTGCCAGAATTTAATAGAACAAGGGTATTCAGCACAGGTCTCTGACATAATGATAAGCTTATGATAAACTCTGTGTATATTAATTATTGATATTTGCTGTTCACAGCCGTATTATCTACAGGAGGTGTAAATGGATTTTATTAGAATCTGTGTATACTGTTCAACAGAATTAATCACAGGAAATAGGTAACACTTTATAGACATCATTTGGTATTGGTTCTTGAATGTTAGGGTAGACCGGGGTAATGCCGCCACCTTAAGGAACTTAAATTTTTATCACCATCAAAAATCGTATTTATGGGCTAGATCAATTTTTGGAACATAGTACGCAATCAGAAGAATGTACACAAAATTTGTTATCTATACATCTTTAAAGGAAATAGCCATATAAAATTAACTTATTAACCTCTGCACTGTGGCGGTATTACACAGGGAGCTGGGATAATCCCTCCGCGAACCTGGGGTAATGACAACACTGGCCAAAATGACTAAAATACTAAGAAGGAAAATTTATTGAAAATGTTATATGCAGTTTGTATTACAATATAGGAATAGAAAAGCAAAAGAAATGACGTTTTTGGTTTATACGAGTGAAACAATGTGTATTTTAAATTTATGTGATTTCTTAAAATTTTAAAAATCACAAATGAAGTTTTCAGCTGTTTCTGCATCGCTACACTATGAATGCACCCACTCGTCACAACAAGATGTAACATAACAAGCGTCTGAGCCTGTAATATCTATAGCAGACGCCATCTGTTAATAATATATTATCTTTGAGTAGCAAGGAGTCTGTCTTTGACCTCCGTCAGAGAAGATCTCACGGAGTAACATTTTCGGTCGAACAGTTGAAAGTGTGGCGGACTTGGAAATGTGTATTATGTAGACGTGTAACGAGTGGAACTCTTGTATCCCACGAACTTGTGACCTCGGAGAAGTTCGATTCCTTATCTTAATTTGGTAGTGGTATTTTCCGTCGGGTTCTAGTAGCAAAATTCAATGATTAGAATAAAGTTTTGTTTGTTGAAGTTATTAACAAAACTGTGGAACTAAATTAATTTGATTAACCCGGCGGTAGAATAATACCGCGACCTGGCGACCGCGGCAAAAGAACCTTTTTATTTTATTAATATGCATGTACGTGTTCTGTAAGTGACTGAATAATTTTAAAATCAGTATTCGACAGCTAGCCGTCATAGAGCTAGTAAGCTTGCAAAGAGCATCTGTACCACCGTTCGTTTGTTCCATATTCATTGCATATGGCACAAAGTTGAACGTTTGGATCGCTTGGATCAAACAGTTCATGATTATCGTTGTCGGTACACAACTTTTTGACGTCGTTGTCCTCCTCATCTGAAGAGTTTTCAAAACTAAAAAGTCGCTTGCCCCTTTTCTTAACAGATTTATTCATTTTCTTTTGCCGTGTTGTCACAACTTTTTCTTTCCATGCAAAGGATTCAGTTGTGATGGACATTCCCAAAACCTTAGATTCAGATTTTCTTTCGGCTTGTTCCTTTTTCAGTGTCTTTTCCTACTGTTTCTTCCAAAACTGCCTTCATTGGAATTGTACTAGAATTGACGAGTGAAATTTTCTTTCAGAATATTCCGCCACCCTTTCTGCTGCCAATTTTGGAATTGATGAAATCTTTTCTAGCTATTGAAGAAACTTCCTGAATAGTCTTTGATGAGCAGGGTTACAAGATTATTTTCTTCACCAGTTTCTTCTAAGATCATCTTTTCTGCCTGTTCTTGATTTTCAGATTCTGTGTCATCTGGATCATCGATGCACATTAGCTCCAAATTTTGAACAGGGAAGAAATCTTCTTCCTTGAAGGTGTTTGAGCTTACTGGAAAGATCCCAGTGCTGCGAAATCCTGATACTCCCTTCTCTATTGTTGCAACTGACATATAAGCGTCATAAAAGATTGTTGCTATATCATAACTAGTGATTTTCTTGTAGGTGCTTGCTCTCATAAACTTGTCACACTCATTATTGAATGCTTTTTTTCAGAGGTGCAAAAAATGAGACGTCGAGCGGTTGAATAGCGTATGTGGGGGGATTGAGAGCATGTGAATATAGTTCTCACAACAAAATTCATAGCTTTCCAGGAACACGTGGCTCCCATGTTTATCGAGGATAAGTAGAACAGGATATTCCATCGAAGAATGCATGTTTTTCTTTAAATGCTTGAGCCAATCTATGAAACTGTTCTCATTGGACCTACCACTATGGGAACGGGTATATACTGATCCAGCAGGCCCCCCCCCCACCTTTCCAACAACGGTGAAATTCTTTTCCGTGGGTAGATAAACAATGGAGGGATGAGTGAGCCAGACACGCTTATACAGCAAACAACTGTGATAACTCTGACACTCTCCCAACTGGTGATTCCTCCAACTTGATTTTTCCCCATAGGAGCAAGGACATTAACAGGCATTTGAACACTAGATATTACCGATTCATTCACATTCAAAATTCATGTCGGTTCAAAACTATGCTTATCCATTAGAGACTCTAGATTATGGTTGAAAATATTAACTTCTTCTTTATTAAAACCCATTACCCTTTTCATGCTTTTTGCAGAGGGCTTTTATAGTGAAATCCTAGGGTTTCTTTTCCGGAAACCATTCACCCAAGCCTCTCCGACCAGTCTTGTTGAGCGATTAAAATTGTGTTTGATATTTAATACTTCTGCCATCTCAAATGCCATATGTCTTAATTGTGTGATTGTAATTCCATAGAATAGACTTGCCATTTAAAAACTCTGTCTTTCAATATCTCTTCTTGTTCCCTGTCAAAAACTGGGTTTCTGCCCATGGTAGGAGTCGATGTTTGATTATTTTTTATTCTATCACGAAGAGTCGATCGTGGAATATTGAAGTGTAGAGCAATACTTATTACTGAATTCCCTTCAGACACATGCTGCAGAGCTGCTTTCAAATCTTGCTGAGACCATTTAGCCTTATCGCTAAACCTTTTACGAACTCTAGGCATCTAGAGAATAAACGAAAAAATTAGCTAACCAAAATAATAAAAAGGATAAAAACTAAAATTTTAATCATACTGTAACATAACAAGCGTCTGCGCCAGGTGTCTGCAGCGGACGACACTTGTTAACGATGTATTATCTTTGAGTAATAGTAAGTCTGTCTGTCTCTGACCGCCGGACGAGATTGTTAGCGCGGAAGCACATTTCGGTCTAACAGTTTGGAAATTGTTGCAGACTCAAGTAAAGTGATTTATATAAAAGCGTGTGATGAATAGAATTTGTGATTCGGAAGAGAACATTTTTCTTAAAGTGGCTACATGTGGTGAGAGGAACTTTAATCAATGTGGTAGATCATTTTGTTGTAGAAACTCTTTATCCTACGAACTTGTAATTTTCGGCGAAGTTCGATTACTTATCTAAAATCTCATATTTGGTGGTGGTATTTTTCCGTTGGGTGAGATAGCTGCATCCTAACTATTACAATAAAGTCACTTTGTGTGAAGTTGCATATAAACTGTTGAACTGTTCTTTTTATTTAGTGAACCCAACGCTCGAAATTTACCTAAACCTGGCGACCGCGGCATAAGAACCTTTTTTATCTGTTTAATGAACTTATTTGTGTTTCTAAAAAAGGTGACTGTGTACTCAAATCAGTATTCAAAATTTAACCCAACATAATGCATTTGAACCCCTGCATGGCGACTCAGTGACAGAACGTGTGGTTAAATAGGCATCTGGAGGAGAAATTAACTTTCAATTCCCGAGCATACACACGGGGATTAAGAGGACAAAAGATTAATTACCGCGAAGTGTGAATAAGGCGACAATTAGGCGCGAAGACGACAATAGTCAGAGTGAAAGATATACCACTACGACGACACGAGCCAGTGAGTCAAAGACGGCGAGTGAAGAAAATCTACTTAGAGACCAGTTGGAGGTGGCGCTACCCAGTGGGAAACGGAGTAACTCGACGAGAACTTCCGAGCGGAGCCGACAGCAGCCGACCGGGCGGCCGACGTCTACGCGGAGCGGACTTTCACGAGGGTGTCCGGGACCAGCCGAAGGAAGCCGAGCAGGAACAGCTGATCCGAGACAACCCGGGGCCATCCGAGGGGAGCCGAGCAGACCTGAAGGGAGACACCGGAAGCTAAGTGTGGGCTGCTGCTTGCAATTTGCCGCGAAGCGTCTTTTCCTGTCCGTCCCGTCCTTTTAATTTTTTTTCTTGCTATTTCAAGTCACGCATAGGAAGGAAAAGTGAGTTGAGTTTTTCTCTCCTTTTTGCCTATTCCTTTGTCATTCTGGTGACACTTACTGCATGTTGACGCTGCAGAAGTAGTTTGATTCCAGTTTGCATGCGCTTAATTCTGATCTAATGAACGCGTTTGTGAAGAGCGGCGTTGTGTTGAAAGCGACGAAGTAACTGATTTTATTGGAGTTTTCCCAGTGCATTTATAACATAAACTTACTGAAATGGGTGAAGAGGTGGAGCCAAAATTGGTTGAAATGCTGACTAGGTTTGCGGAAACCCTAAATAACAAATTTGATTCCAGATTTAAAACCCTAAATAACAAATTTGATTCCAGATTTGAAACCCTTAATGGTAAACTCGAAATGATGGAAAAGGGCGCAGAGGTCCGTCACGATAATTTAGTCAAAGAGAAGAAATTGCACATAGCAGAGTTAGGAAGAAAACTTGACGATTATGGTGCTTTGTGGGTCGGGCAGATGGAGAAGTTGTCCTCTCAAATTTCCGAGTTAACAGAACAGGTTAAGAGGCCAAACACAGACGTAATTTTACAGACAAATAGTAAACTAAGGGAGAAGGAAATTCAAGAAGAAGTCGTTATGTCTGATACTGTACTAGGGATTGCCTTAAAGAATAAAGGTGATGTTGATTGTACAGGTATTGCAACTGCAGGAACAGGTGTTAAAGAATGTCGAGATGAATTTGAGAAAAAAGATATAAAAGAGAAATTTTTTGAAGTAGCGGATGAAATTTTTTATGATACTCTTACAAAGAAGAAGTCAAAATTACGGGAGGTTGAAGTTATACAAATTGAAGTCGAAGGATTGTTCACGGTAGCTACCGGAGAAGTAAAGCTGAATAGAATTAGTGCAGCGCGACAGCCATATGGCTTTGACAATAGTAACAGAAGCGGGGGCAGTGACCGGCAGCCGCCACGCAGTAGCATATGCAGGGACACTGTTGACACCCGGGCCGCAAAAGTTTTGACCGCCGCAACACTGGCGAGCGCGGAAGAAAAAGCGAGCGAGTTAGGTCACGCACTCGGAAGCAATAATTTAGCAGAATCAGTCACTTTCGATGGCGGGAGATAGTGAAAGTAACTGGTAGACCAAAACCTTTCCAATTTGTAAATAAGAAAATAAAATTGACAGGAAATTCATACGGTGGAAAATTAATGAGGAGAATGAAGTCGACAGAAAATCTATACGGTGGAAAACTAATGAGCTTCGGGCAAACAAATGTTAAATTACCCGATTGTGACCAGACGAAAAAAAGTAATCCTGTTCTGTTATTTTCATATTTTTTCTTCTTTTTTTTCAATTATCAATCCTTTTTCTGAGAGAAAATTTCTGTACTACTATAAATCCTACATTTTCCTTACCTTCGAAGGCGCTAACAGTGATATAGCAGCCCGAAGAAGTATGGTAACGTGTATAAAGTGATGTGAGTGATGTGGTAACTTAGAGCGGAAAGGTGTACAGTTCATTGACCTGTGTGTAGCTGGTGTTTACATCAGGAGCAATGCTTCTGACAGCAAGTGGTTCGACTTGCGCTTCAATACTAATTTAGGTTGTCTTATTATTTTGTGTGCTGTATTTTTTTTTTTTTTTTGGTTCTACCATTTTGTTTTTTTTTCTTATGTTTGTTGTTTCTTATTTCTCATGTACATAACATTTTTCTTTTATGTCTCTTGAATTTAAAGTGTAAAATGTTGTCTGTGAAAAAATGGGAAGCCACCAGAGTAGAATTTAAATTGATTTTTTTGTTCTGATAATTGATATGGCCAGACATGATCAATTACCACAAGCTGTTAGGGAGTGAGTGTAACATAACAAGCGTCTGCGCCAGGTGTCTGCAGCAGACGACGCTTGTTAACGATGTATTATCTTTGAGTAATAGTAAGTCATGTCTGTCTCTGACCGCCGGACGAGAATTGTTAGCGCGGAGGCACATTTCGGTCTAACAGTTTGGAAATTGTTGCAGACTCAAGTAAAGTGATTTATATAAGCGTGTGATGAATTGAATTTGTGATTCGGAAGAGAACATTTTTCTTAAAGTGGCTACATGTGGTGAGAGGAACTTTAATCAATGTGGTAGATCATTTTGTTGTAGAAACTCTTTATCCTACGAACTTGTAATTTTCGGCGAAGTTCGATTACTTATCTAAAATCTCATATTTGGTGGTGGTATTTTTCCGTTGGGTGAGATAGCTGCATCCTAACTATTACAATAAAGTCACTTTGTGTGAAGTTGCATATAAACTGTTGAACTGTTCTTTTTATTTAGTGAACCCAACGCTCGAAATTTACCTAAACCTGGCAACCGCGGCATAAGAACCTTTTTTATCTGTTTAATGAACTTATTTGTGTTTCTAAAAAAGGTGACTGTGTACTCAAATCAGTATTCAAAATTTAGCCTAACATAAAGCATTAGTACCCTTGCAACACACTAAAACGTATAGTAGGCCTATTACATAATTTTTTTTTTTATTTAATGGAAAAATAAGACAAAAAATTGTTAATTTAATATATGTAAAGTTTTAAATTTGGTGTATTTAAAAACAACATCAAACAAATAGTTTATTATAATAATTGGTAAGTGGAAAATTCAAATTAAAACTCACATTAAGCCCAGTCTCATTTGAATAAATAATGAGTTACCAAGGGGAATGATGAATAACTTACCGACAATGTTAAGAGAATTTAAAGTAAACATTTTTATAGGCCAAATATAGGTGGGTGCAGGATAGTTGGAAGTTGGATGAGCAGGGAAATTGCCACTGGAGTGAGTGCTCCATTGCAATTAAATAAAAATAAAAAAATTCTGTAATATTAATTATATTAACAAAAAAGTTTTACATTGATATTACAATTAAATTAAATTTAAATTAAACTAAAACACTTCTTATTGAGAGTTAAAGCTTTTAAATGACACATCACAGAAACACATATTTGTTGAATCATGTTCATCCAACATTTTTTTTTTTAGAATTCACAATGAAGTAACCAAATTACTAGATACGAAATTTATTTCCTTTCAAAATTAATTAATATCAGTATTTCAAAGCTATACTTAATATTTCTAGGTAATTTAAAAAAAACGTATTAACTCACACATCCCAAAAAATATCCTTCTCCTAAATCCGTGGAAGATTTCCAAAAAAGGTTTTACTAAGCACAGTTTACTTTTTGGCATTTTCGCTCCTTTAAAAAATTTTTTTCGACCTTAACAGTGGAAAGATGCGTCCGGGTGTAATGCCGCCACCATCGGAGAGGGGCTTCATAACCCCGTTCCAACAATATGAAAGAAACGTGGGTTTAAAGACATCAAAACAAATGGAAGTGATCGATATTGTTGATTAAAATGTAGGCTAAAATAACTAGTTAAAAGTTATTCATAGCAAATGCAGGCATTGTAACTTCTAAAGGTACATACCTCAGCTTAATTATAGTGGACAAATAAGATTAAACTTTTTCAAAACAACGATCGTCACAGTAAAACCAAAACAACGTGCGCAATGGCTACCATCCACTCGAGACATTAGTTGTAGCATCGTTCGCTAGAGGTCAAGAGCTATTAGCCCGGCTAACCGGTGTCCTTGACTAGCATACTGCGAGTGGTGGCAGTGCCCCGTGTGGAGGCAATCCCCCGGTCTACCCAATTCACAGCGCATGCACTCTGGCATGTTGTTGCTAGAATTTTATAGAACTACTGTAATCAGTACAATTTTCTGATATAAAACAGAACTAGGTATAAACTCTGTTAACATTTTTTTATATTTTTCCTGTTGTTCACGGCGACATGAACTACAACAGGCGTATATATATATTATTATAATATGTGACTACTGTTCGACAGAATTAAGCAAAGAAAATAGGTAACACTTTATAGACAATATTTCTTATTAGTTGATGATTGTTTTTAATAACTCACACAGCCTAGACGTTACTAGGATTATATAAAACATGTGTAATCAGTATATTTCTCGAACATAAACGAGAACTGGGGATAAACTCGGTGTACATTAATTACTTATGCTTACTGTTCACAGCGCCATGACCTACGGGAGGCGTATAGAGATTTCTTTATAATATGTGTATATAGTTATACAGAATTATTAACAGAAAATACGTAATATTTTAAAGACATTATTTATCTTTGATTCATGATTGTTTGTATTAGCACCCGCACTCATGCTGTTCGTTGCTAGAATTCATTAGAACAAGTGCAGCCAGCACAGTTCTCAGATAAAAATAAGAACTAGGGATAAACTCTGTGTACATTTATAATTTATACTTCATGTTCACAGCGACATAAACTACAAGATACGAATATATATTTTCTTATAATATATTCCTACTGATCAACAGAATTAATCACAGAGATAGATAACATTTTGTAGACATCATTTGTTATTAGGTTATGTCGAATTTAAGAGCGCTAGCAAACAAGACTTATCGTTGCTAGAATTAAATGGAACAAGCATAATTAGTACAGTTCACTGCCATAACCGAGAACTAGGGATAAACTCAGTATACATCAATTATTTTTTTTATGATTTTCACATTGGCCACACCTACATGAGGAGTCGATACATTTTATAGAAATATGTGCGAGCTGTTCAACAGAAGAAAGTACAGAAAATAGATAACTCTTTATATATTTCATTTTTATTAGTTTATGCTAGCGCCCGCACTGTAGCGTGTAGTTACTAGACTTTAATATAAAAAATGTAATCACTATAGTTCTCAAATATAAAAAAGAACTTTGAATAAACTCTGTTCACATTAATTACTTACTCCTGCTGTTTACAGTGACATGACCAACCTGAGGTATATATAGATTTTATTGGAATGTGTGATTACAGTACAACATCATTTGTTCTTGGTTCCTGATTGTTTTAATGTGCCCTTCACTCCAGCATGTCGTGGCTAGGATTCAATAGAACAAGTGTTATCAGTACAGTCCTTTGATCTAAAATAGATCTATGGATAAATTCTGTGTATATTAATTATTTATACCTGCTGTTCACTGCGACATATCTTATGGGAGCGTTTATTAATTTTAATAGATTAATGTGAATACTATTCAACATATTTAATAACAGAAAATGAATAACTGGTTATTAACATATTTTGTTAATAGATCATTAATGCTTTTATAGAAATATATGCATTACTCTTCAATAGAAAAAAGCACTGAAAATAGATAACATGTAATACACCATTTGTTAGCAGTTTATGAATGTTTTTAAGAGCGCCGGCACTCATGCTTCTCGTAGCTTCAATTTAATGGAACAAATGTAATCAGTAGAGTTCTCTGACATACAGTAAAACGGTACTACGGATAATCTCTGTGTACATTAATTATTTATTCTTGCTGTTCACAGTGACATGACCTATAGGATTTTTATTAAAATATGTGTATACTGTTCAACAAAATTAATCACATGGCATAGATAAAACTTTATAGACATCAGTTGTGATTAGTTGATGATTGTTTTTTAAAGGAGCCGCAGTCAGGATCGTCATTGTTAGAATGCAATTGAAAAAGTGTAATCATCACAGTTCTCTGACATAAAATATAAATATCAATAAACTCAGTATACATAAATTATTTATTCTTGCTGTTCACAGTGACATGACCTACAGGAGCAGTATTTAGATTTTATTAGAATATGTGCATACTGTTCAAAAGAATTAATCACAGGTAACAGAATTCGTTTGAAATAGACATCATTTTTTATTAGTTCATGATTGTTTTTAAGGGCGTCCGCATTCAGGTATGAAATTGTTAGAATTTAATGCAACAAGTTTAAAAGGTTCCTTTTCTGTCATAAAAGAGAGAACTATTAATAAAATCCTAAAATATTAATTATTTATTCTTGGTATTCATAGCGACCTGACCTTACAGGTGGAGTAATTAGCATTTATTAGAATATGTGAATAGTGTTCAACAGAATTAATCACAGAATAAAGATAATACTTTATAGACATCATTTGCTATTAGGTAACCACAGTTTTTAAGCGTTTATGGACTCAGGCTTGACGTTACTAGAATTAAATAGAACGAGTGCAGTAAGTACAGTTCTCTGATATAACAGAGTTCTACGGATAAATGTATTGTACATTAATTATTTATTCTTGCAGTTCACAGTGACAAGACCTACAGGAGGCGTATATAGGTTTTATTAGAATATGTCCATACTGTTCAACAGAATTAATCACAGGATGTAGATAACACTTTATAGACATCATTTGTTATTTGTTAATGATTGCTTTTAAGAGCGTGCTCAATCAGGCTTGTCGTTGCTAGAATGTAGTAGAACAAGTCTGATCAGTTCAGTTCTCTGACATAAAAGAGTTGTGAGGTCCCACTTCATCAGACATAGAAATAATAACAATATTAACAATAATAATTTTAAGACTTATGCGATATTTGATTGTATTTATTTTAATACAAGGTCGTACAATGCAATAGTATATGTAAAAAATGGGTAAATTTAAGTTTTTATAATATGTTTTGTTATGTGTTAGTTGGCAGCCTGTAATTGTGTTGGTTTGTTTTTTTAGCCAAGTAGAAGTAGATTGTTATATGAGATTTATGTATGTATCAACTCGAAGTGTTATTATTTGAATTTATTAAGATGTGTTAATAAATAGGAGCTGATTTTAATGAGAAGAGTATATAATTAAATTTTATCTGCGAGTTGATAGCAAAAAAAAAAACTTGAGAGACCCATATCGTCAGAACGTGCTATCAATTATAGAACAGATTGTAAATGAACCTGGAAGGATTGTTAAGGGCAACCAGGATTTCTTTAATTATCGACTTACAAAGAGGATACCTCGCTGAAATGGCGACCCTTTAAGACAGGATTTAGCAGTGTAAATTAACACACTGTTTTTTACAGATTGTGAAAATTAAGCAGTCAGAGCTCAGCTGTGGGGAATTGGCATATACATGAACAATATATTTTATGGGACGGAATTGCAGTTCACCAAAATAACGACAGCAGAGAAAATAACTTTGTAATTTTTTTTTTAAAAATTTCTTACGATAATTGTGAACGGTGACTGAACATTAAATAGTAAGCAGCTAATTTGTAAATAAAATTGCTTGAAACAAATTAATGTAAGAAGAAATCAAATTAGTTAGTGAAAATTTAATGAAACTATTGGCAAGAACGTGATTGTGAAACAAAGCATTTGTAAGTAGTTAAAAAGTTGTTTAAGTTAGTCATTAATACTGTGACGGCCTTTAGATAAGTAAATAAATATAATTGACATCATTTAAAAGGGGAGATTTAAGTATATTGAGTATCTGATAAGCAATTTGTATATATGTGCATGTCTATTATTTTTGTAAGTTTATCGGTACAGCTATTTTGAGACTATTAAAGAATGCCTGTGGCAGTATTGCAAAAAGAAGTGGTACATTAAGTAATGTCTGAATAAGTTTCATAGCTCGTTTTTATTTTTAACATCTTTTAATAAATGCAGCGTTGTATGATTTTGTGTCGAAACTTCAAACGTTGTATCGTCGTTTTGATTTCGCGGGACTACATTGAGTAGGGTAGTAATTTGCGATAAATTTTTTTTGTTTTATTTGTTTAGTTAATTCGTCGCCATAATGGAATGACATTGCGAAGAAGTAGTTAAAATGGATGTTGAAATATTTTCTGGTGGGGAAATGGGTGAAAATTCCAATGGGAAAAATGAATGTTCAGGGATAGTTACCACCGATCAAGATATGGAGGGGAGTTAGCTGTTCGCAGGAACACAGCGTTACTAGAGTCTGTGAAAGTATGGGGGAAAGTGGAGTCAGTCACTTGATCATAGCATTGCAACTGCTTCATCTACACCGGTACCAGCCAGACAAACTAGTATTCGAGGAAAGAAATGGGGAATGAACCAAATGAAGCTCTCACACAGAACGGGAGCGAATTTTTAATGCTATTTGCCATAATGGAAGAAATGGGAAGGAATATAATAGAAAATTTTAAATCAAGTAAACAAAAGGCAGAAGAAATGGGAAGGAAGATAACAGAAAATTTGAAATCAAGTAAACAGAAGGCAGAAGAAATGGGAAAGAAAATAACAGAAAATTTTAAATCAAGTGAACAAAAAATTACAGAGGAAATGAGAACGATGATACAGGATATTATTTAAAAAATGAACGAATGTATTCAGCAAGTGGAGGATAGATGCAACCAGAAAATGGAGAATTTAAGACAGATATTGACAGAAGACGTAAAAACCAGTATGGAAACGTAAGTAGCAATGATCTACTAATACGTTGAAAGGCAAGAAGAGGCTAATCGACAGGGTATAGCTTGTCTAGTTCAATGAAAAGTTGAAGAAGTAGTGAAGAAATATTATGGATTGATACAGGGAAAGCAGGAAGTCATGAAAGGAGAAAATAAAATTATTTACGAAAACCAGAATGATTTTGTGAAGGGTATTGAATAGTTGAAAGGGAAGAATGAAACGTCAAAAAAAGTATTTCAAGATTAGGTTATATGTTAATGGTCATGGATAAGGAATACAAAGAAATGACATATAAAATTGCAGAAGTAGCTAGCCAGATGAATTTTGTCGACGAAGATGTGCGAGAAGAGGTAGCCCAGATGAACCAGAGGGTTGAGGAGGTAGAACGGCGAGGTGTTGCTACTCTGGGTGGAGGCAACATTATCACCAGCCATTTTAAATTACCAGAAGTGAAGTTTGATCCTGAAAAAGGTATATACGCAGAGGAATTTGTCAGAGTTTATACAAGTGGATTGCCACGCGAATGGTCGGATACCGATAAAATGAGATATATCAAAAGCATGATACGAGGAGATGCATTTGCGTGGAGTTGTGAGAATGATGAAGATTGTGAAGATTATGAAGAATTTTTGCGACTATTTCTGAGCAAATATTAGTCACCAAGAAAGCAAAGGAGAGTAAAGAAATATTGCTGGAACTACCGTTACTATATCAGGCGAGATTGGAGAATAAAAAATATCTGTGAAGAAGTGATGAAAGAGCTTCGTTACCTGGACCAGCCGATAGAGGACGATGAAATGGTGGACGCTTTGTTGCAGAAATTGCCAAGGCCAGAGCAGGAGAAGCTGATAGTAAATCAGTGGAGTAATGTAGAAGATTTTCGGGAAGCTGTTGAGAGATTGGATCGGTGGATTAATACTAATGAGCATGAGACAAAGGACGAAAGAAGAAACGACTCTTGAAACTGTAATACATCAAATCAGATGCCACCACGGGGGTAACAATATAGAGGAACAGTTCAATAGTAACTCCGGTAGAAATACAAGTAGGGAATATGAGGAACGACGGTAAAATCACCAATGGGGGCATCACAACTATGCTTCTATGGACAGAAATGAAGACGGAAGGCAACATGATTCAGAAAGAGCGATGGGAAACTTGGTTCGAACAGTAGAGGGAAAAATAGGAACGGCACCGAAGAAACAAAAAAGCGGGACCTATCCGAAGGACAGGTGACATTAAAAATAGAGTACAGACTGTACAGTAGATGACCGATGAAAATTATAAACAGAGAATGTGCCGCAATATGCTAATGCCTTCTGGTGAAGAATCTATTGTCAGAAAGGATGCGCAAAATTTTTACAAATGAAGAACTTCTCAGATGATGGGAATGCCTTAAGTCGTAAGATGAAGAGGAATGACAGATTGTTCCAAGGAGTTTAGAATATTGTTTGCTGGAAGAAGGAGTTGGACGGTTGGCTAAAATTGACTTGGAGAACGACGACGACCAAGAGAAATGTTGTGAGAAAATGGAAAATTGTGCTAAAGAGGAAAGCAAGTTAACAGATGAGCTTATACCAAGAGGAATTGAAGCAGAAGAATTTGAGAATTTATCAGAAGATATCAATTGCTCTGATGACTGTGAAGAAGGGAAGAAATTGAATTTATGCAGTGATGAAGATAATAGTAACGAAAACGACGAATGTGAAGAAGAAGAAAATACAATATTAAGAGATGAAGAAGAAAAACAAGTAAAATTTTTTCTTGTGAGAAAATACTGCGGTATTAATGAAGAAGAATGCAAGTTTTAGAGAACAAGTTCCATTTTATGAGTTCAACTGTGAAAGATGAAGAATCTGAGGTATTATGCTGTTTGTTTGAGCACGAGGAAGGAGTAGAGAGAATGAAAGGAAATAATGGTGATGAATGGAGTTCATATGATAGCCACCGTAACAATACAAATATGCATTTATGTCAGTTATATCCAAGTGATGGAAGTAGAATGGAGTTCTTAGAATGGTCTCGCGGAGAAGTTGATAAGGACTTATTACATAAGAAGTTTGGAATTATGGGGAAGATGAAGTGAAGCATCCAGTGTTTGCTGTGAAATTATTTGGGTTGAACGGTGAAGCGTTGGCAAACACTGGTAGGTAAGTTAACGGCCATATCCCATACCTTATATGCTCGGGTAATGAATGATAATAAAATAACAGAAATGCTGGTGCAAAAGTATAGGTTATTGGTACTACAGGAAATTGAGTAAAAGACTAAAAATACAGATTGTGTTGGAATTGGAAATAGAGGGAGTTGCTATGGAGCACACCTGCTTGGTGGTACCTGTTTAGTATCAATTGTATTTTAGGCATGGATTGGCTTAGCTAGTTTAGAGCTTTGATTGACTGTCACAATGGAGAAAATCTGGAAAAAGGATGAGAGTCATAAAATTAAGTTTGGTAGTGGATCATTGACAACCAAGAAATTGCAGAGAGATGTAAAAATACGAGCGGTACATGAAGTGGTAACGGAAGCAGGAGATGTAGAAGAAATAGAAATGGAAGAAGAGAGAAGTAATATGGTGGGGATGAGTAATACAATGGATGTTGATGAGCTGAGTGAAGTGACAGCGAAAGAAAAGGAAGAATTAAAAGGAATTTTGAGACTTTATGGGTATGTGTTTTCTGATTGCCCTGGGATAGTAAAAGGTTACGAATGTCATCTGAAGATAAAACCACTTTCCCCATTTTTTTTTTATTTTTTTTTTTTTTAACCTTATCCAATACCGTTATCGAAGAGGAAGGCCGTGGAGCAGGAAAACGACAAAATGATTTGCTGGATCATCATAGAGCCAATACAACAATCCGTTAATAGTAGTTGGTAAGAATAATAGATTAGTAAGATTAGTATTGGATGCAAAACCTTAAACAGGATAGTAGAGATATTAACTGATCGCCAGGAAAATCTTGAAGAAATAATGCAGAGACTCCAAGGAGTGAAGTATATGACAAGTTTGGAATTAACCGCAGGATATTGGCAGATTCCATTAGCTTCAGAGTCAAGAAAGTACACCACATTTTTATTTGGAGGCAAATGTTACCAATACAAGGTGATTCCTTTCGGATTGAATATTTCGGTCTCCCTATTTATAAGAGCCTTGGATCGAGTTTTGGGAGATTATTATATGAGCAAACTATCTATATATGTCGATGATATACTCGATAAGTACAAGCACTTGGGAAAGAACATTGCGAAATTTTGGCAGATGTGTTTGGAGGCTTTACAAAGAGGGGGCATGACACTGAAACTGTCAAAATGTGAATTTGTGAAGAAAGATATACAGTTTTTGGGACATCTAGTAGATTCAGAGGGAATACGTCCAGATCCAGAGAAAATAAAGACAATTGCAGAATTTCCAGTGCCAAATAACAAAAGACAGTTGAAGTCATTCTTCGGATTAAGCAGATTTTACCGAAAGTTTGTGTCTGAACATTCATTAAATGATCTTCACCAGGCAGAGTTAAGGAAGAAAAATGTAGCTTGTCTTTGGACGGAGCAGTGTCAGCAGTGGGAGCTTGCCTTTTTGCATGGGAACTGATAGCTCTAAGTATGGTCTTGGAGCTCATTTATTTCAATTAGTGATCGTTGATGGAAAAGAAGAAAACGATCAATGCATTTGCTAGCAGTGTGCTAAATAAACATGAACGGTCTTCTGGAATATCTGAGGAGGAAGCATTGGCTATTGTGTGGGGATTAAATATTACTTGTGGGGGCATAAGACTATAGTGTTTACTGAACACGAAGCGTTGACTTTCCTCTGCGAATGCAAACTTATGAATAGTCGTTTGACCCGGTGGGTACTATTTCTTCAGCAATTCGATTTTGAAGTAAGATATATAATGGGAAGTGACAATCAAGTTCCCGATGCTTCATCACGGCTTCCATTGGGAACTAACAACTTCAAGGACAATATGGGACCTGAAAAATCTATTAAGATGTTCTATATGAAGGAAGTGATACATAGAAAAACGATCAAGGATATTTACAAAAATCTGAGAAGGAGGCAAAATGAAGATGAATGGTTAAAGCTATTAAAGCAGGATCTAGGGGACACGATGAATACTAAATTGCCTAAGTATTATAAGTTTCATGATGGAATTCTGTTTAGGAGAACGGATGAATTGTCAGATGTCTGGAAAAACTGCTGGCCGGCGAAGTATGTGGACGTGATAATAGACTATGAACATTTGAGTTATGGTCATTATGGAGCGGTTAAGTATAACCCAAAGATTAAAGGAGGTATTGCTAATTTGATAATATGAAGAAGAGAGTGGCACAGAGAGTAAGCCAGTTGTGATCGGTGTCAACGGTCGAAAGTTTAAACTGTAGAAATGAAAGGCCTAAGACAAAACATATTACCGGAGAATGTGCTAGTGTTAGTGGCGGTGGATTTGTATGGGCCTCTGCCAAAATCTAGAGGTAGAGTTTCAATCATTTATGTAATGTTATATGTATTCTTCCAAGCTTTTGCGGTTTATATGCAATAAAAAAGGCTACAGGCAAATATTGGTGGACAGGATGGAGAAAGATTATTTTAAGAACGTGGGATTTCCGAAACTGATATTATCGAATAATGGTAGTCAATTTACATCAAGACGATGGGCTCAATGTATGGAGGAAAGAAAGGTAAAACATGTGAGGATATTCAGCATATCATCCTGCGAGTAATCCTGCTGAACGGGTAATGAGAGAAATTGGTCGACTAATCCGTAGTTATTGTAGTAACAAGCAACCTACATGGATAAATTATGTCACCGAATTTGAAGATGTAATAAATAGCTTGCCTAGTGAATGTACTGGTTACATACCATATTTCTTAATGTACAACAAGGAGGCACCGAATCTCATCAAATTAGTTGACTTTCCAACAAGACTAAATAAGCTTAAAAAGGATATATTTACACAAGTAAAGGAGAGAATGAATAAAAAACAGAGGAAAGAAGGAAAAATCATGACCGAAGACGAAATCCCCATGAATTTTGTCTGAATGATCTGGTTTTGGTAAAGACCCAAGAGTGATCAAGTCACATAAACTCTGAAATAAGAAAGTTCTTCGACATTTATCATGGGACTGGTTAGGGTAGACGGGAAGCCACATAAAAATGTATATTGGTTAGTTTATCCTAAATCGGGAAGAAAATTTGGGCTACGTAATGTAGCAGATCTTAAATTGTATAAAGCGACACTTAAGGTGAAATAATGAGTGGCTTGTATAGATATGTGAATAATAAACTGATAATCTGACAGTGACAATGAGTTAATTCTGAAGTGTTTGAAGAGACAAAAGTGTGCTCAAAACATTGTAAATAGGTTGTGTAAGGAAGCAATGTCCGATGATCGTGTTATACTTTACAGCATATAATCATTTTTTTAAATAAAAAAATATGCTGATTTATTGTTAAGTGGAGGAATGTGTGAGGTTCCACTTCATCAGACATAGAAAAAAAAAATATTAACTGTAATAATTTTATGACTTATGCGATATATGAATCTATTTTATTTTAACACAAGGCCATACAGTGCAGTAGTATATGTAACAATGGGTAAATTTAAGTTTTTATAATATATGTCGTTATATTGAAATTGGCATCCTCTAATTGTGATGTTTTGCTTTTTAGCGTAGGAGAGGTAGATTGTTATATGAGATTTATGTATGTATCAACGAGAGGTGTAATTATTTGAATTTATTAAGATGTGTTAATAAATAGCAGCTGATTTTATAGAGAAGTGTACATAATTAAATTATATCGGCGAGTTGATAGCAAAAAAAAAAAAAAAAAAAAAAAAAAAAAAAAAAAAAAAAAAAAAAAAAAAAAAAAAAATTTGACAGAAGATATCCTGGGGCCACACATATCGTCAGAACGTGCTATCAATTATAGAACAGATTGCAAATGAACCTGGAAGGATTGGTCAGGCCAACCTCGATTTCTTTATTTATCGACTTACAAAGAGGAAACATCGCTGATTACTGCGGAAAGATTCTGTGTACATTAATTACTTATTCTTGCTTTTCACATTGACAAGACCTACAGTAGGCGTATTATATTTATTTAGAATATGGATATACTGTTCAACAGAATTAAACACAGAAAATAGATAACACTTTAAATCCATCATTTGTTATTTAATGTTGATTAATTTTAAGAGCACCCGCACTCAGGCTTGTCATTGATAGAATTTAATGGAACAAATTTAATCAGTAGAGTTTTCTAATTTAAAAAGGAACTATGGATAATCTCTATGTACATTAATTATTTATTATTGCTGTGCCCAGCAACATGTCCTACAAGAGGCGAATACTGCTTTTATTAGAATAAATGCATATTGTTCAAGATAATTAATCACAGAAAGTAGATAACAGTTTACAGACATCATTTGTTATTTGTTAATGGTTGTTTTTAAGATCTTTCGCACCCTGACATGTCGTTGATAGAATATAATAGAATAAGTCTGATCTGTTCAGCTCTCTGATATAAATGAGAACTAACGATATTCTCTCTGTACATTAATTATTTATTCTTGCTGTGCACAGCAACATGACCTACAGGTCCGTTTATAGTTTTTATTACAAAATTTGCAAACTATTCAACAGAATTAATCGCAGACAATAGAAAAACCTTTATAGACATGAGATGTTATTAATTCATGGTTGTTTTTAAGAACACCTGCTCACAACTTTGCCGTAGGTAGAAATTTATATAACAAATGTAATCGTTACAGTTATGTGATAAACAAGAACTATTGAAATACTCCTTGTACATTAAGTATAAAATCTTTCTGTTCACAGCGTCATGACCTACAGGTGGCTTATAATGCTTTTATTAGAATTGGTCCATACTGTTCAATAGAATTAGTCACTGAATATAGATAACTCTTTATAGCAATCATTTGTAATTAGTTCGTGGTTGGTTTTAAAAGCGTCCGCACTCAGACTTGTCGTTGCTAGAATTTAATAGAAAAAGTGTAATCGGTACATTTCTCTGACATAAAAGAGAATTAAAGATAATCTGTGTATACATTAATTATTTATTCTTTCTGTAAACAGCATCATGACCTACAGGAGCGTTTATAATTATTATTACAAAATTTGCATACTGGTCAACAGAATTAATCGCAGTCAATAGATAACACATTATAGACATCAGATTGTTGTTGCTAGAATTTGGTACAATTAGTGTAATCGTTACAGTTCTCTGACATAAACATGAACAATGGATAAACTCCTTGTACATTAATTATTTAATCTATCTGTTCACAATGACCATGGAGGAAGGAAATATATGGAGACGACGCAAGAGACCTTCACCACGCATTGAAGTGAAACAGGGTGAGGAGGAGTGGGGCGGCATGGCCGGAGTGGAGGGGGCATGGCCGCTTCCATACAGACACGTGGAATATGTACAAAAACCTCAAGGGGACTCTAGGATAAAGGTGAGGCCGCAATCTGGTGATGGATTATTATGTAACTCAATATGACAAATAAAAAATGAAGAATAAAATGTTTTGATATCCTGCTTAGTTTTCGAGATATTCCGTCCCAAATGTGAAATGGTTTTGGTTGAAATTCAGAAGAAAAAATTGGTCAAAGTAAAATTTCATGATGGATTCTTATTTAAAAAGACGAGGCAAATGAAAAATAAAGACTAAAAAATTTCTATATCTCACCTAGTTCTAGAGATATACTGTATCAAAAGTGAGGTTGAAATGGAGAAGAAAAATTTCGCAAAAGTGAAATTTAATGATCGATTCTTATGTAACACGACGAGCCAAATCGAAAATAAAGAATAAAATTTTTCGATTTCTTGCTTAGTTTTCGGGATATACTGGGAACGCAATATCGCCGCTGCCGCCACTGCGCATTCGCGAGCCTGCTTCACCAATTTAACGTCACTTCTCCTCCATATATTTCCTTCCTCCATGACAATGACATGACCTACAAGAGGCGTTTATTGCTTTTATTAGAATTGGTTCATACTGGTCAACAGAAGTAATCACAGAAAATAGATAACTCTTTATATCAATCATTTATTAGTTCTAGATTTTTTTTAAGAGCGTCCGCACTCAGTTTTCGCGTTGCTATAATTTAAAAGAACTACTGTAATCAGTTCAGTTCAGACATAAAACAGAGCTAAGAAATTACTCTGTGTACAAAAATTAATCATTCATGCTGTTCGCAGTGACAAGACCTACAAGAGGCGTAAATAGACTTTATCAGAATATGTCCATACTGGTCAACATAATTTATCACAGAAAATAGATAACACTTTACAAAAATGTTATGATATTAGTTCCTGATTGTTTTTAAGAGCACCTGCTCTCAGGTTTGTAGTTGCTAGTATTTGATATAACAAGTGTAATCGTTACTGTGCACTGACATAAACAAGAACTATGGATAAACTCCTTGTACATTAATTATTTAATCATTCTATTTACAGCGACATGACCTACAATAGGCGTATATTGCTTTTATTAGAAATAATCTATACTCTTCAACATGATTGATCACAGAATATATATAACTCTTTATAGCAATCATTTGTTATTAGTTCATGATTGCTTTTAAGAGCGTCTGCACTCAGGATTGTCAATAATAGAATTTAATAGTATTAAAACATGTTCGTTTAATAGTTAAGCAAGAATGCAATAAACATCTTCCGTTTTATTCACCACAGTCACTAAAAAATCATACAGATTACCCTGATTTCAAATACCAGATTTCATAATAATACTGCCTCTGTAGAATGTAAGCTTCTCTCCTTTCTGCTGATTTTTGTCAGCTTCCACAAATGAATTAAGTGCTCTACTTCAAGCAGAAATATTTTTTGCTGTAGAAGTCGGCACCAAGAAAAAAAAAACCTGCAACTCAAATATACAAATAACACACGACAGGATAATATAATTAACTCGAAAATTCACTCTTTTATTTTCCTTTTTTCACAACATACAAATACACACACGGCTCTTAAAACAACTTGCACTATTTTTATCTCAATACACATCCGACAGCTAGAAATCTAGCATGTCTGCCATACCGTGCTTTTTTTTTTTTTTTTTTTTTACTATTCTTTGCGCAGTCCAAAGATTATTCACCTAGTCCACTTCCAAAGATAGTCCTCACTCTCTGTTCTTACCTTTAGTGCTATTTATGTTATTCAGCAAAACTTCAACATAATTCTCTTTATACAAAATAAAACATTTTTTTTTTAAAAATATTATAAACACCAAAATTATAAATATAGTGAGGCGACCTTGTCACCTTACACATTCCCCCCGTCAACTCATCATCAAAATTACTCCCCAGAAATTTTGATGATCATCTATCTTACATTACAATTGGTACAATCATTCTATATACAATTTGAAATCTTGCACATTCCTTAACCCTAACATTTTTCCAGACTTTGGTAGTTGCAGATAATATGCATGTGGATGTGGCCTACCTACAATTTTATATGGTCCTTCGTATATATCAAAGAACTTCTGATCTCCGTATTTATGCTGCTGGATCATTCATGAGTTCTCACCAACACTAGTTCCCCTACTTCGAACTCTTTCTTGCGAGATCACCTGCCATAACTTTTCTTCCTATCCTCCGCACTCTTCTTTAAGTTCTTTTTCACTAATTCCACTCGATCCTCCACTTCCATTTCTTTACACGGTAGAAATTTCACCCATTTCCTTACAACATTTTCGGGCCTTTTAATCCACATCACTTCTTAAGGCGTAAACCCAGTTCCGGAATATACTACACAATTCATCACATCTTCAAACTTACTCAGGTAATCCGACCACTTTCAATGATGAATGTGACAATATGTCCGGAAAAGTCTACCCAGCTCGCGCATCACCCTCTTGGCAGGATTGCTCGACGGGTGATAAGCAGAAATTCTAACATGTTTCACTCCAGCCTTGTTGAGGCACTCCGCCCAATCCTTGGATGTGAATTGACTTCCATTATCACTCAGTATTCGCTGCGGTTTCCCATGCTTCACAAAATAATCCTTCTCCATGCGATTGCTTAGCATCTTTCCTGTAGTTTTTTGGATCCCATATAATCTTATATATTTCGAGAAAACATCCAAAACCACAAACACATAAGCTAATCCACCTTTTGCTTTTGGTAGTGACTGCCACAAGGTCTAGTACTCCCGTCGGTATGATGGCCTTCATCATTCCCCTCTGAATGGTTGTGGAATCCTTTACTCGCTGGCACCTGTCAAACTTCCTGATTCTGCTCCTGGTCCTCCTGACCATGTTGTCAAAAATTAGTCTCTTTTAACTTTTCCAAACATTTCTTCTGACCATAATGGCCATGACTCAAATGTGTATAATCTATAATCGTCTCTACATATTTCTCTGGCCAACAGATTTTCTATTCCTCAGAATTCTCTGCTTTTCTTCTGAACAACAAGCCTTCGAACACCATGTAATATTTCCTTAATTTGTCATTCGATTTTCTTCCCAATTCTCTTATTACCAATGCCAGACATTCGTCTTCATTTTGCAATCTCCTTAGTTGTTGACATATTTCTTTGATCTCTTTTTCGTGCTCCACACCCTTCATATAGTACATCTTAAATATACTAGTTGACTTTTCTTCGTCTCCTTCACTCCCTATTGGTATCCGATACAAAGCATCCGCCACCACATTATCTTCTCCTTTTATGTACTTGATTTCAAAATCAAATTGCTGCAAATATAGCGCCCATCTTGTAAGTCTAGAATGGAGTAACGTGCATTGCCGCAAGAAACTTAATGCCTTTTGGTCTGTATACACTATGGTCTTGTGTCCCCATAGGTAATACCGGAACTTCTTAAATCCTCACACTATGGCCAATGCTTCCTTTTGGCATATCCCGTAATTTCTCTAATGTGCATTTAGAATACGACTTGCAAAAGCGATAGTCCTACTTTCCTCCATTTCGTTCTTATTCACTACTTGAAACAGTTGCACTCCAACACCATAATTACTTGCATCCGACGCCAGACAGAAAGGTAAATTCAAATTCGGTCGATACAACATCCTTCCTCTTCCCAATTCTTCTTTGATTCTTTCAAAACTCTTCTGGCATTCCTGAGACCAAAACCAAGACATATTCTTCTTCAATAAGGCGTTTAAACTTGGATCGTTTAGCAATAAAATCCGCAAAGACCCAGGAATGATTTCAACTGCTTCTTACTTGTAGGCGTAGGAAACCTTTTTACTGCTTCCAACTTGCTTGGATCGGGCGATATCCCTTCCTCACTGATTATATGCCCCAAAAAGTTTATTCTCTCCTTTACAAATTCCGACTTCGACAGCTTTAGCTTCATTCCCCCTGTTTTTAATGCCATCAACACCTCTCGCAATACTCCACAATGTTCTTTCCACATCATGGCACTTATCAAAATGTCGTCCACATATATCGTCTATCGTATCGTCTGTTTCCTCATCTTCCTCTTCTCTTCGCTCTTCATAATTTCATCCTCGTTTCCAAAGATATTGATTCCATATTCTTCATCCCCTATCAATTCGTCAATACTCTTCTGGTCCTTGTTCTTCCAATAATCCATTTCTGCTAAACCAATCACCTCACTTCCTTCCATTGCCTCATTTTCAACCTTGTCTAATCGTTCACTTTCCACAATTTGTTCTAAACACCTCCAACATTTTAACGGACCTTTGTCTTCCACCGCTACTTCTTGCTCTTTTCCCACTTCTAACCGTTTTTCCAGGTCTTCCTCATCTTCTTCTTATACCGTTTCCACTCCTAATTTTTCCTTACAAGCTCTTCTTGCTTGGTTTACCCATTCATCTACTTCATCAAACATCAGTGTTTTATCTATTAATGGCTTCCTTTCTTCATTATTTCTGATTTGATTGTCACTCTCTACTGACGCCTTCTGATTGCTCTCCTCTCTCTCTATTCTATGGAAATGTTTTGCAACATCTTCTAGAACGGTCTTCCTATGTTTTACTGCTTCTTCTTTGTTTACTCTCATGAACATACATCTATATTATTTAAAATTTCTTGGTCCTCTTTTTTTATCGGCCTGGGAACGGACCTCTTCACAAGCCCTTCCTAATTTCCCTGGTTGTATTTTTCGTCACTCTGCTTTCCGCTTTCTACCCGCTCCATCCCTCTACTTCCATTGTTGAAAGCTTTCCATTCTCTAGCGTTTCGATCGCTCCATTGTTTACATTGTGTACGCTTTCCTTTCCATTCTTGTGCCGGTCTCGCTTCTCTATCATCTCTCTTTCCATCCTTTTCCCGATATAATTGTCCCGATTGCTCTTTACCACCATACGAACTTCCGGTAAAATTTTGATCTCCTATCATCCCATTTGTCTATCTTGTCCACTCCTTCTAAAAATTCTTTGAGATTATTCCATCGCGCAAGCAACATCCTTTCCTGCACCCAACGCGGCATTTTTCTCTCCAAAATTTCTATTTTCTCGTCTTCTTCTATTGGGTTTGACAAGTATTTCAGTTCCTTTCATCAATTTTTCGCAATATTCGCGAAGGCTACCAAATTGCCTTTTGTATGGACAGCTGTTCCTAAATTCTTGTTTCACACGTAGCTGCCTTTTCCTCCGACCAGTACCTCTTCAAAAAACTTCGCAGAAATTCTCCGTAGCTAATACTGATCTCAGCTACTCCACACGACCATTCCAATGCTTCGTCTTTCATCATCTTTACATATCTAATTTTTTCCTCATCACTCCAGTGTTTAGGTAGTGCGTTTCTGTAAATATCTACAAAAATGTGCTGATGAATCTCGGCCCCCTGGAACAAAACTTACTTCCGGTAGTTTTATTTGACCAGACGGTACTAAATTGTTGCCGGCACAGCATTCGATTTTGTTTTGTACCACGTCAACTCGCTGATTCACCTCTATCCATTGTTGTTCAACTGTCTTTTTGCAACACATGACGTCACCTTGAACTTGCCAAAATTCCTGTTTAATCCCTGAAAATTCATTCTTCGACTTATTTTGCTCATCGCATACCTGCCTCATTGCCTCTTCACGATTCTCTTCTTCCTTAACAATGCGCTCCTCCACATTGTCTAGCTTAATATAGATATTGTCATTTTCATTTTTCTATTGATTAAATTCATGTTCCATTCTTTGTCGGTTTGGTGTAATTAATTCTTGAATTTTCTCCATCTGTCGTAGTGTTAACTTTTCAAACTTCTGTTGATTTTGTTGTAATTCTCGTCTAAAATCTTGTTGGTTATGTAGCAGGGTTTGTTTTAATTCTTGCATATTCATTATCTACTGTTGATTTGTTTCTTCAGATCTCTGTTGGCTCTGCTTTAATTCCTGTTGGCTCTGTAATATTTTTGCTAGTATCATTTCCAAAGAATTATCTTCTTCTCGGTAAAATTTCTTTTGAGTTACGCTAGCTGGAGATAACTCATGAAATTTCTCAATACTAACATCACACACTGACTGATCTGAATACGCGCAACCCGAATCCAAACTGTTATTTAAATTTCGAGAAACCTTAACCTGCTCAATATTTTCGCCTCCCGTCCCATTAAATTAACTCTCGGAATCTACCACTAAATTTTTGTTTTCCATTTTACACAGAAAATTTCACACAAGGATAAATCCTCACACCAATAATTTCAACCCCATAAAAACTTTTACGAGAGTAAATACAGACTAGAGACAAGAAAGTCTTCAACGAGGTGACAATGAATTTTACAACGCAGTAGTTCGACTCAGAATTAGAGACACAAAAAACTTCCATCAACATAATATTATCTTACAAAAATTATTTTCACAAAACACATTCAAAATATCAGTTTTTAACTGCAGCAAATTTACTTCCACAATTTGTCAAAGATACTATTCTTGCTCGTTAACTTCTCGTGCATGCATTATACATTGAGATGAATTTCTTTCCCGGCATTTTAACTGTTATATTCCTGCTTGTTATTTTTACTAATATACAGTATTATTCACTCTACTGCAATTTACTTTTACTATTATTTTTATTTAAAGCAAGTTCCTTTCGGCAAACAGTCACAGATAATATCTAGTTCGTTAACACTTAACCAAAACGTTCATTACCATATTTGGAAGTTTACTCTTACTATTTTCAGTAATTTACGCGGCTATGAGTCTCTTCAAATGTTTAAACAATTAACATTTCTCTTCAAATAGCTTCTCAGATTTACATCTGCATTTATTTATTGTTCACTTCACGTTATTAAAATGTATTTTCTGTCTTACCTTTCTTCTTTCTCTTCTCCGAAGATTCGCGAGGCTCTTTCCTTACCGAACTAAAGTTTTTAGTTCTGCGTCCTTTTACGGTCAGCCACTTGTAAGCTTCCCTCCTTTCTGCTGCTTTTTGTCAGCTTCCACAAATGACTTAAGTGCTCTACTTCAAGCAGAAATATTTTTGCTGTAGAAGTTGGCACCAAAGATAGTCCTCACTCTCTGTTCTTACCTATAGTGCTATTTATATTATTCAGCAAAAAAAACTTCAACATAATTCTCTTTATACAAAATAAAACATGTTTTAATAAATATTATAAACACCAAAATTATAAATATAGTGAGAAGACCTTGTCACCTTACAAAAATCATCTGACAAAGCCACATATTCTGCTTCAGTGCTTGACAGAGTAACAGTTTTTTTTTTTTTGTGCTTTCCCATGAAATATCAGAACTAGCCATTACAAAACAGTTACCTGTACAAGACCATCTGTCTAGATTGTTAGTTGCCCAGTCAGCATCTACAAATCCTTGTAATTCTACATTTTCAATTTAAAAACATGCTATCACAAATATGTACTTTGTAACCCTCAGGTAAATGCATGCAAATATCCTTCTATAGATATCCATTTAAAAAAAAAAAAAAAACAATCTGAAGTTACATCTAAGTGCCAAAAGCCTAACCATAATTGTGCACTAATTGTAAATAATAACCTCAATGTGAAGTTTCTAACCACCAATGAAAAGGTTTCATGACAATAGTACACCTGATATTTTGCAAAAATATTTATCCACTGACCTAGTATCGTATCACAAATTATCATCACTTTCAAACTTTTATATTTAATCACCCACTCGCACTGCACTTGCTGTTGAAGCCATCATCCTTGCCTCCAGGGCTCGGATGCGGTTGTCCTGTCTGACCATAACTGCCTTCATCATTCCGCATCTCTTGCTGGAATTCTCTGATGATATCATCTGGAACAGAGCTGCCTTCTTCTTTACGGGCCACACTTAATAAAGTAGTACCATAGCCCTGAAGCGGTTTCGTTATTATTTTAGGAAATGCCTTAAGTTTCACACTCTCAGCTGCAGTACTTTCTTCCAAGTTATCTTGACTTCTCTACTTCAGCATAGTCTGATTGAGCTGATTTCAGTAATACTGGTTTGCCTGTTCCTGTCAACTGTTCTTCTTGAGCAAACTGCGCTATTGAAACTGATTTCAGTCATTCTGGTTTGTCTGTTACTGTCAATTTTCCTTCTTGACCAGATTCCCCCACTGAAACACTTATTTCTTCATATTTATTATAACTAAGTCGATCAACCACTGCCAGATTTCATTTTATTCATTTCTGTGCTATTTAGTCTGAGTCTTCGGTGTCACATTTTTTCCCGTTTGTAAGTTATCAGTATAACTAAGTCCATCATCCACGGTACACTTCATTTTATTTATATCTGCGCTATTTATACGACCGTAGTCTACAGTGCCATGTATAACCATCAGTTAACACAGGAGCAGCCAATAAACTGTGTTAACTTTTCAAGTTTTGTTTTACCTTCAACTTGTAAATATCACAAATAAGTTCTCCTAATGCCACCAATTCACCGTTCCTATTAGGTACGAAACAATTCTGTGAATCGAAATGAACTTTAATACCGTTCTTTTTGAGTTCACTCACTAATAAGTGCTTAGTCGTCAGACTTGGTACACAAAATACAATTTTCACAGTAATATCATAGCCACAATCTGAAGTTATTTTCACATCGCCGGTACACAGCACAGGTACTTTGGTTTTGTTAGCGATAATAACGTCTGCTTCGCAAGACGAATACAATACATTTTTTATCCAATGCTCATTCAACGTCATATGAGAACTTGCGCAGGAGTCAATATACCAATCTTGTTTACCAAATCTGCCGGATAGAAAAACAACACTAATCAAATTATATTGCTTAGAATCATCTGATTTCACCAGCAATGGACATTGATTCTTGTAATCCCGAATCCGTTTACACTTGCAACAAGTGATAGATTTAACTCCTGTAATTTTTACATTTGATTTTTGCGCGATATGGTTTTCGCTTTTGTTTGGTCTGTTGGCAGTCTTGCTTTTATGATTCGGCCAACCTTTGGAAGCGAAAGCGGTTTTTGTGTCTGATTCATTCCCATCTGACATTTCCATCGCCATGATCATAGGTGAAAATCTTTCTGGTAATCTTGATGATTTCTCAATAATATCTGTTACAAACGACGTCATTAAATCAAAATCATCAAGTCTGATTGATTTAAGGTGACGAAGTAAGGTTATTCTTATTGTAACCACGGAATCGTCAGACATAGTTTTAAGTTGCGCCCATAGCTCCTTCGTTGTTTAAGCTTGCTTTATATGCACACACAACGATGTATTAATTGTAAGAATCAGCTTCGTTTTCGCCTCTGCATCATCTCCGGCTGCATTGCTAGTATTTCGTTGTTCCATTATTAAGCCGGACATGCCTTCTAAAACCAACATATTCTCCGCTGCGTAAGACCTATACATCATAGTTTTCTCTGCCTTTCAGCTTAGTCACGTTAATTACGAAATTCGAAGCCATCTTCAAGCGCGTAACTTATTATTTATAATATTACGACTTTTCCGTATTCTGTTTACTAGAATAGCGAAGAAAATAACACTGGGTCACTGATCTGTGCCCATAACCTATGAAAACATGTCCGATTCACGGTTAAGCAAGAATTCAACAAATAACATCTGTTTTATTCACCACAGAGAAAATACAATATCCAAGGACAGCATAGATACTAAGCCTAAGACAATTTTATTTCTATATCATATTATAACATCTGTTCACAGCGAAATGACCTACAGGAGGCGTATATTGCTTTTATTAGAATTAGTCTATTCTATTCAACAGAATTAATCACACAATGTTGATAACCCTTTATATCAATCATTTGTTATTAGTTCAAGATTACTTTTAAGAGCGTCCGCACTCAGGTTTGTCGTTTTTAGAATTTAATAGAACAAATCTAATCGGTACAGTTGTAAGACATAGAAAAAGAGCTAAGAATAAACTCTGTGTACAAAACTTATTCATTATTGCTCTTCGCAACGAGAAGACCTACGGGAGGCGAATATAGATCTTATTACAATATTAACAGGTACCCACGACTTCGTTCGTGTTTGTAAAAAAATTTATTGACAGCTACCGAAATCTAACGGCCATAGTGCACGATTTGGGACACGATGTTATTACCACACACAAATGCCAGACGTCTGCGCTATGTAGTTCAGACATAAAGTAAAATTTAGAGACACACATGTCTTTGGATGAATTACGAAAATGTCCTTGTTCGGCCACTTTCAACCACCATATCCTCCACACTACCAATGTTACTGAAATTCGGCCGATGTTGTGTTCGAAAGAGGACCCTGTGTTACTACCACACACAAACACCAGTGAACTGCGATAGATAGTTTTCGCTGAACCGTGATACACCATGACCAATGCGTCTTTGGCAGAAATATGAAATAAACGCAGGTTGACCACTTTCTACCCTCCCCCATTGCTACCGACATATAAACACCATAGTGCACGTCAGAAGACACGACTCTACTACCACACACTAACAACAATGATATATGCTATGTAGTTGTGGCAGGAAAGGGAATTATAGCAAGACACAAATTGTTGGTCGAAATATGAAAACGCCCTGCATTATTCAATTTTACTCTTCCTATCTCCCACATCCCCACAGATAACGACATTCGGTCAACGTTTTGCACGACAGGAAACTCCATGCTAATGACACACACAAATACCAGTGAACTGTACTTCGTAGTGGTGACTGAAAAGTGAAATATATGAAAAAACACGTCTATTTTATATATATATATATATATATATATATATATATATATATATATATATATATATATATATATATATATTCTGTTCAACAGAATTAATTACAGAATATAGATAACTCTCTATAGCAATCATTTGTCATTTTTTAATGTATGCTTTTAAGAGCGCCTTCTATTAGTTTTGTCCTAGTTAGAATTTGATATATCAAGTGAAATCGTTACAGTTCTCTGACATAAACAAGAACTGCGCATTATCTCCTTGTACATTAAATATTTAATTTTTCTTTTCACAGCGACATGACCTGCGGGAGTCGTTCATTGTTTTATTATAAAATGTCTATTCTGTTCAACAGTATTAAACACAGAATATAAATAACTATTTACAGCATTCGTTCGTTATTAGTTAAGGATTGCTTTTAAGAGCATCCGCTCTCAGGTTTGTCGTTGCCACAATAAAAAACGTGTAATCAGTACTGTTCTCAGACATAAAAAAGAGCTAAGAATAAACTGAGAGAACCAAAATTATTATTATTCTTGCTGTTCGCAGTGACAAGAGCTACAGGAGGCGTATATAGATTTTATTAGACTATGTGCATACTGTTCAACAGAATTGATTACAGAATATAGATATTTATTTATAGCAATCATTTGTTATTTGATAATGGATACTTTAGAAAGCGCGTTCTCTCAGCCTTGTCGTGGGTAGAAATTGATATATTAAGTGTAATCGTTACAATTCTCTGACATAAACAAGAACTGTGTATTAACTCCTTGTACATTATAATTTAATCTTTCTGTTCTCAGCGACATGACCTACAGAAGTCGTATTTAGTTCTTATTACAATATGTGAATACAGTTCAGCAAAATTACTCACAGAATATGGATAAATCTTTGTAGCAAACATTTGTTATTTGTTAATGATTGCTTTTAAGAGCGCCTTTTCTCAGGCTTGTCCTTGCTGGAAATTGATATAAAAAGAGTAATAGTTACAGTTCTCTGACATAATCAAGATTTGTGCTTTAAATCCTTGTATATTAATAATTTAATCTTTCTGTTCACAGCGACATGACCTACAGTAGGCGTATACAGGTTTAATTAGAATATGTCCATACTGTTCGACAGAATTGATTACCGAATTTAGATAACTCTTTATAGCCATCAATTCTTATTATTTCCTGATTGCTTTTAATAGCGTCCGCTCACAGGTTTATCGTTGCTAGAATTTAATACAATAAGTGTAATCAGTACAGTTGTCAGATATTAAGAGAACTAGGGATAAACCCTGTGTATATTAATTTTTTAACCTTGCTGTTCACAACGACATAACATGTAGAAGCGTTTATAGGTTTTAATTGAATATTTGTATACTGTTTAACAGCATTAATCGCAGATAATAGACAACACTTCATTTACATCAGATCTTAGTCGTCACTCAGGCTTGTAGTTGCAAGAATTTTATATAACAAGTGAAATCAGTACAGTTCCCAGTCTAAAAACGTACTATGTATAAACTCCTTGTACATTAATAATTTAATTTTTCTTTTCACAGAGACATGACCTATAGGTAGCGTATATATATTATATTAGAATATGTCCATACTGTTCAACAGAATTGATCAATGAATAACGTTATTGCTTTATAGCTATTATATGTTATTAGTTTTTGATTAATTTTAAGAGCGTCCGCTCACAGGTTTATCGTTGCTAGAATTTAATAGAACATGTAATAGTACTGTTTTCAGACATAAACAAGAACTGTGCATTAACTCCTGATACATTAATCCTAAATCATTTAATCTTTCTGTTCACAGCGACATGACCTACTTGAGGTGTATAATGCTTTAATTTCAAAATATCCATACTGTTCAACAGAATTGATCCCAGAATATAGATTACTCTTTATAGCAATGATTTGTTATTAGTTCATGATTGCTTTTAAGTGCATCTGCTATGAGGTTTGTCGTTGCTAGAATTTAAGAGAACAAGTTTAATCTGTACAGTTCCCATTCATAACTAAAGGATAAACTCAATGTACCAAAATTAATCATTCTTGCTGTTTACAGTGACAAGAGCTACAGGAGACGTATATATGTTTTATTAGAATGTGTCCATACTGTTCAACAGAATACAGATAACTCTTTAAATCAATCATTTGTTATTAGTTTATGATTGTTTTTAATAGAATCCGCTCTCAGGTTTGTCGTTGCTAGAATTTAAGAGAACAAGTGTAATCAGTACAGGTCTTAGATTTTTTTAAAAATCTAGTAATAATCTCTGTGTACATTAATTACTTTAAGAGCACCTTTTCTCAGGCTTTTCGTTGCTAAAAATTGATATAAAAAGTGTAATCGTTACAGTTATCTGACATTAACCAGAACTATACATTAACTCCGTGTACATTAATCATATAATCATTCTGTTCACAGTGACATAAAATACCGGAGGCGTGTTTTGTATTATTAGAATATGTCCAGATAGTTCTACAGAAAATAGATAACACTTTATAGCAATCATTTGTTATTTGTTGATGATTGTTTAAAAACAGCGCCTTCTCTCGGGTTGGTTGTTGCTACAATTTAATAGAAAAAGTGTAATCACTACAGTTCTCAGACATAGAAAAGTGCTAAGAATAAACTCAGTGTACAAAAATAATACATTCTTGCTGTTCGCAATAACAAGAGCTACAGGAGGTGAATAATGATTTTATTAGAAAATGTGGATACTGTTCAACAGAATTAAACACAGAAAATAGATTACACTACATCGACATCATTTATTTTTTGTTTATGATTGTTTTTAAACATGGCCGCAATTATGTTTGTCGTTGGAAGAATTTAATAGAACAAATGAAATTAGTACAGTTCTCATTCATAAAAAAGTGCTAAGAATAAACTCAGAGTACAAAAATTATTCATACTTGCTGTGCCGAGTGGCAATAGCAACAGGAGGCATATATAGCTTTCATTACAAAATGTACATACTGTAGAACAAAATTAACCACAGAATATACATATATCTTTATTGCAAACATTTTTTATTTATAAATTATTGCTTTTAATAGCGAGTTTTCTCAGGCTTGTCTTTGCTTGCATTTGATAAAAAAAAATTGTATTCCTTAGAGTTATTTGACATAAAAATGGACTGTGCATTATCTCCTTGTGTATTAATTATTTAATCTTTCTGTTCACAGCGACATGACCTACAGGAGGCGTGTATAGTTTTCAATAGAATATGTCCATACTGTTCAACAGAATTGATCACAGAATTTAGATAACTCTTTATACCAATCATTTATTATTAGTTCATGATTGCTGTTAATAATGACCGCTCTCAGGTTTGTCGTTGCTAGAATTTATTATAACAGGTGTAATCAGTAAAGTTCTCAGATATAAAAGAGAACTACGGAGAATCTCTGCGTTCATTAATTAATTAATGTTGCTGTTCACAACGACATAACCTGTTGAAGCGTATTTAGTTTTTATTAGAATATTTGCATACTGTTCAAGAGAATTAATCGCAGATAATAGACAACCCTTTTTTGACATCAGTTCTTATCCTGTACTTAGGCATCAAGTTGCTAGAATTTTATATAACAAGTCAAGTCAGTGCAGTTCACAGTCTTAAAAGGGTACTATGTATTAATTCCTTGTACATAAATAAATTCATTTTTCTGTTCAGAGCCACATGATCTACAGGTGGCGTATTATATTTTACTAGAATATATCAATACTGTTCTATAGAATTGATCACGGAATATACATAAATCTTTATAGCAATAATTTGTTAGTTGTTAATGGTTGCTTTTAAGAGCGCCTTTTCTCAGGCTTGTCATTGCTAGGAATTGATATACAAAGTGTTATCGTTACAGTTCATTGACATAAAAAAGATCTGTATATTATCTACTTGTATATTAATAATTTAATCTTACTGTTCTCAGGGACATGACCTAAAGAGGGCGTATATAGGTTTTATTAGGATATGTCCATACTGTTCAACAGAATTGATCTGAGAATATTGATAACTCTTTATAGCAATCAGTTATTATTAGTTCATTATTGCTCTTATGATCGTCGACTTCCAGGTTTCTCGTTGCTAGAATTTAATAGAACAAATATTATCTGTATTGATCTCAGACTTAAAAAATTGCTAAGCATAAACTCACTTTATATTATTTATTTATTCTTGTTGTTAAAATTGCCATTACCTACAGGAGGCGTATATAGATTTTATATGAATATGTGTATATTATTGAGCAGAATTAATCACAGAAAATTGATATCACTTTACAGAAATCATTTTCTGCCGGTTCGTGATTTATTTTTCAGAATGCCCTCTTTAAGGTATTATGTTGATAGAATTAAAATTAAGAAATGTAATCAATACAGTTCTCAAACTTAAAAGAGAGCTAAGAATGAAGTCAGTGTACAAAAATTATGCATTCTGGCTGTTCGCAGTGACAAGAGCTACAGGAGACTATAAAATAGAAAGCCTCCCATACCGACATTTTGACCATCGGTATATCGACCATCGACAGTGCTGGCTTACCAGGAATATATCTTAGGAAGAAAAGGGGAATTTGTAAAATAAGACAAGAGGGAAAAAAAAGGAAGTGGAGGTACAGCAGCGTAACGTGGTTTGGAAAGTAGTGTGTTGAGGTACTTGTGAATTATTCTCACGTGGATGGTTCTTAGACCTGAAAAAACACGGATAAGGTGTCTGATGATAAGTGTGGCAAAACGTATGGTTTCGGGGTGACCTTAATGTTTGATTAGAATATAATAAAACATTATTGGTGGGCAAAACATCATTTTAATTGGGACTGGTGTGTGTGAAATACAACCACGATGGATTTAATTACAATATGTGCATACTGTTCAACAGAAATAATCACAGAATATAGGTCACTCTTTATAGCAATGATCTGTTATTAGTTCATGATTGCTCTTAAGAGCGTACGCTCTTAGGATTGTCGTTGCCACAGCTTAATAGAACAAGTCTGATCAGTACAGTTCTCAGACATAAAAAAGGGTTTAGTATAAACTCAATGTACAAAAATTATTCATTCTTGCTGCTCGCAGTGACAAGAGCTACAGGAGATGTATTAAGATTTTATTAGAACATGTGCATACTGTTCAACAGAATTAATCACAGAAAATAGATAACATTTGATAGCAGTCATTTGGTATTGGCTAATGATTGTTTTGAAAACAGCTCCATGTCTTGGGCTTGTAGTTGCTAGAAGTTGAGATAAGAAGTTAAATCTTCACAGATCTCTGACATACACCCGAGATTTGCATTAACTACTTTGACATTAATTATTTAATATTTCTGTTCACAGTGACATGCCCTAAATTAGTATATGTCCATACTGTTTAACAGAATTGACCTATGGATGTGTATATAGATTTTATTAGAATATGTACTTACAGTTCAACAGAATTATTCACAGAATAGCAATCATTTGTTATTAATTCATGAATGCTCTTAATAGCGTCCACTTTCAGGTTTGTCGTTGCCAGAATTTAACAGATAAAGTGTGATTAGTATAGGTCTCAGACATAAAAATGAGTTAAGAATAAGCTCAATGTACAAAATTTATTCATTCATGCTGTTCGTAATTACAAATGCTGCAGGAGGCGTATGTAGATTTTATGAGAATATGTGGATACTGTTCAATAGAATTAATCACAGAATATAGATTTTCGTTTATAGCAATCGTTTATTATTTGTTAATAATTGCTTTTAATAGCGCCATCTCTCAGGCATGTCGTTGCTAAAATTTGATATAACAAGTAAAATCGTTACAGTTCTCTGACATAAACAAGAACTGTGAATTAACTATTATTACATTAATTGCTCAATCTTTCAGTTTACAGCGATAGGACCTACAGGCGGCTTATATTGCTTTTTTTAGAATATGTCAATATTGTTCAACAGAATTGATCACAGAATTTAAATACCTCTTTATAGTAATCATTTTGTATTTGTTAATGTTTGTTTCAAAACAGCGCATTCTCTCAGTGTACAAAAATTATACATTCTTTCTGTTCGCAGTGACAAGACCTACATTAGGCATATATACCTTTAATTAGAATATGTGCATACCGTTCAACAGATTTAATTACAGAATATAGATACCTCTTTATAAAAGTAACTTGTTATTTGTCAATGATTGTTTATTAATTATTTAATCATTCTGTTCACAGCGACATGACCTACAGAAGCGTTTATAGTTTTTATTTGTATAAGTGCTTACTGTTTAACAGACTTAATCGCAGTTGTTAGCAAAATCTCATTTGCAATCATTTGTTGTTAGTTCATGATTGTTTTTAAGAGCATCCGCTCTCAGGTTTGATATTGTTAGAATATAATACAACAAGTGAATCACTACAATTCTCAGATATAAAAAGTGCTATGAACAATTTCAGTGTACAAAAATTATTTATTCTTGTTGTTCGCAATGACAAGAGCCTATATGAGGCGTATTTACTTTTAATAAGAATATGTACATTCCGCTATTCATATTGCTTTTAAGAGCACATTTTCTCAGGCTTGTCGTTGCTAGAAACTGATATAACAAGCGAAATCGTTACAGTACTCCGAAACAAACCAGAACTGTCCATTAACTCCTTGTCATTAATTATTTAATCTTTCAATTCACAATGACATGACCTAAAGGTGGCGTACACTATTTTTATTAGAGTAAGTACATACTGTTCATCAGAATTAATATCAGAATATAGATAACTCCTTATAGATAACTCCTTATTATTTAGTGATTGCTCTTCAGAGTGTCCAAACTATGGTTTGTCGTTGCCAATTTAAAAAATAATTGTAATCAGTACAGTTCGCAGATATAAAAAAGGAGATAAGAATAAACTCATTGTACAAAAATTATTCATTCTTGCTGTTCGCAGTGACAAGATCTACAGGAGGCGTATATACATTATATTATATTATGTTATTACCGTTCATTAGAATTATTCACTGAATATTGACACCTCTTTATAACAATCATTTGTTATTTGTTAATGATTTCTTTTAAGAGCGCCTGCTCTCAGGCTTGGCATTACTAAAATTTTGATATAACAAGTGAATTCATTACCGTTTTCTAATATAAACAAGAACTATGCATTAACTCCTATTACATTACTTATTTAATATTTCATTTCATAGCGACATGTACTACAGGAGGTATGTATGGGATTTATTAGAATATTTCCATACAGTTCAAGAAAATTGATAACAGAATGTAGATAAATCTTTATAGCAATCATTAGTTATCTTTAATGATTGATTTTAACAGAATCTTTTCTCAGGCTTGCGGTTGATAGAAATTAATATGAAAATGGTAGTCGTTTCAGTTCTCTGACATAAACAAGTACCGTGCATTAACTCCTTGTACATTATAATTTAAATATTCTGTTCAAGCGACATAACCTACAGGAGGCGAATATAGGTTTTATTAGAATATGTCCATATAGTTCAATACAATATAGATAACTCTTTACAGCAATCATTTGTTATTTGTTAAAAATTGTTTAAAAACAGCGTCTTCTCTCGGGTTTTTTGTTGCTAGAATTGAATAGAACAAGTGTAATCAATACAGTTCTGAAATATAAAAAATTGCTAAGAATAAACTCATTGTACAAAACTTGTACATTCTAGTTCTTCGCAGTTACAAGAGCCATAGTAGGCGAATGTTGATTTGATTGGAATATGTGTATAATGTTCAACAGAATTAAACACAGAAAATTGATTACAATTTATAGACATCAATTATTTTGGTTATGATTGTTTTTAAGCGCGCCCGCACTTAGGTTTGTCGTTGGAAGAATATAATAGAACAAATGAAATCAGTTCTCAGACATAAAAAAGAGCTAAGAATAAACTCAGAATACAAAATTATTCATACTTGCTGTGATAATAGCTACAGGAGGAATATATAGTTTTCATTAGAAATTTACATATTGTAGAACAAAATTAACCACAGAATTATAGATAAATCTTATAGCAACATTTGTTACTTGTCAATTATTGCTTTTAAGAGCGCCTCTTCTCAGACTTGTCGTTGCTATAATTTGATATAAAAAGTGTATACGTACAGTTCTCTGCTAAAACAAGAACTGTGCATTATCTCCTAGTGATATTAATAATATAATCTTCCGGTTCACAGTGACATGACCTGCAGGAGGCGTACATAGGTTTTATTAGAATATGTCCATACTGTTCAACGGTAAAAGATCACAGAATATAAATAATTCTTTAAAGCAATTACTTCATGGTTGCTTTTAATAGCGTCCGCTCTCAGGTTTGTTGTTGTTAGAATTTAATAGAATTAGTGTAACCTGCACATTTCCATAAAAGAGAACTAGGGATATCTCTATGTACATTAATTTTTTAATCTTGCTGTTCATAGAATATAACCTATAGATGCGTTTATAATTTTTATTAGAATATTTGGATACTGTTTAACAGCATTAATCGCAGGTAATAGACAACACTTTTTTGACATCAGTTCTTAGCCTGTACTCAGGCACGTTGTTGCTAGAGTATTATATAACAAGTGAAATCATTACTGTTCTCAGTCTTAAAAGTGTACTATATGTAAACTCCTTGTACATTTAATAACTTAATTTTTCTGTTCACAGCGACATGACCTACAGGTGGCGTATATATATTTTTCTAGAATATATCAATACTGTTCAACAGAATTGATCACCGAATATAGATTACTCTTTATAGCAATCATTTGTTATTAGTACTTGATTATTTTTAAGAGCGTCCACTCACAAGTTAGTCATTGCTAGAAATAAATAGAACAAGTGAAATCAGTACAGTTCTGTGATATAAAAGAGTTCTAGGGATAATCTCTGTGTACATTATTTAATTAATCTTGCTGTTCACAGAGACATAACCTGTAGATGCGTTTATTGTTTTTATTAGAATATTTGCATATAGTTTAACTGTATTAATCGCAGATATTAGACAACACTTTTTTGACATTATTTCTTAGCCTGTACTCAGGCATGTAGTTGCTAGAATATTAATATAACAAGTGAAATCACTACAGTTCTCAGTCTTAAAAGCTTACTATATATAACAAATGTAATCAGTAGAGTTCTCAGACATAATCAAGAACTGTGTATTAACTCCTTCTAAATTAATTGTTTAATCTTTCTGTTCACAGCGACGTGACCTACAGGAAGCATATATTGCTTTTTATTTGAAAATGTCCACACTGTTCAACAGAATTGATCCCAGAATACAGATAACTCTTGATAGCAACGTTTCGTTATTAGATCATGATTGCTTTTAAGTGCATCTGCTATGAGGTTTGTAGTTGCTAGAATTGAAGAGTACACATGTAGAATGTACAGTTCTCATATATAACAAAGGATAAACTCAGTGCACCAAAATTAGGTGTTTAAGGGTTTGGGAGAGACAATACTAGTCTTTTCCAACCAAATGTCAACCACTCCTTCACGTATTGCACCTTGTTTGCACGGACGAGGCTCTGGCAACTGAAAGATTCCCGGTTTAAGGAGTCACCCACTGCATGCCAACGGCCTCCGAAAGGAGGGCGGAAGAGCGGGGAGCGTTTCAGGGCACCATCTTGCCCTTAGGGTTGGAAACGGCGCGTAAAATTGGATGAATCAGAAATGATGTACGGCATGGGGATGCAGTAGGCAACGGGAAACCACTGTATTAAAGGCCCAAAGGGTATCCCGAGGACATCAGAATGGATAGAAACATTCTACGAGTTGGAGCGTGGAATGTTAGAAGTCTGAATAGGGCAGGTAGGCTAGAAAACTTAAGAAGGGAGATGGAACAACTTAAGTTAGGTGTTGTTGGATTAGTGAGATTAAATGGAAGGACGCTCACGATTTCTGGTCTGGGGAACACAGGATAATTAACCCACAAGCTGTCAATGGAGTCACTGTTGTAGGATTTGTAATGAACAAGAAAGTAGGGAACCTGGTGAGTTATTATGAACAGTTTAGTGACAGGATTATTTTGATGAGGTTAGAAACTAAGCCCGTCCCAACCACATTAGTACAAGTATATATCCCAATGTCACAGGAAGATGACGAAGAAATATAAAAAATATACGCTGAAATTGAAGAATTAATCCAATATGTGAAAGGGGAGGAAAATCTAATAATCATGGGTGATTGGAATGCAATAGTGGAAAAAAGAAAAGAGGGGAATACTGTAGGAAGTTTTGGTCTAGGAGAAAGAAGTGAGCGAGGAAGCAGGTTGCTAGAATTTTGTGAAAGATATAAGCTAGTAGTGGCGAGCACACTGTTTAAGAACCTTGCAAGAAGAATATACACCTGAAAACGTCCTGGGGATACAGGCAGATATCAGCTAGATTATATCATGGTCAAACAGAGATTCAGGAATCAAGTTCTAGACTGTAAAGCGTACCCAGGAGCAGACATAGACTCGAACCTTAATTTGACAGTAATGAAGTGCAGGCTGAAATTCCAGCGAATAAGGAAGCAGCATAAGCAGAACACACTGGCAGTGAACAAGCTGAAACAATCTAGCACGAGAGAAAAATTTACAGAAATGGCAGACTTAGTACTAAGATGTAACTGTGAAAGGAGCCCATTAATCTCTATCTTCCTCTACAGTTCTTACCTTCGACTGTTCCCTCCACTAACAAATTAACCAATCCAGCATGTCTCAAAATATGACCTACCAGCCTGTCTCTTCTTCCTGTAAGCTTCTTCCATAAACTTCTTTTCTCACCCATCATTTCCAAAACTCGTTCATTTCTTACTTTGTCTGTCCACCTAATTTTCAGCATTCTTCTGTAGCACCACATTTCAAATGCTTCAAGTTTCTTTCTTTCCGGTATTCCTAAAGTCCATGTTTCGCTACCGTAAAGTGCTGTGCTCCACACATAGAGTTTTAAAAGTTCTTTCTAATTCCTAGATCAATATTTGAAACTAAAAGGTTTCTCTTTTTCATGAAGGCTCTTTTTGCTAGTGCTATTCTGCTTTTAACATCATTCCTGCTTCGGCCATCGGTTGTAATTTTGCTTCCCAAGTAACAGAACTCACTCACTTCTCCTATTGCATCCGATCCTATTTTTATATTTAATCTGCTAGTATTGGTATCATTTCTGCTACATTTCATCACTTTTGTTTTACTTTGATTTATATTCAGTCCAAAATCTTCCTTCAGTATTTTGTTCATGCCATTCAATAACTTCTCAATATCCTCAGCCCTCTCTGCTAATAAGACAATGTCATCAGCAAATCGTAGCATACTGATTTTTTCTCCCTGAAAACTTATGCCACATGGAAATTTTTCTTTGACTTTCTTCATTGCTTCTTCTACATACAAGTTGAATATTAACGGGGATAGACTACAACCTTGTCTCACACCCTTTTTAACTGATGCATGTCTCTCGTGATTCTCTACTTTTATTACAGCCACTTGATTCTTATATAGTTTATAGAGTATTCTTCTATCTCGATACTTTAGACCTGACTTCTTTAAAATTTTGAACATCTTGTCCCACCTAACATTATCAAAAGCTTTTTCTAAATCAACAAATGCCATAAAAGTATCTTTGTTTTTCTTGATCCGCCCTTCAAGTATTAATCTTAAAGACAGAATTGCTTCCCTTGTACCGCGATTTTTCCTAAACCCAAACTGATCTTCACCTACTATCTCTTCTACTACCCTTTCCATCCTTCTGTATATTATTCTGGTCAGTAATTTTGAAGCATGTGATGTTAGACTAATGGTGCGATAATTCTCACATTTGTCGGCTTGTGCTTTCTTTGGAAGTGTGAAGATGATATTTTTATTAAAATCAGTTGGAATTTCTCCTGTTTCATAACTTTTTGATATCAGCTTGAATAATCTTTCGATTCCTTCCTCTCCTAGAGATTTAAGAAGTTCTGCAGGGATCTCATCAATTCCAACTGCCTTATTTGCTTTCAAGTCATTCAGAGCTTTATTAAATTCTGTCCTCAAAACAGGATCTCCTAAGTCATCAATGTCGACATCGCCTTCCTTTTCCAATACACTATTGTTCAAGTCGTCCCCATCATACAGTTTCTCAATGTATTCCTTCCATCGGTTAGCTCTATCTTCTGAGCTTAAAAGAGGTTTCCCATCGGCAGCTTTAATGTTCATACCTCTTTTCTTCATTTCTCCAAAATTCTGTTTGATCTTTCTATATGCAACATCTACTTTTCCTACGACCATTTCCTTTTCTACTTCTTCACACTTTTCTTGTAGCCATTTTTCTTTTGCTATTTTGCATTTCCTATTTATTTGATTTCTAAATTGCCTGTACTGCTCTCTTCCTGCTTCATCCTGAGCATTTTTGTACCTTCTCCTGATCCATCAGCTCAAAATTTCTTCTGTGATCCAAGGTTTTCGGGCAGTTGTTCCCTAAAGATAACAAGTGTAATCTGTACAGTTATCTGACAAAAATGAGAACTACAAGTATACTCTGTATATATTAATTATTTATTCTTTCTGTACACAGTGATATGCCCTACAAGAGGCGGTAATAGCTTTTAATCGATTATGTGGATACTGTTCAATAGAATTAATCACAGTAAATAGATAACACATTACAGCCATCATTTGTTATTAGTTCATGATTGATTTTCCATTTCACCCGCACTCAGGATTGTCGTTGCTACAATTAGATTAAACATGTGTAATCAGTAAAGTTTTCTGACATAAATGAGAACTATATAAAAACTCCTTATATATTAATTATTTAGTCATTCTGATCACAGCGACATGACCTACAGGAGGCGTTTATAGTTTCTGTTAGGATATAATGCACACTGTTCAATACATATAACCACAGAAAATTGATAACATATTATAGACATAACTTGTTATTAGTTCATGATTGCTTCTAAAAGTTTCCGCACTCTAGGACTGTTGATGCTAGAATTTAATAGAACAAGTCTAATCAGTACAGTTCTCTGACTTAAAAGATAACTACGGATAAAATGTGTGTACACTAATCATTAAATCTTGATGTTCACAGTGACAAGTCATACAGGAGGAGTATATATATATTTTTTTTTTAGAATATGTGATTACTGTTCAACATCATTTGTCACAGAAAATAGATAATACTTTATAGACAACATTTGTTTTTAGTTTCTGGTTGTTTATAAGACCGCCATCATTCAGGCTTGTCATATTTAGAATTATGTTACAAGTGTAATCAGTACTGATCTCAGACATAAAAGGGAAATAGGTTTAATCTCTGCGTACAATAATAATTTATTTTTGCCGTTCAAAGTAACAACACCTACAGGAGGCGTGTATAGATTTCATCAGAATATGTGAAATACTGTCCAACATTATTTATCACATTGATTAGATAACACTTTATAGACAACATTTGTTTTTAATTTCGTGTTTGGTTTTAAGAGCTCCCTCATTCAAGCTTGTCGTTGCTAGTCTGATCAGTACAATTTTCAGATGGAAAAAATCAATGCAGATAATGTCATCGTACATTAATTATTATTCTTACTGTTCACAGCGACAAGTATTAAAGGTGCCGAAATTAGATTTTATTAGAATATGTGCACACTGTTCGACATCATTTATCACAGAACACTTCATACACATCATTTGTTATTAGTTCATGTTGATATTTAAGAACGCCCTCCTGCAGGGTTATCGTTGTTAGAATTTTATGAAAATAGTGTAATCAGTACAGTTATCTGACATAATAGAGAACTATGTATTACCTCCATGTCATTAAATATTTATTCTTTCCGTTCACAGCGACATGACCTATTGGAGCATTTATCATTTTTATTAGAATATCTGTATACTGTTCAACAGAATTAATCACAGAAAATAGATAACACTTTATAGAAATCAATTATTTTTAGTTGGAGGTTGTTTTTAAGAGCGCCTACAATCTAGCTTGTCGTTGCTTGAATGTAATGGAACGTAATTAGTTTATAGATATAAAAGAGATCTGGGGATAATTTCAATATACATTATTATACTTGCAGTTATAGCGAAATGACCTACAGGAGGCGTATATAGCCATTATTAGGATACACGCACAATTTTCAACTGATATAATCACAGAAAATAGATAAAACATTATAGAAATTATTTGTTATTAGTTCATGATTGCTTTTAAGAATGTCAGCACTCTACGCTTGTCTTTGCTATAATTTAATATATCAAGTCTAATCTGTACAGTTCTCTGGTTTAAAATTGTACTTCGGACAAACTCTTTGTACACTAATTATTTATACTTGCTGTTCAAAGTAACAAGAAATGAGAATATAGATTTTATTAGAATATGTGCATACTGTTTAACATCATTTGTCACAGAAAATAGATAACACTTTATTGACATCTTTTGTTTTTAGTTTGTGGTTGCTTTTAAGACCGCCATCATTCAATCTATCATTGCTTGAATTTAATGTAACAATTATAATCAGTACAGTTCTCAGACATAATAGAGAACTAGGGATAGTCACTGTGTACATACTATGACAGTAAATTTTTCAGCAGTGGCCAAATTTATTGTCAACTTGTGTACATTAATTATTTAATCTTTCTATACACAGCGAAATAACCGACAGGTGGCTTTATAACAATATGTGCATCCTTTTTAACGAACTAAAGACAGAAAATAGGTAAAACTTTATAGCAATCATTCATTATCATTTCGTGACTTTTTTTAAGAGCATCTGCAGTAAGGATTGTCGTTGTTAAAAATTAGTAGAACAAGTCTAATCAGTTTAGTTCTCATACGTAAAAAAGTACTACAGTTAAACTCTGAATACATTAATAATTTCTTCTTGCTGATCGCAATGACAAGAATATAGATTTCATTAGAAAATGTGCATACTGTTCAACAGAATTAATCACAGAAAATAGATAAACCTTTACAAGCAACATTTGTTATTACATTATGCTTATTTTTAAAGGCGCCCCCACTCAAGCTTTTCGTTGCTAGAATTTATTAGAACACGTGTATTGAGTACAGTTCACAGACATAAAAGAGAAATAGGAATAATCTCTGTGTAGATTAAATATTTATTCCTGCTATGCACAGCGACATCACCTACAGGAGCGTTTTTATTAAAAAATATGCCTACTGTTCAACAGAATTAAGCACAGAAAATAGATAATATTTTTAACAAACATTTGTTATTAATTTATGCTTGATTTTATGAGCGCCCGAACTCACGCTGGTCGTTGCTAGAAACTAATAGAACATGTGTAATGAGTATAGTTCTCTGACATGAAAGAGAACTTCATTTAATATCCTTCTACAAACTGTGAACTTTTTCGTCTAGTGCAGCTAAATAAAAAACTCCGTTTTTTTGGCAGACGCGTTTCCATTTATTCAATCATCTTCGGTGCCCTAGAACAGTTATGATTGTTTTAAAGAGCTCCAGCACTCGGGAAAATGAAATAACAAGTGTAATCAGTACAGTTATCTGAAAGAAAGAGAACTACAGATAACCTCTGAATACATTAATTTCTTATTCTTGCTGTTCTCATCGTTATGCCCTACAGGAGGCGGAAATAGATTTTATTCGATTATGTGCATACTCTTCAACAGAATTAATAACAGAAAAGAGATAACACATTACAGCCATCATTTGTTATTAGTTCATGATTGATTTTCATTTCACAAGCACACAGGATTGTCGTTGCTATAATTAGATGAAACATGTAATCAGTACAGTTTTTTGACATAAACGAGAACAATGGAAAAACTCCTTGTATATTAGTTATTAAGTCATTCTCATCACAGCGACATGACCTACAGGATGCCTTTATAGCTTCTATGCACATTGTTCAATACATCACTGAAATGATGCTTCAATACAGTTCTCAGACATAAAAGGGAACAAGGGATAATCTCTGTGTACATTAATTATTTATTCTTGCCTTCACAGTCACAATACCTACAGGAGGCGTATATAGATTTTTTAGAATATGTGCATACTGTCCAACATCAATTATCCATTGAATAGATAACGCTTTATAGACAACATTTCCTTTTAATTTCGTGTTTGGTTTCAAGAGCTCCCTCATTCAAACTTGTCGTTGCTAGTCTAATCAGTACAATTTTCTGATAGATAAATCAACTGCAGATAACATCCTTGAACATTAATTATTTATTCTTGCTGTTCACAGCAACTAGTATTACCGGTGGCAAAAATTGATTTTCTTAGAATATATGAATACTGTTCAACATCATTTATCACAGAACATACATAATACTTGATACACATCATTAGTTATTAGTTCGTGATGGTATTTAAGAGCTTACCGTTGTTAGAACTTAATGAAAAAAGTGTAATCAGTACAGTTATCTGACATAATAGAGAACTATGTATTACCTCCATGTCATTAAATATTTATTCTTTCTGTTCACAGCGACATGACCTATAGGAGCGTTTATAGTTTTTATTACAATATGTGCATACTGTTCAACAGAATTAATCACAGAAAATAGATAACAGTTTATAGAAATCAATTATTTTTAGTTCGAGGTTGCTTTTAAGAGCGCCTGGAATCTGGCTTGTCATTGCTAGAATGTAATAGAACATGCGTAATGAGATCAGTTAATGGATATATATGAGAACTAGGGACAATTTCTGTGTATATTAATTATTTATACTTGCAGTTACAGCAACATGACCTACAGGAGGCGTAAATAGCTTTTATTAGCATATAATGCCCACTGTTCAACAGAAATAATCACATAAAATAGATAAAACATTATAGAAATTATTTGTTATTAGTTCATGATTGCTTTTAAGAACGTCCGCACTCTACGCTTGTCTTTGCTAAAATTTAATAGATCAAGTCTAATCAGTACAGTTCTCTGCCTTAAAATTATACTACGGACAAACTCTTTGTACACTAATTAATTATTCCTGCTGTTCACAGAAACAAGACCTGAGTATATAGATTTTATTAGAATTTGTGCATAATGTTCAACATTTTTTGTCACAGAAAATAGATTATACTTTATTGACATCATTTGTTATTAGTTCGTGGTTGATATTAATAGCGCCATCATTCAGGCTAGTCATTGCTAGAATTGAATGTAATAATTATAATCAGTACAGTTCGCAGACCTAAATGAGAACTAGGGATAATCACTGTGTACACACTATGACAATAAATTAGGCCACTGCTAAAAAATTCTAGCGCTCTTATTTAGCACAATCTAACATCAATGTCATCTTAAGAAATGATAACAAGATACTGGCTTGCCAGTAATACATTACTGTTTTCTGGAATGACATTGATGTCTCATTGTACAAAATGAAAGTGATTTAATTTTTCAGCAGCGGCCAAATTTATTGTCGAATAGTGTACATTAATTATTTAATCTTTCTGTACACAGCGATAAGACCAACAGGAGGCGTTATTAGAATATAGAATTAATGACAGAAAACAGGTACCACTTTACAGCAATCATTTGTTGACATTTCGTGACTGTTTTTAAGAGCATCCGCAATCAGGCTTCTCGTTGCTAGAAATTAGTAGAACAAGTCTAATCAGTACAGTTCTCAGACATAAAAAAGTACTACATATAAACTTTGAATACATTAGTTATTTATTCCTGCTGTTCACAGTGACAAATTCTACTAGAGGCGTATATAGCTTTCATTAGAATATGTCCATACTATTCAATATATTAATCACAGACAATAAATAAACATTTACAAAAAACAATTGTTATTACATTTTGCCCATTTTTAAGAGCACCCCCCCCCCCTCAAGGTTTTCGTTGCTAGAAATTAATAGAACACGTGTATTGAGTACAGTTAACTGACATAAAAGCGAACTAGGGATAATCTCTGTGTACATTAATTATTAAATCCTGCTGTGCACAGTGTCATGACCTACAGGATCGTTTATTCTGTTTGCAAACAGGATCATTTGAACAGAATCATGTCTCACCAAACTATGTAAACATTAAAGTCAGGAACAGTTACATATCAGCATAGAAACCTAAGCACACAGCAGAAATTGTTTGGATAAATAATGAAATTAAACCTCATTATGCTAAAAAAGGCACAACACAACAAAAAACTCTACCCAGTTAACAAACAAAAAACAGCAGCTTCTGGAAAAAGGCCTAAAGCATAACCTAAAATATACAGATAAAAATAAATTTATGGAGAACACTATAATAGAAGCTGAACACATTCTTGCACAGGAAGACAAGAACAGCAAAAAAAAAAAGTCAATACAACCCTGGCAAGAGAGTCAATAGCAAAGGAACTAAACCTCATCTCTTCAACTCACATACAAAGAAATAATGAAAACAAAACTCAACAACAACTAAAAAGAAAAATAAACGACCAAGACATTGTCATTACAAAAGCAGACAAAGTAAACGCAGTGGTGCTAATACAGAATACAGATTACATAAATAAAACTGAAGACTTCATACACAATAATAGTACATCAAAACTCATAAGAGATCTATCAACAAGATTCCAGACAAATGTTAAGAAATGCCTGAAAAACACAAAATTACTGTTGAGAGACTGCGAGATACCACATTATACACAAAAAAAAACCCAAAGCACCAACAATGAGGAGCCAGCCAAAAAAATCACAAAGTTAATATTCCCATAAGGCCTGAAGTAAATTTTCCAAATGCTCCAACATACAAGTTAGACCAATACATGTACACACACCTCAAAAAAATTTACAAATACCACAAAAATAGAAACATCACAAACACACCTCACCTAATATAAAACATACAGATCATCTGGATTCCTGATACAGCAACAATGGTATCATTCGATGTGGAGAGTATGTGCTCAAAACTTCTCGTTAATGAAACCATATTTCAGATAGAGAATAACCTCACATCTCAGAACAACATCCCACCCATAATCATCACAGAAGTAATAGAACTACTCATATTAATCACTTCACAGAACTATTTCAGTTGTAATAAAGACTACTATAAACAGGAGGAAGGTCTACCCATGGGCAGCCCAGTATCAAGGATAATGGCTAAAATCTTTATGGATCACATAAGGAATGTAATTTTCCAGAAAATCATTCCATAAAAGCAATACAAAACACTATACTGGTTTAAATTTGTGGATGATATAATTTGCCTACTGGATGAACCACAACATTGAATCGATGAATTCCACAGTGACATAAACCAAGTACACTTGAACACCAATTTCACCATCGAAAAAGAAACACACAACCAGATACACTTCCTTGACATTACAATTAAAAACATAGACAATAGACATAGTTTCAGTATCTATAGAAAACCAACTACCACAAACACAATTATACATGCTTCCTCCAACCACACCATCAATCACAAACAGGCTGCTATAAAATATACGCTACATCGAATAAATGAGAAACCCCTCACTAAAGAAAATTACATAACAGAATTAGACTATATTCTAATGATAGCATCCAAGAATGACTATAATACAAACATGGTGCAAAAGATGAATCACAAAATTAAAAAAGAGATACAAATATAATCAACAAACACACAAGACTCAGCAAAATCTCCAAACCACACTCACAAATACCACACAAAAAGAGAAACAGCAATGGTATATAATGACATACCTAAACACAAACACACACAGGATCACTAATATTTTTAGAAAAATGGGAATAAATATAGCTTTCAGAACAGACAATACCATTCAAAATCAGCTTAACAGAAACACAGAAGAAAATAAGATTCAACAATCAGGGAAATATAAGCGAACTTGCCAACAGTGTAAGGCAACATACATAGCGCAAACAGCGAGAAAATTTGAAATCCGATACAAAAAACAGCTGAGGGCATTAAGGTGCACCAACCACTCTACATTTGCGGAACATCTGCTTGAGAACAAACACGAACACACTGATATATGGAAAGACATGCAAATACGAAAACTCATAATCTCAACAAAACATGCTCACAGCACAAGAAAATTTCTACATGCAGAAAGCAATATATGAAGGGAAAAATATAGTCAATGACTACATTCACCTCACGAATCAGACTGTATTCAAAACACTTAAAACAATAATTTAAAGCACAACAAACAAAATCGATAAGATACTTGCCGGAAATTATAGCATCTCTGAACAAAGCAATGTAAACAATAACAAACGCTCGTTAAGTGGTTACACACAGAAAAGGTCCGAAAATAATAGTGTGTTTTTCGAAAATGAAGAAAGTAAGTGTGAATAGAAAGACGCCTCAGGATCTGTGCGGAACACTTAAAACCAACAGAAAAATCACTGAAATAGAACTTCCACATACTTCAATGTAAAAATAGGAAACAAAAACTGTAAGTAGAATGTAATATTCAAGCACTTCATAATAGATTTTAATTATAAACTAACTATAAACAACAACATAACATGTAAATAAAACTATTCTAGGGCACCGAAGATGATTGAATAAATCGAAACTCGTCTGAGAGAAAAACGAAGTTTTTTATTTAGCTTTACTAGACGGATAAGTTCACAGAAACCTTATTACCTTATTACGTATCAAAGCAGCTAAAGCAGAAGTTCTGAATCTCAACGTGTTCCTTGTACATTAATTATTTATTCTTGCATCTCTCCGTGACAAGCCCATATTGAACGCGGATATATCTTTTTTTTTAACAAATGTGCATACTGTTCAACAGAAGTAATCACAGAAAATAGATAACACTTTATTGACATCATTTGTTTTTAGTTCCAGTTTGATTTTAACAGCCCACGCATACAGGTTTGTCGTTGCTAGAAGTTATTAGAACAATTCTAATCAGTACAGTTCTCCGACATAAAAATGAAGTAGGAATAAACTCTGAGTACATTAAATATTTATTCTTTTTGTTCAGTTAGAAATGACCTACAGGAACGTTTATAGTTTTTTTTTTTAGAATATGTGCGTACTGTTCAACGGAATTAATCGCAGATAATAGACAACACTTTGTAGACATCAGTTGCTATTAGATCATCATTGATTTTAAGAACGCCAGCACTGAAGTTTGTCGTTGCTAGAATTTAGTGGAACAAAAGTAATGAGAACTGTTTTCTGACATAAAAGTGTACTACAGATAAACTCCTTGTACGTTAATTACTTATTCCTGCTGTCCACAGCGACATGACCTACAAGAGGGTTATATAGCTTCCATTAGAATATATACATAGCGTTCAACAGAATAAGTCACAGAAAATAGATAACATTTTATAGACATCAATTTGTTATTAGTTCCTAATTGTTTTCAAGAGTGGTGACTTGTTTCACTTTGGTTGCAGCGATGTTATTAACAATGACTCTTGTGTCGGCGTTGCCTGGAACTGTCACACTTGCGGAATTAAGGATCATGAGCAGCGGATTCTGAAGTTCCAGTCAGATCTGGCATCTGCGGAGAGGGATTTAAATGCCATGGATGCAGAAAACTCAGTTCTTAAGTTTATTCAGAACAATACGCGCAGGGAAGTCAGCTCTGGCAAGAGAGTTAGGAGACGCTGTCTGTCTGATGGTTTCCAGCTGGAGACATCCAATGTGTTTTGGCCATTTTAGGATCTAGATAGTGTCTTTGAGGACCGTCAAGTTGGATTGAACGATCTGGGATCATGTAAAGTATAAGGGAGAAATTTTCAGGGGGTATCTAAACTTGGAAGGTACTGCTACTTGGAAGCAATCATGGGAGGATAATCATTGAGATGGTTAAGTCTGACATGGGGCCATATTATGAAGTCTGCAGTATTTTCAAACCACATGCAGATCTTGGAAGTGTTGTAGCAAGTATGGAAGGCTTAGGGAAAGATTTCTCAAATGAGCATTATATTGTAATTGTAGGGGGAACAGGAAATAGCATTGATAAGAGCCTTCATTATTCAATTGAGGCAGACATTGCTCACATTTCCAGGAACACGCATCAGACGAATGTGGGATTTGTGGGTTTGCTTGAGCGTTATGATAAACCATGGATGTGGCATAACATTAGGCGTAAAATTGCTTCGATGGAAAGGGTTCTCTGCCATCCAATAAATTTGCATATTGGTTTGATAGATATGGCCTTCATTGATAGGGACAGTTATACTCGCCATGACTCCATCTGAATTTCAGAGGTAAAAGGAAGCTTTCGCTTCTTATTGCTGATGAGATCATTGGATGCCTCGTGAGTAAAAGAGGTATTCCTGGTATAAGTGGTGTTAAGTCGCGGCCTTTTTAGGGTAATTAAAATAAATGTATTAAGATGTCAAAAAGAAATTAGCGTCTTTCCTGATCAAAACTTATTGAAATTAGACATTCCATTTGACATACCAGTATGTACTAATAATGTAAACAATTTAAATTCATTGAATCAAAGTGTTCAGACCAGTATTCTCCCTCATAATATAAGTGGAATATTTATTAAAACTGATGACATGAAGTTAAGCCTAGAAGTGATTAAAAATTCCAGAAATTGCAATGAATTTGTATTGTGCATATCTGAGCATCATTTGTCTGACACAGGAATATATCAGCTGTTCATCCGAAATTATAAACTAAGTTGTCAATTCTGTATGTAAAATGGAGAAAGGGGGAGTTGCCATGTTAGATAAATATAATATTCAATGCAACAGTGTAGATGTAAGTGAGTATTGTATAGAACAACAGTTTAAATGCTGTGTTACTATACTAGCATATGGTAAGGAAGAGCTCATAGTAATAACAATATACAGGGCACCTTCAGGAAATTTCAGACTGTTTTTATCTCAGTTAGAGTCTTTGCTACTATGTTTCAAAAATAACAAACAAATAGTTTTATGTGAAGATTTTATTGTTGACTTTCTCAATAACAGCAATGGAAGGTTAGATATAGAAGCCTTGATATTGGCTTTTAACTTAACAGCACTTGTAAATTTCGATACTAGAATACAAAATAATAACAGGACTGCAATTGATAATTTTTAAGGACATTTCTCATTACAGTAATTATAACATACTTCCAGAATGGTATCTCAGATCATGTTGCCCAGTTATTATGTATCAAGTCAAGAAACACTATTAAACAGATAAAGAAAAGTTTGGTGCATAGAATAAATATTAATGAAAACAATATAAAACGTTTTATAGATTCCTTATATAATGAACATTATTATTATTATTATTTTTACTCCGCGATTCACTAAAAGTGTGTGGCGGAGGGTGCATTGCACCTATCGAAAAGGGTTATGGTTTGGAAGGGTTATAAGGGATATGGCAGGAGGCGCCCATGGGCTATTGTGAGGAACCATCCCTGCATTCGCGTGGAGTGATCTGGGAAAACCATGGAAACCCAGATCAGGATGGCATTGTTCAGAAGTGTACCATGCACAGGGTTTTAATGAAAAATTTGATTCCTTTCTGAATATATTTCTAACACTTTTGGAAGGAAGTATCAAAAATATGTAAGTTGTCAATATACCAAACAATGAACTGGGTAAGGGATGGATAACAATTAGTATTAGAGTATCTTGTAAAACAAAAAGTGACCTGTAGTTAAAAGTAAGAGAATCAGATAACAATACACTGAAAGCTCATTATAAACTTTATTCTAAAATACTAACAAACGTAATAAAAAAGGCCAAGAACAGGTATATATCAGAGAAAATAGAGAATTCAGACAAAAAGATGAAAACTATGTGGAATAAAATAAAAAATGTAACAGGGAAATCTGAAAATCAATCTAAAGACAAAAAAATAGAACAAAATCGTACTGTATATAGTGAAGTGGGGGAAGTCTGTGAAATATTTAACAAAAAGTTTACTTCAGTTTTAGAGGAATTAGGCATAGAAAAGCTACCCAAATAGTGCCCTAAGGCTTCTTCAGAATACATCCCCAAATAAATTTGTAGAAATGCAATTGCCACCAGTAACAGTCTCAGAAATAAATAAACTCACGAAACAATTAAAATTGTTCCAGTTATGACAATATTTCAAGCAAATTACTGAAAAAAATTTCATATTGTATCAGTCGTGTACTTACCCACATTAGTAGTGCAAGGTGTGTTTACAAATAGAATAAATTATGCAGTTTAAAAATGTTGTTTAAAAAAGGAGAAGCAACATATGTAGATAACTGTCGTCCCATTTCATTACTTTCAGGATTCTCAAAAGATTTTTGAAAAAAATCATTTACTGTAGAGTGATAAATCATGTTAAACAAAATAATATCCTCACTAAATCACAATATGAGTATCAAAAAGGTTCATCTATAGAATGGCTATATATTCAGTTTTAAATAACACATTTGAATAACTGAATAATAAAATGAGCCCTGTAGGAACATTTTGTGATCTTGCAAAAGCATTTGACTGGGTAAATCATGAATTACTATTGTAAGAAAATGGAATACTATGATATTTATGGAACCACAGGTAAATGGTTGAAAATATACATGGAAAGTCAAATACAAACAGTTTGAATTTTTGATCCTAAAATAATGTAAAGATGCTTAATCAGACTGGGGGAAATTAAAATATTGAATTTTACAAGGTTCTGTCATTGGACCCATCCTCGTCTTGTTGTCCATCAATAACCGCCCTGGAAACATTTCTGAGATAGAGTGTTTTATTTGCAGATGACTCTAACCTGACTGTGAGAAAAACACCAAACAGCAATCTAGAATTTAATGTAAGTGAAGTACCTAATGAAAGTAGCAAATTGGTTTAAGGCAAATTCATTAAAATTAAATTTTGAAAAATAAAATAAAAATTTTACATTAAGTTTAAAACAAACCACATTTACAAGTAAGCTATAAAAATAACTCAATATTAGAAACAAAGAGTATAAAATTCCTTGGTATTAAAATAAATGAGAAACTCTGTTGGCATGTACATATCACTTCATTACTAAAGAAGTTACGTAGTGCCACCTTTGCAATACGAACACTTTATCTAACAATAGGTCTAGAAATAACAAAACTGGTGTACTCCTCATATTTTTATTTAGTGATGTCATAAGGCATAATTTTTGGGGAAAACTCTTCACAAGGAAGAAATGTTTTCATAGCACAGATAAGAGCTATTAGGATGTTGTATAGGGTACAACCAAGAACTTCTTTCAGAAAACTTTTTAAAAAACTCAATATTCTTACAATTACTTCTCAGCAAATATATTCTCTCTTGTGCTTTGTCAAAGATCATTTTAACCTGTTTACTTCTAATTCACAGTTACACAATTTCAATTCGAGAAACAGAGATAACTTGCACAAAACACAAACATCTTTGTCATTAGTACAAAGAGGAGTTAATTATTCTGGTATACATCTTTTTAATAAACTTCCCAAGAGTATAAAACAGTCTGCAGATAATAAATGTATATTTAAAGAAACACTGAGAGATTATCTTATTGGCAACTACTTCTATCCCATTCAGGAATTTTAAAAATTTAATTAATTTTATTCAATATTACTTTTGCAAAATTCAGTTGTAAAAATTAATGTTTATTGTTATTCTCTTTTATTATTATTATTTTATTATTTATCAATCTTGTTTAATTGTCTTTGGAACATATACATGTTTTCTCTGTGATTATGACTCATATTGTATGTATGCGTATTAACCATGATATGTTTCACATCCCAGAGGTCCTTCCTCAGCAGGGATCTATGAAACAAGATTGATAAATAAAAAGATATTCTAATACATTAATTATTGTATCCTGCTGTTAACAGCGACATATCCCACAGGAGGCGTATATAGCTTTGATCAGAATAGGTGCATAGCTTTCAATATAATTAATTACAAAAAAAAGATACTTTATCGACATCATTTGTTATTAGTTCATGATTATTTTTAAGATCGTCCGCACTCAAGCATGTTGTTGCTACAATATAATAGAACAAGTGAAATCAGTATAGTTCTCTGATATAAGAGACAACTACGGTTAAATTCTGTGTACGTTAGTTATTTTTCTTGTTGTTCACCGTGGCCACACCTACTTGAGAAATCGATACATTTTATAGAAATCTTTGCAATTGGTGTTGTTGTCTAGTATTAACTACATATAATTGATGAAATATGCAGACATTTTTGTTAGTAGCATAAGAATGATTTTAAGAGCACACGCAACTCAGGCTTGTCATTGATAGAATTTAATGAAACAAGTGTAATCAGTACAGTTCTCTGACATAAAAAAGAACTAGGAATAGACTCAATGTTCAATAATAATATATTCTTTCCGTTCACAGCGACGTGCCCTACAGGAGGCGTATTTAGCTCTAATTAGATAATGTGAATACTGTTACACAGAATAAAGCACAGAAAATAGATAAAACTTTAAAAATAACATTTGTTATTACTTTGTACTTGTTTATAAGAGCGTCCGCACTCTGACTTATTGTAGACAGACTTTAATAGAACAAGTGTAATCAGTAGAGATCTCTGACATAAAAGAGCACTACGGATAAGCTCTGTTTACATTAATTATTTATTCTTGCTGTTCACAGTGGCAAGACCCTTAGGAGATGGTATAGATTTAATTAGTTTATATGCATACTGTTCAACAGAATTAATCACAGATAATAGAGAATACTTTATATGTCATTAGTTTATGTTTATTTTTTTGCGAGTGTCCGTATTCAGGCTTGTTGTTGCGAGAATTTAATATAACATGTGTAGTCTTTACAGTTCTCAGACATGAAAGAATTAGGAATAAACTATGTGTATATTAATTATTTATTCACGCTGTACACAGCGACATAAACTACAAGTGGCGTATACATATCATATTATAACCCTTTCCTCCCTGATGGTACTTATAAGTACCACTGAATTTAACACCATATAATTCGACAATACCAGTGTCCACTGTATTGTTTAGCCTGTTGATGTATTGTTGTATGATTAAGTCAGACAATGACAATATTTATTTTTAAAAATCTGAGTGAAATTGCCGAGAAATTAATTTTCTAAGTTGGGGCTTGACAGCATACTGACCAAAGTATCAAGTGGTATATTACAATGAATTTTTGTATGATAATTTACTTGGTAAGTGTCAATTTCTGTTATTACTTTTTTAGTTTGAATATTTAACCATATATTTTTTACCTATAAAATATGTTTATCTAGTTCTAGCAATGCTGACAGAAGATTACTGAAATCATGGTAAAGATTTTTGGGAATTCTGGATGTTGTATTTGTCAATGCCTATAACATAAATGGGCCGATATTTGAAAAAAAGTCCGTAAAATTTTTTAGAAGATCCTTTGTACAAGGTATGATGACTATGAAGGATATCAGTAAGAAGAAAATGTAATCTATATATATTTCGCCAAGCCCTCATCCATTCAAACAACACAACTCATACTATTCCACAATGAGAGATGTAAGATTTTGAAACAGAGGTATACACTGACCCTAAATTGTAAAAATCTGATGAAGATGTGAAGTATATAGAATGAAGAAAATAGAGTCAAAACATCATTCCAAATGTTGCACTACAATGTCTTTCGCGTCTTAATGAGCAAAAAGAATTTTTTTTTTTTGAATATCATGAGGCAAACATGTCATACCAATATGAACATAATTGATTTCAATGGCTATTTCTGTACATCATGTGATACACAAAGTCCCTGATGGTACTTATAAGTACCGGCTTAGTAATTTGCACTTAGAGTTCCAAAAAAAAAAATTTAAAAAATATGTGTGTTTAATTTCAAGTACCTTTCTGCAAATATATAATTGAAATTATAAATTTCCCTTTTTTTCCAATAGCCGGTAGGAAAGGTTTTTTTTTTTTTTTTTTTTTTTTTTTTTTTTTTTTTTTTTTTTTTTTTTTTTTTTTTTTTTTTGCGAGCGTCCGCATTCAGGTTAGTCGTTGCTAGAATTTAATAGAACAAGTGTAGTCATTACAGTTCTCAGACATAAAAGAATTAGGAATAAACTATGTGTACATTGTTTATTTATTCATGCTGTACACAGCGACATGAACTACAAGAGGCGTATACATATCATATTATAATGTGCGTCTACTGTTCAACAGGTCAAACCACAGAATATAGATAAAACTTTATAACCAACATTTGTTTTTTGTTTGTGTTTGCTTTTAAGGTAGCCCAAATTCAGGCTTGCCGTTGCTAGAATTTAATAGAACAAGTGTCATTGGTACAGTTCTATGACATAAAAATGAACTATTGAACAAATCTGTGTTTTTAAATTATTTATTCTTGTAGGGGGCATCCACAAATTACGTGAGGTGTTTTTCAGGATTTCTGGACTGCCCCCCCTCCCCGCTGGTGAGATTTCGTGAGATCTGGCCGGACCCCCCCCCCCTATGGTGAGATCTGGTCCGTGAGAAAACCCCCCCCCCCCTTAGAAATCGCCCTGGAAACTTTTATAGAGCTTTTTTTTTTTTTAGGTCACAGCCTCACTTTTTGACGCCTAAAATCGACTTTGGCACAAATTGTAGACCTTTTTTTAGCTCTACTGTCCAAAAATTTTTCGCAAAAATCTCACGTGAGATTTCCGTAGATCCCCCCCTCCCTCTTGGTGAGATCTGGTGAGATTTAGCCGGACCCCTCCCCCCCCCCTATTTCACCTCACGTAATTTATGGATGTCCCCTTACAGCGACATTAAATATAGGTGTCCTAAATAGTTTTATTGGAATTTGTACATACTGGTCAGCAGAATTAATCTCACCTTATAGACAAAATTTGTTTATAGTTCGTGATTGATTTTAAGAGCCCCCTCACTAAAGAATTTTGGTGCTAGAATTTAATTGAACAAGTGTAATCATTACAGATGAATGACATAAAACCGAAGTTGGAATAAACTTTGTATACATTCATTATGTATGCTTGCAGTTCACAACGATATGACCAACAGGAGGTGTATATAGATTTTATTACAATATGTGCTTACAGTTCCACAGAACTAATGACAGAAAGGAGATAACAATTTATTTACACCATCTATTATTAGTTCATGAATTTTTTAAGAGCGCCCGTACCTACGCTAGTCGTTGCTATAATTTAATAAAACAATTGTATTCAGTACAAGTCTCTGATATAAAGATAAACTAATGATAAACTCTGTGTATATTATTTATTTGTATTTGCTGTTCATTGCGACATTACCTACAGAAGGCGTATATACATGTAATTAGAATTTGTGCATACTGTTCAACAGAATTGTGGGCAGAAATTACAAAATACTTTATGGACATCATTTGTAATTCGTTGATGATTATTTTTGAAACACACTTAGGCTTGTCATTACCAGAATTTCATAGAACAAGTGTAATCAGTACATTTCTTGGACTTAAAAGAGAATTATGGATATACTCTGTGCACATTTTATACTTATTCTTGCTGTTAACAGCGACATTACCTACAAGAGGCGTATATAGATGTTATTAGAATCTGTGCATACAGTTCAACAGAATTAATAACAGAAAACATATGATGCTTTATAGACATTATTTGTTATTAGTTCATAAATGTTTTTAAGAGCGTCTGCACTCAGGCTTCTTGTTGCTAGAATTTAATAGTACTTGTGTAATCTGTACAGTTCTATGACATAATACCGAAATTGGAATAAACTCTGTGTACATTAATTATTCGTGCAGTTCACAGCGACATGACCTAAATGAGGGATAAATACATTTTGTTAGAATCTGTGATTACTGTTCAACCGAATTAATCATAGAGAATAGATAACATTTGTAATTTGTTAATGATTTTTTTAAGTGCGCCCGTAACCAGACTTGCCATTGCTAGAATTTAGTAGAACAAATGTATTTGGTACAGATGAGAACTTTGGATAAACTCAGTGTACATCAGTTAGTTTTTCACGTTGGTCAATGGGGCACACTTACATGAGGAGTCGATACATTTCACTAAAAATGTGCGAGCTGTTCAACAGAAGAAAGCACTGAAAATAGATAACCCTTTATAAGATTCATTTTTCATTAGTTTATGAATATTTTTGAGAGCGACTGCACTCAAATTTGTCGTTGCTAGAAATTAATGGAACAAATGTAATCAGTACAGTTTTCTGACGTAAATCAGAACTATGGATAAACTCCTTTTTGCATCAATTATTTATTCTTGCTGTTCACAGAGACATGACCTGTGGGAGGCGTTTATAAATTTAGTTAGAATCAATGCCTTCTATTCAACAAGAGAATAGATATGACTTTACAGACATCATTTGTTAATAGTTCATGATTAGTTTTTAATAGCGCCCGCACTAAGCCTTACCGTTGCTAGAATTTTATAGAACAATTGTATTCATTACAGTTCTCTGATATTAACGAGAACTAGGGATAAACTCTGTGTATATCAATTATATATTCTTGTTGTTCACAGCTTCCACACCCACACGACGTGTTGATGCATTTTATACAGTTATGCGCATGCTGTTATACACAAGAAAGAACATAAAATAGATAATGCTTAATAGACATCTTTCTTTATTAGTATATGGTTGTTTAAGGTAGTGCTCACACTCAGGTTGGTCGTTGATAAAATTTAGTAGAACAAGTGTAAACAGTTTATGTAGTTCTCTGAAATAAAAGAGAACTAGGGATAATCTCTTTATACATTAATTATTTATTCTTGGTGTTCACCGGACATTACGTTCACGAGGCGTTTATTGCTTTAATTAGAATATGGCCATGCTGTTCAAAGTATTAATTACAAAAAAAATACTTTATAGGCATCATTTATTATTAGTTCATGATTGTTTATATGAGCACCGGCACTCACGCTTGTCGTTGCTCAAATTTTTCAGAATAAGTGTAATCAGTTCGGTTTACTGATATAAAGGGGAACTAGGGATAAATTCTGTCCACATTAAATATTTATTCATGCTGTTCCCTGCGCAATGACCTACAGGAGGCGTATATAGATGTTATTAGAATATGTGCATACGGTTCAACAGATTTATTTAATTAAAAGGGAAGTAGGAATAAACTGTTTGTACATTAATTATTTATTCTTTGTGTTCCCAGCGGCCAAACGAACATAAGGGGTCGATACATTTCATGGAAGTATTTGCATTCTGTTCAACAGAATTAAGCACAGAAAATAGATAACACCTTGTAGACATCTTTAATTTGGTAGACTATAATTGTTTTTAAGAACGCACCCACTCAGGTGTGTCGTAGCTATGTTTTAATACCACAAGTGTATTCAGTATAGTTCGCTGGCATAAAATGGTATTATTGATAAACCTTTTTTACATTAATTATTTACTCTTCCTGTTCACAGTGACATTAAGTACTGGAGGCGTATGTAAATTTTATTATACTATGTTCAGTCTGTTCAATAGAATTAATCACAGAAAATAAATAACACTTTTAGCCTTACTTGTATTTAGTTCCTGGTTGTTTTTACGAACGTCCGCACTCAGGCTTGTCGTAGCTTGAATTTAAAACAACAAGTGTAAACAGTTCAGTTCTCTTACATAAAAAGTACTAGGGATAATCTCTGTGTACATTAAGTTTTTATTCTTGCTGTTCACAGCAACATCAACTACTAGGAGGTGTATATATATTTTATTAGAATAGAATAGATAACGGTTTATAGACAACATTTGTTAATAGATTAGGCCTGTTTTTAAGTGCGACCGCACTCTGGTTTTACGTTGCTAGAATTCAATATAACTGTAGTAATCAGAACAGTTCTCTGATTTGAAAGCGAACTAGGGATAAACTCTGTGTACATTTATTTTTTATCCTTGTTGTTAATTTAATTTAATGTTCACACGAGTCCTATCTAATTTTTTATCATACTATTGACGTAAGCCTTGTCTTATGGTCTAAAATCTTTATAATCGTTAACATAATCATGGACTCATCTAATTCGGGGTAGAGCAATATGTCAATTGTAAATTACTTTGAATCATACTACTCAGTAAGAACCACAGGTGTTAAGTGTTAAATTAAACGTGGTAATTCAAGCAACTGTAACACAATCTGCGGTCATCACTAGTTATTTTCTTCTAGTTGTCAAACAATAATGTTTTACAGAAACTTTGCTGGACACTTGTAAAGAGAAATAGTAAGCATATATGAATGATAATCCGTAATAATTAACTTATTACTTTGTTGTATCCCACCATAATGACAATTACCTTACGACTCATGCAAGATTTCATACTCGAGACATTATTATTTCAAATCAAGGCACCCTGATAATATGTAAAATCGGATAAAAAAATTTTATCGATCGTTCCTAAGCTGAATAATTAATTTAATCTATCAGAAGCAGTATACCTTAGTTAATAATTATAGTACCTTTGTAAGCAGAACAAAATATTTGCAACCTGAGCAAGATGTGATTAAAGTTAGCCAAGGATCGAATCATTATGACGATCTTGGTTTTAAGTATGACTTATTTTAATCAGTTTGTACCGGAAATGATAAGGCAGATTGCACAAAATAATGCTAATATCACGATCCCAAACGTTACGCAGAACTCAAATTAAATGGCACATGTTGAGAATGACCATTCCCCATCTAATCCATAAATTATATTGTTTTAATTACATAAGTATGACTGTAGTAGTGTTCCTTTGCTATAAAATTCTAATTGACTTTGTTTATCTTCAGGCTTGGCCGACCACCTAAATGTTTAAAAATGTTGTAATATTTTTGTGAGCTTCAAATTGAAAATCCAACTATGTCGCATATTGCAATTTTCGGCGTAGTAGAAAGCGCCTTCTTCTAATGGGGGAGGTTTGTAAGAGATCATTTCGAAGACCATTATTATTTGGTGAATTATATGAATATTCAGTCGTCGAGCTATCGGCAATCGGCGATCATTGACAATGCTGAGCACGGTCGATCATTGACCAGACAGAAATCTGCACGCTTGCAGCCAGCACCTTGGAGTGCAGTCCACTTCGTAATTGTAGGTCAGCCGAGGCAGCTTGGGCAGTACAAGTGATGATGTAGTGTCTTTACTGGCGGGCAATCGGCGAGAGTAGTCAGGCATACGTCGATAACCACCTGTTAGGAGCCTGCCACCCTCCCATGCCTCTCCTATCCGGGGCGACCATCTGCCTAACAATTAACTCTTACAGTCCGGGGCATAGATAAATTGGTGATAGTTAGAATCCACTTTGCGGCACGATATAAACTGTAGTACTCCGTATCAGAGGCCAATAAACTGATATGCACATGGAGACTTTCCCGGCGTATTGATTCAATAAAAGTTTCACGGGAGTCCCGTCGGATGGTGTCATAAAACGACGACGTTTCGACGAGGTTTCGCTCGGTTAAGGATGATTTGGGCCTAAGAATTCCTGGAATTTATTCAATACCTTGCGAATGCGGCAAAGTTTATATTGGACAGACGATCAGAACAATCGCCGAGCGTATCACCGAGCACAAACGACACTTGAGACTGGTGCAAGTGGAAAAGTCCGCAATAGCCGAACATGCGTTCGATGAAGAACATAAAATAGTGTTTGATGAAACGGTGGTGCTAGCCAGAGTGTCTTCGTTCTGGGACTCGGTAATTCGGGAAGCATTGGAAATTCAACTTAACGATAATAACATCAATAGGGACAGTGGACTGTATTTAAGTGAAGCCTGGAGACCTATTATTAAAGATCTATGTCTTAAAAAACAAAAATCTTCCCAACAAGGCCAAATAGAAGCAAACTGTTGCCATGGACATAGTTTGCCAGCACTACCCTCTACAGGTTAAGCAACGTTAAACTTGGCGAGTGCTTGGATGGGTGACCGCGTATGGCTCAATACGCAGTCCGCAACACTGATACCCTCGGCTTGCGGTAAAACGCCAAGTTTGCCATCGCAATAACCAAAGGACTCAATCACACAATTGCAATAGCCACAAAAAACGCTCTCTCCTCTGATCACATACCAGTCATTTTTTACCTAGCTGAGGGCGCAAGATTGAAAAACCCTAGCCGCCACAGAAACATCAAAACATAAACCGGGGTTTATACAAACAGCACCTCACCCAAAGACTTCAAAACGCTGCACCACCTGATATCATAGGGTCCAACGCTGCTACCCTCGCCATCACTCAATGGATCAACGAAGCAGCAGATGCTGCTTCCCCACAGCAAAAACCCATGCTGCAAAATCATTCAAAACCTCTTCCGCCCAATATCAGAGAGGCCATAACCACTAAAAACCGACTGACCAGGGAATGGCAGATTACACGTGACCCATTCACCAAACAACTCATCATTCGTATGCGGCACGAAATCAGGTCAGAAGTGCAGCAACACAAAAATAAAGAATGGGAAGGCCTACTCAACACTTTAAGCACAGAAGACGGATCGGCCTGGAGACTAACCAGGCGAATGTTGCGAAAGGGAGGAAAGTTACCGCCTCTCTTGGTAGGCAATAGATTCGTCAGTGAACCAGAAGAAAAGGCTGAGGCAATAGCAGTAGCCTTTGAAGCCAACTTCCGACCAGTGCAGGACCATCTTGACATGCAACATATTCAGATGGTAGAAGAGCGACTGCAAAGATTTTTAAATACTAACATTCCTGAAGAGGATTCAATCGACCCAATTACCGAGGATGAAGTCATCGGCATGTTACAACATGCAAAACCCAATAAAGCACCGGGTCATGATGGCATTGGGGCGCCACTACTAAAACAATTACCAAGGGCAGCTATAAACTATATAACAGCCATTTTCAATCATATTATCAAAACCGGCGACTACCCCGAAACTTGGAAGCATGCAGACATTGTGGCTATTCCCAAACCAGGGAAAGACAGAAGATCCCCGAAATCCTACAGGCCTATTAGCCTATTACCAACCATGTCAAAAATTTTCGAAAAGATCTACCTGAGGAGGCTGCGACATCACATTGACCAAGAGCATCTACTACCGAATGAACAATTTGGATTCAGAGAGCATCATTCTACATCCCAACAGCTGCTTAGACTTGTAGAACATGCGCTAAGTGCATTCGAGAAGAAAGAGTTTTTCGCGACAGTTCTTCTGGATGTCTCGAAAGCTTTTGACTCTGTTTGGCATCAAGGACTCCTATACAAACTCCTTGTACTAGGCATCCCTTTGTCGCACGTGAGGCTGCTGAAAAACTACCTGACCGGCAGAACCTTCAAGGTAATTTTAGATGAGGCCGTGTCATCTACTAAAAGCATTGAGGCTGGAGTACCGCAAGGTTCAGTCATCGGGCCAGTCCTCTACAATCTTGATACAGCCGACCTGCCAAAAACTGATCTTGTGCATACTGGTCTTTATGCTGACGACACAGCGCAGTTCACAAAGAGCATTAAAGCGCAAAATGCAAGGAACTTGCTTCAGAGAGCCTGCTCAAATATTGAAGGCTGGGCCAAAAGATGGCGACTCGCCTTCAACGCAGGAAAAAGTCAGGCCACACTTATCACCAGGAGAACAGTTCCTCAGGATCTTCAACCCATCCAACTATTTGGCGAGCCGATACCATGGACCCAAACTGCAATCTACCTTGGTGTAACCCTCGACAGGCGCCTCACCTGGAAACAACACATCAGGAAAGTCAGAGCAAAGGCAGAAGGCAGAATGAGGACTCTATATCCCATTCTCAACCCGACGTCTAAACTAAAACCTGACCAGGCCATAAGACTGTACACTGCTCTGGTACGCCCGGTTCTCGAATATGCAGCGGTTGTGTGGGGAAACGCTGCTACCTCACACATCCAGAAGCTGCAAACGATTCAAACTAGAGCAATACGCTATGCGTATAAACTGCCCAAAGAGACCCCGACCACAGTGCTACACGAAGTCAGTGGTATGGAAAAATTAAAGGACAGAATTAAAAATTGGCTGCTAAGTTCTACACTAACAGCACCAATTCATCAAATCCACTCATTGCTCAACTAGGCAACATACTTCATTTTAATGACAATATCAGGTGGCCAGTCCACCTCATTCAGTAACCATCTCCGGAGATGACAATCCAAATAAGCCACACCGACAAAGACAACCAAAACAAAAATCTGGAAGGAGATGCACCAAGTGTAAGAACTTCCCCACACTCCAGGAGAAAAGCCACCTGGGTAATGATAGTCGTAGTCCGCCACAGAATTCCACCATTACTAGGAAATCACGGACTTCTTTATCGTCCTGAAGACAAGGCAAATGCCTTGGCGGATGTACTTGAAAGTAATTTTCATCCAGCCCCTGGCGATGCCAACCGCTTAGAGGAAGTCAGCAGGCGACTCAATGTCTTCCTAGAAGCCGCGGATGATGATGAACATGACATCGAGCCAATCACGCCTCAAGAGGTGCACAGCTGTTTGGCCACCCTCCATCCTAAGAAGGCTCCGGGATTGGATAGGATTGGTAACATCTGTCTGCGTAATCTGCCGCCGGCAGCTGAGGACTACCTCGCTGCCCTCTTCAACAACATTATCCAAACACAGACATACCCATCAAGCTGGAAGCACGCAGTAATCGCAGCGATCCATAAGGCTGGGAAAAATCCATCGCTGCCACAAAGCTACCGACCCATCAGTCTGCTCCCCTCAGTAAGCAAGGTGTTCGAGCGCCTGCTCCTGTAACGATTAAATCGCCACATCGAACAGCAGGGAATTCTACCCAACCACCAGCTAGGGTTTCGCCGTGGACATTCGACCACACAACAGCTGATGAGGGTGGTTGAGACTGCCACTCGAGCATTCAATTTTAAACAATACTGTGGAATGGTCCTACTTGATATTTTCCGAGCCTTTGACTCTGTTTGGCACGCTGGCCTCCTGCTGAGACTATATGGGCAGGGGTTTCCCGGCAAATTAATCAAGCTGATCAAGTCGTACCTAGAGGAACGTACATTCAGCGTAAGAGTCGACAAGGTAACATCAACCCGACGCAGAATAATGGCTGGCGTACCCCAAGGATCGGTCCTCGGCCCCTTGCTGTACTGCCTGTATACTGCCAACGTGCCCACCCAAGAAAACGTCAGCACAGCAACCTACGCAGATGACACCGCCTTCTTCACCAGCAGCCGCAGTAAGGCCATCGTCACCCATCGCCTACAAAACGTGTTACAGAAAACTGAGGCCTGGGCGAGGCGTTGGAGAATTGAGATCAACCCTGCTAAAACCCAGGCCATCATGTTAACTAGAAGAAGAGGGCCACGCCTGCGACCGCAGCCGGACCCTCAGTTGAAACTAAACAATAATTTGATACCTTGGTCCAAAACGGTACGATATCTGGGAGTTACTCTGGACTCAAGACTCACGTGGAGATCCCATATAGAGGACCTGCGTAAACGTGCCAGCGCAAGGCTACAAACACTCTACCCGCTGATCAATAAGGACAGCAAGCTACCTGCGTCCACGGGCGTGCGGATCTACTGCTCCCTGATCAGACCAATAATTGAATATGCCTGCCCTGTATGGGGTTATGCTGCCAACTCTCATCTGCACCGTTTACAGGTTGTGCAAAATAGAGCATTAAAGAGAGCCCTGCACGTAGATAGCAGGTTCCCCACTAACGCCACACATGAAGCTACAGGTCTCCAAACACTAAGGAATAGATTCAAAGAAATCGCTGTCAAGTTCTACAAACTTGCTCAAAACTCTGCTAACCCCCTAATAAAAGAGCTGGGAACTATCCAACTGGCCTAGGACCACATGCCGGACCCATGGCACTCATTATGAACCATTAGACACTCAGAATGATACGACAGACAAGTAAGAACGCCAAAACTGATGACACACCTACAGCCAGGATATGACTCACCCAACAAACTTGGAGGAAATGTCTAACGACAAAGCCTCCAAAACCCTCTGCCAGATATTAATAGGCAGTAAATTGGCGTGGCCAAAGACTTCAAAATGCTGCGCCACCTGGTATCATAGGGTCCAATGCTGCTATCCTCGCCCTCACTCAATTGATCAATGAAGCAGCAGATTCTACTTCCCCACAGCAAAAACCCATACCGAAAAAATTATTCAAAACCTCTTCCGCCCAATATCAGAGAGGCCATAACTACTAAAAACCGACTGACCAGGGAATGGTAGATTACGCGTGACCCAGTCACCAAACAACACATAAATCGCATGCGGCACGAAATCAGGTTAGAAGTACAGCAACACAAAAATAAAGAATGGGAAGGCCTACTCAACACTATAAGCACAGAAGACGGCTCGGCTTGGAGACTAACCAGGCGAATGTTGGGAAAGAGAGGAAAGTTACCGCCTCTCTTGGTAGGCAACAGATTCATCAGTGAACCAGAAGAAAAAGCTGAGGCAATAGCAGCAGTCTTTGAAGCCAACTTCCGTCTAGTGCAGGACCATCTCGACGTGCAACATATTCAGATGGTAGAAGAGCGACTACAAAGATTTTTAAACACTAACATTCCTGAAGAGGATTCAATCGACCCAATCACGGAGAACGAAGTCATCGGCATGTTACAACATGCAAAACCCAACAAAGCACCAGGTCATGATGGCATTGGGGCGCCACTACTAAAACAACTACCAATGGTAGCTATAAACTACATAACAGCCATTTTCAACCACATTATCAAAACCGGTGACTACCCTGAAACTTGGAAGCACGCAGATATTGTGGCCATTCCCAAACCAGGGAAGGACAGAAGATCCCCGAAATCCTATAGGCCTATAAGCCTACTACCAACCATGTCGAAAATATTCGAAAAGATTTACCTGAGGAGGCTGCGACAACACATTGACCAAGAGCATCTACTACCGGATGAACAATTTGGATTCAGAGAGCATCATTCTACATCCCAACAGCTGCTTAGACTTGTAGAACATGCGCTAAGTGCATTCGAGAAGAAAGAGTATTTCGCGACAGTTCTTCTGGACGTCTCGAAAGCCTTTGATTCTGTTTGGCATCAAGGACTGCTATACAAACTCCTTGTACTAGGCATCCCTTTGTCGCACGTGAGGCTGCTGAAGAACTATCTGACCGGCAGAAACTTCAAGGTAATTTTAGACGAGGCCGTGTCATCTACTAAAAGCATTGAGGCTGGTGTACTGCAAGGTTCAGTCATCGGGCCAGTCCTCTACAATCTTTATACAGCCGACCTGCCAAAAACTGATCGTGTGCATACTGGTCTTTATGCTGACGACACAGTGCAGTTCACAAAGAGCATTAAAGCACAAAATGCAAGGAACTCGCTTCAGAGAGCCTACACAAATATTGAAGGCTGGGCCAAAAGATGGCGACTTGCCTTCAACGCAGGGAAAAGTCAGGCCACAATTATCACCAGGAGAGTAGTTCCACTGAATCTTCAACCCATCCAACTATTTGGCGAACCGATACCATGGACCCAAACCGCAATCTACCTTGGTGTAACCCTCGACAGGCGCCTCACCTGGAAACAGCACATCAGGAAAGTCAGAGCAAAGGCAGAAGGCAGAATGAGGACTCTATATCCCATTCTCAACCCGACGTCTAAACTAAAACCTGACCAGGCCATAAGACTGTACACTGCTCTGGTACGCCCGGTCCTAGAATATGCAGCGGTTGTGTGGGGAAATGCTGCTACCTCACACATCCAGAAGCTGCAAACAATTCAAAATAGAGCAATACGCTATGCGTTTAAACTGCCCAAAGAAACCCCGACTACAGTGCTACACGAAGTCAGTGGTATGGAAAAATTAAAGGACAGAATTAAAAAATTGGCTGCTAAGTTCTACACTAACAGCACCAATTCAACAAATCCACTCATTGCTCAACTAGGCAACATACTTCATTTCAACGACAATATCAGGTGGCCAGTCCACCTCATACAGTAACCATCTCCGGAGATGACAATCCAAATAAGCCACACCGACAAAGATAACCAAAACAAAAATCTGGAAGGAGATGCACCATGTGTAAGAACTTCCCCACACTCCAGGAGAACAGCCACCTGGGTAATGATGTCATAGTCGCAGTTAGACTCACTACTCGCTAGCTAGTATTGGTATACGCGTGTACGCTTCTTGTGGCTCGTGTATGCTTGTTCTATCTCGCTTAGTAAAGGTGAGAGTAAACGAAATTGCTTCCTTCTTCTTTGGGGATCCTTTGCCCACCCATTCCGAGGCGATAGGGATTTACCACCACACGGCCCACTCCCGAGCGGAGTGGAACCCCCTGGTGAGAGTGCTAGGGTTGTGTCTGACCCCAGGAACCTTGCGGTGATAACACGGGGTCAGCACAACACTCTTGTTCCCATGTATGCTGCAGAAAGCGTCGTCATGCCCACCGACAGAGACTTTTCTTCTGCCGGAAGCACTGCTATGCCTTCCGACGGAGACCACACCTTGGAAGTCGCCATTCAAGAGGGACCTGTCTATGCAGCTCCTAATGTCGCCGTACAACCGATGTTGACTGCAGCTATTCGGTGATGGATTATGAAGAGGCCACCTCCTCGCGCAAGAGGGGCGCGGACAACCTCGGCAATGACAAGGAGGAAGTCAGGCAAACCAAAAGGACAGCAAAACTCGCCGTCAAGACAAGGACCAAGATGCCTCCCCCACCACCCAAAGGCAACAGATCAAGGACGACTGAGGATGAAGAAGGCTGGCGCAAACCGCGGCGACCAGCCCCAGCGGCTCAACTAAACATCAAAAACAGCCACAGCTAAAAGTCCGGCTAGCACAAGCAACTCGTTAGCGCGCTGCTCACTGCTGACGGGCCAGCTAAGGATGGTGCTCCCGAAACTGTCACCAGGGAACCTAAACCGGCCCCGCTCATGGTTTCATACAAGGATGATTACAGAAATCTGTACACCATCTTAAAGAAGATTTGCAAGAACAAGTGCGGAGTGAGGCCTGCCGGTCGCGAACTCTACAAACTCCTACCCAAGACTAAGGCTGACCACCAGGCTATCTCTGCCTATGCGTCAACACACCAAATCCCCTTCTATACATTTCCGACAGAAGTGGATAAAAACATCAAGGTGGTCATCAGAGGATTACCATTTAACTTCTCCCCAGAATATATTAAAGAAGAGCTGGAGGAACGCAATTTGGTGGCGAGAACAATCGTCAATCTGCGCTCTCCTAAAACTGGACAAGAGATTCCACTGTTCTTGGTGGTTCTCTCAGACAATATGGACAACAGAGCAATTTACAAGATGACTTCACTCTGCTCTGTTAAAGTAACAACAGAAAAACTACGAAGCACTCGAGGGCCACCTCAGTGTTTCAATTGTCAAGGTGTGGGTCATGTTTCCCGTCACTGTGTCATGCCGCCAAAATGCGTAAAGTGTGCTGGTGAACACACTACTAGAGAATGCGCCCTGAAGAAAGGCGAAACTCTTCCAAAATGCGCTAACTGTGGCGGAGAGCATGTTGCAAGTTATCGCAAATGCCAAGCCTTTAGCAAATTCAATGAGAAACAGAAAGCCAACAAACGTTTCCTACATTGCAATGATGCTTAAGAAGAAGCAACAGAAGAAGAAGAAGGAGGATGAAACAACCGAATCTGCCAACAAAAAGACGAATCAGGATCAAACAACCCTGGAATCCACTCAAAGAACCACTTACGCTGAGGCTTCTACAAACCTACCACGTAACTCACCGGATGCAAGGAAGGATCAGAGGGATAATCACAATAACCTCTCTTCCACCCAAACCAAGGAAACCTCAAATAAAAGTCAGAGAGCGGAAGAGCCAAATAGCCGTCCTCCCGACAAGGACAACCCTCAGGTCGACACTGCGTTGCTCATGAATATGTTGATGTCTCTGCTACAGACGGTCACCACGTTAGTCCAAGATCTCCATAAGCAAATCTCTGACTTACCAAAACAAACCGCTGAGGCAGTCAAGTTGGCAGTAATTGCCGTCCAACAAGCCAACATGGAACATCATGGCTAACGCCATTGAGGATCTCACCATATGCTCATGGAACGCCAACGGCCTCTGGCGACAGTTGGGCGAATTCAAAGAATTTCTACGCAACGAGGGGATAGACGTCCTGCCTCGTAAATGAAACGCACCTCAAGCCGGGGGTGAAAGCCGCCGCACCCAACTACTCTTGCTATAGGCACGATCGACCTACAGCGGGAGGTGGTACCGCTGTATACGTCAAGAATACCATAAAGCATTATCAGGTAAATTTGCCACCTTTGGAGAACATCGAAGCTACTGGTGTCACCGTCGAGACTTCCCGAGGGAGAGTACTATTTGTGGCAGCTTATAGACCTCCAGGAGGCCGTCTACATGAAGCAGACTTCTCGGCCCTCCTTCGTCTGCGCGGTAACGTTTTCATAGCGGGAGATCTTAACGCCAAACATGCTGCATGGAACTCTCGCGTCACCAACACGAACGGCCGGAAGCTCCTGCGAGTTGTCGAAAACAACGATGCCGTTACCTGGGGTCCAACTGAACCCACCATCTACGGACACGGACTGCCTGATGTCCTGGACATTGCAATCACGAAAGGATTGCAACATAACATAGCTGTGGTCTCAAAAACTGACTAATCTTCAGACCACATTCCTGTTTTGTTTTACATGGCTGCAGATGTCACTCCACGAGCCGACAAACTACGCAGGAATCTCAATTACATAGATTGGGATTCTTTCAAAGATTCCCTCTCTCTGCGCATAGAAGAGGCACCGCCACCGGCTGTATCCGGCCCTTCCACCGCTATGGCCAACTTGGCGGATTGGATCAATGAGGCTGCAGATGCGGCCACCCGGCCGAGACGCAAACAGCCGATCCGTTCGAGGCAACTCCCTCCGGAAATCAGAGAGGCCATCATCGTCAAAAATCAACTGACTAGGGAGTGGCACGTCACACGTGATGCAGCCACTAAGCGAATAATTAATCGCATGCAGAGGGAAATTAAGGCTGAAGTGGACAAACACAACATCTCGGAATGGTCCAGCTTCATCTCCACCTTGGACGTCGAGGACGGGTCCGCCTGGCGCACGACGAAGGCCCTACTCCGGAGGAGGCATAAAATCCCGCCCCTGGTGGTCGGAAATAACTATGTCTGTGAGCCAGAAGAAAAGGCAGAAGCTCTGACCGTAAACTTTGAGGCAAATTTTCAGCCAGTCAACGAGCCTTAAGACGACGACCATATTCGTCTGGTCGAAGAACGACTGCGGCGATTCCTTGAAGCCGTCCCCCCTGAAGAGGATCGCATTGACGAGATAACGACACAAGAGGTTGCGTCTATGCTCTCGAGCCTCATTGTAAAGAGAGCTGCAGGACACGATGGCATCGGCGGAGGCATCCTACGTCAACTGCCCCCAATCGCCGTTCAGTTTGTAACAGACGCCTTCAACCAAACTCTCCTAACGGGTGAATATCCAACTACTTGGAAGCATGCTGACATCATACCGATTCCGAAGGTAGGCAAGGACAGAAGATCCCCCAAGTCCTACAGGCCAATCAGTCTTTTGCCGAAACTCTCCAAAGTCTTTGAGCGTCTCTATCTCAAAAGACTACGCGCCGTCATCGACAGAGAGGGGCTGTTGCCTGATGAACAGTTCGGTTTTCGAAGACATCACTCAACACCCCAACAACTGCTCCGTCTCACAGAAGAGGCCTTCTCCGCCTTCGAACGTCGGGAATACTTCGGCGCAGTACTGCTTGATGTCAGCCGTGCCTTGATTCCGTCTGGCATCAGGGTCTCATATACAAACTGCTCACTCAAGGAGTACCACTCTCCCATATTAAGCTCCTGAAGAACTATCTTTAGGGAAGAACTTTCAGAGTTGTGATGGACGGTGGCATCTCAGCTATTAAGAACATCTCTGCGGGTGTCCCACAAGGGTCAGTTATTGGCCCAGTCCTGTACAGTTTATACACGGCGGATACACCATCCACAGCTCGCGTGAAGAAAGCGTTATATGCTGACGACACCGCCTATTTTGCTAAGAGCCTGAATGTTCATCTCTTACGCAGAAGGCTACAGCAGGCTTGCGACAACATTCAGCAATGGGGCACTAAATGGAGGCTTGCCTACAACGCTTCCAAAAGCCAGGCAATTATCATTACCAGGAAGAAAGTTCCTCAGCTACCTCCTTTGGTACTCTTCGGCGAGCATATAACCTGGACGAGGACGGCAACTTACCTCGGTGTCCAACTTGATAGGGGAATGACGTGGAAACCTCACGTCACCAACGTTCGGGTCAAAGCATCTGGGAGACTAAGATCGCTCTACCCAGTATTGAATCCTACATCTAAATTAAGACCGGACCTAGGGATCCGTCTATACACCGCCCTAGTGAGACCTATACTGGAGTACGCTGCGGTTGTGTGGGGCAACACGGCGCAAGCATATCTTCAGCTACTGCAAACTATACAGAATAGAGCTATCAGATTTGCTCATCACCTCCCCAGGGACACGAGGACTGATAACCTTCATCGTCTGAGTAGATTACCGAAACTTCGTGTCAGAATCAAACAGCTGGCTAAGCAGTTTTATGAAAATGCGCAGAAATCAAACAATCCGTTGATCTCAGCATTGGGAGCAGACCCCACATACAATGACCGACTAAGGTGGCCCAAGAAAATTCTTGACCACCAGTAAACAAGTAAAACACCTGGTAGGAACAACCTGATTAGGACACACCGAATAGGACAACCATACTAGCAAACTGGAAGGAGATGCGCTGCAGCGCACAACCTTCCTCATAATCTGGGACTACCGCTTTCCCAGTCATTGACGTCTGTCTGTCTGTCGCAGTTAGACTCACCTGGCAAGCCCATATTAATGACATCCGCAGGAAAGCAAGCATGAGGCTTCACAGCCTAAACTCGCTGCTTAACAAAAACAATAATCTAGCCCCAAGTACTGGCATTAAGATATACACCACACTTGTAAGACCAATTATTGAATACGCCTGTCCAGTGTGGGCATACGCTGCTGACAGCCATATACTCAGATTACAAACAATACAAAACAGGGCACTGAAGAGAGCTCTACATCTTCCAACCAGATTTCCAACCTATGCACTCCATGAAGCCACTGGAGTTCCATATCTTCACGACAGGTTCAAACAACTAGCCGAAGTCTTCTACAAAAGTACACATAGAAGCAAAAACCCTGAAGTCCACAATATCGGTCGCTATGATACAACAATTGATCGTCATAAGAGACCATTAAATTTAATCAAATAAGATACACCACCGTGAAGCCACACCAACAGTGAAGATTTGCACCACCCATATACTTTTGGACAATATCCTCCACCTCCACCTGCCTTCTAAGACAAGGCAGTAATTGGTGCTGTGCTGCTGCTGCAGTTCTATGAGAAGAGCCAGCACTCGGCCAACCCCCTGATTAACTCACTGTGTGGTGGACCAATTTATGATCACAGACTAAGGTGGCCAAGGAAACTCCTTGATCACCAACAATAGAAATTCATCGGAACCGACAATTCCAACAATGACAAACAAGTAAGGCCAGCCAAAATTAAAATGGAAGGTGATGCGTTATCACGCAAAAACTTCCCCGCACTCTGGGGACCTATGTCTTCCCCAGCAATTGTTGTCACGTCGGTTAAGCAAGACACTGCTAGCTGTATTCGCATACGCGTGTGCTATCGACTGCTAAGCTGTTTATTGTGCTCGCGTATGCGGGCACTGTCTCGCATTCTTAGCGAAGTTAGAAAGGCTTTAGCCTGCATCTTCTTCTTTGGGGATACCTCCTGCCCTCCCTTCCCTAGGCTTCAAGGGTATTACCTCTCCACGGCCCACTCCTGAGGGAGTGGAAACCCCCGAGCGTCAGCGTAGGGTTGTCTCTGGCCCGGATACCTTACGGTGACAACGAAGGGTCAGAGCAACACTCCTGTCTTAGACATCATGAGTGACTCAATGAGAAGAAGGATGTCGGCGCCTGACATCTATTATGACTCTCCGAGATCTCCCTCGCCGACTGAGCATCCTGCGACCTTCGTGGCTGCGTCTCCCGCGGCTAACGTCATGACTACTGCCACATGCAACTCCCCTGCGACCATCGCGGCTGCCCCTCCCGCGACTAATGTTATGACTACTGCCACATGCAACACTCCTACTTCAGGAAAAGAGGTGCTGCATCATCTGCCGAGAATGCAGATCAGCAGAAGAAGCGTGCTACCACCACATCCTACAAGAATAACCCACCAAAATATGAATTCCGTGCTACGAGGAAGACACCCGCGGCCACCCGTGCTCGCAGAAACACAACTGCAGATGAAGATGGTTTCATTAAGCCAAACCGCACAGCTCCGGTTGCGCAACTAACCACCGACATCCCTCCAACGGCGACAACAAATCAGTTTGACCTGCTGCCTGCTTACGAGGAAATGACTGAAAACTTACCCAAGAAAACTAACCCAGCACCCCTAATCATCCAATATAAAGAGGACTACAGTACCGTCTACTGAAGCAAGTCTGCAAAGCCGCTTGCAGCTAAACCAACTGGAAGAGACTTTTATAAAGTCCTCCTAAAGACAAATGAAGACTACATCGAGGTGGCTAACCACATCTCTAACAAAGGCATCGGCTACTACTCCTTCCCCACAGAGCCGGACAAAAACCTGAAAGTGGTGCTGAGAGGTATCCCCTTCAACATGCACCCTGACAATGTGAAGGAGGAACTTGAAGATTGCGGTTTCGACGCCAGAACAGTCGTTCGCCTCCGCTCCTCCAAAACTCAACAGGAGATTCCATTATACCTGGTAGGTACTCAGAGACACACTAGATAATAGAGCCATATATAAGCTCTCATCCCTGTGTGCCCTCAAAATTACAGTTGAAAAACTCAAATGCACTAGGGTCCCACCTCAGTGCTTTAAATGCCAAGCCGTGGGCCATGTTTCACGGCACTGCAACATGCCCCAAAGTGTGTCAAATGTGCTGGAGATCACTCCTCTAACGACTGCACCACCAAAAAAGGGGAGCACTCACCCAAATGTGCAAATTGCTGTGGACCGCACGTAGCTAGCTATAGGAAGTGCCCGGCTTTCAGCAAATTCACTGAGCGTCAGAAGCAGCAAAACGCCGCCCAAGCTGCACTAAGAAAGAAGAAGGAAAAGGAATACCGGCTCCACCAAGCCCCACAAATGATAACTTTCCTCCAATCGGCATGCACACTAACTCGCTGCCACCGCCTCTAACTGCCCCACAACCAACAGGCCATCAGGCAGTCAACTCAGCCTATGCTTTAGTTACCTCTGGACAAAAGACTTATGACTGTGAAGCAACCGAAAACAGTCACACCGATGTAACTGAGGCTCCCATTATATCAGCACAACCCAACAGCCATGTCAACGAAGTCGGGACATCGCAGCAGCTGAAGCAACAATCACCACTGCAGGCACAACCACAACACCAGCAGATTGACTCGTTACTGCTACTTAATATGATGCAATCAATGCTCCAAACCATGAACACTATGCAAGCCATGATCGTAGACCTCCCGCGACAGATTGCTGCCGCAGTCCAGGCAGTGGTGCAAACCACTTACAATAGCACTCACAGAAACCAACATGGGGACCAGAATTAATGACTTAACTATCTGCTCCTGGAATGCCAACGGCCTTTGGAGGCAGATTGGTGAGTTCAGGGAATTCATGAGAGACGAGCAGATTGACATCTGCCTCGTCAACGAGACACATCTCAAACCAGGGATAAAAGCCTCAGTACCAAATTACGTCACTTATCGCAATGACAGACTGACGGCCGGTGGTGGCACTGCCATCTTCATCAGACGCACTATCAAACACCATCAAGTCATCCTACCTCAGCTTGCCACAGTTGAAGCAACTGGCGTTTCCATTTCAACCTCAAAGGGTAAAATACTACTTGTCTCCGCTTACCAACCTCCTCATGGTCCAGTGGACGAAGGAGAGATTGCACAACTCCTTCGCCTACCCGGAAACATCATGATTGCTGGTGACTTCAATGCCAAAAACACAGTCTGGAACTCAAGATTGACCAACACGTGCGGCAGACAGCTACTCCGAGTCATCGAACAACACGACGCTGTGACTTGGGGACCAACTGAGCCCACCTTCTATAAAGGTAGATCTCCCCCAGATGTGTTAGATATAGCAATCACGAAAGGCCTGCAACACTATATCGCCGTCTCCACTAAAACAGCCTTATCGTCGGACCACTTACCTGTCCTCTTCTATATGGCTACCGAAGCTTCCCCCATGAAGAGTAAACCCACCAGAAACACGAAGAACATCAATTGGAACCTCTTCAAGACCCTCGTTGCTGAACAGCTCAACAATGCACAGTCCCCTGACGAAATCGGAGCCTGTGCCGCTATGACTATGTTCACTGAGTTAGTCAATGCTGCTGCAGACCAAGCAACACAGTCGGTAAAACATCAGCCTGACAAATCAAGACAACTACCTCCAGACATCCGACAGACCATCACCCTCAAAGACACAAAATGCCACCACTGATAGTTGGTAACAAAACTGTCATCGAACCGGCAGCCAAGGCTGACGCCATCGCTGACACCTTCGAGGCCAACTTCCAGCCAGTAGACGAACATTGTGATGAAGCACATATCAACTATGTGAGGCAAAGACTCGACGCATTCCTAAACACAATCACTCCAGATGGGGGAGCCATTGAAGAAACTAGTGTTGAGGAAGTCGCCGATATGCTAAGTCATGTCGCCCTGCAAAAAGCCTGCGGTCACGACAACATTGGAGGTCCTCTACTCAGACATCTACCACCAGCCGCAATACAGTACCTCACAACAGTCTTCAACAAAATTTTAGCAACCAGCGAATACCCAAAAATTTGGAAACATGCTGAAATTGTTCCAGTCCCAAAACCCGGCAAAGATAAACGCTCCCCAAAATCCTACAGGCCTATTACCCTCCTACCTACCACATCAAAAGTCTTCGAGAGGATCTACCTCAAGAGGCTCCAGCGACACATTGATGAAGAACGATTGTTACCCAACGAACAGTTTGGTTTCCGACAAAAACATTCTACCCCACAACAACTTCTTCGCCTTGTAGAGCATGCTATGAGCGCCTTTGAGAAACGGGAATTTTTCGGTGCAGTATTTCTTGACGTATCCCGCGCCTTTGATTCTGTTTGGCACGAGGGCCTCCTTTACAAACTGCTAGTACAAGGGGTTCCGCTACCACACGTACGCCTCATTCGCAACTACCTAGCTGACTGAACCTTTCGCGTCACCACTGAAGACGCCATCTCCTCAATCAAGAACATAAAAGCCGGGGTACCACAATGCTCCGTCATTGCATCTGTGTTATATAACTTATACATGCCCGATATACCAAGAACTGACCAAATTGAAACTGGTTTATATGCTGACGACACCTCCCTCTTCATGAAGAGCATCAGGGCAACCAATGTAGTCACAAAACTGCAAAGGGGCTGCAACAATATAGAGAAGTGGGCAAAGAAATGGCGCCTGGCTTTTAATGCGGCAAAAGCCAAGCAGTCATGGTGACCAGAAGAACCGTACCTCCTCTCCAATCAGTGAAACTCTTCGGTGAAGGTATCAAATGGTCACCCACAGGTCTCTACCTAGGCGTCACGATTGACAAACGGCTAACATTGAAAACCCACATAAAAAACATTCGGACCAAAGCCATGAACAGGATGAGGCAGCTTTATCCGGTGTTAAATCCAAAATCACCTCTACACCCAAACACCGCAGTTACCCTGTACACTGCAACAATTAGACCAATTCTTGAATATGCATCACCAGTTTGGGGCAACGCCGCTCCCTCAAACATAAAACTACTTCAACGAGTTCAAAACCGTGCCATACGGTTTGCATATAATCTGCCTAGGGACACCCCGACAACTGAACTACATAGAATCAGCGGACTTCCAACTTTGCTCGAACGCTTTCGAACCACTGCAAAGAAGTTATACATGCAGTGCCCCAATCACGATAACCCATTAATAAAACAACTGGGCACCCACGTCCAATACAATATAAATACTAGATGGCCAGTAAAAATGGTAAATGATGCTACTCCAAATTAACAAACAAGACCTGGCAAGTCGAACAATGCTAGCCCTACACTGATGACAACCTTCATGACTTGGAAGGAGATGCGCTAAGCGCAAAAAATTCCCTGTACTCTAGGGACAATGTAACCTAGGAGATTGTTGCCGTGGCCGTGGCTGGTTAAGCAACGGAGAGCGTGGTCAGCGCTTGGATGGGTGACCATTTGGCTCCATACGCAGTCCGCAACACTGATACCTTCAGTGCCAGCTCGCTGATTGGGCGTCCTGGCAACCCTCTATACACGACATTCAAATTTTCGGAGGCAATTACGAACATCGACAATGCACTTGAACTCTTCGAGACAGCAGTCAAAGAGGCCACTGACGCTTCAACACCCATTATGACACCTCAGACAGCTCCCACTCCACAGCTTCCCCCTCAACTGATGGCTGAAATACGATACAAAAACAGGGTTGCAAAAGAATGGAAGCTGACGAGAAACCAAGCAACGAGAAGGCTGCTCAACAGATTACAGAGGGAAATAAAAACTTCCCTGCTGCAGCACCGAAATAGAGAGTGGGATGCAAGAGTATCCATGCTTAGTCCAGAGGACGGGTCACTCTGGCATCAAACAAGAAAGCTTACCAGACGAAGACAGCGCCTTCATCCTCTCAATGGCAACCATGGGTTAGCTGTCACTCCTGAAGACAAGGCGAAAGCCCTCGCCGATGTCTTTGAAACAAATTTTCGGCCGTCGCAAATAAACGCAAACCCTATACACCTCGCCGAAGTCAACCGTCGGCTGAGGGTATATCTGGAAGCAGAAGACGATTTTCAAATGGACGATATTACCCCTGAAGAGGTTATCAGCAGCCTGCAAAATCTCCACCCTCGCAAAGCTCCTGGTCGTGACGAGATCTGTAACAGAACTTTGAAGCACCTGCCTCCTGAGGCCACAGTCTACCTCGCAGAAATCTTCAACACCATTCTCCGCCGACAACAGTTCCCTAACAGATGGAAACATGCAGTGGTAGTGGGAATACACAAGAGTGGGAAGGACGAACACCAACCGCAAAACTACAGACCTATTAGCCTTCTACCAGCCATCAGCAAGGTATTCGAAAGGCTACTGCTAAAACGCCTGTCCACTCACATTGAGGACACAAATGCCTTACCTAATCACCAGTTAGGATTTCGTCGCGGCCACTCAACTACACAGCAGCTGATGAGAGTAACAGAAGCTGTCACTAAAGCTTTCAACCATAAACAATACTGTGCCATGGTGATGCTCGACATCTCACGCGCATTCGATTTCGTATGGCACTCGGGCCTCCTACTCAAGTTATATGAGCAGGGTATCCCGGGACCATATGTGAAATTAATAAAATCATACCTGTCTGATCGCACTTTCAGTGTTCGAGTTGATAGAGCCTTCTCAACTGTAAGAAGAGTGGAAACTGGTGTTCCCCAAGGCTCAGTCCTGGGACCGACTTTATACTCATTGTACACAGCTGATGTCCCACATCGAATGGTGTTTTGGTCGCAACATTCGCTGACGATACAGCTTACCTCTCAGCCAGCCACAGCAAAATTTTAGCCACTCGCCGTCTTCAGGAAGTACTCCAGGTAACGGAGGCCTGGGCCCGGAGATGGAGGATTGACATTAACCCTGCCAAGACTCAGGCAATAATGATCAGCAAAAGACTTGGGCTCCGTCGGCCACGTCAACCGGACCCGTTCTTCACCTTCATGGTAATGACATACCCTGGTCAGCTACCGCACGCTACCTAGGAGTGTTGCTAGACAAGAGACTAACCTGGCAAGCCCATATTAACGACTTCCGCAGGAAAGCAAGCATGAGGCTTCACAGCCTATACTCGCATCTAAACAAAGACAACAATCTAGCCCCAAGCACTGGCATTAAGATTTACACCACCCTAGTAAGACCGATTATAGAGTACGCCAGTCCAGTGTGGGCATACGCTGCTGACAGCCATATACTCAGATTACAAACAATACAAAACAGGGCACTGAAGAGAGCTCTAAATCTTCCATATAGATTCCCAACCTATGGACTCCATGAAGCCACTGGAGTTCCATATCTTCACGACAGGTTCAAACAAATAGCCGAAGTTTTCTACAAAAGTTCACATAGAAGCAAAAACCCAGAAGTCCACAATATCGGTCGCTATGACACCACCATTGACAGTCATAAGAGACCATTAAATCAAATCAATTAACAAAATACACCACCGTTAAGCCACACCAACAATGAAGCTTTGCACCACCCATATATACTCTTGGAGGCAATGTCTTCGGACAATATCCTCCACCTCCACCTGCCTTCAATGACGAGGCAGTAATTGGTGCTGTGCTGCTGCTGCTGCTGCTGCTGCACACACAGAAAGGAAAAATGTTGCTAAATGTTCCAACTGTGGAGGTGGTCACGTTGCTAGTTATAAAGGCTGCACGGCCTACAATAGGGCTCGAGACAGGCAGAGGGGTCTAGTAACGGAGAAGGAAAAGTTACCCCCCAACCAATCTCATACTTCAACCCAATAAGGAGCGTCGTCTAAATCCTTGCAGGAAACTGTTCAAAATCAGCCTCTGGATCAAGTCCAAGCTACTGAGAGCTCCAAAGGGAAGACCATTAAGACTCTTCCAAACACTGCCAAGACGCAGACTATTAAGAAACCACGAAGAAAGCTTAAAACAGGTAGGACACAAGCACAAAAACGAGACGATGGGAAGCCAGCACCCTCAAGTGAGAACCAGGATACGGTAGCGAGTCCTACTATGCCAACTGAAACAACAGGTGATAACCATATCAGGAAACCTGTGAACACCGCCGACAAAAAGGACTTAGTACCGCTTGATGGAATGACCACCAGGCAGAGAAGAACGCAATTCCCCAACCAAAAGTACAATCAAAACGATGCAGAGGGCATGGTGAACGGAAGTTTCGAGAGGCTGACTAACATGCTAGAGACAATCATGATAATGATGTGTACTCTTACTGAGCAGCTGGGAACTCTAACCACAGCGATGACGAAAGCCCTGGCTGCCCCAAAATGCGCACACTGCACACTTAATGAATAGACGAATACCAATGTATCTCCTATCCTTGTGTATATGGAACGCAAATGGCATCCGCAGCCAAGTACATGAGTTCAGGCAATTCCTCCATGAACAGTCAATAGACGTGTGTCTTGTATCTGAGACTCACTTGAAACATGGACTAAATACCCCAGTCGCTAATTATAATTGTTACCGCAAGGACAGGCCTACTGCTGCAGGCGGCGTCGCAATCTATATTAAAAGAACCATCCCTCATCAGGAAATTGTCGTGCCAGCCATGCAACAAATAGAAGCTGTGGGTATCAAAGTGGACACAGCCAGCGGTCCACTAACCATAGTCTCAGCGTACCGGCCACCGCGCAGAATCCCAGTAGAAGCGGACATCACGGCTCTGACTTCCATTCGGGGTAAATTACTAGTCGGTGGCGATTTAAATGCTAAGCACACCGACTGGAACAGTAGAGTTGCAAACCAGGCGGGAACCTTATTGCGACGATTGACTAACAGATACAATTTGTGTGTGGTAGGGCCAGAAGAGCCCACATTTTACCCACACAATGGTGGCAGACCAGATGTTCTTGACATAGTAATTACAAAGAACATTCAAGGCTTCATGGCAGCCTCATCAATTAATCGACTGTCATCAGACCACTGTCCGGTCATGGTTGAGATCGACATCGGACCATGGCAATATATGGAAGAAACCAAGCCTGATTTTCAAAGAACAAATTGGAGACTATACCAAGAATTACTTCAAGCCGAATTCAACGATATAAGGGACATAGGCAACATTGACGATGCCGTGTAAAAATTTGAAATTGCTGTGAACAACATATCTGCAGCCACGACGCCACTAAAGACCTCCAAGCCGCTACTCTCCCTACAGCTACCTCCGCAAATCTTGGCCCAAATCCGCCACAAAAATAGGGTTGCAAAAGAATGGAGGCAAACAAGAATCCCAGCCACGAAACGTCTACTGAATCGCCTACAAAGAGAAATCAAAGCCTCTATGTTACAACATATACCCCGGCAGTGGAGTGCACGAGTTTCGATGCTCGACAGAGACGACGGAAGTCTATGGATGCACACTCGGAAATTCACTAGACGAAAACGGCGACTCCCACCACTCCATGGAGAAAGGGGATTAGCTTACAACCCGGAGGAGAAAGCTAATACACTAGCTGATACTTTTGAGAAGAATTTCCGCCCATCCCAAAAAGATGTGAACTACCAACACCTGGCAGAAGTGCGCCGCCGATTGCAAACTTACCTAAATGACGAAGATGATTACGAAATCGACCCCATTACTCCGGAGGAAGTCACAAGTTGCATATCCAAGCTTCCTCCACGGAAAGCCCCGGGTCGTGACAAAATCATAAATCTCCTGATCAGGAAACTCCCACCTGGAGCCATCAAGTACCTTACAGAAATTTTCAACAAAATATTAGGGCATCAAGTATACGCTCACAGCTGGAAACACGCGGTGGTAGTTGCGGTGCATAAGAGTGGCAAAGATCCTCACTTCCCCCAACACTACAGGCCCATCAGCTTACTACCGGCCATTAGTAAAGTCTTCGAGAAGTTACTGCTTCGGCGAGTGTATACGCACATTGAAGACAACAACATCATCCCCGATCATCAGTTGGGTTTTAGAAGAGGTCACCCTACCACACAGCAACTCATGAGGGTTGTAGAAATGACGACTAGAGCCTTCAATTTCAAAGAGTACTGCGGACTGGTAATGCTAGACATATCCCGCGCATTTGACTCCGTGTGGCATTCGGGACTTTTACTCAAGCTATATGAGCAGGGGTTCCCAGGGCCTTATGTTAAACTTTTAAAAAGCTACCTCTCAAACCGTTCCTTCAGTGTTCGCGTAGATAAAGCATTCTCTACCAGCAGACAGATCAGGGCTAGGGTCCCGCAAGGCTCCGTCCTTGGACCTGTTCTGTACTCGCTCTACACTGCGGATGTTCCCAACAACCCTGGGGTGGAGGTCGCGACGTATGCGGATGACACGGCATACTTCACCTACAGTCGCAGCAGAGCTATTGCCACTAGACGCCTCCAAGAGGTATTGCAGAAAACTCTATCCTGGGCGAGACGATGGAGAATCGAGAATAACGCGACAAAAACCCAGGCCATAATGCTAACGCGTAGACTTGACACCCGGTTCCAGGCAATACCAGCGCCTAAACTACAGTTGGATGGAAAAGACATCGCCTGGTCGACGACCGCTCGCTACCTGGGCGTCACGCTTGACAGGAGACTCACTTGGGGCCCCCACATTGAGGACGTTCGTCGACGGGCAAGCGCTAGACTACAAGAATTATACCCTTTATTAAACAAAAACAGTCTCCTCCCGCCGCCCGCAGGAGTTAGAGTCTACACAGCCCTCATCAGACCAATAATTGAATATGCCAGCCCAGTGTGGGCATACGCTGCTGATTACCACATACAAAGGCTCCAAGTCATCCAGAAAAGAGCATTAAAAAGAGCCCTGCACCTTCCGAGCAGGTTTCCAACCGACCCTCTACACGAGGCGACATTACTGCCTAAACTCATAGAAAGATTTCGACAAATTGCAAGGAACTTCTACAAAAACACCATAAAGACAAACAACCCAGTGGTATGTAACATCGGACAATATGACCCTACTATTGGCCGACATAAACGACCTCTGAACCTCTTCTACTAAACTCACCATCATGAAGACCCATCATACGTGAAGTGAAAGATAAAACCATTGCTAATAGTAGAAAATGTCCTAGGAGAAAACTCCAATAATCACTGCCAACAATGGAAAGGCAGAGACTGGTGACAGGGCAGCGGAGTCAGTCATATCTGTTTTTGATTTCGAGAAGAAACATCTAAAATAGACCTGATGAAGACAACCGAGCAGGTTGTCGAAACGTCGTCGTTTTATGACACCATCCGGCGGGACTCCCGTGAAACTTTTATTGAGCCAATAAACTGGTTCAACTGCAAGTCTTGCATTCTTCATGTAGTATAAACATAAATCAATTTCTAACCTTCGGTCTGTGGCCATCAAGCATTAGCCCAAACAGTCCAATGGTAAGAGTATAGTGGAGCTGCCAGAAGAACAGAAGAGACGCTTCGAGCAGAACTGGAGTTCCCAAAGGTTGGTTCTACAGCACATCTATCCACACACTCGCCAACTAACCTTGGCCAATCAACCCTGACAATAAGTGTAATCAGTACAATCATCTGACATAAAAAAGTGCTATGGGTAACACTGTGGACATCAGTTATTTATTCTTGTTGTTCATAGCGGCCAAACCTACATAAAGAGTTGATTCATTTCATGGAAATATGTGCACACTGTTCAACATAACAAATTATAGAAATTAGATAACACTTTATAGACTTCATTTTTTCTTAGTTTCTGCTTGTCTTTAGAAGCGCTCGCAGTGAAGCGTGTTGTTACTGGAAATTTAATAGAACAAATATAATCACTACAGTTCTCTGACATAAAAAGGAACTAGGGAAAACTCTGTGTACATTAACTATTTATTCTTGCTGTTCACTGCGACATGACCTACAAGGCATAAACAGATTTTATTACAAAATGTGCTTGTAGTTCAACAGAACTAATCACAGAAAAGAGACAACAGTTTTTTAACACTATTTCTTAACAGATCTTGAATGTTTTTAAGAGCGCGAACGCAGGCTTTTTATTGCTAGAATTTAATTGAACAAGTGTAACCAATACAGGTGTCTGATTTAAAAGAGATCTATGTATAATTTCTGTGTACATTAATTATTTATACTTGCTGTTCACAGCGACGCGACCTTCAAGACTCGTATATAGATTTTGTTAGAATCTGTGCATACTATTCAACAGAATTTTTCACAGAGAATAGATAAAGCTTTATAGACATCATTTGATAATAGTTGATGAGTGTTTTTAAGAGTTCCCGCAACCAGGCTTGTCGTTGCTAAAATTT
>CM061918.1:20292110-20587747 GCA_031002005.1 Vandiemenella viatica
ATTTCAGCTTGTTCTTTCTTCACCATGAGCATCCGAATTTTTGTTTTCTAATAATTTTAGCTGCTCGTGCTCAGCCAGAGCTACAACTTAGGCCAATTTACGCCCGCAAGGCATGTCAAAAAAGAAGGCAAAATAAACTGGGGCCAGAAACATTTAAGCTGACACAAAGTAACAGGACAGAGAAAATCTATACATATACTAAATAATACTTTTTTCTCTAAACCAAATTTACTAACAAATTATACACTAACGTAATGCGCGAGAAGCACAACTCGAGCAACCAACGTAACATTTCAGATTAACACACACATCCGTCCCTCTGTCACCGTTCCATAATTTCTCAAAATTTCTTGACTACAACTGTTAATCATACCGAAAAAATAAGTCTTGTGCCCTTGCTAAAGACTTTCTTGTCAAATTCCTTCAATATCGGTATAGGCATTTAACCTACAAAACGTAACAAAAATACAGAGACTTACTTCCGCATTTATAGTATTACTACTGCAGATCACACACACACTGACTGCGAATAACCCCTGAGGGATCAGTATAACTTAGAAAAGTGTACACCAACAGCCTTGCAAGACTACCTACGATTTGCCTCCCATTGCACCGCTAACAATGTGATATCTACAGTTTACCATTCAATCAGAATAACTGACAGCCCAGGCATGACACTTACGATCAAAAACAATTTTTAAAAATCGTAGCCTCCATGGAGATTTGAATCGGAGACCAGGACCCAAACATCAATAAACAAGCGCTTAACCACTAGCTGCCTGACCACTATATAGAGAGGCAGTACAGATACCTCGACATCCAACACGTCTGTCTATCGCCGTTCAGTATTTTTTCGAAATTATAAGACAACATGTATTATTTATACAGATAATTATTCAAACAAATGTAGACAGTATTTTACTCTTAGTTTCAAAGGATACGTGGGTAAAGTCTTATCGAGATCAGATGAAAATTGTGGATATGTATGAAGAACAAACATATAAAAATTCATCTTTATATACATAGATTAGAAGCGCCATTGAAATATACGGAAGTCGAAACTTTCCGACCATCCCATTTTGTCCCCCATCGTTTCCTTAGACAATCGAAAGCCGGGATGGTTTTTACAAAAAGTCATAGCCGATTTCCTTGCAGAGGGTTTACGATGATAATGTACCGAGGTTTGTGGTCGAGCAATAATAATCTGGCCTCGCATTCGGGCCGTTGCAGGTTCGATTCCCCGTCCAACCATCCAGATTTCATTTACTCTATTGGATCCTGAAATCACACTAGGAGAATGCCCACTACACTCCTTGTCAAAATACGCAAGAAACAGGACCTTACCTCTATTCCATTGAAGAGCCGTACATCTGTCGTTAATGGTGAGACAGCAAATATTTTCATGGCTAATGAGGATGGAGAAATTTGCAGCTGCCACCTTATATCGTCTCATCAAGTATACCACCCGTTGTTTGAATATCTCCGTTAGCTGAAATATCTCAGGTAAATGAATAATTGTAGCTTTTCATGGACTCTACTGACAACAACTTGAATATACAAAAATCAGGCAAAAAAAAAAAGTCCTAGTTTCCATTACGCTCAGGATTCAAATCACATTGACGTCGAAGAAAAGAAGATGAGAAAAAAAACCGAGCGTGGTTGGGGTGTAGAAAAACTCTGATCTGGTTTTCGGGAGGAAGTGGATTTGAATTTCCATCTGGCAATCCAGATATGAGTTCTCGATGGCTTCTCCAAATCACTCTAGGTGTATGCTTGGATGCTTCCTTCAAAGGCCATGGCCTGAATTTTCTTGCCCTCAGTCCTTTCCTGCTTCTGATGACATCGACGAGTTGTGGGCAGAAGCCGAAATAAAAAAATAATTAAAAATAAAAAACATATTTAAAAAAATTCTTGCCTTTACCAGTGGGGATCACTTCTCACCACGATTTCATTAAAAGAATTTTCTCAAATAAAATAATTACATTTATGTGATGTGTTTTGAACCGGACGTGTGGTGTGTTATTATTTCCTTAGGGCTGGTCAACGTGGATATCATTAGAACGGCAAAAGGATCCGGGTCACGGATCGAGAGAAATTTTAGGCAAGGATCCATTCCGGCACTCATCCCGACATTTCGATTAACCATTAAATATCGAAACCCGAAATGATGGTAGATGATTGAACCCGTATTCTTCCGAATGCTAGGCTCGACCGTCCGGCCTGGGATATGAGTGTTAAAGCAAGTGTTGAGTATGTTTCATGTCGTATTTCAATGTTTCAGCAAAAAGCATTTGGAAATACTTCAGTACACAGGATGACCACATCAAAAGGCTAAGCTGGATGTATTGCTGTCGGCGAATGCTACTAAAAATTTAAACAATTATATTGAATCAAAAGGCGAATACCCCCCCCCCCCCTTCAAAAACATCTCGCAGATACACCACATCTGACAAAAAATATTATTTGTTTGGTGTCAGCTAATAACAAGGATGAGTACTAACATGTGGTAATGTTTTTAAGATAAAACTGGAAAATAGACGAACTGTGGAGAAGTTGTTAAATGCACTGGGTGGAGTGTTTAATTTCAGTTGAGTGTATGGAAACGATCTCTTGAGGACTATGATTGGTTATTAAGTAAGACGAAACTCTTCCCACTGACTCAAACAACGTGCAGCTCATAGGCAAGGATGAAGTAACGATCTGACAATCTTTTTGTAGAAGTGTTTATTTACCCGTGGCTCTGAGGAGGTGAATACTTGTTCAGTATAGTTAACTCTGATAAGATGTGTGAAGCCGGCCCTGGCAGTGTAGTGGCTAGCTCACTGGACTCGAATTGTACGAGTACGGCCTCAGCCACGGGTGGTTTTTATTTAAGTGTAGTGTTCGTCTTGTGATGGCCACACTATAGTGTCCACAATAAAATAATTAAAGCCTGATACAGCAGTTGGTGGAATAAATTAGAGCTGGCTAAATGATCACAAAGGCTGAAGACCACACACACACACACACACATATATATATATATATATATATTTTAATTCTTGTACAAGTAAAATGTCTCTTTTTTTATTATGAGTACCTACAAATACTGTGACAACCATTTGTCAAAAATAATAGAAACAAATTCTTATAAAATACTAGGGGAAAGTGCTCAAAACCGGACCCCCACTTTCTTATTTACTTCTAAAAATATAAATTAATAAAGGATTGTTTTTAGCGCATCAAATAATTACTTCGCAATTTTATTATATCACTAAAAATCACTAGAAAATAATTTCAATGGACCTTACAGATTGGCGATATGAAAAATGTTTGCCAAATCCGGACTCCTCATAAAAATTAAGGAAATAACACTAAACAAAATTAGAAAATGGTATTTAATCGCATAAAACATAAAGTTAAATATGACAATAACAGAATTTAGTTTTTTTTTAAAAAAATATACAATTATAGCATTTGTGTAACGTAAATGAAGACGCACAAAATTCATAAAAGAATTAAATCGTTTAGCGCCAAAAAAATATCACAGATGTACACATCATTTTCAGACCCAGAACGATTCACATGGCCCCACACAAACATATAACGCACATCATCCAAATATCCCCTTCGGTAACGTAAGAAAATTTCCTGTCGCAAAACTTCTTTGGAGGAAGACACTCCAGGGAAAATCTCCAATTACGAGGTTCTAGAGATCGCAAACTTGTCATCCTGTGCTTCATTCATCCACTTTTTCCTCAAAACATAAGACGCCTATTCACAAGCTCTTCCTAGAGGCATTATTGCTGACCCAAGCCCCCATCCACGACTTTTTTTTTGTATCTTCGAACACGATTTATATTCTTGCTGTTGAGCTTCCTTGACTTCTTCAGCTCCATTAACTTCCATTAATTGGATTCATCATGCGCAGATATGAAAACCATGTAATGCAAGCATTGTATTTCATTTTTGACTTAAGCATAAAAAAATTAAGTGGTCCGGTTTAGGCAACTGATGGGGGTCCAATTAGCGCAACTATAGCCAGTATACTGCTAACGCAATAGATTTTTAACCAAACTTCTAACCAAATTGTTTAACTTAAACAATAACATAAAACCTTACCATTCAAGGGTATATATTGTTCGGAAGGCTTATCTGCCCACATCCATAAGAATTTATTTTTTAATGTAGCAGAATGTAAAAAGTTTGTATACTGTTAAAGCACGTTATGGTGATTTAATGAACAACCAATGAAGCAGGTGACGTGAGCATTCTGGTACAGAGTGGTAGAAGCCTAAAACACTATTTACATTTGATGCTATTATAGTTTAGGAGAATGCAGAGGCTGGAGACCGGGAGTCCACTTTAGGGCAGGAGATCACAATAAGGCACCTTCCTCCATTAAAGTTACATAATCACAGTTACATCTAAAAAGGTGTGTGAATATGATCATCGAAACTTGAAATATGTTCCTTTTCTAATGAAGAGCACCTACAAATACAGTAACAGTCATTTTACGAAAATAACAAAAACAATTTCATATTAAATATTATTATAGTTACGTGATCAAAGATAGAGAACCGATTAATGTGTTGAGTAATAACATTCGGCTAATATGCATCAGTCATAAAAATGTATGAATACTGAACACTGTAAATGTTCTACTGGTACTGTTTTTTGTAAAATGAATTAATTAATATTCAGCAATGATGGCTTTACTTCTAACAAACTGGAATTGTATGTTGTCTAAAACTGATCTGCTGTTTACGACGTTCGGTGTCTGCAACCATTTAGCCTGCTCCAATTTATTTTTTTCTGACTATTGTGTCAGGCTTTGCTGAGGTAACGTGACTCATTTCAAACAACACAGGTGCGAGAACGGAGTCGAATCGGCAACCTTTACAATCACATAACAGCCTTCCAGCCCTTATATTGCTAGGGCCAGGTTAATTTTCTTTATAGGTACACTAGTGAATGAATTTGTGAATGTGTCGGCGGTCTTGGTTTGCTAACACGGATGACAATTCCGAAAGTTGGGTCTTTTGAATGAAAATTTCCGACGTTCGCCTAGAGTGATTTGGAGAACCGAAGAAAACCTTAATCTAGATGGCTGAATGGGGATTTGAGCCGCGTCCTCGTGTATGCGGGGCCAGAACGTAACCGCTCAATTATCTAAACTAAAAATAACATGATTATATACAGGAACAATATTTAGATGGTGACTCGAACATAGATTTTATTTTAAAACTATCTGGTACCCACGACTTCGTTCGAGATTGTAAAGAATTCATATTGACAGCTATAGACATCTAAACACCCTAGTGCACGAAGGGAGACTCGATACTATTACCACACACAAGTACCAGTCTTCTGCGCTATGTAGTTCCGGCAGCAAGGTAAAATTTACGGATACCATACACACAAGTCTTTGGATGAAACACGAAAATATTCATGATCGACCAATTTCAAACACCATATCTCACACACTCCAACAGTTACCGAATTTCAGCCAACGTTGTGATCGATGGGAGACTCTGTGTTACTACCACACACAAACGCCAGTGATCTGCGATTGATAGTTTTCACTTAAAAGTGATACACCGTGACACATGCGTCTTTGGCAGAAATATGAAATTGCCGCAGGTCGACCATTTTCATCCCCCATATCTTCCACACCCCCATAGCTACAGACATCTAACAACCATAGTGCACGACAACAGACAAGATTCTACTACCACACATAAACACCAATGCTCTCCGCTATGTAGTCGTTGTAGAAAAGTGAAATCTGTGGAGACACATGCCTTTCGTCGAAATACGAAAATATCCTTGGTCGGCCACTTACAACCACCATATCTACCACAGTACCACAGTTTCTGAAATTCGGCCGCTGTTGTGATTGAAAGGTGACTCTGTGCTACTACTACACACAAACGCCAGTTATCTGTGATCTGTAGTTTTCGCTGAAACGTGATACACCATGACAGTAGTGTGGATTTGTGGGTGTGATCTCAAAAGGGGTATTATCTCTGGTTTGGCCGATGCGCTGCCAAAAAGGGTATTATCTCTTGTTCTATTGTTCTCCCTCCCTCCCACTTGACTAACCAATTGACATGTATCATCTCTGGTTCTATTGGCCACTTGGGCAACAGGCTCAAAGCCCCCTAGTGGCGAATTCGGAACTAATGTTAGCCACGCCACCCTTGTAACCTGATACCACCCCGCTGACCTTGAAACCTCGTTTCCCCTCTTTGTAACCTGATACCCTGTGCAGGTGTTCCTTCCATGTAACCTGATATCCTAATGTCGACCTTGAAACCTGCAGGTGTTCCTTCCGTGTAACCTGACACCTTTTTGCAGGTGCAAACCTGTTGTAACCTGATACGCTACCGCCGACCTTGAATTCGAAACCGCGGGCAGGTACAAACCTGATGTAATCTGATACCCTGCCTCTGACTTTGAATTCTAAATCCCTCGCCGTCAACCGGTTTGTAATCGATACGCCGCCCAAGAAACCGGTTTGTAGAGCGGGCGGGCAGGTACAAACCTGTTGAAACCTAATACCCTGCGCCGAGAACCAGTTTTTGTAGAGCGGGCGGGTGAACAAAAACCGGTTCTCGCTACCTGGGGATGGCCACTTGTTTGAACACCTGCCTTCCCTAGCACCAGCTGCCCTTGGTGTATTTTTTTTTGTTAGGCCACTTGAGCGACCCAGGTGTGTCGCCACCTGTCAATCATGGCCACTTGTTTAAACACCTGCCTCCCCTAGCACCAGCTGCCCTTGGTGTTTTTTTTTTTTTTTTTTGTTAGGCCACTTGAGCGACCCCAACCACACCAGGTGTGTCGCGCCAGCTCCGGTTTGTAATCGATACGCCCCGCAAGAAACCGGTTTGTAGAGCGGGCGGGCAGGTACAAACCTGTTGTAACCTAATACCCCGCGCCGAGAACCAGTTTTTGTAGAGCGGGCGGGTGAACAAAAACCGGTTCTCGCTACCTGGGGTAAGACGTTCACGTATTTACACTTGGCTAGGACATTCATGAATTGAAGTTTGATAATAATAAATAAAAACACACATTGTATTTAATTTGATTTTTTTTTTATTTCACCCACCATTGGGCAATTAAAAATACATTTTTCAACGGCACATACAGCATTACAAAATATGTGTTCTTTACAAAGTTTTATCAAATTATTTTTTCTTGAGTTCTCGTAGAGGTGGACATCCCAGATCTTCAACCTTTTAGTTTTTCCTTGGCTCAGTGCTTTATGCTTCGCGGCCAGGAGACAGAGGTTGTGGGAATGTTCGAAGTTAGTAACACTATCATAGTTTAGTTATTCAAAGATGAATGAGATTAAAAATAATGATAACAACGCCAACCTGGACTACACTACATGTATTTTCAATGGGTTAATGAAATTTACTTTCATCTCTCGTAGTTCTAGGGTACAAAATATATTTAAGGATAGTGCAACTTTCCTAACAGTCATCATATAGCTAGGTGAAACTTTCTGGCGAATTTTTATGACTAGCTACGTATTGGAGATTTCATTTTAATGTCTCCATTTTATTCCTCGATAGTTCTTATTATTATTATTATTACACCGCGATTCACTAAAAGTGTGTGGTGCATATTCTTACGACTCAGACCGAGCGTGGTGGGTGAGCGGTTAACTCTCTGGCCTCGCATTCGGGAGGACGCGGGTTCGAATCCCCGTCCAGGCATCCATCGCGCGCTAGTGAGAACAAACAAGTATCTGCGCATGCGAAGTAAATAAAGAGTCACGTTTATAGTGCGATACACTGAATGTCAATTGTGGATAGGAACGGAGCTCAGTTTCCTTATTTCACCTGTATAATGTTGTGGAAAAGCCTTGTAAAATCGAAGGGTGTTATGCCTCTTCAGTCGTCTCTCATCGTGAACTTTACAGGCGACAGAGGATTGAACGAAGGAACGGGGGAGAATTCGACTATGGTCCTTTGTGGGAACCATCCCGGCATTCACCTCAAGCGGTTGCGGAAAAACCTTGTAAAATCGAAACTTGGTTGACCGGACAAAACCGCGTCGTCCTAAGTTCCAGACCAGTACAACCTGTATCAACCCAATTGTGGATAGGAACGGAGCTCCGTTACCTTATTTCACATGTCTAATGTTGCTGGCTGCAACGTTGTATGACAGATCAATTTTTGATACGGAGGTGGGTAAAGAACGTGCTTGAAGTGTGTAACTTATATGTAAGCAACCAGGTTAGTATGGATATCACCCGAAAAATTAATGCTATGGAAAAGCCTTTTTTTTCTGGCTTCACCTCGTTGACGTCAAAATCGTTAGAAGTGGGAAAGGACCGGGGAGCAAGTAACTGGAAGAAATTCGGCAGTGACCTTTTGAACAAACCAAGGCGAAAATTCAGATGTGGGTGCCCGGACAAGGATTCGAAACCGCATCTCCCCGAATGCGAATCTCATGTGTATTAGTGTCAGGCCACGAACTAAGGGATCACCATCGTAAGTGGATAAATTATTAGCGTACCAGTATGGCTTTACACCTCGTCAACATCGACATCATTAGAGGCGGGAAAGGATTGATGCAGGGAACGGTCACCTGGAGTGATTTGGGGAAACCATGGAAAACCAGAATATGGATGCTCAGACGGAGATTCGAACCAGCGCCCTTCTGAATGCATGGTCAGAGCGTTAACACTCACCCACCACTCTCGGTAATTTTCGTGGACAATACTGAAAAATATCTATTCTGAGAAGTAATTTTTTGCATGGTGCTTCGATAATTATGAAATTTCCAAACATCTGAAATGACTGGTTACGCAGATATCGCTGCTACCAGAGACACAGGGAAATAGTGTGAACTTTGACAAAACATCTTTAGCTGGGACGCTGGAGGAAAGAAGTTTATGGAAGAAGCTTACTGAAAGAAGAGACAGGCTGGTAGGTCATATTTTGAGACATGCTGGAATAGTTAATTTGCTGGTGGAGGGAACAGTCGAAGGTAAGAACTGTAGAGGAAGAAAGGGATTAGAATATATGAAGCAGATAATTGAGGACGTGGGTTGTAGGGGATATGTAGAGATGAAGAGGTTAGCACTAGATAGGAAGGGGTGGAGGATTGCATCAAACCAGTCGAAAGACTGATAACAGCAAAAAAAAAAAAATTATTCTGATCATTAACTGAAGCTGGTTATCGCTTTCTCAAAATGATTGATCTTAATATTTCGTTGAACGCGATACGTGGAGAAACTTTAGCTATATGAATTGTTTCCGAATTATCATCGTGAGACAACAGAATACACATATCAGAGTGTTTTATTAGTGAGCTATGCTTCTAGTAGAACAATGTTATCTAGTAAAAGAAACAATAAGCCTACAAAAAAAAGGAAAAAAATAGATCTTGTCTGAAGTATAAACAAACCTGGTTTTGAGTTTAGACCAATCAGCTCTCTTTCGATGATAAACGGTTTCAACAAGTCTAAGTCAGTTTGTTGGAAACAAAACCTTAAAATTCTACTTCGGTTATGATCGTTCGACAATTTAATAGTTTTACTTGAAATTTATACCAAGCGTCTTGCATTTCAAATTCTACATTATCACTGAAATTTCATTTACTGGCTATTAAGAAGGCATCTGCATTGATAGAGGAAGGTTATAATGACACAGTTTTGCAGTTATAACCGGTAGGGTTAGAAGATATTAGAGTATAAACCGAATAATGGTATGTTTCTGAAGAACAAAGCTGAAGTATAGTTTCAGAGCAAATAAAATCTCTTGCCGTGATGGGATTCAAAGCGAAAACATTACTATTCCATCTTATTCTTCCAACTACCATTCAGTGTGTTAAAAATGCTGTCTTGCCAATATAGTTACTAAGGTTGATTCTTTTACCGTTTATCCGTATTGGAGCCTTGCAATCGGGCTGAAGACTGTAATTTATTTCTTCAAAATTTCGTGTGGTTTAAATGATTTACTAGCAGAATCTATACCTGTGGCTCAATCCATCTCCGTCGTATCCATCTAAACTAACCCGGTAATCACACCTGGTTATTGACCTAGGAATTCGGCCACAACTATTTGAAGAAACCATACCGGCATTCCCTTGGCGTCATTTAAGGAAACTATGGAAAACAAAAATTCAGGTGACCGGAAGGTTTCGGCTTCCATAAATATTAAAAACCCCGACTGTGCAAGGGTAGCGCACATGCTTTGCGTTGCAAGGGTCACCGGTTTGAGACTAGCCTGGGGCCTGAATGGTTTGATCAATTGTTTGACAGCGAAAAGTGTCGGACGACACATAGTTTTCTTTTTAATATTACATCAACAGTCTCGAATTTAAGAAAATTGTCGAAATCATGTGGATCTGAAACAAGCATAGAGAGTTTTTACCCCATGCTGCATTGTCACACCCAGAGTTAGCTATGTGGACCGCCAACCTCTAAAAGGAGAAGGGACTTAAGAAGAAGGCCTGGATTCCGGAGGTCGCAGGCTCGATTTCCCTTACTGCAGTATAATTGTAGTAACTTCGCTTCAGCCCGTGGATGTACTGACTAGTGCCACGAAGTGATGCTATCATAATAATCGTCAGAAATAGTAAATATTTATTTTAGTTTCCACAATTTTACCAACACAGCCCTGCTAAATCAGATTGTAGTGGAGGAATAACCCTGCGAATTTTATTTTCACTGGATATCCATTTTAAGGTCTTAAATTAGCATCGAGATGGTCAGAACCGGGAAAAAGCGTTAATAAGCTCACTCTGTCGAAATGAGTTTGCTTTCATAGAATTTTGGATTTGCGCTAGAATCCGTTGAAATTTAAGGGAAAGAGCTGTTTGGTGAGCATGTACCCTATAGAAATTCTATCACCAGCGTCTGCCTATAAGTTAAGAGATACTTGAGAAAACTCACGTTCTTCGAATTTACTCTTCGTGTCCGAAGAATACTACTTTCAGGTCTCAATGAAACAGATGAATCCTATGTTACCCCAAGCTACTAGGTAAGTAAATTCATGTAGGCTGCCTAGTACCCTCCATTCATCCCTTGTCATGATTGGACCTGCAGTTTAACGTGGAAATCGGAATCGCTGTACATCATAGTGTACCTCACATAGGCAAAACAATATGTATAAAAAATGTATCCACATTCAGTTAATCGTCAGTGTCTTCAAAAAGAAACCTCTGAAATACCACCCAATATGTATATATATATATATATATATATATACATATAGCGGTGGAGTGATTCCATAAAGCCAGAATTTTTCGCTTCGATGGTATGGCTATTTTGAGAGTATGGTGGAACAATTGCGCTGATTTTTCGGCTCCCCATGATGACAGTGTTTCTACCCCTCCTCCGCGACTTTTGTATTCGTCGAGGGGATTTATTCTGCTGGAGGATGTTTGAGTCTTGCGATTTGAATGTATGAAAAACGTCGAGTTCTTCATGATAAATGCATAAACTTTCTGATGCAAATCACTGTTACAAAAAAGTATGTTGTACACACTACAAGGCATGGAGCATTTACACATACATAGTCTCGTATACCAAGATACATAAAAATATTAAAAGGCACACCAAATGTACAACGGAGATACTGACTGCACCATCACATAAGTTTTCATCAATTACAGAAAAATCTTAAGATAGAATCGTAATGGATCCCACATAGACATCACGCGAGTGGGCATTTTCGTACACAAAACACTCGCTAGCATACATTGTAAACATGTATTATATGTCACTTCCCACGTGTTTCCTTAAAAAGGTGTGAAAAAAAATGAATAAAATACCTTAAGCCACCAATAAATATAGAAGAAGTTGGAAAAAATTATTTCAATTCAACTCACGAAAAAGTCACAATTTACATCTGCCTGCATTACACAACAAAGTGGCATCTTTATGAATTGTATTCATCACTGAAATGGACTAAAGAAAAGCGTGATATCTGTGTAAATTGCGTGTTCGGCTGATAACGCAGTCTCTAGGAAGAAGAAAAAGGAAGGATGGTAACTGGACAGATGTGTGCATCACAGAGCTCAATGTTATCGAATGCCTAGCCATCAGTAGATACACGAGCCGTCATAACTTGCGTTATATTAGGGTAAGTTCAGGTCAGCTGCGCTGGATAAATTGTTGTATTGTGTTAACATGCGAGCTTGGTGTTACAGTCAATTGCACTGTTTGACCAAAGTCGCAAGTGCTGTGGATATGATGTTTGTGATACTACATGCATGTGGAAAGTATAAATAAAAAGAAAACATCTTGTACATTATTCACTTTTATTTATTACCCACCTCCCAAGTTCCCACCTTATCAAGTTATTTTTCACGAGTTCTTGTGGTGGATTATTCCTTCATCACTTAATACCACCTTAATGGACTACTGAAAAGTGTCACGTACATACAAAAAATATAAGTTTCAGCGGTCGCAACAGTTCCCAGAGAAATCTGCACAGCTGCTCCACCACACACATATCACGTTACTGTCGTGAAGTGTAAAAGATGAAAACTAGGGATGTTTTCGATCAAAGGGACAGACAATACATATACTGACACAGAACCAACATTAACACAGAGAGGTGTAACTAAAACCACTATTATCAGTATGCACACGATCCATCATAACTTACATTAAACTTTGGTTACTACTGGATACCGCATTCGGTTAGGAAAACTTTGTGTTGAATATTCCCCATACATACAATCTTCCCATCAACGATAGGGTGTACAAACGATGGAAACAAGATATATGTGCATCATAGCACTGAATGTATTCGATCCAAGGTGCTAACAGAACGTATCAGACATATTAACACACAAACAAAGGTATAGTCGAAACCACTCCCATCAGTAATCAAATGATCCATCATAACTTACATTAAAATATAGTTAATGTTGGACGCTAGATTGTTTGCTACATCATGTTATGAAATCGATATGATGCATATTCTCCGCACATGCCACCTTTCCATCATGATAGGGTATATGGATGCAAGGGAATCAAACAGCAAATATGTGCATCATAGCACTGAATATATTCGATCCAAGGTGCTAAGAACTGTTAGGGTGGTTGTAATATTATTTGTCAGAACTTCCTCCAATGCTGAACTGATAGATGGACGGCAGTCCATATGGTTTCGTCCGAAATAGTTATGGATGATCGTGACAAGCAACGCATTTCGCCTCCTCTGAATGGTGTGATATTCAATATAATAAAAAATGTGCAAAAAGCCAGAAACACATTAAAATAGTGACCTCAAAAGTGGAATAGGAGTGATGAGAAAACCAACACCAAATCGGGCTACACAAAACATGCAAGGAGAGCTATTCCTGATCAACATGTAATTGTCATAACCAAAAATTCTCACTGATGATGCCCCATTCAGAGGAGGAGGTGAACGGTAACGAGGGTGCGATGCACTGGAGGTTAACCACATTTTTGGGTTAAGAAACAATAACACCCCTGCACTAATTGAGGTTATTGATATTAACCCCAGTTTTGGGCTAAAAAACCATGAAACCCTTACAGTAATTGAGGTTATTGTAGATAATTTAGGTTAGGCAGGCCAGCATGTTACGTGTTAGCGTGTTAGCGCGTTAACCTAAGATTACCATGTTACGAATTTGACTACAAAACCCATATGATCCGGAACGAGATCGTAAAAAATCTGAGATATTCATAAAACGCCCTTAGCAACAATAATCTTGTGTGACAATTAAGTTTTTCCCGGCGTATGGTAGACAGGAATTCTTCACGGGTCTTCTGCCGGATAAGATCTTCTAAACACGACGTGCCGAACCGTCGCGGCAGCTACTTCGCGATGACAGCTCACCAGATGAAGGCAGCGGAGGTGACTGCCGAAACGTCGTGTTTAGAAGATCCTTATCCGGCAGAAGACCCGTGAAGAATTCCTGTCAACAATAATCTTCTAAGTGACCATCTAAGCTGTATGGGTCGAGTAGTATACATATATATACAGATGGGTCAAAGATTGGCAACATGGTTGGGAGTGCCTTTTTTGACAGCACTAACATAGTGGAAAGGTTGTTTAAGCTGCGCGCGGAAACATCCTCTTTCACAGCCGAACTGTTTGCAATACTTAAAGCGCTGGAATATGCGCTAGAGATGCGCATTCAGAATACAGTTTTCTTACAGACTACAAATCGGCACTGCAAAAACTGGGTGATGGAACCAAAGATAGAGGGATGACTACACGTTTGTATAACATATTGGAGTTGAAGACCAACATAAGTAAACAAGGTATGAAGATCTCCCTTATCTGGGTCAAGGCGCATGTCGGACTACATGGCAACGAAAGAGTGGATGCTCTTGCAAAAATATCCGCACAAACAGGAAACCCAGTTGAACTTCTAATAGGAAGTGATCTAATCCCACTATTCTGACAAAAAAGTATGGAGACCTGGAATTGATATGAGGAAATCCCCTAACCAACACAAAGGAGCATATTACAGGCAGATACATCCATTGATACCAAGGACACAGTGGTACCAAAAGAAATACGCCACAAAAAAAGCAGTCACCATAATATCGAGATTAAAGTTCAACCACGGGAGATTCAGAAGCCATCTATACAAAATAAAGCTAGTGAACTCCCCTTTTTGTCAATGTGATGGGCAGTCCGAGGCCGACACAAACCATATATTCTTTGGATGTAATAAATACAAGGAAGAAACGGACACCTTTTGGGAAGACTGGAAACATTGGGGTATGAGATATCCAGTCAATGTCAGCCATCTCCTTGCCTTAGGAAATATTTCTATATACCTAAAGATGGTACATTTTATTATAAGAAACAATATAGAGATACAACCGGGAGAACCCACTCCACTCTTCAATATTGCAAATAGTTACTGTTCATGGAACGCTAGACGGTTATGGTTTTATTACATTTTAACATTATAAACTACAAAAATCATGTATTATCAAAATTTACTGTGAAAATGTTTAATCTTTAACTATCCATCTAACCATCTTTATAATTTTATGTCCTCAGTGGTGATGTGTACTTTCTTAATGTTATGTAAATTATTGTTCTGTTGTATACCATTCTAAAAGTATGTTTGATCTCATAATATAAACAGTGATTTGTATATATGGTTGGATAAATGAGGGAAAATGACTGTATATGCATAAATAGAATGTATACTGACTGTATGGCCATCAGGCCAAGTGTCAATAAATCAAAAAAAAAAAAAAAAAAAAAAAGCACAACTTTTATTCTACTTCAGTTCGAATCGGTTGAAACTGCGATTCAACTCGTTGCATCAGCCGTTTGAGTGACTTATAGAAGTATGAGGATTAAAAAATAAACAGTGGTAAGGAGTATGTCGGCTTATAAAATGGAAGAGAATCTCATAGAACAGTCCCACACAAGTAATGGGCACCGGCAGGATTACTTTAAGGGAGGTGCACTGTATCTTTTTTATATTAATTGTATATAACTCTTATTATTTATTAACTAAGGATACTGAATTTATTGACAAGGTGCCGAACAAATTTGGACAACAACCTAGACGCCTTAATTTATTATAGAAACAGTGAATTTAATAATTAAATTTTTGTTTCTTAATCCTTTTCTGTGTATTTCCTTTCATTCCAGGAGGGTTCAAGTGTACCCCCTTGAACAACCCTCCCGGGGCCCATGACACAAGCACACCTCACAAAATTACATCTGGCCAAGATCGGAAATCGTTCGAATTTGCCACAGCTTCCCATTTTTTACAGCTTTGCAGTTTAAAAATACATCAAAGATTGTTGTTTACAGTGGAACAATAGTCTACCACAGGCATCACGAATAGTTTTTCTAAGAGGTTAGATATTGCCATTGGTCAAGACATGGGGTCGCAGGTAAGTCATCCGTGTAACGAAAGATTTGGACGACCGAATTATTTTTGCAAATTGTGTTTCTGTTTTGTATAACATGATGTTACCATTTGTAGGGCAGTGATTTTTGTGGGTTGTATCATGTCCAGCAGACATCTGGTCCACCCGACGCCCCTATTTTAAATGGTTGTTCGAGCAGCCAAAGGTGCGTGTATCTGATTAGCTGGTCTATACATTGATATTGTAGTGTGACACTCCAAGATCGAATAATTAATAGCAGAATAAACTTGATAAAACTCGGGCGTCAATTATATGTATTTTTTATTCAAGTACTGTATTAAAAAGTTTTTACTCAATGTGAAAAAGTACTGTGGACTTCAACGGAATGGGTATTCATTTATTTGAGCACTGTGGAAACAAGACTATTATTGAATTGTGTAAACATCACTGTTTTAAGACGTTCTTTGTGAGAGACAACGAGTTGGCTCGCCACGGCACCGGTTTATCGTGTGCAGACAATAGGGCAGACAGCCGGCTTTCGCTTTGTAGGTGTCAGAAAGGCTTCGGGGGATGCCCAGAGACGCTAACGTTAAAGGCGCTCTTCCTTGTCTGGTCAGCCACCCGATCCAAACGCGGGAGGAGTCAGTCAACCACAAGTCGACTATACATGTGACCTCGCACCACCTTCTCCAGCACCAATCCCTGTAGTTCTTACAACTAAATTCTGGAAATTTTATGTTTTGAATGTTCCCGGGAGGCTGCAAGGCGTGGCCAGAGGTTTGCTACGAGCACGCACACCGAGAGAGAGGATTTTGTTCCTGACTTCTGCCTCCGGGAGAAGTCAGATGCAGCCAAGCGCGTTTGGTTTCCGAACGCTGGAGACTTCTTTCCTGCCGTGGGCCCTTCCTTGAAGCTCGCCGCCTGTTGTCGCAGACACTCAATTTGTAATGTGTTAATCATCGAAGCCATAGCTTGTGCATTTTAGGAATCTGATACGAACTGTAAGCGACTGGAGACATTAATGCTCAAAGTTGATGAATGAAACCCACTGAGCTAGCAGGCATAAGTGTATAAAGGCCTACTTATATAAAGACATGTTTGTCTTGAACAATTTGTGTTCATTCAGAACTTTGTACCGCCTTCCAATTTTTTTTTTAATTTTTTTTTTTTTTTTTTTTTTTTTTTTTTAAATGACATCTAAGACTTATTTGTGGTGGCGCCTGAAGCACTAACATCATAACTCAAATTGGATTGGATTCTGTTATTACGAGGTTATCACGATGTAGCTTGATTATTGCTTGTTCATGTAATTTTGATATTGATTATTTAAGTTGACTCTTAATGTAAAGTTCATCATTTGTTTGCTTGCATAAATGGCTAATTGTAGCTTTATACTTTGCTTTGCCACATATATAATATTGTATGTTATGTTTAACGTCAAATTCGCCTAGGCATGTAATTGCCAGCGATCATCAATAAATATCTCATTGTGATAATTTTCCTGTGATCCTGGAAAATAATCAAAGTTCTTGCAGTATATTAAATACAGAGTACCTCTAAAATTCAACTCTTTCAATGATACGTGAAAGGTGATAATTAAGTTTTCCCATGCTTCTATACTTAAATCATATTACTGTAGGGAAGGTACACGCAATAGAAACTTCTTGGGTGAGATAGTATGAATTGTAAGAAACACGGAAGATATGTCAACGACACTCTGCCCATTATTAGATATCACTTAAAATATTTGAGTAGAACTTTCCGAAATCAATGATTTACATCTCATTAGTTCCATAAATTACTGGACCATTTAACACTGTATATTCTTTCGCTTCTTTCTTACAGTGATACTCGTAGCTCACCAATGTCGCAATATTCTGCGATCTCATTCCAGTATTTACCTCCTGGTCCTTTTCTACATATACTTTGCCTCCCCTCCCCCTCTCAAAGCTTTGGGAACAGACCACAAATATTCTTCCAGGCAGGAATATTTAACCGTCAGTAAACAGTTACATAGTGGAAATGTGGATTGTAAACTGATAAAATATTGCACATAAAATTACTTCATATATCCATGAAGAAAACAGAAAGAACGGAATGAGCTATGGTTTCGCAAATAGCATATTTTGAGTACAAAGTGTCATACCTATACTTAAAATAAAACTGTAACGAGACGAAATCTGTGCATTAAACAGATTTTGAAACAATTAATTGGAGGAAGCCTTAGTAATCATTTCTTTTTTTGGTCTGTATTTGTGATATTTATTTCTCGCGGAAACGACAAGATGGATCTTAATGAAAATAGGAATAATTATAGCTGATAGTACGCATTAACGATTAGAATATGTTTAATCCCGAAATACAATAGGATTCCCGTTGGATAAGTGATGAAAGTAAAGTTTTTGAAAACGTGTTCCGTAGAAATGACGCCATGAATTTCAATGCAACTTTGCATAATTAAAATAGATACTATGGATTAACATGTATAATATATTTTATTCCGAAAAATGATAGGGTTCCCGTGGGAAAAGTGATTAAATTTAAATATCCCTTAATGCTCATCACGCAGAAACTACTGAATAGATTTGAAAACAACTTGGCAAAATTATAACTGATACTATGCATTAACATTTAGAACATATTTTATCCCGAAAAATAGTAGCTTCCTGTGGGAAAATTGATTGTAGTTAAGAATATTCGAAAACGCATGATGCAGAAACTTCCGCATGGGTTTGAATGCAACTTGGCATAATTATAACTGAAACTATGATTTAACATTAAGAATACATTTTAACCCGAAAAAATACAGGGTTACAATGGTCTATATGATTAAACTTAAGTATTTTTGAAAGCGCTTGACGCAGAAACTTACCCACAGATTTTAAAGGAAATCTGCAAAATGATAACTGATACCATGGATTAACATTAAGAATACTCATCATCCTGAAAATATTCACGAGAGATGAGTCATAAAATTGAAGGCTATTTCAAGTGTATCAAGCTGAAACAACTACATGGATTTATATGAAACTTGACATGATATTTGCAGTATAAACGTCGTTCGTAATACTATCGAAGTCGAACAACGTGCACAGAATAGAATGCGCGAGGCAGCGATGTCATAGGGTGAGCACTAAGTTTCAAGGGTGGGATACCCTAAACACACAAACGTTTTCATGATGCATTATCTTACCTGAGAAAACCTGGGCACCCAGACATTACGTTTACCGTCAATCCGAAATAGACACAGATAAGCCCAGATCTTATTCAAGGAAATCTTCCCACAAGAGACATTATATTGTTGCTATAGTTTTCCATCTGAATTTCTCACTCAGGAGAATGTATATTGCGTGACACATTGTTTGTCGTACAGTATCGAATGACAGTAGAGGGGTATGTCGTATTCACACATACTTTTATGGCTACAGGAAAATATGTCATAACGACGCATAATAAGAGCAGAAATTAGAGACCGTAAGCAGGATCCTTGTCTGGACGCTATCGTGAAAATACATATGCTTGGAGGGCCCTTACGGCACCGTTAATACGAACTCACGGGACGGGGTCGGACTGCGTGCTGATATTCTGCCTCATTTTCTTGTCCTTTTCGTGGCCCTTCTTTTCTTACCTATGTCAGTTTATTCAGTCAGTCAGTCAGTTCTTAAAGTAGTCAACGGAAAATGATATAGAAAGGGAAGAAAAGAACATGGTCTGCTCTGGACGCACGAGCTGATCCGACGTGAACTAGACTCTGGCATCCAAACTTCCATACGTCAACGCTAGGTGCAGCTAGCCCACAACCGGAAAGAAGTGAAAACTAAAGAAGAATTAGGGTGGCAACAGGAAGCCGTGAGCGGTTGACTACTTGCTTTTTTGTGGTTGAGAGGGGAGGGTTAAGGAGTGGCGATTATTGTTTAACCATGCTTTGCTCCTCCAAAACTAATGAGATATATGTTTCCCATTTCCGACGATTCGGCCACAGAAGCCAATCCATCCTTGTTCACGATGTCTGCTTATGGCTCTGGCTTGTTTCTAATTTGAGCCTAGCACAGAGCTCCCTGTCGAGGTCGTTGCTTCTTTGCATATAGCGGCGTTGTGCTTGCCGCTTTCTCCTAATGAGTGTGACGATATCCTGCGGTAGTCTCCAGTCCTTCGGCTCCCTGGCTTGTGCTTTCGGGATTGCTCTGTCCAGGGCATCCGTCATGGCTAAACGCGTTGCATACATATCAGTGTCTCCCAGGGTATGGATGATCACTGTAATCCAATCCGGGAGGTGTTGTTCAACCACCCACCAGAAAAGATTCCAGTCCGCTTCTGCGAAATTGTGACGCTACGGTCAATTTGGTGGAAACCGTGAACTCCGCTGTCATCTATTCGAGCACCAGAACGTGATCCGAGCTCACATCCAGGCCAGTAGCTATTGTTGTTATGACCTAGCTGACTGCGTGGCTCCCGAAGATTTTACCTGGGGATGTGTCTTCCCCTTGTTCGCCAGAGTCTCGTTAGCCCCTGTGTACGAATGTGTGCCAGTAAGCGGTTAGTCCTCAGTAGAGTGAGACCGAATTGATTGTTAATGTAGTTCCACCAGTCTTGATAGTTAGAATTAAGTCCGCGAGTATAAGGAACTCGCTATATACGTTTTAAATATGTCGAAAGAGCTCTGCTGGTTGCATTCTTCCCGGTGCACAGCACATGCTGAATTTGCGTTTGTGCTAGTAGATGGCCACCAACTCGTGTTGGGAAAGGATGGGGTCGTTCACCAGCACGATGTTGAGGTCCGCTTTGTGTAAAGTATAACCCCTCCTACTTGTGCACCCACTCTATCCTTTCTTGGTAGCGAGTATCGGTATTGAGGCTTTAAAAAGTTTCAACCACAGATACTATTTGTTTTTCTGCTATAATTTCGTCGATCTCCACTCGGGTAGTTTGTAACCAATTAACACTGACATGTATGCTCGCAGCGAGACCAATTTTGTCTTGTATACGTGGGTACTACTTTCGTAGAAGCTTCAGTGGTCTGATTTCTCGTCCCCAGAACCGCTATTGGTTGTACATTATTTGCAAACATGTTGCCAAGGTCGGTGAGAGATGCTTTCAATTTCTGGGTATCTAATGCTAACTGCTTAACGGTAGTTTGCAAATTTGGAGACATTTTTATTTTTTGTCATGTTGGCAATGACGCCTATCTGTGCTTCGAAAAGCTACGTCATCTGCATCTACAGTGCAATTATCTCATTAGCTACTTCATCTATGGGGATGTTTTTCGGTTCTGGAGGGGCAGGGGGCGTCGGAGTTGGGCTCACCGTGCCTGCACTGCCAGACTTTTACGGAGTGAGTCAACATTCTTACCGCAGTCCAAGCTGTTGCATTTGTTGTTGATAGTGGTTGTGCCTAGCTAGGCATGCTCATCACTGGTTTGACAAGTCTATTTTCTGTTAAAATCAATGTTTGGTTTTTTGGGGCATTTTATTTGACCCATGTAAGGCTGTGTGAGACATGTTGCGCGATACATGTCAGGTGGTTTTATAACTCAGTGTCTGCAAAAGTGAATCGAATATATGTCGCTGCATTTGAAGCCCTTCGGATTTGTTTTAAATACTGGTTTATTGTGGCCTTATATCTGACAGCGGCGGCAAGTTTCGTGTTTTTCGCGGACATGCGTTGGTTTTGTTCGGAACAGTTGTTTTAACAGTGTTAAACAATTGCTTAGGTCGTGGTATAGTCATTCTTCGCTATGAGTGAACAATAAAACGTTTCTAGTTGGCTTTGTTTGTCCCATGATTTCAGAAGCTTTGAATATTTGAAACCCACTTATTTTTAAACCGAGAGCCATCTATTTGTCTATTAGATTGGGTGCTACATTGAGTGCTAAAAATTATCTCTGGCCGGGGCCTACACGCTTTGCTTTCTGGCTAGGCTGGGTTGGATTTTTAAAATCTCTTTTTTCTTGTATTACATTTTCTCCTGATTTTTCTTTAGGGATTTTTTCTAGGAAAGTCTTGCTTCATTTTTGGGGAATCTTATGAGAGGGGGAAATGTCCAAGGATTCCAGTGTGGAGGGAGTATTCTGCAGCAAGATTGTTGATTTTGATTATATTTAGGTATTTGACCGGATTTGTGATCCTAAAGAAGTAAAAAAAAATCTTCTCTGCTGCTACTTGGTTTCTGTGAACGGAGGCCATTGGCTCTAAGTTTTTGGCTCGGGTAACATTCTTCGTCGGTAAGCTATTCCTCTCTGTGGCAGTCCCTCACTCCAATTCGGGGAGTGAGGGGGAGCATAATGGGGAATCTTTTGGTGCGGCGTCTTCTTCGGCCGCCATGGCTGCTTTTTTGTTCTTTCAGGATACATATTGTTTTATGAATTTCGTAATGTTTCCCTTTTACTAGGTAATTTGGAATATTAAACCTAAAGTCGGCTGTCTTAGTGGACCCAGTGAGCAGATGTTTACTTGATGCTCTTGGTAGCTGATCGCCTGGAGCAGCGGCACCCGACTGACTGTCGCAACGAGAGCGAGCAGTAGATGTGTGGCGGCCACCAGCCGGCAGCACCTGAACGGTCCTTGTTTGCGGGTGTCCTAACGGCCGCTGTTCTGTCTATGTATTTCGTCTGTTCGTTAATCTTGGCATTGCCATACTAGCCTTTCATTGGCACAGGTTGTTATCAGGGTTAGATATGTCAAACTGTAGCTTCGGCCATTTTATCGGCAGCCTTCCCCTGGAAGGGTGTTCAGCCAGAATAATTGATCAACGTATTTTTGATAGCAGCGGAGGGATCGTGGCGTGCCAGCTGGTTGTTCAGTAGAACTGGGGTGTCCTCCGTGCTGAGAGGCTGCTACGTGACCACTGACCCCTTGGTGCTCTACTGAAGGGCGCCAGCTCCGGCGGTGAGGATTGCTAAAAAAAGGTCTCCGAGGCACTTCGATTATTAAATAAGTCAATGTGCGCCCTCGCTTACCCAACAATGTGCCACGCCGGTAGTGATCGAAGACTTCACAGGTCTGCCTTTATAAAATGACCCGAGCGTGACCATAAGGTGTTATGACTTCAGTGCTCGCTTTAGGCTGGCATTAGACATCCTCCCCATTCAGTGAAATAACTGAACAATTTGGGAGCAATTGCTCTCAAAATTTTCCTTAACTTCCGGCTACGCAGAAACTTTCCCGGAGCCTGGTTGTACTAACATAATATTCACCTAGGCCAATCCTGTAGTATCTTCAATTTCGAAACGTGTATGATTCTGTCGAGAGATTATTTTACAATGGTATGAAATACATCATGATGGCATATATACGAGTAGCATATTTCTCGATCATACAAAGTCGCATACAAAAATTCAAAGATTAATTCTGACGTTGCAAAGGTTCCACACACTACAAAATCCCATAAAAAAATGCGAAGAATGAGTTGTCTATGCAAAATTTTCATGTACTCCAAAATCCCACACAAGATATTGAAATAATAATATTGGCTTGACTTTACAAAAAATTCCCTACACTATAAAGATATATACAAATATTAAAAAATCACTTCTGCTTCTCGAAAGTTTGCAATCCTAACAGTCCCATTCACGCACCCCTCTGGAGATAGAGGACAGGATGTTAGCTCCGATCGACGCTTCCTTCGGCTTGGCACACATTGCCAACTATTGTTGACGCTGTTCTGTGCGGCTTCATTACCAATGTATGCCTTAGGCGGGAGGAGGGTTGACTCGGGGTTACGAATTATTTCCCCTCCCCTCTTGCCACCCTGCTTCCCCCTCCTGCCCCCCTCCTCGTTCCTTTCCCATATCAAGAAGCCTCTTCCATAAGAATTGTATGTGTGCCATTTCTGCATTAAAAAGGCGCCACCGTTACCCGTCCCACCCCCTAACTCACCTCTCCTGCAGCCACCTGCCTTCAAAGCGCCGCTACCAGCTCTGCCCCCTCCCCCACCTCCTGTAGCCCTCTACCTTGAAACTTAATTAAAATTTCTGTCAGAGGAAGAATAAAAGGCCTTTGGAAGATTGTTTTACAACCCACTGCTTTTTAATTAAAATTCCGGACCGGAGGTCGCCGGGGCCATCCCCCTTCCACCGGAGCCAGGTACAGGTCTGTAACAGCAGTATAAAAGAAAAGTATCGATTAATCACGATTTTTTACTGAAATGCAGTATAATATTCACAATTTCCTTCATCTTTCATTAAAATGATCTTAAAACAGTAATTATTCACGATATTGTCAAAAGTAATGATCAATCACTATTTTATACCGAAAAGCAGTCTAATATTTTTTCTTCCGTTTTACTATACAGTTGTCTTAAAATAGTAATTATTCGCAAATTCATAGTAACTATTGAAATAAGTAGCATATTTATGTAAAGTGTGGTCAAAGGTTCAAAACCCCTTTGGTTTAATAGTGCGGGAAGGAATTCTGCAAGCTCAAGAAGGGAAATTGTGAAACATGGTGCCGTCACATTCAGGAGATCTCTTCCGAAAGATACTGCCAGGGTTAACGTCCCCATCCAAGGTAGGTAACTAGAATTAGGTCAGTTTAGTTTTCCGTGATAAGTGAATAATAACTCGTGTGGCGGTCCATTCAGGTCATTTCTTCCGAAAGATAATACTAGACTTAACGTCCCCATCCAAGGTAGTTTACTATAATTCGGTCAGTTTTGTTTTGCGCGATGCGTGGACAGATTGAACCATGAAAAAAACAAATCTGAATGCTCGGATTGAGATTCGAACCTCATCCTCCCGAATGCCGGGCCAGTACGATAACCGTTCACCCACCACTCCCGGTGTAGTATGAAGAAAGATATCGTTGGGCTTAACGCCCCATCCTAGGTAGTATACTAGACTTCAGTCAGTTTAGTTTCGCGTGATATGTGGATAATAATTATTATTTATAAATATGTTGTTCTCGAGGACTAGATGAAATGTGAAGTGATAGGATGATTTCTTAGATCTTGTCAAACTAAGAAGATCATTTTAGCTTACGGATTGCGGTGAGCAGTTGTAAGTGTAAAATATAGATTTCTAATGTCAAGGTAGGGGCAGTGATCAAACTCGACTGCACTGTTTTCGTTGTTATGTTTCCTGTTTGTTTTAAAGCACAGAACTGCCGCCGTTATTAGAGGCGGGATGGGACTGGAGACTTTGAACTGGAGGGAATTCGGTCATGACATTTTGAACGAAGCATACCGACATTCACCTGGAGTGATTTCGGGAAACAATGGAAAACCCAAATCTGGATGTTTGGATTGAGATTCGAACCCACGTCCTCGCGAATGCGAGGCCAGTACGTTAACCGTACACCCAACGCGCTTTGTGTACTATGAAAAGTATGCATTATGGTATGCTCGATTACACATACATACCCAAATTTCTGGTGACATAAAGTATTCTTGTCTTAAGAAGGTTTTAAAATATACTACAAGCCATATTTTAAAATTTTAAAAGGAATATTGCAACTGTAAGTAGGAATGTAAACCGATTTACTGCTTAAATCTCGCAGTCTAACCATCATGCCTGCAAAACGTGTCTGACTTGGAGCTTAAAAAATTTCATAAAAATCTAAATTTTATGAAACAGGTGATATGCTTCAGTTCTTGTTTTCTTGTGCTGAGATACCAGCATTAAACATTGGCGGCAGAAAATGGAGTTACCTAAGTTCTAATATCTGATCTTTTAATACTCAGTCAGCAGCATAGCAAGTTTAAGGTCCCATATATGATCTTCACTCTTCAACTAGCAGGCAGTCAATCGCCTAAAAATTCCCTCACCTTACACCGATTTCAAAATGCCTACAGACGCAATACTGAAATTCATCGAAGACAGCACCCACTAAGTTCTATATCATGTTATATCTTTCGTGAAATTTTTCGTCAGTGCTAGTATACGAGTCTGTTCAGAAGTCTGAATGGATCTCGTGTGCAGCCTACAAAGGGCACATAGTGAACAACGGGTTGTGGATAGTTCTTATCCCAATATATGCGACAAATGCGGTACAGGCACAGTTAGAAAAATGGAAGAATGCATACTTTCTGCAGAAACAGCTGTTACAGGTGCATAGCATATTGTCGGGGATTGGCACGTATCTTAAGTTGTCACGAACTGCACCACTCGAAAACAATCTATGAAAGTATACACCTTTTAGGACTTATAGAATATTGACAACTTATACATGCACACACCAGTTTCAAGGAACATGGACATATGATCGGCCTCACAAATATTGACAGATGTTTCACAATTTCTTGAGTTAGTGGTGAGATCCTCATTCTGTTTATGTTTACGGAATATTTTGACAAGGCATGTAGGGGGCATTCGCCTGGAGTGATTTCAGGAAACTATAAAAAAAAAACGTATATCTAGATGGTCGCTACCCGAATGCGATGCCAGAGTGTTATCGCTCGCCCACCAGCCATCATCAATTCTCTTACGCACCCTGCCTCGTAATCTCCCGAAATGTTATGAAAACCGCAAAAGATAGTGAACACAGGTAAAAAATCACCAAAATTATGTAATATTCTCTCCACGAAAGAAGTTATCAATTGACAAGGTTAGAAGGTGACTGAGGATGTATCAGTTTCATTAAGAATTTGCCGTTACTCAGTTTAAATGCCCAAAATTACTTTACAATTGCCACAGATAGCTTGGCAGGTAGAGTCCCATAATGAAAAGGTTTTTGGTGTTACGAAGGACGAGGCGAATTGTACCCTAATTGTGGAGTTTGCTGGGTTACGGGCAAAAATGTTTGCATTCTGGCTCGAGACCGACAGAACCTGTAACATTTTTCTTATTTGTTGAATACCAGATAACCCGTGGAGATGCAACATTTTATGCTTAGGAACATCTCTTGTGGTATAAACTCGTAACCTTTCTCCAGAGCAGAGCCTTAATGGGTAGATCCTCAAAAAATTAGGCCATACTTTAGACATGTTTTCAGCCGGAGTGAGAAACATCCACTTCATTCATAAATGGTTACAACAGATATCCATTCAACCCACATGCATAGAAAACCCTAATCCCTATGCCCAGATCGGGATTCACACCGGTACCCTCCTGAATGACAGGCCAACATTTGCGGCGAAATTATATGTGACAAAATTACAAATGTTTGATTTAAGAGTGACATCTTCACAGCATCAGCGAATCGTTTCCACAATTTGAATAGCTATATGGTGGAAATTGAAATCAACGTTTCACGAAATACGCCTTATACCTGTTGCGTTTGACAAATAGTCTTCATTTATAATGAGAACCTGTATAACTCGTGTTGCTAAGTTCGCTTCACGCACGTTTAAACTAGCTTCAGAGGCCAGATTGGTGAACTGTGGGACAAGCGGTCTTTCACAAACAGGGTTTCACAGTACGTGTCGTTAACAGATTGATGGATTGTGGAGCAGGTGTACCCCACATACAACAGGCTTACCCCCACCACCACCTCCTCCACCACAGCACGAGTCCTTCTAAGGACAGGACTGAACTGAACAGGTTTACTCCACCACCACTAGACCCTATTTAACGCCCAACCCACCTACTAGCTCCAGTGTTCAGAGAAGACCAACTTGATACTATTGTTCTCGTCGGTGTATCAGCTCAACGCCGGTGATTCAAAGCTTTTGATGATAGGTTTATTGTCCAAGCATGAATTTGAGCCAGTAGTGGTGCTCGAAAAAGTGGGGCACAGTACCAAAGTCATATTAACGTCTGAATAATGGAGAGCGCTGACTGAAGTATTGGATGTAGTGCCCGATTTGTTTAACACAGACAGCTTCCACACAGACGTTCCGCTTGGCGAACACTCCGTCTCCTTCCGAATGGTGGCTGGTATAAAAACTGTATGTGTTTATCGCAACTCATATCCTGCCAACTGCGTGGTCTTCAGAGAATCGACGTGGCAAAATCTGTTTGACGTGTAGCCTGCAGTGACTGGAGCCTTGCCCCCAAGTTTCAAGATATTACAAGATGTTTGTGAACATTTTAGCCTATAAAATGCTACATAACTATCGGATGGCTAAGGTCCAAAAACTGACAAGTGTGCATGTTAATAATGTTTATTCGACTCATGTGATATACGACCCCATTTCATCATTGGACTATACACTACTTAAACATGAAATTATTGCATATAAAAATTTACTAGTATTGGATGAAGTTAATAACATAGTAAATAAGAAGTATGATCCTGGACATGATATTTGTGGTACTACATGCTTGTGAAAAGTATAATTAAATAAAAACCACATTGTACATGATTCACTTTGCTTTATTTTTACCCACTATCCATTAAAAAGTACTCTATAGTGTTATTTTTCCTGAGTCCTTCATCACTTACTAGCCTTAATACCGAATCGTAATATACACCAACACTCCATAAGACATAAATTGTGTTGGATATAAGTAGTAAGTATGTGCCACTTTCCACGAATTTTATTCAAAAATGTAAAAATGTGCAAAATAGATATAAATTAATGAAAACTGACAGGTCACAGAAATAGAACATAGTATCGAGCATTACAGGGAGCAAGAGAGAAGCATAATTTTGTGAAAAATACACTGTTTCAGTAAGAAGCATGAAAATCCAATAATTTCCCTGAATATCATGAAAATCGATGAAAATGATTAAAATGCGTAAAATATTGCCAAACTTACGTAATATTCTTTTAAAAAGACCTTGTTGGTTGACATGATAATTACACCTGCATACATCACAGAGTGCAGTGTGCGACTATATGATGTGTTTTCATTACTACAACTGGCTACAGAAAAGTACAAAAATGTGTGTTTCGGCTATAGCGACAAGTTCCCAGAGAAATCAGCACGCCCCTCCACCACATACATCACGTCACATTCAGGGAGTGCAAAGGCTTAAAACTACGGATGTTATCGATCAAAGGGGCCAAAAATTAGGAAAACTATGAGATCAGTATTCACAACACATACAATCTTCCCCATTATGATGGAGTGTACAAAGGATGAAAACATAACTCAATGTATTCGATCAAAGGTGGTGACAGAACGTATCGGACACACAAGGCATAGCTAAAACTACTATCATCAGTAGGTTTATGAACCTATATATTACATTAAACTCACGTTAATATAGGATGCTAAACTACATGCTATATGGGGGTAAGATTCGTTAAATTTTGAGTTCATAATTTTGTTCCCGAATTGTCCCCTTTCCTGTGTCATTTCCTTGCTGATCCCTGCGTGATTCAAATCCTCTTCTATTTCCTGGAACCAATTGGTTTTCCTGAGTGAACCATTTACCACATCAAAGATCCTCTTTGTGAGTCTAGTGCTGTTCATTCGATGTAAATGTCCATAGAATTGTAATCTACGTCTTCTGATCATGTCTGTCAATCTATCTGTATGTTCGTATGGTTCTTTCGTTGGTCTTTTCATCCATATACCATCTTTATGTATTGCTCCAAAAAAATTTCTAAGGATTTTGCGTTCAACTTTTTCCGCTTCTGTTATGCCTGAAGCCCCAATCGTTGTTGTTTCTGATGCATATAATGCTTCTGGTAGTACCACTGTTTTGTAATGTCTGAGTTGGGCCTGTCTTGATATATTTCTTTTGTTATAATATGACCATTTGAGTCTATAAGCCTTCTGAAGCTTTTCTGGTCTTTCTGAATTTGATAGCTTGTTAGATCCTCCTACTTGTATGTATTCCCCTAGATATTTGAATTTCTCAACTCTTTTTATGTTTCCAAATTTTGTGTATATTGTTTTTACATTGTTGTTTTGTTTCTCCATGTACTGCGTTTTCTCATACGAAATTTGTAGCCCTGTTTTGGCGGCAATTTGATGTAGCTGTTCCAATGCATCTTGTGCTTCCTGCCTATTGTTGCTGAGAATTGCCAGGTCATCCGCAAATGCCAGGCATCTGATGATTGTTTTGGTATGTCGTGTTCTTCCTAGCTGTATTCCTTTGACCTGCGTTTCCCATTGTTTTATAACTTTGTCCAATACCATGTTGAATAAAATTGGTGATACTCCATCTCCTTGCCTGACACCCGTGCCAATTTTGAATGGTTCTGATGTTTCTCCCATAAATTTCACTTTAGACGTGGTATCCATGAGTGTTTGTTGTATCAGAGCCCTTGTCTTCTTGTCTATGCCGTATTCTCTCATTATGTCAAAGAGCGTCTGTCTGTCTATGGAATCATATGCCTTCCTGAAATCCACAAATGTTACTACGGTATTGTTTGTTTGTCTTATCTTCAGGAGTGTTCTCAGATTCCACATTTGTGCTATGCATGATCTTCCTTTTCTAAAGCCTGCCTGGTATTCACCTATTTGTGGATCTACCTGAGGTTCTAGCCTGTTCAGTAGGGCTTTGGAGAGGATTTTATAAATGACTGCAGCAAGGAGATACCTCTGTAATTGTTGGGATCCGTCTTGTCACCCTTTTTATGTAAGGGATGTATTAGTGCACATTTCCATTCTTGTGGAATTTTCTCTGTGGCCCAAATATCTGTAATAATTTTATGAATTTTCTTTGTGAGATTTTCGTCTCCAAGCTTCCAGAACTCGGCAATAATGCCATCTTCTCCTTGTGCTCTGTTGTTTTCCAGTTGTTTTTCAGTTGTTTTATGATCTCCTTTATCTCTTCGAGTGTGGGTGGTGTAGAGTCCGAATTTGGTGTAGTTTCTGTTAGGGTCAATTTTCCCGTCGGTTTCTCGCAGTTGAGGAGATTTTCAAAGTATTGTGCCAGAATTTTGCAGTTTGCTTTGGTATTTATTTCAATGGAACCATCTGGCCTTTTGAAACAAAAGTTTGGAGGTTGGTAGCCTGTAATATTTTCTTTGAAAGTTCTATAAAAATTTCTTGTGTTATTTCTTTTGAAGTCTTCATCAATATCTTGTATCCTTTTTCTGTCGTACGAACGCTTTTCTTTTCTAATTTCTTTTGAGGTTTGTTTCTGGACTGTGTGAAATTGCTGCCATGTTTCTGTTGTTCGGTTACTATTGAATTTAGTCCATGCCTGAATCCTTCGTTCAATAGCCTCGTCGCACTTCATGTCCCACCATCTATGTCTGCGTTTTCTAGGAGGCTGTCCCTAACGCATTGCCTTTTGGACTGCATTTGCGAGGTCTTTCCAATTTTCTGCTGCATTTTGATTAATTTCTTTCATGACTTTTTCTCTGTTTTTCTTCAGATATTCTGGGTCTGGTCTGGTGGTTACAGTCTTCTTTGTTGTTTTCCTATTTCTTGGGATTGGCCTGATCTTTACTTGTAAGAAGTGATGATCTGATTCAAAGAATCCTTTACGCGTTCTCACATTTAAAATTTCTCTTATGCTTTTGTTTGATATGGCTACATGGTCTATCTGAAATTCTCCCCATAAGTAGTTGGGTGAGATCCAAGTCATAAGTTTCCGTCTGGGTTTTTGAAATTGCGTTGACATTATTTTTAGGTCAAAGTTCTGACAGTACTTTATAAGATGTTCTCCATTTTTGTTTGTACGATTATGTGCTGTGTAAGGGCCCGTAAATTCTCTGTATTTTTTCTCTTTGCCTAACTGCGCGTTGAAGTCCCCTAGTAGAAATTTTGTGTGTGTTTCAGGTATTTTGTTGGCAGCTTCCTCCATATCTTCCCAAAAATTTTCAACTTCTTGCGGCTTCTTTCTGTTTTGATCGTTTGTGGGTGGATGAGAATTGATTATTGTGTATCTTTTGTTATCTTATTTGAAAGAGAGCATGGAGATGCGTTCTGATACTGAGTTGAAGTCTGTGATGTTATCTATGACTGATTTGTGGACAGCAAATTCTGTGCCAATTATTGTTGGTGTTCCTCTTCTTACTGCAGGTTTGCCCTTATATATATATATACACATCAACAGCGGATCACAGAAATTTGATTACGGTTTTCAATGATAGGATAAACTCCTTGTATATTAATTATTTATTCTTGCTGTTCACCCGTCATGACCTACAGGAGGCGTATATAGATTTGATTAGAATATGTGCATACCGTTCAGCAAAAATTATCACATAATTTAAATATAAATTTATAGACATCATTGGTTATTAGTTCATGTTTGCTTTTAAGTGCGTCCGCATAGAGGCTTGTCGTTGTTAGAAATTAATAGAACAAGTATAATCACTATATTTCTCTGACTTAAACGGGAACAATGGATAAACTCCTTGTTAATTAATACTTTATTCTTTCTTTTCAGAGCGATATAACCTATAGCAGGAGCATATGGCTATTATTAGAATTTGTGCTGTCTATAAAGTATTATCTATTTTCTGTGATTAGAATTTGTGCTGTCTATGAAGTGTTATCTATTTTCTTGATTAATTCTGTTGAACAGTAAGCACATATTCTAATACATCAAATAGGTCTTGTGACTGTGAAGAACAAGAATATATAATTAATGAACACAGAGGATATCTGTAGTACTTACTCTTTTATGTCGGAGAACTATACTGTTTGGACTTGTTCAACTAACTTCTAGCCTGAACGTGGACGCGCATAAAAACAGTCATGAACTAATAACAACTGATGTCACTAAAGTGTTGTCTATTACTTGCAACTAATTCTGTTGAACAGTATGCACATATTCTAATTAAAACCATACACTCCTGTTGGTCATGTCTCTGCGAACAGCATAGATAAATAATTAATGTACACAGAGATTAAGCTTAGTTCACTTTTATATTAAAAAACTGTACTCATTACACTTGTTATATTAAATTCTAGCCACGACAAGCCTGTGTTATCTATTTTCTGTTATTAATGCTGTGAAACAGTATGCAAATATTCTAATAAAATCAATATACACATCCTGTTGGTCTTGTCAATGTGAACAGCAAGAATATATAATTAATGTACACATAGTCTATCCTTAGTTCTCATTTATGTCTGAGAACTGTACTGATTACACTTGTTCTATTAGTTTCTAGAAACGACACGCCTTAATGCGAGTTCTCTTAAAAAAATAACAATAATAATAAAAACACGAACAAAAAACAAATGATGTCTATAAGGTGGTACCTCTTTTCTGTTATACATGATCTTGAATAGTGGTCTCACATTCTAATAAAATCCATATAAGACTGCTGTAGGTCTTGTCACTGTGAAAAACAAGAATAAATAATTAATGTACACACAGTTTTTCCTTAGTTCTCTTTTATGTTACAGAAATGAACTGATTTGTTATTAGTACATGATTGTTTTAAAGCGCGTCCGCATTCAGGTTTGTCGTTACTACAATTTAGTAGAACAAGTCCAATCAATACAGTTCTACAACATAAAGGAGTAGTATGGATAAACTACATATACATTAATTATATATTTATGCTGTTCACAGTGACAAAACCTACAGGATGCGTATTTAGATTATATTAGAATACGTGCATACTGTTCAATAGAATTAATAATAGAAAATATATAACACTTTATAGATATCATTTATTATTAATTCATGATTGTATTTAAGAACGCCTGCTTTCAGCATTGTCGTTGCTATAGTGTAACAGAACTAATGTACTCAGTACAGTTCTCAAACATAGAAAATATGTAGGAAAAAACTCTTTGTAGATTAATTATTTATTCTAGTGGCATGAACTAGATGAGGCGTATATAAATTAATTTATAATGTGTACCTACTGTTCAACCGAATTATGCACAGCAAATAGATAAAACTTTATAAACAATATTTGTTATTACTTTAGGCATGTTTTTAAGAGCGCCCGCCCTCAGCCTTGTCGTTGCTATGATTTAATAGAACTAGTGAAATGAGTACAGTCCATTGACATAAAAGAGAACTAGCGATAATCTCTGTGTACATTAATTATTTTTTAATGCTGTTCACAGCGACATGCCCTGCAGGAGCGTGTATAGTTTTTATTTGAATATGTGCATACTGTTCAACAGAATTAATCGCAAATATTAGACAGCACTTCATAGACATCAGTTATTATTAGTTCATGATTGTATTTAAGAGCGCCTCCACTCAGGCTTGTAGTAGCTAGAATTTGATATAAAAGTAAAATCGGTAGAGTTCTCAGACTTAAGAAAGAAATAAGAATCAACTCTGTGCATATAAATTATGTATTCTTGCCGTACACGGTGACAAGACCTACAGGAGTAGTATATAAATTTTTTCAGATTATGTCCATACTGTTCAACAGAATTAAACACAGAAAACAGATAACAATTCATAGACATCATATGTTATTAGTTCTTGATTGTTTTTAAGAGCGTCCGCACTCAGGCTTTCATTGCTAGAATTTAATAGAACAAGTGAAATCAGTTTAATTCTCTGGCATAAAAAAACAACTAGGAATAAACTTTGTTTACATTAATTATTTATTCTTGCACTACACATTCGACATGAACAACTAGCGGCGTACATTTATATATATATATATATATATATATATATATATATATATGTGTGTGTGTGTGCCTACTGTTCAGGAGAATTAAGCACTGAAAATAGATAAAACTTTATGAACAACATTTGTTATTATTTTATGCTTGATTTTAAGAACGCCCACACCCAGGTTTGTCGTTGCTGGAATTTAATAGAACTTTTGTAATGAGTACAGTCCTCTGGCATAAATGAGAAATAGGGATAATCTCTGTGTACATTATGAATTAATATTTGCTGTTCAGAACGACATGACCATCTTGAGGCGCACACAGCTTTTATTAGATTATGTGCATATTGTTTTACAGAATTAATCACAGAAAATTGATAACACTTGAGATCCATTATTTGTTATTAGTTCTTGCTTATTTTTAAGAGCACCCTCATTCATGCATGTCGTTGCTAAAATTTAATATAACAAGTCTATAACAGTACACATCTCTGACATAAAAGAGAACTAGGGATAAACTCTGTATACATTAATTATTTATTCTTACACTACTCAGCGACATGAACTACAAGAGGTTTATACATATTTTTTTTATATAATATGTGCCTTCTGTTCAATAGAATTAAGCATAGAAAATAGATAAAACTTTATAAACAACCTTTGTTATTATTTTATGCTTGTTTTAAGAGCGACCGCACTCAGGCTCTTCGTTGCTAGTATTAAATAGAACTAATGTAATGAGTACAGTCTTCTTACATCACAGTGTTATTAGTTCTTGATTGTTTTAAATGGGCATGAACTAAGGCTTGCCGATGCTAGAATCTAATAGTATTATAGACAAGATGTAGCGTGTCACACATACGTCATGTCACGCTGTTACGTCAAGCTATGACGTTGCGCTATGACGTCACGCTTTACGATATTATTTGTGGAAGTGCGCGTTATTTAATATCATTTCCAAGCATCAGTGAATAAATTAACTCACAGAACACTGAAATAAAAGTATGTATTGCGTTAAAATCGATATATCAATCATTAGATGCTTATATTTACGTAATATTCTTTTGATATATTGAAGTATTCCTTTAATTCTTTGTCCATAGATATTGTAAGATAAAAGCTTTGTATTTCGAGCATCAGTGCTGCTAAATGTTTGGTTAGAGTATAACTAGCATGGATTAGAATTACAAGTTTCATTTGACGTTAACGCAGAGGGCATGAATAATTTAGTTTTTTTCAAAATTTAAACTGTATCCTATTGCTAAAATTATTTGTGTTTAAATTGGCATATTAATTTTCAGTTTTTTTTTTACTGAAATCATTACATGGTTCAAATGAAAGAAGTTGCAAATTGTTCGCGATATATACGGCCTAAACCACAATGAAATATTACATGGCATAGCTTAAGTTCTTATAGCATCCTTCGTTCTTGCTGGAGTCATTATTTCAGCAGATGTAAGCTTTCTTAGCCATTAACATATCGATCTTCATCGTAGGTAGGTATTAAGAAAGAAATGTGTCAGAACCTGTGAAGATTTGGGATCAAGTTTATATCGCGATGCATGGAGTGTATTAAATTGCATGTGATTGAAGCTTTGCTTTTCTATCAGAAATTTTAGCGGATATTTTGGTTAAGCTGAAATGCAACCTGGACCAAGATGACAACTGAAGCTTTTTGCTACAGCACAATGAACGATAAATTACAATGAGCTTTATTTTGTAACAATTCTGATTAGGTAAGCAACTGTAGAGAAATATCCACGTTATTTAATAACATTTATAGGCATCCACGAATAAATTAACTGACTGAACATACTTATTAGTTGCTTAGATTTATTTAATATTAGTTTATGTAGAAGTATTCGTTGATATCACATATATGTAAGTTAATTTTCGCAATGTTAGAGGCAGTTTGATAGATTATTATTAGAATTGGCACTTGAAGTTACAGCAGAGGGCATGCGTTTTTTTTTTTTTTAGTAATTTTTTTTTCTGTTACTTAATTCATTACTTCGTTCTAACGATAGTGTTGCTAGCTAACATTTTTCGGTTGCGGAGCGTCTTACGTTTCAGAATTTTTAATTTAATTCATGGTGACGTTTCGGAAAAAAGGAGGGTGCAAATTTGAAGAAGATGCCTTTATAACGAAGCAATTGATACAAATTTCAACAGGGCAGTACCAGCTTCCGGCCGGTGGAAAATATCACCTTCCACCCATTAAAACTAATATTACGTTGGAATGACGTAATTGTTAAGATTTATTTTTAATTTACTTTGGTTTTACTGATGCCTTATTTTAGCCGCATGTAACTGTGTCAGCTATTCAAATGTGTTAGTATAATTCTGAATAACGAATATAAAAAATTAAGATTGAAGAACCCTTATAGATTTTTTATTTGGTTTATTTCGCGATGCACAATGTGACCATTGAAATGTGATAAGTATATGTATTAAAATGCGTGTATTGTTTCTCTGGCGGCATGTTTAGCACATGGAGGAAGGAAATATTTCCTCCATGGTTTAGCATAGTAGTACGTGGTTATGGGATTCTACGATAACCGTGAAGCCGCAATTTGTTGATGGATTCTTATGTAACTCGACGAAAAAACTGAAAGTAGAGAATAAAATGTTTTGATATCTTACTTAATTCTCGAGATATTGTATCTCAAAATTGACGTGGTTAGGTTCAAATGCGGCCTGGAACAGAAGAAAAATTTCGACATTGCCAAATTTGATGATGATATCGTATGTAACTCGAAGAGACAAATCGAAAACAAATAATACATTTTCTTTCCATATCTCGCTTAGTTCTCGAGATATTGTATCTCAAAATTTAGGTGGTTTGGGTGAAATCTGGCCTGGACCAGAAAAAACAAATTACCAAATCCGCTATATCTACACGGTGGAAATGCACTATATGTGTTTTATTTTCTTCCTGGTGGTTGTTGTTAGGTTGAAATACGTCCTGTACCAGAGGAAACTTCACCAAAATCACATTTAAAATTGTTTTTCAACATGCTATATCTCGAAAACCAAGAAAGATATCAAAAATTTTTATTCTTTATTTTCGATTTATTTCGTCGAGTTCTACAAGAATGCATCATCAGATCGTGGCACCACGGTAATGATTAAACTGCCTGTTATTAGATTGAAATGCAACCTGGACCAGGATAGCAACAGAATCATTTTGTTATTGCGCAAGGCAATAGGAATTATATTATGATTTATTTTTGTGTTTATTTAAGCGATTGCTAAGAAATGATTTGCCAGAATACTGAAGTTGTTATGATTTAATTTAGTATCCTTCGTTTTCACTGTGGTCATTATTTCAACTGTAGGCTATGAAATTTATGTCATCCGTTAACACATCGATCTTCATCGCATTATTAGCGAAGGTTGTGGTTTGACTGAAATGGGACCTGCATCAAGTTGAAAACTGAAACGTTTTGCTACATCACAAGGGATGAGAAATTACAGCACTTTGAGCTTTATTTCAAAACAATTCTGTTTAGGTAAGCAACTAAAAAGAAATTAATTGCCAGAATACTCCAAACCTGTCAATTTTGACGGGCTTTGTGGCTAGTCTATTAGTATAAAAGGCAAGTGTCACACTGACGTCATGTCACGGCATTACGTCAATCTATGACGTTGCGCTATGACATTACGCTTTGCGATATTATTCGTGGGAGTGCGCGTTATTTAAAAACATTTCCAAGCATCAGTGAATAAATTAACTCACAGAATACTGAAATAAAAGTATGTATTGCGTTAAAATCGATATATCAATCATTAGATGCTTATATTTACGTTATATTCTTTTGATATATTGAAGTATTCCTTTAATTCTTTGTCCATAGATATGTAAGATAAAAGCTTTGTATTTCGAGCATCAGTGCTGTGATAAGTTTGATTAGAGTATTCATAGCATGGATCAGACTTACAAGCAGCATTTGATGTTAAGGCAGATGGCATGAATAATTTAGTTTTCTTTTTATTTTAATTTAAACTGTCCTATTATTGAAATTATTTTCGTTTAAATTGGAATATTAACTATCAGGTTTTTTTTACTGAAACCATTACATTGTTCGAATGAAAGAAGCTGCAAATTGTTCGCGATATATAGGGCCTAAACCACAATGAAATATTACATGGCATAGCTTAAGTTGTTAAGGTTTACTTTTAGCATCCTTCGTTCTTAGTGGGGTCATTATTTCAGCCGATGTAAGCTTTCTCAGCCGTTAAAATATCGATCTTCATCATAGATATTAAGATAGAAATGTGTCAGAACCTGTGAAGATTTGGGATCAAGTTTATATTGGGATGCATGGAATGTATTAATTTACAGGGAATGTATTAATTTGCGCGTGATTGAAGCTTTGCTTTTCTATCAGCATTTTTAGCGGGTATTATGGTTAAGCTGAAATGCAACCTGGACCAAATTGTCAACTGAAGCTTTCTGCTACAGCACAATGAACGATAAATTACAATGAGCTTTATTTTGTAACAATTCTGATTATTTAAGCAATTGCAGAGAAATACCCACGTTATTTATTAACATTTCTAGGCATCTGCGAATAAATTAACTGACAGAACATATTTATTAGTTGCTTAGATTTATTTAATACTAGCTGACTCGGCAAACTCTGTTCCGCCTTAGAGGCAATAAATAAGCAGATTTTTGATCTTATTAAGTTCAATTTTTTATTAGGAAATACAAATAATGAAATTAAGTATTTTAATGATTATTTATTGTTCATGTATTTTGGTGCACAGGTTGCACTCTTCAGTTAAGTACCTTACGATACACGACATCTTTTGTTTTATTATCAGGTGCAAGAACAAACAACGCAGATGGTCTTCCGACCCGTCAACATGCCACATATAATTGACTATGGGAAAAACATGGATATTCCAGATTCAAAACACAAACTTTCAAGGATAGGCCATTGTGATTTGTTAATGGTCATGGTGAATACAAGACGGATTGGAAATTAAAGTCTTTCAAACTCAAACGGAATATCGGTTGGGATCATCGGGATCCCCGGAATGAGAACTTGCTCACCTTCAAATTTTGCTTTGAGTATCGTCGCGTAAATCACATTGTTCATCAATTTACTTATCACCAAACGCGTACCGTTGCACAGTTTTGGTTGGTTTATGTTTCGAAGCATGATTACTACGGAGCCAACATTCACCGACAATTTGATTTTGAATTTTGAAATTATTTCATTTATATCTGTGTTTTTGTCTCTGTAATAAAGCTCGTTCGTTCAACCAAAAAATTAACAGGGGTGTTATGCAGCCAGTCAAAACGTCTACGGGTATTTTGTCATTAGCCATGCCAAAGAGGTGTTTTGAAAAACATTTCTTCAGATCAATCATTCAGCAATTCCAATGATAATCATAAAGCGCCATTGTTTTGTTTTGATTGACTGGCAGTAATATTATATTCGTTGATGACACGGGAACCCTTTTTCCTATCGAAATTTATTTTGGGCAGGCATAGACTAATATTCATACAGTCTAATCAACTTGCAGCCATACTATAGATAATCCTAACGCATCTTTGTTTTGTTTTGATTGACTGGTTTGTATGGGAAAAGAAAAGTGTTGATTTTACTATTTTCCTCGCAATTTTCACGTTTTTTCTCTCCATAAGAACCTTCCTTGTGGATTAACGAAAATATGGGGAAAAATTAGCCGTATTGTTCCAGCCATTCTCGAGTTTGGCGCTTAGAAACACATTTGGTAATTCATTTTCATTTATATAGACTTTAAAAGTCAGAAAGTATTATTACTCGCAGCCAATTCAATCATAGTGAATTCTACCTAAGCATACATTAAAACGAATGGAACCCATCAACACAAGGCTTACCAGAACTTTGCATTCTTAAAATAATAGGATAAGTGTGGTTCGTCGTCAGACGCTACCGCATATCGCTTCTCAACTAAAATACCAGTAATCGATTTTGCTTTTTAGGTATCTTAGTATTGAATGCTTTTAAACTGATGCATTCTATTTTCATAGTCGAAACTTTCCTGATAGGCGGCATGGGTCTAAATGTAAACACACTGAACAAATAAACACACAATTGGATTTCGAGAGAAGCGAAAATTTAGAAGCAACCAAGAAAATGCCACATACGGAGAAAGGAATGGTAACACGAACTTTAGTGGTATTATTTTCGCTGATCACAGGCAGGCATAGATCAATATCCATAGAGCCTAATGAACTTGAAAGAATACCAAATATAATACTAACGCGCCTTTGTCTTGTTTTTTTTTTTGAATGAGGAACACGAAAAGTGTTGTTTTTACTATTTTCCTTCCAATATTTACCTTCAACCATACTTAACCATAGACAAAATTATGTTTAGCTGTCATTTTCGTTTTGTTATTCCAAGTCAGATGAGTTTTTATTATTACACTTTTTATAGTGACTTGTATTCTCTTTGACGTTTTTTTATTCCAAGTCAGATGCGTTTTTGTTACACCACGTTTCATAGTGACTTGTCACGTCATATGGGAACGCGCTCGAACAGGATAAAAAGTATCCGATTTCCGTCTCCTGGTTCTAAGCTACCTCCGTATCAATTTTCAGCCAAATCGGTACAACCGTTCTTGAGTTATAAATAGTGTCACTAACATGAATTTCTGTTACATATATAGATTAGTTTATATAGAAGTATTCGGTGAAATCACATATATGTAAGTTAAAAGCTTTAATTTTCACAATGTTAGGGGCAGTTTTGATAATTGTTATTAGAATTGGCACTTGAAGTTACAGCAGATGGCATGCGTTTTTTTTTTTTTTTTAGTAATTTAATTGTTTTATGTTACTTAAATCGTTACTTCGTTCTAACGAAAGTATTGCTAACATTTTTCGGTTGCGGAGCGCCTCATATTTAGGAATTTTTAATTTAATTCACGGCGACTTTTCCGAAAAAGGAGGGTGCAAATGTGAAGAAGATACTTATAACGAAGCAATTGATATAAATTTCAACAGGGCAATACCAGTTTCCGGCCGGTGGAAAATATCATCTTCCACCCATTAAAACTAATATTACGTTGGAATGACGTAAGTTGTGAAGATTTATTTTTAATTTACTTTGGTTTTACTGATGCATTATTTCAGCCGCATGTAACTGTGTCAGCTATTCAAATGTGTTAGTATAATTCTGAATAACGAATATAAAAAATGAAGATTGAAGAACCCTTATAGATTTTTGATTTAGTTTATTTCGCGATGCAATGTGACCATTAAAATATGATAAGTATATGTATTAATATGCGTGTAACGCAAGTATTGTTTCTCTGGCGGCATGTTTAGCGTAGTACTGCATGTGGTTAGGGGATTCTACGATAACCGTAAAGCCGCAATGTGTTGATGGATTCTTATGTAACTCGACGAAAAAAAATTGAAAGTAGGGAATAATTTTTTCTTGATATCTCACTTAATTCTCGAGATATTGTATCTCAAAATTGACGTCGTTAGGTTGAAATGCGGCCTGAACAGAGGAAACTTCTCCAAAATCACAATTATAACTGATTTTCAAAATGCTATATCTCGAAAACCAAGAAAGATATAAAAAAAATATTATTTTATTTCGATTTTTGTCGTCGAGTTCTACAAAAATTCATCATCAGATTGTGGCGCCACGGTAATGATTGAACTGCCTGTGGTTAGATTGTAATGCAACCTGGACAACGATAGCAACAGAAACATTTTGTTACTGTCAAGGCAATAGGAGTTATATCATGATTTATTTTTGTGTTTATTTAAGCAATTGCTAAGAAATAATTTGCCAGAACACTGAAGTTGTTGTGATTTCATTTAGCATCCTTTGTTTTCACTGTGATCATTATTTCAACAGTATGTAACCTATGTCATCCATTAACACATCAATCTTCATCATAGATAATAAAAAATAAAGATGTAAGAACACGTGAAGAATTTGGAACCAGTTTATATCGCGATTCATGATGACATTCAAAAGCGATACAGGAAATTTTTTAATTCGATTGTGATAGAAGCTTTGGTTTTCTAGCGGCATTATTATCGAATATTGTGGTTAGACTGAAATGCGACCGGCATCAAGTTGACAACTGAAACGTTTTTCTACATCACAAGGGACGATAAATTGCAGCACATTGAGCTCTATTTCAAAACAATTCTGTTTATGTAAGCAACTAAAATTAATTAATTGCCAGAATACTTCAAACCCGTCATTTTTGACGAGCTTCGTGGCTAGTTTGATATAATAAGTTAAATCAGTACTGTTCTCTGACACAATAGATACGGTAATAGATACCCATACCTGGACTTTATATAGAATTATATTTAATGAAGTATTTGTAGTGAGCTAATATGCTTGAATATGATCTTATGTTTGTTTCACAATTTCTTGTAAATCAGTGTATATAGACTTTATTTTATGAAGAGAAATTGTTTAAAGGCCATTTAATATGTTGAAGAACAGAATTATGCAAGAGAATTGATTAAATGTGTGTAATCCCAAGTATTAATGCAAGTTACGATGTCTAAAGGACAATTTTCTACAGATTAAATGGATTTTTGTAAATAATTTTGTGTTTAAGTATCTTTAATTTCCGTTTCTGACCATTTTGTAACGATGTTAAGTGATTATGTATTAATTATGATTGTTTTTAATATGTTTAATTGTTTGAGTAATTGTTAATGTTCGAGAAATATCTCGCGGAGGCTTTTGAAGTGTTCGGGAAATTTCGATAGGGCCTATATAAAGAAATCAGCAGGACAGCTAATTTAGTTTATACATATTCAATTTGTAACTGACAAGGACTGCGTTAGTAGTATCTCTGGATTGTATCTATGCAAGTGAACACTATCGTTGACGTGTATTTTCTGGAAATAAACAGATGTTAAACTGAATTTTAAGGTGGACTAATTAATTACTGGGTTAATTAAACAATCAATAATCTGAAATGGCGACCGTCAAGGGACAAGAAATTATTATACATCTGTGAGACGTTAATTTTCTAAAAGAATCACCATTGGATCGGCAATAAGCGAACCAAATCTTCGGAAAATTACGACATCGAAAAACACCGTTCGGTAACAATAATCGACGCGGATGCACGACGAGTGAATTATTCGGCGACAACTTGAAACTGAGTACAACGAGTTGGCAGCACTCATCGGAGATTTTCGTTCGACGTCTGGAATCTGCAGTAATTTTCCGACAGCAAGCGGATTTTCTTCGGCCTCAGGATACCATCTTTCTTCGAAACTGGATGATTAGAAAATCGACTTCTTCCAGCAGTGCAGTGTTTTGTGTGTGAAAAGTGTAGTTAAGTGTTTTAATCAGTAGAAAAAAGTGATGTTTAGTGGTGTAAAAATGCTACCTGGAGAAATATAAGGTGACGAAAAGTATTTATGTGATACATAACTGATGGCGAACAGTAATTACTGAATATTCGCCTTTGCATGTTCTTTGTGGCAGGTTAGCAGAATTTCAATTCTTCTCAACTTGTTTTCATATTGATTTATTTAAGATCTGAAAATGGCAGATAGTCAGAATGTACAAACATTTTTATAATCATTTGTAGCCAATTTTAATGCAAAACTTTCGGAACTTGATGGAAAATTTGATAATAAGTTTTCCGAAATTGATGGCAAATTTAACAGCAAATTTTCAGAAATTAATTCTCAATTTTCTGAAATCAATGGAAAATTTGATAGCAAGTTTTCAGAAATTGATAGTAAATTTGACAGTAAGTTTTCTGAATTTAAAAATGAGTTGGATTTTGAGAGAAAATTCTCTGAATTGGCTGATTGTTTTGATGAGAAGACCAGTAAGCAATTTCAGGGTTTTAGTTCTCAATATAAAGAGGATATTAATAATTTATATTCGAAACTGGAGCAAGCAGTGGTAGAGTGTCAGGAGAAATTTGAAAAGGTTAACCAAATTTATAAAGTCACTAAAGATGCATGTGTTGGTTTAAATAATTAAGTAGACTGTAAATGTTGCAAAGAGGTGAAGGAAGTCAGAGAAGATTGTAATATGATGAAGGAAGAATATGTGAGTTGGTTTAAAGCCAGTGATAGTAAAGTTGCTCAACGGATCAATGAGTTGGGATTAAATACTAATACATTGGTGCAGCAGCAGGAACAGTAAGCGCATGGATTAGAAAGTAATGTAAATCAGTTAGAGAAAAGGGTTACTGGGTTACGGGTTCAGTTAAGTCAGGTTGTTCCCGCAGCAGGTAATCCAATTCTCAGTGCTGATATTAAGGAAGAGTTTGAATACTATGATGACAGTGGGAGGTTTCATCCTATTTAATTTGTAGATACATTTGAAATTTCTGAATATTTTAATGTGTTACCCGACAGTAAGAAAATTGCACTTGTGTGTAAACATTTGAAGTCTTATGCTAGGACATGGGGCGATGGGCAAGCTAGGGAAGTAAATGACTATAAACTGTTCAAAGTAATTTTCTGAAACATTTTTGATCGACTAGTAGGCATCAACACTATAGGAGGGGGAGCAGGAGCCCCCCTAGAAGGGTTAATGGGTCAAGGGATGGTTGATCCAGGGGAAGGGGTCGTGATAATTAGGCAAGGATGAATGATAATGGGGGAGTGAGAGAACAGAAACCTCAATCTGAAAAGGAAAGGCAGCATGGGGGGCAGGCAAACTAAAGACCACCCCTGTATTGGGCCCCGAAGTGGTGGACAAGACTGTGGGTCCTGGTACCAACTGCTTTAAAATTAATACCATTTTAATGAATAATCACCGAGAAGATTTATTGGAAGAGATGGAGGATAAGGATGAATTTTTAGATAATGTTCCCAAAGTACAAATTAATGCTTTTAATAAACAAATAGTTGCTCTTATTGACACTGGGTCACAGGTTTCCCTTGCTGAGGGATTATTTAACGAAATTGAGAGCACCAATAAAATTGAAGTGTTACCAGTTAATAGTATGACAGTTATTACTGCTACTGGTTCCCGGAGTAAGAGAATTAAGCAGTAAATGTTGATAGAAGGGTATATGGGGACTTTAAATGTAGAAATACCCATGTATGTAGTCCCTAAGTTGAATATTAATTTCATTTTAGGGATGGATTGGCTTACAAAAGTAAAAGCTATGGTAGACTGTGGGGAAGGTAACTTACGGATTAAATTAAAAAGTGGGGAATACTGGGTTTATTTTTGAGAAGACTGTTTGGAAACGGATTCTAGAAGTAGATCATGTAAGGGTTATATATAAGATTGCTGGTGTAGCTAAAGTTTGTGACGAACTGTTACCACAGATTTGTGTATGTGTTAATGCAGAGTAATGATAATAATAGTCTGATTGAAGGTAAGGAGATAGGCGAAGGAAAGGTTATTAATTACCCAAACAGTATGAAACTATTGCCGTCAGACCAACAAGAAACGCTGAAATGTCTAATTGAAGAATATAGGGACGTATTTTCTGACAAATCAGGTCTGATTAAAAACCATGAATGTAAGCTTACTGTAAAGTCTGAAGAGCCTTTCTTTATTAAGACATAACCAAACCCTTTGGCCAAGAGAGATGAAGTGAATAAGGAGATAAATCGAATGTTGTAGTGGGGAGTAATAGAGTACAATAATCCCTTAGTTGTTGTTATAAAGCCAGACATTTCTGTGCAACTAGTGCTGGATGCTCGCACATTAAACAAGCATTTGGTAACAGAACGGAATAATCCTCCACCTATCAGTGAGTTGTTGCACAGGTTTAAAGGTAAAAGATATATTTCGTCTATCGATCTAACTGCGTCCTATCGGCAAGTCCCGCATTCAGAAGAATCACGGAAATACACTGCCATTCTATTTCGTGGCTGTTGTTACAACTTTGGAGTTTTACCATTTGGGTTAAATATTTCAGTGGTTACTTTTATTCTTGCTTTGGGTAGTATGTTAGGAAAGGAATTGCTTGAACAAGTAGAGATATATGTAAATGATATTCTTATAATGTCAGAAACACTTGAGGAACATTGGGGGCTAATTGGGAAAGTTTTAGAAGCATTGAGAAAGGGTGGTATAACTATTAAGTTAAATACATGTACATTGTTGCAAAAAAAAGTTAAATTTTTGGGCCATCGTATTACACCACAGGGGATCTTGCCAAGTGATGATAAAATAAACGCCATTAAGAATTTTCCCCGACCTAGAGATAGGAAACAACCAAAGAGTTTCTTTGGATAGTGTGAATATTATAGAAGTTTTCTTCAGGGACAAGCTTTAAATAGCCCAGCTTTAAGAGATTTGGATAAATAAAATGTTGAGTGCGTGTTTTCCTCAGAATGTGAAAGAGATTTTACAGAAAATCAAAGATGAATTATGCCATGCCAATATCCTATATTATCCAGATTGGGATCTAGACTTTTACCTTGCCGCGGATAGTTCCGAGTGCTGTTTAGGAGTACATCTCTTCCAGGAAGTTGAAATCAATGGAGAACCGGATTCTAGGACTATTGCTTTTGCCATTAGAAAACTACAACCAGCTGAGACTAGATACACAATCAATGAAATGGAGACCTTATCTATTGTGTGGGGTTTGACTAAGTTTAGGTACCTACTATTAGGTAGAAAAATAATAAGGCTCTTTTATTTTTATTAGAGTGTAAATTAGTCCACAGTCGGTTAACCCGTTGGGCATTGGTTCTGCAAGAATACAATTTAGAGATTCGATATAGCCCTGCTAGTCAAAATCAAGTGGCTGATGTTTTGTAAATTCTACTGTCAGGTCTAGATTCCGAGAGGAGATGTCTAGGACCACAGACTGAAATTAGAATTGCTTATCTAAAGGGAGTACCGTATGAGACTGAGGTTGAGTATTTCTTGAGACAAATCAACGAGGTACAGGACAAAGATGTAGCTATAGCAGAAGTAAAAACTAATCTTGATAACCCAGAACACAAAGAAAAGCTTCAGAAATATTATTTAGAAGGACCAGTGAAGATGAAGATGGTTGGAAGATATGGCTTCCAGAAAGTTTGGCTGAAAAAATTGTTTGGCATCAAAAATATAGTTCTGGGCATTATGGGACATCCAAGTGTTACAGAGTGTTAAGGGAATATACACATTTCAATAATATGAGAGCAAAAAATTCCCAAGCTATTAAAATCTTATCATGTGTGTCAAAGAGCTAAAATAGATAGTGTTAAACAAGTGGGGAAAATGCAAAATATCATCCCAAGTGGTGTATTGGAATTAGTTTCTGCTGATGTGCTTGGCCCCCTACCCATGTCTCGGGGAGGGGTGACCCAGGTTTTAGTTTTATTTTATGTTTTTTTCCAAATTCGTTTAACTTTACCCTGTAAAGAAGTCTACGGCTAAAATTTTGGTTAGAAAAGTAATTAATGGTTGTTGTCAGAAGGTTGGTGAACCTAGGAGGGTGCTTTCGGACAATGCCCCGTAATTCACTAGTAAAGTGTGGGTAGAAAAACTCAAACTCGAAGGGATAGAAGTTGTACACACTTCTGCTTATCATTCGACAGGAACTCCCGTAGAACGCCCAATGAGGGGAATAGGACGTTCGTTTAGGACATATTGCACAGACCAACACAGTAAGTGTGCTTATGAAGTAGAACATTTTGAAAATGTAATTAATTCTATACCTAGTGATACAACTGAAATACCAACCATTGAACTGAAGTTTAACAAACTGGCTAACAGATTAATTCAAGAATGTCTTAGAAAGAGTTTCAACTATGAGGAAAAATTAGCTTTAGCTCTAAAAAATTTAAATTGAAGGCTGTAAGGAGAAAGAAAAACATGATGAAGGTCAAAAATGTACAGAATATGACTTAGTGTTAGTTGAAGTCCATAGTAAATCATCAGCTTTGCGATAAGAGACTCGTAAGTTTAACCGTTTATTTGAAGGCACTTTCAGGGTAGAGTCAATACCAAGGAAAAAACTCTTATGGGTTAATAGACCCTTAGAGTGGTAAGTGTAAAGGTGTATATGATGTTGAAGCCCTAAAACCCTTTTATGAATAAGTGGTCAATTATAAAAGGTGTCACATGTGTAAATATCTAATGTTGTAAATAATGTTTTGTCAATTAATGTATATAGATAGTTTGTTTGAGTACTTGATTTCAGATGCAGATGTAATAATACTGAATGTTTAAGATGTAAGCATTCCACTGTATAAAGCAATTTGTAATAGTTTTGCCTATAGACTTTTGGTGTTTACATGATGTGGGGACTTGCTGCATTGTGGTGAAAAATTATCAGCTGTAAAATTTAAACAGACTGTTATCATTTACAAGCAGACAGCAAGTGTGTAATTTGAAGTGAATAATTAAATATTAATTTAAGGTGAAGGAAATGAATGTATGTTGTGTAAAACAGTAACTGAAAAAAAAAACTGATTAGATTTGTAAAAAGGCAATTATTGTAACCAGAACCAGTGTCATGAACTATGTATAGGTGTTGTATGTAACGAAAGATTGTATAGGTACATTGTATAGTTGTAAAAGTCATTATGGTTGATTGATTGTGATCGGTTTGTGTTGGCATAATGTGTACATTCAACCTGCTTAGATTCGTGATGGATTCAATCAATTTTAAGTGCAAAATTAAGTGAATCCTGGGGAGGGGTTGTAACAGCCCTCATACCTGAACTTTAAATAGAATTGTATTTAATACAGTATTGAGCTGTAGTTTGTTTGAATATGATCTGGTATGTATGTCTCACAAAATCTTGTAAATCAGTGTATATAGACTTTATTTTATGAAGAGAAATTGTTTAAAGGCCATTTAATATGTTGAAGAACAGAATTATGCAAGAGAATTGATTAAATGTGTGTAATCCCAAGTATTAATGCAAGTTACGATGTCTAAAGGACAATTTTCTACAGATTAAACGGATTTTTGTAAATAATTTTGTGTTTAAGTATCTTTAATTTCCGTTTCTGACCATTTTGTAACGTGTTAAGTGATTATGTATTAATTATGATTGTTTTTAATATGTTTAATTGTTTGAGTAATTGTTAATGTTCGAGAAATATCTCGCGGAGGCTTTTGAATTGTTCGGGAAATTTCGATAGGGCCTATATAAAGAAATCAGCAGGACAGCTAGTTTGAGTTTATACAGATTCACTTTGTAACTGCCAAGGACTGCGTGAGCAGTATCTCTGGATTGTATCTATACAAGTGAATAATATCGTTTACGTGTATTTTCTGGAAATAAACGGATGTTAAACTGAAATTTATGGTGGTAATTAATTCCTGGATAAATTAAACAACCAACAATCTGACAAAAAAAGAGAACAACACTATGAACATAAAACATTTATTCTTCCTGTTCACAGCGACATGACCTTATAGGAGGCGTATATACAGGGTGTCCAGAAAAGGACTCCCTGATTTCGAAATTAAATATCTCGAAAACAAAGATCGATAGTGGAATGCAGTAAACGGTATGTTTATTGTGACAGCTGTATACAGCAGTGTGAAATAATAGTTACAAAAGCTGCTAACAGATGGCGCTGTAATCGCCATACGTAATGGCTAAATAGTGATCCGAAGCTCAGGGCGATCAGTTCCACCACTGAAACGTGCCAATGGTGAACATTTTGAAAACATTGTGATGTGATTGTTTGCGAAGATTGTTTTCATACGATTATATCACTTATGTATGCTGATATGAGCGTACAGCGCCATCTGTTAGCAGCTTTTTTAACTATTATTTCACACTGCTGTATACACTTCTTACAGCTGTCACAATAAACATACCGTTTACTGCATTACTCTATCGATCTTTGTTTTCGAGATATTTAATTTTGAAATCAGCGAGTCCTTTTCTGGACACCCTGTAGCATTTATTATAAAATGTGCATATACAAATAAAAGTCAACTACGGATAACCTCATTGTACATTAATTAGTTATTCTTATTGTTCACAGTGACTAGAAATACAAGAGTTGTATATAGATTTTATTAGAATATGTGCACACTGTTCAACATCATTTGTCATAGAAAATAGATAACACTTTATTGACATCATTTGTTAATAGTTCATGATAGTTATTAAGAGCGATCGCATTCAGGCATGTCGTTGCCAGAATTTAGTAGAACAAGTCTAATCAGTACAGATCTCCGACAAGAAAGAGTTCTCTGTGTACCTTAATTAAATATTCTTGCACTACACAGCGGCGTGAACTAGAAGAGGCATATACATATTTTTTTATAATATGTGCCCACTGTTCAACAGAATTAGGCACAGAATATAGATAAACCATTATAAACAACATCTGTTATTACTTTTTGTTTTTTTTAAGAGCTCCTCCACTCGGGCTTGTAGTTCCTAGAACTTAATATAACAAGTGTAATCGTTACAGTACTCTGACATAAACAAGAACAATGGATAATCTCCATGTACTTTAATTATTTATGCTTAATTTTCACAGCAACATGACCTACAGTAGGTGTATGTAGCTTTTATTAGAAAATGTGCATACTGTTCAACAGAATTTATCACAGAATATATATAAAACACTTTATAGACATCATTGGTAATTAGTTCATGATTGCTTTTAAGAGCAAATACACAAAGTCTTGTCGTTGCAAGAAATTAATAGAACAAGTATAATCAGTATAGTTCTCTGACATAAAACAGAACTAAGGATTAGCTATGTGTACATTAATTATTTATTCTTGCTTTTAACAGTGGCAAGACCTACAGTACTTGTTTATAGATTTTATTAGAAAATGTGCATACTGGTCAACATCATTTATCACAGAAAATATATAACAATTTATAGACATCATTTTTTTGTGTTTGTTAATAAAAGCACCTGCGTTCAGGCTTTTCATTGCTAGAATTTAATACAACAAGTGCAATTAGTACAGTTCTCAGACATAAAAAAGATCTTGGAATATAATCCGTGTACTTTAATTATTTATTCTTGCACTGCACAGCGAAATGAACTACAAGAGGCTTATACGTGTTTTGTTTTTAATACGTGCCTTCTGTACAACAGAATTAAGCACAGAAAATATATAAACCTTACTAACAACATTTGTTATTACTTTATGCTTTTTTTATTTTTTATTTTTTTAAGAGCGCCCACACTCAGGCTTGTCGTTGCTAGAATCTGATATAACGAGTGAAATCAGTACTGTTTTCTAACACAATAGATACCTAGGTATAAACATCTTGAACATTAAGTATTTCTTCTTTAATTTATAGACATGATTTTTTTTATATACTGCTTAACAACGAGGTCTTTAGAGACGGGAAAGGATGGGTTGCAAGGAATGGTAAGGAATTTGGCCATGGCCGTTATAAGGAAGCATCCCGGCATTCTCCTGGAGTGAGTTGGGGAAACCATGGAAAACCCAAATCTGGATGCCTGGACGAGGATTCGAAACGCTTTCCTCCCGAATGCGAGGCCAGAACGCTATTCGTTACACCACTACGCTTGGTCACATCATTTGTTATTAGTTCATTATTGTTTTTAAGCACGTCTGCAATTCAGGCTTGTCGTTGCTAGAATTAAATAGAACTAGTGTAATAAGTACAGTATTCTAACATAAACGTGAACTAGGGATAATCTCTGAGTAGATTGATTATATATTCTTGCTATTCACAGTGACAAGTCCTACAGGATGCGTATACAGATTTTATTAGAATATGTGCAAACTGTTCAACAGAATTAACAACGGAAAATAGCTAAAAGTTTACAGATATTATTTGTTATCAGTTCATGATTGTATTTAAGAGCGCCTACTCTCAGGCTCTAGGTTGCTAGAATTTAATATAACTAGTGTAATGAGTCCAATTCTCAAACATAATAAATATCAAGGAATAAACGCTGTGTACATTTATTCTTGCACTACACAGCGAGATGAACTAGAAGAGGCGTATACATATGTTTTTAATAATATGTGCCTACTGTTCAACACAATTAAACACAGAAAATGGATATAACTTTATAAACATTTGTTATTATTTTATGCTTGTTTTAAAGCGCGCCCGCACTCAGTCTTGGCGCTGATAGAATTTAATGGAACTAGTGTAATCGGTACAGTTTTCTTTCATAATAGATAAGAATGGAAACACTCCTTGTACATTACTTTTTTAATGTATATTTTCACAGCAACATGACCTACAGGAGGCGTATATAGCTATTATTAGAATATGTCCAAACTGTTCTACAGAATTAATCACAGAAAATGTATACCACTTTATAGCAATAATTTTATAATAGTTCAAGGTTTATTTTAAGAGCGCTCGCATTCAGGCTTGTTGATGCTAGAATTTAATGGAGTAAATGTAATCAGTACACTTTTCTGACACAAACGAAAACTATGGATAAACTCCTTGTATATTAATTATTTATTCTTGCACTTCACAGTGACATGAACTAGAGGCTTTATTTAATATGTGCCTTCTGATCAACAGAATTAACCCTTTGACTGCTGTAGACGCGTTAACGCGCGTGGCTACTACTGCGCCCAGGTGCTCCAGACGTGTATACGCGCGCCGCCTTGCCGCTCTGTCTCTGCTCCAGACGTGTATACACGCGCCGCCCCGCCGCCCTGTCTGTACTCCAGACGCGTTAACACGCTAGCCTCTTAGCGGCCTGGGTATGAAGCCATATTTCCACCCAGGGTGGTTAGTTGTTTTCCTCATTCGGCCCTTGAGGATTGGCAGCTGCGATCTAATTTGTGTTGCTCTTTTCCTTTTAGTTTTCGCTGAGAAAATGGCATACAGTCATTATTTTTTTTAACTGCTTAACGTCTCTTACAGCGAGGACTTTAGAGATGGTAAAGATTGGGGGGCAAGGAATGGGAAGGAATTCGGCTATGGCCTTTTGAAGGAAACATTCCGGCATTCACCTGGAGTGTTTTGGGGAAACCATGGAAAACCCAAATCTGGATGCCTGGACGGGGATTCGAAGCATCGTCCTCCCGAATACGCCGTCGTGTTTGTACCGCGGAAGAAATCATGGAGATTCTTAATGGAAGCGACAGTGAATATGATCACTTTGATATGGATGACAGTGATAACCCTTCGACAGGATCTCGATGTAATTTTCCTATGCTGTGTACATCAGCTAGTGGATAATGACCATTTTTCAGAGTTTGAAGCTACAGATTGTGCGAGCGAAATGTGTTGAAAAAGAGAATGCTTTAGTGACGCGTTTGACAGTATGTGCTTGTCGATTAAGCTGCAGGACACAAGTGTGGATTACGTTAACATTCCAGCAGTTTGTCATTTTTCCTGATATTTCTAACGGAATATCATATGATATCTATTGCTGATGAGACCAACAGACACGCGAGAATCAATTCACACTATATTTTCACTATGAAGTGGTTTAAAAAGTTCTTTTTCCACATTCTCGAACACTGCATTTTAAATGCTCACGCTCTTCACCGCGTAGTAACCGGACGAAAAATGCCAGTTGCAGAGTTTCGTCTGTTGCATCCATAAATTTAAATTTCGTGAGGTATTTTTCAGGATTTCCTGACACCCCCCCCCCCTCCCCGTCTTGTAAGATCAGGTCCGTGAGGATACAGAAAGTGCGTCGAAAAACCAATGCAGAACATGTAATGTATCACTGTGTGTTGCACCATTTTTCAAGGCTTATCACACAAAAAGAATTACTAACCATGGTTAACTGCAGAGTTATAATTATATTACATTTACTACGCTCACAAACTAAAAACATTTCAGTTGCTGTAATATCTGTTTAGTATATGAAGTACCGGCATGTTTGATTACGCAGACACTCACTTTTAGAGGAGTTTTAAACTGAAAACCTTTAAATGTTATATTAACTGTATTAATTTTGTATCTGCGGTTTCAAACCGCAGAGCGACAGCAGAAGAACGCCACACACGACGCTCCAGACGTATTCAGCACACAGCGGTCCGGTCTAACGCGGCAGGCCAGCGCAGGTAAACAGCTTAGCCGTAAACAAGCCGCACTCGGCGAGGGCTCGGCCGGCCGAACCGTAGCAGTTAAAGGGTTAAGATCAGAAAATAGATAAAACTTTATAAACAACTTTTGTTGTTATATTTTTTTTAAGTTCGCTTGTATTCAGGCTTGTCGTTGCTAGAATTAAATAGAACTAGTGTAGTGAGTACATTCTTCTAATATAAAAGTTAACTAGGGATAATCACTGTGTACATTAAATATTTATTGATGCTGTACACAGCGACATGACCTATAGGAGCGTCAATAGTATTTATTCTAATATGTGCAAATTGTTCAACAGAATTAGACGCATATAATAGACAATACTTTATAGACATCAGTAGTTATTAGTTCAGGATTGATTTAAATGCGCATACCTCAGGCTTGTCGTTGATAGAATTTGATACAAAAAGTGAAATCAGTACTGTTCTCTGACACAATAGATACCTAGGGATAAACAATTTGAACATTAACTGTTCACTGCAATATGACTTTATAGGAGGCGTATATAGCTTTTATTATAACACTGTATAGATATTATTTGTTATTAGTTCATGATTTTTTGTAAGAGTGCCCTAAATCTTGCTTGTCGTTGCTAGAATTTAATGGGACAAGGGTAATCATTACAGTTTTCTAACATAAAAGACAACGTTGGATAAACACCTAGTATATTAATCATTTATTCTTGCTGTTCTCAGCGTCATGACCTTCAAAAGGCTTATAAAGATTTTATTTGAATATTTGCATATTGTTCAACCGAATTAATTACAGAAATGGATAACACCTTATAGACATCAATTGTTATTAGTTCGTGATTGCTTTTAAGAGCGTCCGCAATCAGGATTGTCGTTGCCAGATTTTAATAGAACAAGTCTAATCAGTACAGATATCTGACATAAAAGAGAACTAAGAATAAACTCAGTGTACATTAATTTTTGATTCTTGCTGTTCACAGTAACATTTCCTACAGAAGGCGTCTATAGTACATCCAGATATTTGCACTCGTGAATTAAATTTCATGTCAATCTTTCCATTTTTCTATACATATGTAAACGCCTAAGCAGAAAAGAGATGGGGTTGAGGTTGATTTTTTCCTGCAATGTTTTTGGCCATGATATCAGGAACATGTGTACTAAGTTTTATCATAATAATCTCAGCAATTCATACAGCAATAGAAACAATGTTGTTTTCAAGAAATGTAAAGAGAGAATTGCTCATCAATAAATTACAATATAAGTAACACTATGTCAACAGTAAAGGTTTCAAACAGTTCAATATCATGTTCAAAGCCATAAGTTGTGCGTTACTTACTATTAACAGCGAGAATTTCATTCCCATCCAAACATAAACCCGTTAAATATGCATTACTAAATACAGCCATTAACATTTCTCAACATCAGAGATTCTAGTAGTGCGGCCTCGGATAGTAACATAAAGAAACAAAGAATATATCGAAATATTTTTTCGTTGTATTATTAAAATTAATTTAAATATTTTCCACTTTACATAGTTTCCTCTTCGCATTCGATATAACTATGTATGCGGTTCAAAGACTAAAAGCCAAATTTAAGAAAGTAAATGTTACATGCGATAATATGGCTATTATTTTTACGATGTGTAACGTAAGCATAGTATTTCTTTTATTTTTTGTTGAAGGCTGTACTTTAATATTTTCGTTTCCCACTCATGCGTTATGGTACGTTCGAGTATAAAATTTACCAAACACTTCAGTTAAGATTCTAATCTTAAAAACGTTGAAAACCCCAACGAATTCTGCTCTGTAGTTTCCGAGTTTTTATACTTAAATATATCCGGTTTTCGTTTTATAGATATATATATATGTGCATACTGTATAATTTCATTAATCACAGAAAATAGATTATAATTTACATACATCATTTGTTATTAGTAATGATTTCTTTAAAGAGAGTCCGCAATCAGGCTTGTAGTTCTAGCATTTAACACAACAAGTATAATCAGTACCGTTTGAGACATAAAAAAGAACTAAGAATAATCTCTGTGTACATAAATTATTTATTGTTGCTGTTCACAGTGACAATCCCTAAAGGTAGCGTATACCGATATTATTAGAATATGTGCATACTATTTAATATCATTTATCACAGAAAATACATAACACATAATAGAAGTCATTTGTTATTGTTTCGTGTTTGTTTTTAGGGGCGCCCGCACTTAGTCTTGTCGTTGCTAAAATTTAATAGAACAAGTGGAATCAGTACAGTTCAGAGACATAAACAATAAATAAATATAAACTCTGTGTACATAAATTATTTTATTCTTTCTGTTTACAGTGACAAGACATACAGGAAGCGTATATATGGATTACTAGCAGTTACCCGCGACTTCGTCCGCCTTGGAAAGTGTTGTAATATAAGATTTTCTTGAGAGGTTTGGTTGCTCAGTGCTTAGGGCGACCAACTGGAGATGGATACGTCCCCAGCTTGAATCCCAGACTCGGTGAGGATTTTCAAAGGTCCTTAGCTCGAACTTCATATCGGGCATAGGTTGTGTGACGTGAATTACGCCACAATGCTAACTTGGTTCTGATTCCGTGTTGAACTGTGGGTCCTCTATGTGCGGTAGGATTACTGGGTTACGTTAAGAGGCTACGAATGGGACTGATTGCGGAGATGTAAAGAAATCTTGTCACCAGGTCAATACGACCATACAATTTATTTTAGAGCTATTTTTGTTAGTAATAGTAGTAATAAATGTTGTAATAAAATGAAAAAATCTATTTATGTTCCACAACTACTTCTCTGAATTTTTAAAACAGTAAAAATATTCTTTTTGTAAGGAGTGTTTGCAGTTTAATATATCCGTATATACAATATTGAGGATTTATGTCCTAGATTTTGGCTATTTTCATAGCCCTAGTTTTCTTACATTTCTTTGAATGATTTGAATTTCGTTTACCCAACATCTCTTAAAATTACTAATTTCATCTCGCGAATAAAAATGAATATAGTTTTAATTAATGGAAGCTCAAAACGTCAAAATATTAGCAATACATTGATGGAATCCACTAAATATCAACAACAAAAAAATACTAACATCCAAACAGCAAATAAATACTTAAGTGGCCCAAGGATGCTCATTTCCATTAGTATAATTGCGATACTAAAAATGAATATTTTGAATTGCATTGAATATCTGAAAACAATAAAAAAGGAGAACTTAATTTGCTCTCTGAATATTGATTTTTTTAGGATATATTGCTTCCATCAACAGAAATTTACATATTATAGTAGTAAGTATATAGCAGTTGATTCTTGTATCCATGATAATCAGTGGTATTGCGATAGTGGTTTCTCTATCTCTGGAAACAACTGAATTGCCTATAGACCAGTTTACTATAGTTAATTCGTTTCGATCCATTAATTCTGCGCTAAACTATAAATTTCAATATTAAAGTAGTAATAGATTATTTCTTCATATTTGGTTTCTCATTCTGCAAACAGAATAGAATGACTACCGGCGCCGCTTATCCGCCACTACACTATCTGAATAAAAGATTGATAAATTTAAAAAATTTACTTCGGGCAACGCCGCATGGATCTGCTAAATCCTCGATCTTACTATAGATACAATATCGGTACAAAGTGATACATGATTTCACTAAAATGGCGCTCATAAAAGAAGCTTAATAACTAATAACGTTTCAGTTCTCGTTCTGGCCCAGGCTGCATTTTAAAATTACCGCTAGAAAATGAGTGCTTCGATCATTCGCACATTAATACATTCACTATATTGTATGTTAGTGACGTCATGAATAGCGAAATAAACTTGACTTATTATTAACGCAGTAAATTAAATACTGAATACGTCTAAAACTACATTCAGCCGCATGAACTATGTCGTCAGCTTCATGATAGTTATTGAGGTAACGTAATTAAAAAATTTATACTAAAATGCTTTTACCTTACAGTGTACAACGGAAAGTCCACAATTCTTTACGATCGTTAATATTGCTGGTCAAATGTACATCGCGAAAAAGACTTTTTTTGCTCGTGATTTAGTAAGGTGTATAATGAAATTAATTGTGATACTAATTTATGATATACTAATTAGGAATTTTAATATAGAAAATTCTGTTACTACTCGAAATGTAGTTCCAGAGCATTTAATGTTTTGAAATGTGTTCGTATCCTTTGATTTTGTAGCGGCAGTATTAGCAGAAATAGTGGTTTGGTTGAAATGCTTCCTGGACCAGAATGTTTATTGTTATAGCAGATGGCAGAAGGAATTTAGTTATTATTAGTAATAAGTAAGCAGCTTTCATATGTTCCGTGCAAATGAGGTGTATTGTGTTGTAAACGACTTTCAGTGTTACTTCATGAAACCATAAGTTTATACATTAGCCCATCGAATAAATTCGTTTTAAGTGTAGTATTCAATAGATATTTGCAGAATATTGAACAGTAAATAAAAAGCAGTACTATTTGTACAAAAATTCTGAACAAAAAATGAAATGGGTTAGTTAAGTTTTAATTTTCGGCAAAAATAATTTGTAATACACAGACTGTTTAGTAACAAAAAAGAAACAGGAAATAACTTAAACCGAGATAGAATGGAATCCTTTACATTTTTATAAATATTACATTTGGATCACGACCATTTTGCACTTTTAGTGAAGCAACTTTCGTGCTGGTATACTCATAGCATGTTACTTTTTGTTCCAAGCTTTGATTTTTTATATTTATTATAACGCAAATATTATGAAGGAAATTATGGTGTAATATTTGATATGTCATACTATTTTATGTACGAAAATGAAAACATCTCTTTGCGAACTTGATAACATCACCTACATTTCTTTTTTTAATTTAAGGTTATGTACAGATTTGTATTTCCTGCTCCCAAACTATTATTTTTCAAGTGCGCCAGTTTTATGGCTTTTAAACTAAACACAAACTTGCATATGTAAAAAGGTTTTTGTTTTTATTTCTGAAAAGTAGTGTTTGTGATTTACTTAAAAAGCAAAGAGTAAACGTGGCACGGCTATCTACGAAGTTGGAAACTCTTTGTTGTTTCCGAATCGATATTAACGGCAATTTCTAAAAGAACTATGAGTTTTTGTGGGATAAAATCATTTCTATTGCACTTCGCACGCAATTAACTGACTTCATGCCAAATTTCATTTAAATATGTTGAGTTATTAATGCATGATTGATTGCAGACGTACATCCAAACTCACATCCGAAGTTTCTCATTTTCTCGTTTATAGATATATAGATTACAGTATGTACGTACTACTCAACATCATTTATCAAAGAAAATGGATAATAATTTGTAGACATTATTTGTTTTTAGTTCCTGTTTGTTTTTAAGAGCGCTTTCGTTAAGGATTGTCGTTGCTAGAATTTTATATAACACGTGTAATCAGTACAGTTCTCAGACGTAAATGAGAACTAGGGATAATCTCTGTGTACTTTAACTATTTGTTCTTGAATTCTTGACCTATAGATGCATTTTTAGTATTTATTAGAATGGGTGCATTCTGTTCCACAAAAATTATCGCAGATAATAGACAACACTTAATAGAATTCAGTTATTATAAGTTCATGATTGTTTTTAAGAGCGCATTGACTCAGGCTAGCCATTGCTAGACTTTAATATAACAAGTGTAATCAATACAGTTCTCTGTCATATAAGAGAGCTATGGATAAACTCTTTGTATATAAACTATCTAATCTTTCTGTTCACGGCAACCTATAGTAGGAGCAAATATCTTTTACTAGACTATGTCCATACTGGTCAACAGAATTAATAACAGAAAATACAAAACACGTTACAGCAATTATTTGTTATTAGTTTATGATTGTTTTTAAGAGCGTTCGAATTCAGGATTGTCGTTGCTAGAATTTAATTTAAAAATAGTAATCAGTTCATTTTTCTGACATAAAAGAGAACTAAGTATATTCTCTGTGTACATTATACATTTAATCTTGCTGTGCACAGCAACATGACTTGTTGGAGCGTTTATAGTTTTTACTAGAATATGTGCATACTGTTCAATATAATTAATCACAGATATTAGACAAAGTATTATAGTTATCAGTTGTTATTAGTTCAAGAGCGCCTGCACTAAGACATATCGTTTCTTAAATTTGATATAACAAGTGAAATCAGTACAGTTCTCCGAAAAAAGAGAACTGTGGATAAACTCCTTGAATATTAAATATTTAATCATGATATATACTGCGACATGAAATTACAGCAGGCGTACATAATTGTTCTTAGAATATGTGCATACTGTTCAACATCATTTATCACAGGTAATGGATAACACTGTATAGACATCATTTGTTTTTATTTCATTTTTGTTTTAAAGAGGGCCCTGTTTAAGTTTTGTCGTTGCTAGAATTTAATATAACAAATGTAATTAGTACAGCACTCAGACATAAAAGAGAACTAGGGTTAATCTCTGTGAATATTAATTATTTATTCTTCGGTTCTCAGTGACATGACGTATTTGAGCATTTATAGTTTTTAAATGGATTTGTGTCTTCTATTCAACAAAATTAATAGCAGATAATGAACAATATTTGATAGACTTCTGTTGTTATTACTTCATGATTGTTTTTAAGAGGGTCCGCTCTCAGGCATGTCGTTGCTAGAAATTAATAGAATAAGTCTGATCAGTACAGTTCTCTGACATAAAAGAGAACCAGGGATATTCTCTGCGTACATTAATTATTTATTCTTGCTGTGCACAGCAATGTGACCTATCGGAGTGTTTATAGTTTTCATCAGAAGATGAGTATACTGTTCAACAGAATTAAACGCAGATATTAGACAAAACTTTATAGACATCAGTTGTTGTTAATTCAAGATTGCTTTTAAGAGCGCCTGCACTAAGGCATGTCGTTGCTAGAAATTGATATAACAAGTGAAATCAGTACAGTTTTCTGACACAAAAGAGAAATATGGATAAACTCTTTGATCATTAAATATTTATTCTTGCTTTTCACAGCGACATGAACTTACAGGTAGCGTACATAGCTTATATTAGAACATGTGCATACTGTTCAAAAGAATTAATCACAGATAATAGATATAGTTTGATATAGACATCATTTTTTAATTAGTTCATGATTGTTTTTATGAGCGTCCGCATTCAGATATGACGTTGCCAGAATTTAATTTAACAAGTATATAAAGTTCCGTTTTCTGTCATAAAAGAGAAATATTAATAAACTCCTAAAATATTAATTATTTTTTCTTGGTATTCATAGCGACATGACCTTATAGGTGGAGTATTTAGCTTTTATTAGAATATGTGCATAGTGTGCAACTGAATTAATCACAGAAAAAGATAATACTCTATAGACATCATTTGTTATTAGTTAACCACTGCTTTTAAGCGCGTACACTCTCAGGCTTGACGTTACTAGAATTAAATAGAACAAGTGCAGTAAGTATAGGTCTCTGACATAATAGAGTTCTATAGATAAACGCATTGTACATTAATTATTTATTCTTGCTGTTCACAGTTACAAGACCTACAGGAGGCGCATTTAGATTTCATTAGAATATGTGCATACTGTTCAACAGCATTTTTCACAGAATATTGATAGCAACTTATAGACATCATTTGTTTTTGGTTCCTGTATTGTCTTTAAGAGCGCCCTCACTCAGGAGTGTCGTTACTCTAATATAAAAGAAGAGTTCAGTCCTCTGACATAAAAAAGAACTAAGAATAGTTTCTGTGCACATTAATTATTTATTCTTGCTGTTCACAGTGACATGACCTACAGGTGGCGTATTTAGATGTTATTAGAGTATGGGCATACTGTTCAACAAAATTAATTACAGAAAACAGATAACACTTTAAATCCTTTATCTGTTGTGAGTTCTTGATTTTTTTTAAGAGCGCCCGCTCTCAATCTTTGTCGTTGCTAGAATTTAAGGGATCAAATGTAATCCGTAGTTTTCTGTCTTAAAAGAGAACTCTGGAGATTCTCTGTGTACATTAATTATTTATTGTTGCTGTGCCCAGCAATATGACCTACAGGAGGCGAATATAGCTTTATTAGAATATATGCAGACTGTTCAACATAATTAATAACAGAATGTAGATAACACTTTATAGACGTCATTTGTTATTTGTTATGATTGCTTTTAAGAGCGTTCTCACTCAGGCTTGTCGTTGCTAGAATGTAATAGAACAAATCCAGTCAGTATAGTTCTCTGACATAAAAGAGGTGTGAGGTCCCATTTCATCAGACATAGAAATAATAATAATAATGTTATGATTTATGCGATATTTGAATGTATTTATTTTAATACAAGGCCGTACAATGCAATAGTATGAGTAAAAATGGGTAAATTTAAGTGTTTATAATATGTTTTGTTATGTTGAAGTTGGCAGCCTGTAATTGTGTTTTTTTTTGTGTTTTAGCCAAGGAGAAGTAAATTGTTATATGAGATTTATGTATGTATCATCGCGAAGTGATATTATTTGAATTTGTTAAGATGTTTTAATAAATAGCAGCTGATTTTAATGAGAAGAGTATATAATTAAATTTCATCTACGAGTGGAGACGATATCCTGGGGCCACACATGTCGTCAGAACGTGCTATCAATTATAGAACCTGGAAGGATTGTTAAGGGTAACCAGGATTTCTTTAATTATCGACTTACAAAGAGGATACTTCGCTGAAATGGTGACCCTTTAAGCCAGGATTCAGCAGTGTAAATTAACACACTGTTTTTTTTTTTATAGATTGTGGAACATTAAGCAGTCACAGTTCAGCCGTGCAGAAGAACACATCGCGCGAATTGGCAAATACATGAACAATACATTTATGGGACGGAATTGCAGTTCACGAAAATAACTACAGCTGAAATATTAACTTTGTAATTTTTTGTTTGGTAAATATCTTACGATAAATGTGAACAGTGACTGAATGTTAAATAGTAAACAGCTAAATTATAAATAAAATTTCTTGAAACAAATTAAGGTAATAAATATCAAATTAGTTAGTGAAAAGTTATTAAAACTGTTGGCAAGCACGTGATTGTAAAACAAATCATTTCTAAGTAGTTAAAAATTTGTTTAAGTTAGAGATTAATACTGTGACGGCCTTTAGATAGTTAAATAAAGATAATTGACATCATATAAAAGGGCGGATTTAGGCATATTGAGTATCTGATAAGCAATTTGTATATATGTGCATGTCTATTATTTTTGCAAGTTTTCAATACGGCCATATTGAGACTGTTATTGAAGACATATCGCAGTATTACAATCAAAGAGTGGTACAGAAAGTAATGTCTGGTTGAGTTTCTTAGCTAATTTGTATTTGTAGCATCTTTGAATAAATGATTTTGTTTCGAAACTTCAAATGTTGTATCGTCGTTCTAATTTCGCGGGACTATATTGAGTAGCGTAGTAATTTGCGATAATTATGTTTTGTTTTTTTAGTTAATTCATCACCATAATGGAAGGACAGTGCGAAGAAGTAATTAAAATATTTTCTGGTGGGAAAATGGGTGAAAATTCCAATGGGAGAAATGAAAGTTCCGGGATAGTTACCGCCGATCAAGATATGGGGGGAAGTGGAGTTAGCTGTTCGCAGGAATACAGCGTTACTAAAGTATGTGAAAGTATGAGGGAAAGTGGAGTCAGTCAGTTAGTCAGAGATAGCGTCAGAGTAAACGACAGAGGTGGCGATATCTGTTATATCGTGGTGAAAGATATCATTGCAACAGCTTCGTCTACAGCGGTAGTAGCCAGACAGACAAATATGCGAGGAAAGAAATGGAGAATGAACAAAATGAAGCTCACACACAGAAGGGGAGCGAATTTTCGATGCTATTTGCCTTGATGGAATAAATGGGAAGAAAATTACAGAAAATTCTAAATCAAGTAAACAAAAGGCAGAAGAAATGGGAACTAAGATAACAGAAAATTTGAAATCAAGTGAACAGAAGGCAGAAGAAATGGGAAAGAAAATAACAGAAAATTTTAAATCAAGTGAACAAAAGTTACCGAGGAAATGAGAACGATGAGACAGGATATTATGTTAAAAATGAACGAACGTATTCAGCAAGTGGAGGAAAGATGCAACCAGAAAATGGAGAATTTAAGGCAGATATTGAAAGAAGACATAAAAACAAGAATGGAAACGGAAGTAGCAATGATCTACGAATACGTCGAAAGGCAAGAAGAGGCTAATCGACAGGGAATAGCTTGTCTAGTTCAACGAAAAGTTGAAGATGTAGAGCAGAAAAATTATGGAGTGATACAGGGAGACCAGGAAGTCATGAAAGAAGAAAATAAAATTATTTACGAAAACCAGAAAGATTGTGTGAAGGGTATTGAACAGTGGAAAGATAAGACTGAAACAGCAACAAAAAGGATTTAAAGATTAGGTGATAGGTTAATGATCATGGATAAGGAATACAAAGATGTGACATGTAAAATTGCAGAAGTAGCTGGCCAGATGAATTTTGTCGACGAAGATGTACTGAAGAGGTAGCCCAGCTGAACCAGAGGATTGAGGAGGTAGAACGGCGAGGTGTTGCTACTCTGGGTGGAGACAACATTATCACCAGCCATTTTAAATTACCAGAAGTGAAGTTTGATCCTGAAAAAGGTGTACAAGCATGGGAATTTGTCAGAGTATATAAAAGTGGATTGCCACGTGAATGGTAGGATACTGATAAAATGAGATATGTCAAAAACATGTGGCGAGGAGATGCATTTGCGTGGAGTTGTGAGAATGATGAAGGTTGTGAAGATTATGAAGAATATTTGCTACTATTTCTGATGAAATATTGGTCACCAAGAAAGCAAAGAAGCGTAAAGAGAGATTTCTGGAACTGCCGTTACTATATAGGCAAGATGGGGGAATACAAAATTTCTGTGAAGAAGTGATGAAAGAGCTTCGTTACCTGGACCAGGCGATAGAGGACGATGAAAAGGTGGAAGTTTTGTTGCAGAAATTGCCAAGACCAGTGCAGGAGAAGTTGATTATAAATCAATGGAGTAATGTAGAAGATTATCTGGAAGCTGTTGAGAGATTGGATCGGTGGAGTAATACTAAAGAACATGAGACAAAGGACGATAGAAGAAACGACTTTTGAAACAATAATAGATCAAATCAGATGCCACCACGGGCGAATTTTGCAAGACATAGAGGACTTCCTTTTGGATACAATATAGAAGAATAGTTCAATAGTAACTCCGGTAGAAATACAAGAAGGTAATATGAGGAATGACGGCAAAATCACCAATGGGGGCATCACAACTATGCTCTGACGGACAGAAATGAAGAAGGAAGGCAGCATGATTCAGAAAGAGCGATGGGAAACTTGATTCCGCAACTGGGACGGTTCGAAAAGCAGCGGGAATAATTGGAACAGGACCGAAGCAATAAAAAAAGCAGGACCTATCCGAAGAACGGTGACATTAACAATGGAGTAAAGACTATACAGAAAATGACCGATGAAAATTATAAACAGAAAATGTGCCGGAATATGCTAATGCCTTCTGGTGATGAATCAATTGCCAGAAAGGATGCGCAAAATTTTACAAAAGAAGAACCACTCAGATGGTGGGAATAATTTAAGTCGGTAGATGAAGAGGAATCACAGATTGTTCCAAGGAGTTGTGAATATAGTTGGCAGGAAGAAGAAGTAGGACGGTTTGCTGAAATTGACTTTGAGAACGACGACAACCAAGAGAAGTGTTATGAGAAGATGGATAACTATGCTAAATAGGAAAGCATGTTAAGAGATGAACTTATACCAAGAGGATTTGAAAGAGAAAAATTTGACAATTTGTCAGAAGATAGCGATTGCTCTGATGACAGTGAAGAAGGGGAGAAATTGAATTTATGCAGCGATGAAGATAATAGTAACGAAAACGACGAATGGGAAGAAGAAGAAAATATAAAATTAAGAGATGAAGAAGAAAAAGAGGTAAATTTTTTTATTGTGATGAAATACTGTGGTATTAATGAAGAAGAAAATGTAGTGCCAGAGGGGACAGATATGCAAGTTTTAGATAACAGGTTCCATGGTATGAGTTCAACTGTGAAAGATGAGGAATCTGAGGTATTAAGCTGTTTCTTTGATCACGAGGAAGGAGGAGAGAGAATGAAAGGAAATAATTATGATGAATGGAGTTTATATGATAGTCACCATAACAACACAAATATGCATTTATGCCAGATATATCCAAGCGATGGAAGTAGAATGCAGTTCTTAGAATGCTCTCACGGGGAAGTTGAGAAGGACTTATTACAAGAAGAAGTTTGGAATGATGGGGAAGAAGAAGTGAAGCATCCAGTATTTGCGGTAAAATTATTTGCGTTGAACCGTTAAGCGTTGGCAGACACTGGTAGTAAGTTAACGGCCATATCCCATACCTTATATGCTCAGATAATGAATGATAATAAAATAATAGAAATGCTGGTTCAAAATGTGCTACAGAGAATTTGAGTAAAAGAATAAAAATACAGATTTGGTTGGAATTGGAAATAGAGGGAGTTGCTATGTAGCACACCTGTTTGGTGGTACCTGAACTTAGTATCAATTGTATTTTGGGCATGGATTGGCTTAGCAAGTTTAGAGCTTTGATTGACTGTCACAAAGGAGAAATGAAAATCTGGTAAAAAGATGAGAGTCATAAAATTAAGTTTGGTAGTGGATCACTGACAACCAAGAAATTGCAGAGAGATATAAAAATACGAGCAGTACATGAAGTGGTAACGGAAGCAGGAGATGTAGAAGAAATAGAAATGGAAGAAGAAGAGAGAAGAAATATGGTGGGGATGAGTAATACAATGTATGTTGATGAGCTGAGTGAAGTGACAGCGAAACAAAAGGAAGACTTAAAAAAGAATTTTGAGACTATACAGGTATGTGTTTTCTGATTGCCCTGGGATAGTAAAAGGTTACGAATGTTATCTGAAAATAAAACCTCATACCCCATTTTTTGTGAAACCTTATCCAATACTGTTGTCGAAGACGAAGGCTGTGGAGCAGGAAAAAGACAAAATGATTCGCTGGGGCATCATTGAGTGGAGCAGTAGCCAATACAACAATCCGTTAATAGTTGTTGGTAAGAAAGATGGATCATTAACATTAGCATTGGATGCGAGAACCTTAAACAGGATAGTAGAGAGAGAAACTGATCGCCCGGAAAATCTTGAAGAAATAATGCAGAGACTACATGGAGTGAAGTATATGACAAGCTTGGACTTAACCGCAGGATATAGGCAGATTCCATTTGCTTCAGAGTCAAGATAGTACAGCGCAATTTTATTTGGAGGCAAATGTTACCAATACAAGGTGATTCCTTTCGGATTGAATATTTCAGTCTCCATATTTATAAGAGCCTTGGATCAAGTTTCGGGAGATTAATTATAGAGCAAACTATCTATATACGTCGATGCTAAACTAATAAGTACAAGCCCTTGGGAAGAACATTGCGAAATTTTGGCAGACGTGTTGGAAGCTTTACAAAGAGGGGGCATGACACTGAAACTGTCAAAATGTGAATTTGTGAAGAAAGAAATAAAGTTTTTTGGACATCTAGTAGATTCAGAGGGAATACGTCCAAATCCAGAGAAAATAAAGGCAATTGCAGAATTTCCTGTGCCAAATAACAAAAGACAATTAAAGTCATTCTTCGGAGTAACGGATTTTACCGAAAGTTTGTGTCTGGCAGAGTTACGGAAGAAAAATGCTGCTTGGCTTTGGACGGAGCAGTGTCAGCAGTGATAGCTTGCCTTTTTGAATGGGAACTGATAGCTCTAATTATAGTCTTGGAGCTCATTTGTTTCAATTAGTGATCGTTGATGGAAAAGAAGAAACACGATCAATTGCATTTGCTAGCCGTGTGCTAAATAAACATGAACGGTCTTCTGGAATATCTGAGAAGGAAGCATTGGCTATTGTGTGGGGATTAAATATTACTTGTGGGGGCATAAGACCATAGTATTTACTGACCACAAAGCGTTGACCTTCCTCTGCAAATGCAAACTTATGAATAGTCGTTTGACCTGGTGGGTATTATTTCTTCAGCAATTCGATTTTGAAGTAAGATACATAAAGGGAAGTGACAATCAAGTTCCCAATGCTTTATCACGTCTTCCATTTGGAACTAACAACTTCAAGGACAATATGGGACTTGAAAAAACTATTAAGATGTTCTTTATGATGGGAGTGACATATAGAAAAATAATCAAGGACATTTGCAAAAATCTGAGAAGGAGGCAAAATGAAAACGAATGGTTAAAGCTATTAAAGCAGGATCTAGGGTACACGAAGAATACTAAATTGCCTAAGTATTATAAGATTCATAAAGGAATTTTGTTTAGTAGAACGGATGAATTGTCAGATGACTGGAAAATCTGCTGGCCGACGAAGTATGTGGACGTGATAATAGACTATGTGTATTTGTGTTATAGTCATTCTGGAACGGTTAAGTATAACCGAAAATTAAAGGAGGTATTGCTATTTTATAATATGAAGAAGAGAGTGGCCCAGAGAGTAGCCAGTGGTGAACGGACGAAAGTTTCAACTGTAGCAATGAATGGCCTAAGGCAAAACATATTACCGGAGAATGTACTAGGGTTAGTGGCGGTGGATTTGTATGGGCCTCTGCCAAAATCTAGAGGTAGATTTTCAATCAGTTATGTAATGTTAGATGTAGTCTCCAAGTTTTTGCGGTTTTATGGAATTAAAAAAGCTACAGGCAAAATATTGGTGGACAGGCTGGGAAAGATTATTTTAAGATCGTTGGATTTTCGACAGTTATATTATCGAATAATGGTAGTCAATTTCTATCAAGACGATAAACTCAATGTATGGAGGAAGAAAAGGTAAAACATGTGAGGATATCAGCATATCATTCTACGAGTAATCCTGCTGAACGGGTAATGAGAGAAATTGGTCGACTAATCCGAAGTTATTGTAGTAACAAGCATACTACATGGATAAATTATATCACCGAATTTGAAGATACAATAAATAGCTTTCCTAGTGAATGTACTGGTTACACACCATATTTCTTAATGTACAATAAGGAGGCACCAAAGCTGATCAAAGCGTTAGTCGACTTTCCAACAAGACCAAATAAGCCTAAAGAGGATATAATTACTCAAGTAAAGCAGAGAATGAAGAAAAAACAGAGGAAAAAAGGAGAAATCAAGACCAAGGACGAAAACAAATGGAATATTTGTCTGAATGATCTGGTTTTGGTAAAGACGCAAGAGTGATCAAGTCACATAAACTCTGAAATAAGAAAGTTCTTCGACAATTATCATGGGCCAGTTAGGGTAGACGAGAAGTCACATAAAAATGTATATTGGTTAGTTTAACCTAAACCGGGAAGAAAATTTGGGCTACGTAATGTAGCAGATCTTAAATTGTATAAAACGAGAGATAAGGTGAAATAATGAGTGGCTTGTATAAATAAGTGAACAATAAACTGATAATCTGACAGTGACAATGAGTTAATTCTGAAGTGTTTGAAGAGACAAAAGTGTGCTCAAAACATTGTAAACAGGTTGTGTAAGGGACCAATGTCTGATGATCGTGTTGTACTTTACAACAAATAATCATTTTTTTAATTAAAAAAGTATGCTGATTTATTGTTAAATGGAGGAATGTGTTAGGTCCTACTTCATCAGAAATAGAAATAATAAAAATATTAACAGTAATAATTTTATGACATATGCGATTTATGAATTTTTTTTATTTTAATACAAAGCCGTACAGTGCAGCAGTATGTGTAAAAATGGTTAAATTAAAGTTTTTATAATATGTATTGTTATGTTGAAGTTGGCAGCCTGTAATTGTGTTGTTTTGTTTTTTACCCAGGGAGAAGTAGATTGTTACATGAGATTTATGTATGTATCAACGAGAAGTGTAATTATTTGAATTTATTAAGATGTGACAGAAGATATCCTGGGGCGACACATATCGTCAGAACGTGCTATCAATTATAGAACAGATCGCAAATGAACCTGGAAGGATTGTTAAGGCCAACCAGGACTTCTATAATTATCGACTTACAAAGAGGAAAAATAGCAGATTACTGCGGAGAAATTCTGTGTACATTAATTACTTATTCTTGCTGTTCACAGTGACAAGATCTACAGTAGGTGTAATAAGATTTATTTAGAATATGGGTATACTGTCCAATAGAATTAAACGCAGAAAATAGATAACACTTTAAATTCATTATTTGTTATTGGTTTTTGATTGTTTTTAAGAGCTCCCGCACTCAGGCTTGTTGTTGCTAGAATTGAATGGAACGAATCTAATCAGTAGAGTTTTCTAACTTAAAAGAGAACTATGGATTAACATTAATTATTTATTCTTGCTGTGCACAGCAACAAGTCCTACAGGACACGAATATAGCTTTTATTAGAATATATGCAGATTGTTTAATGAGAATTATTCACAGAAAGTAGATAACACTTTACAGACATCATTTGTAATTTTGTTAATGGTTACTTTTAAGAGCATCCGCACCCTGACATGTCGTTGCTAGAATATAATAGAATCAGTCTGATCTGTTCAGCTCTCTGACATAAATGAGAACTAACGACATTCTCTCTGTACATTAATTATTTATTCTTGCTGTGCACAGCAACATGACCCACAGGTGCGTTTATAGTTTTTATTAAAAACTGTGCATCCTATTAAACAAAATTAATCGCAGACAATAGAAAAACCTTTATAGAGATCAGATATTATTAATTCATGATTGTTTTTAAGAGCACCTGCTCACAGGTTTGTCGTAGCTAGAATTTGATATAACGAATATAACCGTTACAGTTCTCTGACATAAACAAGAACAATGGAAATACCCCTTGTATATTAAGAGTAAAATCTTTCTGTTCACAGCGACATGACCTACTGGTGGCTTTTAATGCTTTTATTAGTATTGGTCCATACTGTTCAACAGAATTAGTCACAGAATATGGATAACTCTTTACAGCAATCCTTTGTTATTAGTTCATGATTGCTTTTAAAAGCGTCCGCACTCAGACTTGTCGCTGCTAGAATTTAATATAAAAAGTGTAATCAGTACAGTTATCAGACGTAAAAAAGATCTATAAATTAACTCTGTGTACAAAAATTATTCACTCTTGCTGTTCGCCATGACAGGACCTGCAGGAGGCGTAAAAGTATTTTATTATAATATGTGCATACTGTTCAACAGAATTAATCATAGAAAATGGATAACTCTTAATAGCACTCATTTGTTATTATTTCTTAATTGTTTTTAAGAGCGCCCGCACTCAGGCTTGTCGTCACTTGAAATTAATAGAACAAGTGTAATCAGTACAGTTCTCAGACCTGAAAGAGAACTAAAGATAATCTCTGAGTACAATAATTATTTATTCTTTCTGTGCACAGCAATATGACCCACCGGAGCATTTATAGTTTTTATTACAAAATCTGTATACTTTTACACAGAATTAATCGCAGACAATTGATAACACTTTATAGACATCAGATGTTATTAGGTCATGATTGTTTTTAAGAGCTCCCTCATTTAGGCTTCTCGTTGTTAGAATTTGATTATAAAAAGTGTAATCGTTACAGTTCTCTGACTTAAACGAGAACACTGGATAACCTACTTATTCATTAATTATTTAATCTTTCTGTTCACAGCGACATGACTTACAGAAGGGGTAAATTGCTTTTATTAGAATTGGTCCATACTGTTCAACAGAATTGGTCACGGAATGTAGATAACGCTTTATAGCCTTCATTTGTTATTAGCCCATGATTTCTTTTAAAAGCGTCCTCACTCATGCTTGTCGTTGCTAGAATTTAATTGAACAAAAGTAATCAGTACAGTTCTGAGACATAAAATAGAGCTAAGAATATACTCTGTGTAAAAAAAAATTAATCATTTTTTCCGTTAGCAGTGACAGGAGGTGGATACAGATTTTATTATTTTGTGTGCATACTGTTCAACAGAATTAATCACAGAAAATAGATAACACTTTACATGCATGATATGTTATTATTTCTTGATTGTTTTTAAGAGCGCCCGCGCTCAGGCTTGTCGTTGCTAGAATTTAATAGAACAAGTGTAATCAGTACAGTTCTCTTACATAAAAGAGAACTAAAGATAACCTCTGTGATCATTAATCATTTATTCTTTCTGTGCACAACAATATGACCCACCGGAGCGTTTATACTTTTTATTTAAAAAAAATTACTTACTTTTCAACAGAATTAATCACAGACAATAGATAACACTTTATAGTTATCAGATGTTATTAGTTCATTATAAACAAGCACAAAGGATAAACTCCTTTTACATTAATTATTTAATCTATCTGTTCACAGCGACATGACCTACAGGAGGCGTAAATTGCTTTTATTTGAATATGTCCATAGTGTTCAACAGAATTAATCACTTTACAACCATCATTTGTTATTTGTTCTTAATTGTTTTTAAGAGCGCCCGCTTTCAGGCTTGTCGTTGCTAGAATTTAATGGGACAATTGTAATCAATACAGTTCTCTGACATAAAAGAGAACTAGAGATAATCTCTGTGTACATTAATTATTTATTCTTTCAGTGCAGAGCATCATGACCTACAGGATAGTTTATAATTATTATTACAAAATTTGTATACTGTTCAACAGAATTAATCGCAGACAATAGATAAAACTTTATAGACATCAGATTTTATTAGTTCATGATTTTATTGTAGAGCTCCCTCTTTCAGGCTTGTTGTTGCTAGAATTTGATTAAACAAGTGTAATCGTTACTGAGCTCTGACATAAACAAGAATAATGTATAAAGTCCTTGTATATTAATTATTTAATCTTTCTCTTTACCTAGTACCGCATCACAAATTATCATCACTTTGAATTTTTTTTTAATCAACTACTCGCACTGCACTAGCTGTTGAAGCCATCATCCTTGACTGAAACTGATTTAAGTAATTCTGGTTTGTCTGTTACTGTCAGTTGTCATTCTTGACCAGACTCCCCCACTGAAACACTTCTTTCTTCGTATTTATTATAACTAAGTCCATCAACCACACCAGATTTCATTTTATTAATATCTGCGCTATTTAGTCTGAGTTTTCGGTGCCACGTTTTTTCCGTTTGAAAGTTATCAGGATAACTAAGTCCATCAACCACGCCATACTTCTTTTTATTCATATATGCTATATTTATACGACAGAGTATTCGGTGCCACGTATAACCATCAGTTAACACAGGTGCAGCCAATAAACTGTGCTCACTTTTCATGTTATGTTTTACCTTCAACTTGTAAACACCACAAATAAGTTCTCCTAATGCCAGCAATTCACCGTTCCTATTAGGTACGATACAATTCTGTGAATCGAAATGAACTTTATTAACGTTTTTATGAGTTCACTCAATGAGAAGAGCTTAGTCGTCAGACTTGGCATACAAAATGCAATTTTCACAGTAATATGATAACCATAATCTGAAGTTCATTCTACATTACCGGTACACAAAACAGGTACTTTGGTTTTGTGAGCGATGATAATGTCTGCTTAGCTAGACGAATACAATAGATTTTTTATCCAATGCTCATTCGGCGTCATATGAGAACTTGCGTCGGAGTCAATACACCAATCTTGTTTACTAAACTTGCCAGCTAGATAAACAACACTAATCAAATTGGATTGCTTAGGTTCATCTGATTTCACCAGCAATGGACATTGATTCCTGTAATCCCGAATCCGTTTAGACCTGTAACAAGTGATGGATTTAACTCCTGTCATTTTTTCATATGACTTTTCCGCGACATAGGTTCCGTTTTCGTTTTTTTTTGTTGGCAGTCTTGCTTTTATGATTCAGCCAACCGTTGGAATCGAAAACGGTTTTTGTCTCTGATTCATTCCAATCTAACATTTCCATATCGATTAACTTTGTCTTGATAAATCCGCCATAATTGGAATGCCGGAATGATGAATCGCCATGATCATAGGTGAAAATCGTTCTGGTAAACCTGCCAGTAACAACGAACCAATCCATTCGATGTTTATACCAAATCCAGTTCCACTTAATCTTTGCGATGCCTCAATAATATCTGTTACATACGACGTCATTGAATCACAATTATAAATTCTGATTGATATAAGCTGACGAAGTAGGGTTATTCTTCTTGTAAACCCGGAATCGTCAAACATAGTTTTAAGTTGTGCCCATAGCTCCTTCGTTGTTTTAGCTTGCTTTATATGCACACACAACGATAGATCAATTGTAAGAATCAGCTTCGTTTTCGCCTTTGCATGATCTCTGGCTGCAGTGCTAGTACTTCTTTGTTCCTTTATTAAGACGGACATGCCTTCTAACACCAACATATTCTCCACTGCGAAAGCCCATACATCGTAGTTGTCTCTGCCTTTAAGCTTAAGCAGGTTAATTACAAAATTCGAAGCCATCTTCAAACGCTTAGCTAATTATTTATAATATTACGAGTTTTGCGTATTCTATTTACTAGAATGGCGAAGGAAATAACTCTGGTCACCGATCTGTGCCCATAACCAATGAAAATACGTCCGTTTCACGGTTAAGCAAGAATGCAACAAACATCATCTGTTTTATTCACCACAGAGAATATACAATATCCAAGGACAGCCTAAGCCTAAGACAATTTTATTTCGAAATCATATTATAACATCTGTTCACGGCGACATGACCTACAGGAGGCATTTATTGCTTTTATTAGAATTGGTCTATAATATTCAACAGAATTAATCACACCATATTGTTAACCCTTTATAGCAATCATTTGTTATTAGTTCATGAATACTTTTAAGAGCGTCCACTCTCAGGTTCGTCGTTGCTAGAATTTAATAGAACAAGTCTAATCGGTACAGTTCTCTGATATAAAAAAAGAACTAAGAATTAACTCTGTGTGAGAAGACCTACAGGAGGCGTATACAGATTTTTTTAAATATTAGCAGGTACCCACGACATAGCTCGTGTTTGTAAAGAATTTTTATTGATAGCTACCGATATCTAACAACCATAGTGCAAGATGGGAGACGCGATGCTATTTCCGCACACAACTGCGGGTCATCTGCGCTATGTAGTTAAGGCAGCAAAGTAAAATTTACTGACACACTTGTCTTTGGATGAAATACGAAAATTTCCTTGATCTACCAATATCAGCCAACATATCTCCCACACTTCCACAGTTACCGAAATTCGGCCAACGTTGTGATCGATGGGTGACTCTAAGTTACTACTACACACAAACGCCAGTGATCTGCTATAGATTGTTTTTGCTGAAAGTGATACACCATGACAAATGAGTCTTTGGCAGAAATATGAAATTGCTGCAGGTCGACCACTTTCAACCCCCATAACTTCCACACCCCCATTGCTACCAACATCTAACAACCATAGTGCACGTCAGAAGACACGATTCTACTACCCCACACTAACACCAATAATCTATGCTATGTAGTTGTGGCAGGAAAGGGAAGTATGGGAAGACATAAATTTCTGGTCGAAATATGAAAACGCCCTGCATTGGCCAACTTTAATCATCCCCACAGGTAACGACATTCGGTCAACGTTGTGCACGACAGGAAACTCCATGCTACTTCAACACACGAAGACCAGTGATCTGTGCTTCGTAGCGGTGGCTGAATAGTGAAATATAAGAAAACACACGTCTATTTAATATAAGATGTGCATACTGTTCAACAGAATTAATCACAGAAAACAGATAACAGTTTATATACATCATTATTAATAGTTCATGATTGTTATAAAGCTCGTACGCTCTCAGATTTTTCGTTACTAGAATTTAACAGAATAAGTGAAATCTGTACAAAAATTATTCATTCTTGCTGTTCGCAGAGACAAGAGCTATAGGAAGCGAATATTGATTTTATTACAAAATGTACAACAGAATTAAACTCAGAAAATCGATGACACTTCACAGACATCATTTGCTATTAGTTCGTGATTGTTTTCAAGTGCGCCCGCACTTAGTTTTGTCGTTGCAAGAATTTAATAGAAGAAATGTAATCAGTACAGCTCTCAGACATAAAAAGTGCTAAGAATAAACTCAGTTTACAAAAATCATTCATACTTGCTATTCCCAGTGACAAGAGCTACAGGAAGTGTATATTGCTTTTATTAGAATATGTACATACTGTTGAACAAAATTAATTACAGAATATAGATAAATCTTTATAGCAAACATTTGTTATTTGTAAATTAATGCTTTTAAGATCTCGTTTTCTCAGGCTTGTCGTTGCTACAAATTGATATAAATAGTGTAAACAAGAACTGTGCATTAACTCCTTGTAGATTAGTAATTTAATCTTTCAGTTCACAGTGACACGACCTGCAGGAGGCGTATTTAGTTTTAATTAGAATATGTTAATACTGTTCGACGGAATTGATCATGGAATTTACATAACTTTTTATAGCAATCACAGGTTTGTCGTTGCTAGAATTTAATATAACAAGTGTAATCAGTACAGTTCACAGACATAATAAAGGGTTAAGAATAAATTCAATGTACAAAATTTATTCATTCTTGCTGTTAACAGTGACAAGAGCTAAAGGAACCGTATATATCTTTAATTAGATTATGTGCATACCGCTCAACAGATTTAATCACAGGATATAGATAACTCTTTATAAAATTCATTTGTTATTTGTTAATGATTGTTTCAAAACAGCCCATTCTCTTGTGATCGTCGTTTCTAGAACATAATATAAAAAGTGAAATCGTTACAGATCTCTAACCAAAACCAGAACTTTCCATTAACTCCATTTACATTAATCATTTAATCTTTTTGTTCACAGCGACATGACCTAGAGGAGGCGTATGTTGCTTTTATTAGAAATATGTCCTTACTGTTCAACAGAATCTTTCACAGAAAATAGATAACTCTTTATAGCATTCATTTGTTATTAGTTCCTGATTGTTTTTAAGAGCATCCGCTCTCAGGTCTGATGTTGATAGAATTTAATACAACAAGTGTAATCACTACAGTTCTGAGATATAAAAAAGATCTATGAACAAACTCAGTGTACAAAAATTATTCGTTCTTGCAGTTCGCAAATACAAGAGCTACATGAAGTGTTTATAGATTTTATTAGATTATGTGCATACCGTTCAACAGATACAAACACAGAATGTAACTAAATCTTTATAGGAATCATTTGTTATTAGTTAATGAATTCTTTTAAGAGCGTCTTCTCTCATGCTATTATTTGCTAGAATTTGATATAAAAAGTGAAATCGTTACAGTTCTCTGACACAAACCAGAACTGTGCATTAACTCCTTTTCATTAATTATTCAATCTTTCTATTCACAGCGACATGATGTAGAGGCGTATATTGCTTCAATTTGAATATGTCCATACTGTTCAACTGAATTGATCAGAGAATACAGATAACTCTTGATAGGAATCATTTGTTATTTTTTAATGATTGTTTAAAAACAGTGGCATATCTCGGGTTTGTCGTTGCTAGAATTTGATATAACAAGTGAAATCGCTACAGATCTCTGACATAAACCAGAACTGTGTATTAACTCCTTGCACAATAATTATTTAATTTTTCTGTTCACAGCGACGTGACCTAGAGGAGGCGTATGTTGCTTTTATTAGAATATGTCCATACTGTTCAACAGAATTGATCACGCAATATAGATAACTCTTTATGGGAATCTTTTTTTAGTAGTTCATGATTGCTTTTTCTCAGGCTTGTCGTTGTTAGAAATTGGTATAAAAACTGTGATCGTTACAATTTTCTGACATAAACAAGAACTGTGCATTATCTACCAGTATACTTATAATTTAGTCTACCGGTTCACAGCGACACGACCTACAGGAGGTGTATATAGGTTTTATTAAGATATATCCATACTGTTCAACAGAATTGCTTACAGAATATAGATAACTTCTTATAGCAATCATTTGTTATTTAATAATGAATACTTTAAAGAGCGCCTTCTCCCAGGCTTGTCGTTGCTAGAATTTGGTATAGAAAGTGTAATCGTTACAGTTCTGTCACGTAAATAAGAACTGTGCATTATGTCCTTGTACATTAATAATTTAATCTTTCGGTTCACAGTGACATTACCTACTGGAGTCGTATTTAGCATTTATTAGAATATATCTATAATTTTCAACAATATTAATAACAGAATACAGATAAAAAACATTTGTTATTAGTTCATGACTGCTTTTAATAGCATCCACTCTCAGGTTTGTTGTTGTTAAAATTTAATAGAACAAGTGTAATCAGTACAATTCTCAGTTTTAACAGGGTACTATGCATAAACTCCTTGTATATTAATAATTTAATTTTTCTGTTCACAGCAACATGACCTACATTTGGCGTATATATATTTTATTAGAAAATGTCCATACTGTTAGACAGAATGGATCACTGAGTATAAATATCTCTTTATCGCTATAGTTTGTTATTAGTTATTGATTTTTTTGTTAAGAGCGTCCGCACACAGGTTTGTCGTTGGTAGAATTTAATAGAATAAGTGTAATCAGTTCAGTTCTCAGACATAAACGAGAACTTTGCATTATCTCCTTGTACATTAATAATTTAACTTTTCTGTTCACAGTGACATGGCCTACAGGTGGCGTATTTATACTTTATTAGAATATGTCCATACCGTTCAACAGAATTGATCACCGAATATAAATAACTGTTTATTGCTATCATTTGTTATAAGTTCTTGATTGTTTTTTTAAGAGCGTCCGCTCACATGTTTGTCGTTGCTAGAATATAATAGAACATGTGTAATCAGTACAGTTCTCATACATAAAAAAGTGCTAACAATAAACTCAGTGTACAAAAATTATTCATTCCCGCTGTTCCCAATGACAAAGGTTACAGGAGGTGTATATAGCTTCTATTGGGACATGTCGATACAGAATATAGATAAATCTTTATAGCAATCATTTGTTATTTCTTAATAATTGTTTAAAAACAGCGCCTTCTCTCGGGTTCTTTGTTGCTAGAATTTAATAGAACAAGAGTAATCAGTACAGTTCTCATTTATAAAAAAGTTCTAAGAATACAGTATACAGAAATGATTCATTCTGGCTGTTCGCAGTGGCAATAGCTACAGGAGGCGTATATTGATTTTATTAGAATATGCGCTTACTGTTCAACGGAATGAAACACAGAAAATAGATATTACTTCATAGACATAATTTGTTATTAGTTCCCGATTGTTTTTCAGCGTGCCCGCACTTAGGTTTGTCGTTGCAAGAATTTTATAGAACAAATGTAATCAGTACAGTTCTGAAACATCAAAAAGTACTATGAATAAATTCAATTTACAAAAATTATTCAAACTTGCTGTTCCCAGTGACAAGAGCTATAGGAGATGTATATAGCATTTATTAGAATATGTACATACATTTAAACAAAATTAATCACAGAATATAGATAAATCTTTATAGTAAATATTTGTTATTTGTAAATTATTGCTTTTAAAAACGCCTTTTCTCAGGCTTTTTCGTTGCTACAAATTTTTATAAAAAGTATAATCGTTACAGTTCTCTGATATAAACAAGAACTGTGCATTTTCTCCTAGTATATTAATAATTTAATCTTCCGGTTCAAAGCGACATTACCTACAGGATGCATATATAGGTTTTATTAGAATATGTCCATACTGATCAACAGAATTGATCACAGAATATAGATAAATCTTTATAGGAATAATTTGTTTTTAGTTCATGTTTGCTTTTAAGTGCATCTGCTATGAGGGTAGGCGTTGCTAAAATTTAAGAGAGCAATTGTAATCTATACAGTTATCTATATATCTATAAATGAGAAAATGAGAAAGTTCGGATGTGTGTTTGGTTGTACGTCTGCAATCAATCACGCCTTAATAACTCAACATATTTAAATGAAATTTGGCATGAAGTCAGTTAATGGCATGCGAAGTGCAATAGGATAGATTTTATCCCACAAAAATTCATAGTTCTTTTAGAAATTGCCGTTAATATCGATTCGGAAGCAACAAAGAGTTTCCTACTTCGTAGATAGCCGTGCCACGTTTACTCTTTGCTTTTTACGTAAATCACAAACACTGCTTTTCAGAAATAAAAGCAAAAACCTTTTTACATATGCAAGATTGTGTTTAGTTTAAAAGCCATAAAACTGACGCACTTGAAAAATAATAGTTTGGGAGCAGCAAATACAAATCTGTACTTAACCTTAAATTAAAAAAAGATAGGTAGGTAATGTTATCAAGTTCGCAAAGAAATGTTTTCATTTGCGTACATAAAATAGTATGAAATATCAAATATTACACCATAATATCGTTCATAATATATGCGTTATAATAAATATAAAAAATCAAAGCTTGGAACAAAAAGAAAAATGCTATGAGTATATCAGCACGAAAGTTGGTTCATTGAAAGTGCAAAATGGTCGTGCCCCAAATGTCATATTTATAAAAATGTAAAGGATTTTATTCTATCTCAGTTTAAGTTATTTCCTGTTTCTTTTTTTGTTACTGAACAGTCTTTGTATTACAAATTATTTTTGCCGAAATTTAAAACTTAACTAACCCTTTTTATTTTTTGTTCAGAATTTTTGTACGAATAGTACTGCTTTTTATTTACTGTTCAATATTCTGCAAATATCTATCGAATGCTACACTTAAAACGAATTTATTGAATGGGATAATGTATAAACTTATGGTGTCATGAAGTAACACTGAAAGTCGTTTACTACACAATACACCTCATTTGCACGGAACATATGAAAGGTGCTTACTTATTACTAATAATAACTAAATTCCTTCTGCCATTTGCTGTAACAAAAACATTCTGGTCCAGGCAGCATTTCAACCAAACCACATTTCTGCTAATACTGCCGCTATAGTAAGCTTCGACGATTTAGCAGAACCATGCGGCGTTGCCCGAAGTAGATTTTTTAAATTTATCAATGTTTTATTCAGATAGTGGAGTGGCGGATAAGCGGCGCCGGTAGTCATTCAATCCTGTTTGCAGAATGAGAAACCAAATATGAAGAAACAATCTATTACTACTTTAATATTGAAATTTATATTTTAGCGCAGAATTAATTGATCGAAACGAATTAACTATAGTAAACTGGTCTATAGGCAATTCAGTTGTTTCCAGAGATAGAGAAACCATTCCCGCAATACCACTGATTATCATGGATAAAAGAATCAATTACTACTGTAATATGTAAATTTCTGTTGATGGAACCAATATATCCTCCAAAAAAAAAAAAAAAAAAAAAAAAAAAAAGAATTGTATTCAGAGAGCAAATTAAGTTCTCCTTTTTTAAAGATTATTTTCCGATATTCAATGCAAATCAAAATATTCATTTTTAGTATCGCAATTTTACTAATGGAAATGAGTATCCTTGGGCCACTTAAGTATTTATTTGCTGTTTGGATGTTAGTATTTTTTTGTTGTTGATATTTAGTGGATTCCATCAATGTATTGCTAATATTTTGACGTTTTGAGCTTCCATTAGTTAAAACTATATTCATTTTTATTAGCGAGATGAAATTAGTAATTTTAAGAGATGTTGAGTAAACGAAATTCAAATCTTTCAAAGAAATGTAAGAAAACTAGGGCTATGAAAGTAGCCAAAATCTAGGACACAAATCCTCAATATTGTATATACGGATATATTAAACTGGAAATACTCCTTACAAACAGAATATTTTTACTGTTTTAAAAATTCAGAGAAGTAGTTGTGGAACATAAATAGATTTTTTATTTTATTACAACATTTATTACTACTATTATTAACAAAAATAGCTCTAAAATAATTGTATGGTCGTATTGACACGGTGACAAGACTTCTTTACATCTCCGCAATCAGTCCCTTTCGTAGCCTCTTAACGTAACCCAGGAATCCTACCGGACATAGAGGACCCACAGTTCAACACGGAATCAGAACCAAGTTAGCATTGTGGCGTAATTCACGTCACACAACCTATTCCCGATGTGAAGGTCGAGGTAAGGACCTTTGAAAATCCTCGCCGAGCCTGGGATTCAAGCTGGGGACGTATCCATCTCCAGTTGGTCGCCCTAAGCACTGAGCAACCAAACCTGTCAAGAAAATCTTATATTACAACACTTTCCAAGGCGGACGAAGTCGCGGGTAACTGCTATCATACATAAAAAAGAACAAAGGATAAACTCAGTGTACAAAAATTATTCGTTCTTTCTGTTCGCAGTGACAATAGCTGCAGGAGTCGTATATAGCTTTTATTAGAAACTGTGCATACTGTTCAACAAAATTAATCGCAGAATATAGATATATCTTTATAGCAATCATTTCTTATTTATTAATGTTTGCTTTTAAGGGCACCTTTTCTCAGGGTTGTCGTTGCTAGAAATCGATATAAAAAGTGTAATCTTTATAGTTATTTGATATAAAAAAGAACTGTGCATTATCTCCTTGTACATTATTAATTTAATCTTTCTGTTCACATTGTCATGACCTACAGGAGCCGTATATAGGTTTTATTAGGATATGTCTATACTGTTCAACAGAATTGATTACTGAATATAGATCACTCTTTCTTCCAATCATTTGTTATTTGATAATGAATGCTTTAAAGAGCCCCTTCTTTCAGACTTGTCGTTGCTATAATTTGATATAACAGTGGAATCCTTACAGTTATCTGATTTAAAACAGAACTGTTCATTAACTCCTAGTACATGAAATATTTAAGGCTTTGCGTTGATAGAATTTTATGTATGAAATGTAATCAGTTCTCAAACTTAAAAGAGAGCTAAGAATAAACTCAGTGTACAAAAATTATTCATTCTTGCTGTTCGCAGTCACAAGAGCTACAGGAAGCTGTAACATAGAAAGCCTCTCATACCGACATTTTGACCATCGATTTATCGACCATCGATAGCGCTGACTGAAGAGGAATATATCTGTGGAAAAAAGGAGAAGTGGCAAAATAAGACAGGAGGGAAAAAATAAAGAGGAGGTATAGGAGCCCAACGTGGTCTGGAAATTAGTTCGTTGAGAAACTTATAAATTGTTCTCACGTGGATGGTTCTTAGACCTGCAAAAACACGGATAAGTTGTCTGATGGTAAACAAGGCAAAACGTTTGGTATGGTATCGGGGTGTCCTTAATGTTTGATTCGAATGTAAAAAACATTATTGGCTGCCAAAACATCTTCTTAATTGTAACTGGTGTGTGTGAAATACGACCACGACGGATTTTATTAGAATACTAGCAGAGTTCCAGGCGTTGCCCGCTATGATCTAGATTGATTTGGACACACAGTGAAGATTGAAGCTCATAAAAGAGGTAAATTTTTGGGGATTCTGCGATAACCGTGGAGCTGCAATTTAAAGATGGAATCGCATGTAACTCGATGAGTCAAATAGAAAGTAGACAATAAATATTTCGATATCTCGATTACTTCTCGAGATATCGTATTTCAAAATTGACGTGGTTAAGTTTAAATGCGGCCTGGACCAGAAGAAAAATTTGCCTTAGCCAAATTTAATAATAATTTCGTATGTAACTTGGTGAGACAAATCGAAAATAAAGTATAAATGTTTTTGATATCTCGCGTAGTTCTTGACATATTGCATCACCAAACCACTGTATCGACAAGATGAAAATGCACTATAGGTGTTTTATTTTATTCCTAGTGGTTGTTGTTTGATTGAAATACAACCTGGACCGGAAGAAACGTCACCTAAAACACAAGGAACTATAACTGATGTTTGACATGTTGAATCTTGAAAACCTAGTGAGATATCAAAAAATATTATTCTATATTATAGATTTTATTGGCCGAGTTCTATGAGAATTTATCATCGGATTTTGGCGCCACGATAATGATAGAAATGCCAGATTTTTGCACTTGTGAATTAAATTTCATGTCAGTCGCTCCATTCTTCTATATGTATTTAAACGGCTAACCCCCTGTGTAGCAGAAAAGAGATGGGGTTGTGATTAATTTATTCCTGCAAAATTTTTGTCATGTTATCAGGTACATGTGTACTAAGTATATTCATAATAACAACATCAATACGTGCAGCAACAGAAACAATGTTTTTTTCAGGATATGTCATCTCTAAAGGTTTTAAACAGTTCAATTACATGTTCAAAGCCATTACTATTAACAGCGAGAATCCAAACATCAGAGATTGTAGCTGTGCAGTCAGAAACCGTAATTTCAAAAAATAACAAATTTCTCGGAAGGTTCTTCACTAAAGGTTTTAAACAGCCCACTTTCATATTCAAACCAGTCAAATATTCATTACTAAAAACAGCCATTAAAATTTCAAAACATCAGAGATTGAAGCAGTGCGGCCTCAGATAGTAACAACAAGAAACAAAGAATATATAGAAAGATTTTTTCGTTGTATATTAAAATAAATATTTAAATATTTTCCACTTTACGTAGTTTCCTCTTCGAGTTCGATATAACTATGAATGGGGTTTAAAGACTAAAAACCGAAATTCAAGAAATTAAACGTTACATGCGATAGCATTGCTATTATTTTTTTACGATGTATGACGTAAACATCGTATTTCTTTTATTTTTTGTATCAAGTTGTACGTTAAGATTTTCAATTACCACTCCTGCGTTATGTTACGTTGGAGAATAAGACATACCAAACACTCCAATTGAAATTCTAATATTTAAAACGGTAAAAAACCCATCGATACTTGCTCTGTATTTTCCGAGTTTTTATACTTCAAATATATCCGGTTTTCGTTTTATAGATATAGATTTTCATACTGTTCTACAGAATTAATCACAGAATATAGATAACTCTTTATGGCAATCATTTGTTATTAGTTCATGATTGCTCTTAAGAGCGTCTGCTCTCAGGTTTGTCGCTGCCACATTTTAATAGAAGCAGTCTGATAAGTACAGTTCTCAGACATAAAAAAGAGTTAAGAATAATCTCAATGTACAAAAATTATTCATTCTTGCTGTTCGCAAATACAATTGCTACAGGAGGCGTTTATAGATTTTATTAGAATATGTGCATACTGTTCAATAGAATTAAACGCAGGATATAGATAACTCTTTATAGCAATCATTTGTTATTGGTTAGTGAATGCTTTTAAGAGCACCTTCTTTCAGCCTCTTCGTTGCTAGATTTTGATATAACTAGTGAAGTTGTTACAGTTCTCTGACACACCCCGGGACTATGTATTAACTCCTTTTCATTAATTATTTAATTGTTTGCAGATGACATAATGCTGTATAAAAGAATCAAAACGATAGAGGATTGTAAACAGTTGCAGGGTGATCTGGACAGGATATCTAATTGGGTTGGTGAACATGGAATGAAGATAAATGCAAAGAAGAGTCAGCTTATTAGATACACAAATAAAAACAAAAGGTTAATTATGAATATAAGGTGGGGAAAGAATTGCTTGCTGAAGACTTGAAATGTAAATATCTTGGAATTACTTTTGATAACAAACTTAACTGGGCAGGACACATAGGACAGGTGGTAGGAAAAGGTTTCAAAGTTCTGCACTTGTTGGAGAGAGTGATGAGGGGATGTACGAGAGAAGTCAAGGAATTGGGTTACAAAACTTTGGTCAGACCATTGCTCGAATATGGTAGTGTAGTATGGGACCCTCATTTTACGTATCAAATACAGGAGTTGGAGAGGGTGCAAAGAAGGGCTGCTAGATTTGTTTCTGGAAATTATCGCATAATGCAATCAGTGACGGATATGATAAAGGAGCTGGAATGGGATTCATTGCAAGACATGAGGAGGATGAGGAGGGTCATGGGAGTGTACAGGGCATATACTGGTGATGACGCATGGAAAGATATTGCAATAGGTATGAAAAGTAGTGCATGGAAGGGAAAAGATGACCATGACCACAAGCTGGCACTCGATTTCAGGCACAAGGGTGTGGGAAGATTCTCTTTTTTAGGTAAGGGTGTCAGGGATTGGAATGAGTTACCAAGAGAAATGATGAATAATTTAACGAAAACTTTGAACGAATTTAAAGATAAAATTTCTAGAGGGCAAATGTAGGTGGGTGCAGGATAGGGGCAAGATGGGTGTGTAGGGAAATTTCCACCGGAGCCTGTGCTCCATTGCAATTAAATTAAATTAAAAAAAGTATTTCTATTCACAGCGACATGACCTACAGTGACGTATATTGCTTCAATTTGAATTTGTCCATACTGTTCAACAAAATTGATAACAGAATATAGATAACTCTTGATAGCAATCATTTGTTATTTGTTAATGATTGTTTAAAAACAGCGGCATCTCTCGGGTTTGTCGTTACTAGAATTGAATGTAACAAGTGAAATCGCTACAGATCGCTGACATAAACCAGATCTATGCATTAACTCCTTGTACATTAATTATTTAATCTTTCTTTTCACGGCGACATAACCTAATGGAGGCGTATGTTGCTTTTATTAGAATATGTCCGTACTGTTAAACAGAATTGATCACAGAATTTAGATAACTCTTTATAGGAATCATTTCTACGCCGTTCATGATTGCTTTTTATAGCGTTCGTTCACAGGTTTGTCTTTGCTAGAATTTAACAGAACATGTGTAATCAGTACATTTCCCAGATATAATAGAGAACTAGGGGTAATCTCAGAGTACATTAATCATTTAATAGTGGTGTTCACGGCGACATGACCCATAGAAGCGTTTATAGATTTTATTAGGATATGTGCTTACTGTTCAACAGAATTAATCACAACATATCTATCATTTGTTATTAGTTCATGATTACTCTTACGAGAGTCCGCGCTCAGGTTTGTCGTTGCTAGAATTTAATAGAACAAGTGAGCGGAGTACAGTTTTCAGATATAAAAAAGAGTTCAGAATAACCTCAACTTACATAATTTATTAATTCTTGCTTTTCTTGCTACAGGAGGCGTATATAGATTTTATTAGAATATGATCATACTGTTCAATAGAATTAATAACGGAAAATACACAACACTTTATTTGTTAATGGTTCATGATTGTTTTTTAGCGCGTCCGCACTCAGGTTTTGTAGTTGCTATAATTTAATAGAATAAGTGTAAACAGTACAGTTCTCAGACATAAGAAGTGATAAGAATAAACTGAGTGATAAAAAATTATTCATTCTTGTAGTTCGCAGTGACAAGAGCTACATGAGGCGTATATACCTTTAATTAGAATGTGTGCATACCGTTCACCAGATTTAATCACAGATTATAGATACCCCTTTATAAAAGTCATTTGTTATTTGTGAATGATTGTTTCAAAACAACCCATTCTACGTGGCTTGTCGTTGCCAGAACTTGATACAACAAGTGAAATCGTTACAGATCTCTGACATAAACCAGAAATTTGCATTAACTCCTTTTAAATTAATTAATTAATATTTCTGTTCACATCGATATGAGCCATAGCAGATGTAAATTGCTTTTATTAGAATATGTCCATACTGTTCAACAGAATTGATAAAAAATATAGATAACTCTTTATAGCAATCATTAGTTATTAGTTCATGATTGTTTTTAAGGGCATTCACTCTCAGGTTTGTCATTGCAACAATTTAATAGAACAAGGAAAATCAGTATAGTTCTCAAACATAAAAAAGAGCTTAGAATAAACTTAATGTACAAAAATTATTCATTCTTGCTGCTCACAGTGACAAGATCTACAGGAGGCGTATTTAGATTTATTAGAATATGTGCATACTCTTCAAAGGAATTAATCACAGAATATAGACATTTTCTAATTGCAATCACATGTTACTTGATAGTGATTACTATTAAGAGCTCCATCTCTCAGACTTGTCGTTGCTAGAATTTAATATAACAAGTGACATCGTTACAGTTCTCTGCCATTAACTAGAACTGTGTATTAACTCCTATTACTTTTATTATTTTATCTTTCTGTTCAGAGCGAAATGACCTGCACGAGGCGAATACAGCTATTATTTGAATATGTCCATACTGTTCAACAGAACTGATCACAGAAAAAAGATAACACTTTATAGAAATCATTTGTTATTAGCTTATGATTGTATGAGCATCTACTCTGAGGTTTGTTGTTGCTAGAATTTAATAGAACAAGTGTATTCTGTACAGATCTCAGTCATAAAAAAGACCTAAGAGAAAACTCAGTGTAAAAAAATTATTCATTCTTGCTGTTTGCAGTGACAAGAAATACAGGAGTCGTATATAGCATTTATTAGAATATGTGCATTCTGTTCAACATAATTAATGGCAGAATATAGACAAATCTTTATTGCAATCATTTGTTATTTGTTTTCTCAGGCTTGTCGTTGCTAGAAATTAATATAACAGGTGAAATCGTAACACTTCTCTGACACAAACCAGAATGGTCTATTAACTCCTTGTCATTAATTATTTAATATTTGTCTTCACAGCGACATGGCCCAAAAGGAGGCTTATATTGCCTTTATTAGAATATGTCGATACTTTTCAACACAATAGATTACAGAATAAAGATAACTTTTTAAGCAATTATTTGTTATTTGATAATGATTGTTTAAAAACAGCGCTTTCTCTCGGATTGTAGGTGCCAGAATTTGAAACAACAAGTGAAATCGTTACAGATAATTGACATAAACCAGAACTGTGCATTAACTATTTGTACATTAATTATTAATTTTTATGTTCACAGCGACATGACCTACAGGAGGCGAATATATTTTTTATTAGAATATGTCCATACAGTTCAACAAAATTAATCACACAATATTGATAACTCTTTATAGCAATCATTTGTTATTAGTTCATCATTGTTTTTTAGAGCATCTGCTCTGAGGTTTGTCGTTGCTAGAATTTAATGGAACTAGTGTAATCTGTACAGTTTTCGGACATAAAACAGAGCTAGTAATAAACTCAGTGTAAAAAAATTATTAATTCTTGCTGTTCGCAGTGACAAGAGACACAGGAGGCGTATATGATTTTATGAGAATATGTGCATTCTGTTCAATAGAATTAATCACATGATATTGATATTTCTTTATAAAAATCGTTTGTTATTTGTTAATGATTGGTTTTAAGATCTTCATCTCTCAGGCACGTCGTTGCCAGGATCTGAGATAACAAGTGAAATCGTTACAGTTTCCGGATATAAACAAGATCTTAACATTAACTCCTATTACAATAATTATTTAAACTTTCTGTTCACAGCGACATGACCTACAGGTGGCGTATGTTGCCTTTATTAGGATACGTTTATACTGTGATTGTTTTTAAGAGCGCTCGCATTAAGGCTTGACGTTGTTAGAATTTAATGGAACAGTACATTTTTCTGATATAATCGAGTTCTTAGGATAAACTCCTAGAATATTAGTTATTTATTCTTGCCGTTCACAGCATTACCTATAGGAGGCGTATACAGCTTTTATTAGATTATTTAAATACTGTTCAACTGAATTAATCACAGACAATAGACAACAATTAGTAGACAAAACAGATGTTATTATTGTTTTTAATCACGTTCGCACACAGGCTTGTCTTTGCTTGAATTTAATAGAACAAGTCCAATCAGTTCAGTTCTCTGACATAGAAGAGTACTGCGGACAAACGCCGTGTACATTAGTTACTTATGATAGCTCTTCACAGTGACAAGACCTACAGGAGGCGTATTTAGATCTTATTAGAATACTATCGGAGTTCCCGGCGTTACCTTGTATAGATGGCGTACATTTACCCATACCCTATTTTTATTCCCGCAGTGAGAAACATTTGCTCAAAGTTTCATAAAATTTGCACCAATTTTTTTAGTAATTTAAGCAAACCTAGATTAATCCGCCTCCTAACAACTAGCTATTGGGTTGAAAATTTTTTGCGTGTAAACTATTTTCATTCGTCTGAAAAGATTCGTGTATATCAAGCTTCATTAATTTGGTTAAAAAATTACATTATTAGATTACTGAAAACGGTAAATTATGTTGGAAACTCACATTCGATTCAATTGCGAAGTGAATATACTTATTGCTCGAAACGCCACATACTTGAACTCCGCAGATTCATCCTTTTATACAAGTATAGAAAGTGAATCCAGAATAGTATCATCGAAAACAGAGTACTATTGACGATTGTCCAGAGATCGTGCTTAAAAAAAAAATCTGTTGTTTCTTCAGCTATCTTTAGCGTTTAAAAATTGAATATTCCTTAATAAAGGAAAGAATACTTCAAGTTTTCTTTAGTGTGCAAAATAGTTATTATTGTAAAGTTATCTTATTGCTTTCATTAAAGGCTACGGTCAGAGACGTTGTAGTTGTATGTTTAGTGTGAAGTATGCAGCATCTGATCCTTCCAACTATGGGATTCGTCATCATACGTTCAGAATTTCATTTAATGCTCCTGCGTTATTTAACATTGAAATATAAGACGCCAAACTGAATTGAGATTCTAAGCTTTAAAACGGTGAAAACTCCATCGAAATCCGCTGCGTAGTTTTCGAGTTATTATAAGCCAAATTTATCCGGTCTCCGTTTTATAGATATATAGAGCGTTCTGGTACCTCAGTGGCTAAGGCGCTTGCTTTCAAAACGTTCGCTGCTCCTGCCCCGGGCACGAATCCCGGCAGGCGCAGGAATTTTGAGAGTTGTGTTTAATTATATGAGCTATGCCAGGACGCTCCGTGGTTCGGATTCCACGTTAAACTGTAGGTCCCAGAGGAAAGGAACTAGCCGTCCTACCGCTGACACAATGGCTTAGTATGCCTCCTTCGGGAGGATCCAACCAACCTTCGGGTTGTGGACTAAGTTAAGTTAAGTTTTTATTTGGTAATAATTTATATAAGCTTTTAAGAGACAAAAAATTTAATGTTGAGCTCCGGGCCCAAGAGGTATGCATCACATCCTGAGTGTTTTGCTTGTAAAACCATGTAAAACCGAAAACTGGATGGGCGGATGGCGGACGGAGATTTGAATTCAGATGTTCTCGAGTAAAAGGCTTGAGCGCTACCGTTCACCCAGCAAGCTAGCTTTATAGTTTGATTTAATTGCGACAGAGCTTACGCCCCTGTAGAAATTTCCCTACACCCCGTTTTTCACCTAACTGAGTATTTTTGCCGGGTTGAGTTAAGTTTTTGTATCTCAGAAATGTTTAAATTACCATCGTGGATCGTAAGAACAAATTTAAACTTTCTTCACAAGGAAACAAAACTCAATGTCGATTTACTACTTTAAAATTCGTCCAACCCAGAAACATGTGAATACTCTTTTATGAAAGATCTTTTAACTGTGGCGTTAAAATTTGATGATGTATTCTTATGTAACACCGCAAGACAAATCAAAATTGAAGATTTTATCTATATACCACGTTAACACTTCTTGTTACACCAGACGATGGACTCTTATCTAACTTGACGAGACACATTGAAAGTGAAATTTGATATATTGCTTTATCCTTTGGATATTGGATATCTAAATTGAGATTGATAGTTTGAAATACAACGTGGACCAAAAACATCCAGTCTCAACCTACTACAAGCTGGACATGTACAATGGGAGTTTTGTTTTCTTTCTAGCAGTTGCGGTCAAGTTGAAATGCAGTTTGAAGCAGAAGAAAATCGTTGTCAAAAGGTTGACTTTTGGTATCTCGAGTGCTAAGCGAGATGTGTATCATTTTATATTCTATCTGCTCATTGAGTTATATAATAATTCATCATCAAATTGCGGCACAACGGTTTCCGTGAAACTTGCATTACTAAACAATTCAATAAATAATGAAATTAATAAAAGCTTGATTATGTCAGAAACTCAAGTGTATAGCGCAGAATGTAATGCCAAAAAACGTTGAGTTGCCGTAATAGGTTACTTTCCAACAGTATGGGCATAATGTAAACTTCTGTTTTGTTAAAACCCATTGCATTACTAAACAACGCAATAAAATATAAAATGAATAAAAGCTAAATTACTTCATAAACACGCGCGTATTGCACAGAATTGCAGCTTAATACCAAAAACGCATCAACGTTTATACCAAAACAAAAAAACAAAAAATCAATTGTGATAAGCCGTTATTATTCTCAACACAAAAGTGTTAATACATTCTTCTAATGATAAAAAAAACTATCAGTGCATGTATTACTTAGGACATTGCAATTCCGTGAGGATTCCGATGTAATACCACAAGATATATGAAAATTTAACATTTTTTTAATATATGTATCTGGATTAAAATTCTCGTTAAATATTATTTCACAGTTGACATGTTGGGTTGAAATGCGGCCTGGACGTGAAAAAAATTTGAAATAAGCCAAATCGACAATGTATTGTAATCTAACTTGAAGAAACACATTTAAAGAGAAGAGTAAAATATTGGGATATCTTATTTTGTTCTTGAGAATCTTTTTTTTTTTTTTTTTTTTTTTTTTTTTTTTTTTTTTTAAGCCTCTGCGGCTGTGATTGAAGTCCCACTACCTTCGGTAGTATAACTTCTAGGTGTAAGGTTGGGTGTTTATTTTGGGACACTTTTTATTACACTTTCAGGGGAAAAACCAGGGCTATGATCATCTAGAATGGTCTTAATGGTGAAAAAACCCCTGCGGAGTTCACATACTGTGCTGCTCTATGATGGCTGGTATAGAATACTGAGGGGAACTTTATACTTATGCCAACGTCTCGGCACAACCGTTCCAATCGACTCAGTTCTTTCGTCTATGGCGTCGTTCAATTTCTTATGGAATTTTTCTGTTAGATTAAATATTTCGGTATTAATTAAGGGAATATTTGTCTCGTTGTGTAGAGTTTCTATTGGTGTATATCTGGGTGCGTTTAGGATCATCCTTAGACATTGTTCTGGAGTAGCTGGATTTGTTTCTCTAAATTTAGGTGGGTAGTTTTAAATGCAATCTGGACCAGAAAAAAATTCGACAGGGTCACAAGGCACTACACGCTGGACATTGGGAGTTTTGTTTTCTTTCTAGTGGTTGTGGTTCAAGTTGAAACGTAGTTTGAAGCAGAAAATAATCGTCGTAAGAAGAAAAGAAAAATACCTATAAATAATTTTTGACATTCCATATCTCGAGAACTAAGCGAGATACATAATTTGTTTTTACCATCTGTCTCATTCAGTTATATAAGAGTTCATCATCAAATTACGTCGTCACGGTAGATGGAGAAACTGCTATACTGAACAAGGCAATACATTATAATAAGAATAAGGGCTAGATAATGTCAGAAATTCAAATGTATAGCACAGAATGTAATGGCAATAAACGCTCAGTTGTCATAATAGGTTACTTTCCAACAGTAAGGATATAACACAAACTTCTGTTGATGTTAAAAACTATTGGATTACTAAATAACGCGATAAAATATAAAATGAATTAAACCTGAATTACGTCAGAAACACGCGCGGATAGCACAAAATTGCAGCCTAACACTAAAAAATTTTCAGTTGTCCAAAGCCGTTATTATTCTCAACACTAAAGATTTAATACAAACTTCGAAATGATAAAAAAAATTGGCGTACTTATGAATTACTGCGAAGGGATTAAATCTTTCAGCTCCAAACACCTGATGCCATTATTGTTCCTAACACTAAAGGTTGAAAACAAACTTCAAATGATAAAAAAAAAAATCAGTCTACGAATTAATTACCTGTATGAACGTAATTTATCCAGAAAATTATTATCATAAATGATTGCTTTTATTATTAATAGAGCACTGAGATTGATATCAGAACAAATACTAAAGCTCATGGTCAAGGACATTGCCAGAAATCATGGGCAAAGAAAATCTCAACTGATTTCTCGTTATTAATTCCTCGCATTCAATACAGCCATCAATGCATTTAAAAACTAAACACCCCGTATCAAAGGAAATAATATTTCACGTTTTGTTCGGTGTGGAGTATGAAAAAATGGGCATTATTGTAAATTGCTCATTACAGGCTATGGTCAGAGATATTGTATTGTAGTTGTGAGTTTAATGCGAAGTATGCGGCATCTGGGGATTCCTCCTGTGGTATTCCTCACCATACATTGATAATTTAAGGCTTCTACATTATTTAACGTTAAAACTTAAGACATGCCAGACAAGTGAATTAACATTCTAAACTTTAAAACAGTGAAACCGAATAAAAATTTGCTCCTTACTTACCGAGTTTTTATACCACAAATATATCCGGTTAAAGTTTTATAGATATAGATGAGCATACTGTTTAACAGAATTAATCACAGAAAATAGATAACACTTTTGCTGATCCCAGTGACAATAGCTACAGGAGGCACATATACTTTTAATTGGAATATGTATATTCCGTTCAACACAAATTAATCACAGAATAGAAATACCTCTTTATTACAATCATTTGTTATATTTTAATGATCGCTATCAAGAGCACGTTCTCTAATGCTCGTCGTTTCTAGAACATGATATAACAAGTGAATTCGTTACAGTTCACTAACATAAACAAGAACTGAGCATTAACTCCCTTTACTTTAATTATTTAATCATTCTGTTCACAGTGACATGACCTACAGGAGGCGTATATAGGTTTTGTTAGAATATGTCCATATTGTTCAACAGAATTGATCACAGAATATAGATAAATCTTTATAGCAATCATTTGTAAATAGTACATGTTTGCTTTTATCAGCATCTGCTCTAAGTTTTGTTGTTGCTAGAATTTAATAGAACAAGTATAATCAGTACAGTTATCAAACATAAAGAAGAGCTAAGAATAAACTGAGTATACAAAAATTAGTCATTCTTGCTGTACAGACTGACAGAAGCTACAAGAAGCATATATAAATTTTATTAATATATGTGCATACTGCTAAAAAAATAATTAATCACAGAATATACATAACTCTTTATAGAAATCATTTGTTAGTGATTGCTTTAACGAGCACCTTATCAGAGTCTTGACATTGCTAGAATTTGATATAACAAGTAAAATCTTTACAGTTCTCTCGTATAAACCACAACTGTGTATTAACTACTTTTACATTAATTATTTAATCTTTATGTTCACTGCGACATGACCCACAGAAGGCTTGATTTACTTTTATTAGAATATGTCCATACTGTTCAACAGAATTGATCACCAAATATAGATAACTCCTTATAGCAATCATTTGTTATTAGTTAATGATTGCTTTTTATAGCGTCCGCTCTCCGTTGCTAGAATTTAATAGAACACATATAATCCGCACAGTTCTCAGACATAGAAGAGAACTACGGATAATCTCTGTGTATATAAGTTATTTAATCATTCTGTTCACAGCGACATGACCTATTCAAGCGGTTATAGTTTTTATTAGAATATGTGCATACTATTGAACAGAATTAATCGCAGATAATAGACAACACTTTATTGACATCAGTTCATGCTTGTAGTTGTTAGAATTTGATGTAACAAGTGTAGTCAGTACAGTTCTCAGACATAAAGAGGAACAACAAATTTTCATTTTTCCTGTTCGTAATGACAAGAGCTACTGGAGTCGTATATAATTTTTATTACAATATGTGCATACTGTTCAACAGAATTAATCACAGAATATTTATAACTCTTTATAGCAATTGTTTGTTATTTGTGAATGATTGCTTTTGAGAGCTCCTTATCATAGGCTTGTCGTTGCTAGAATTTGATTTAACAATAGAAATCGTTACAGTTCTCTGATATAAACAAGAACTGTACATTAACTCCTTGTACATTAATTATTTCATCTTTATGTTCACAGCGACATGACCTACAGAATGCGTATATTGTTTTTTATTAGAATATGTCCATACTGTTCAACAGAATTGATCACAGAATATAGATAATTCATTATAGCAATCATTTTTTATTAGTTCATGATAGAATTTAAGATCGTCCCTTCTCAGGATTTGTCGGTGCTAGATTTTAATGGAACAAGTGTAATCGTTACAATTCTCTGACATAAAAAAGTGATAAGAAAAAACTCAGAGTACATTAATTATTTATTCTTGCTGTTAGCAGTGACAATAGCTACAGGATGTGTATATAGATTTTGTTAGAATAGGTGCATACTGTTAAAAATCAATTATCATATAAAATAGATAATACTTTATAGACATCACTTTCTTTCGTTTCGTGTTAAATTTTTAAGAACGTCCTCATTACGGCTTGTCGTTGATAGAATTTAAGGGAACAAATGTAATCAGTAAAGTTTTCTGACCTAAATGATCACTGAGGATAAACTACTAGAAGATTAATTACTTATTCTTGCCGTTCACAGCGACAGGGCCTAAAGTAGGCGTATATAGAGTTTATGAGAATACCTATATGCATAATGTTCAATAAAATTAATCACAGAATATTGATATTTCTTTATAGAATTCTTTTTTATTTGTTAACGATTGCTTTTAAGATAGCTTTTTCTCAAACTTGTCGTTGCTAGAATTAGAAATAGGAAGTGTAATCGTTAAAGTTCTTTGTCATAAACTAGAACTGTGCATTAACTCCTTGTACATTAACAATTTATACCGTTTGTTCACAGCGACATGACGTACAGGAGGTACATACGGATTTTATTAGAAAATATTCATAGTGTACAACAAAATTGTTCAAAGAATATACAAAATTCTTTAAAGCAATCATTTGTTATTAGTTCATGATTGTTTTTAAGATCGTCCGGTCTCAGGTTTGACGTTGCTAGAATTTATTAGAACAAATGCAATCAATAGAGTTCCCAGACATAAAAAATAACTTAGAATAAACACAGTGTACAAAAATTTTTCTTTCTGCCTGTTCGCAATGACAAGCGCTACCAGAGTCGTATATAAATTTTATTACAATTTGTGCGTACTGTTCAACAGAATTAATCACAATTGTTTGTTATTTGTGAATGATTGCTTTTGAGAACGCCTTCTCTTAGGCTTGTCCCTGCTAGAATTTGATTTAAGAATTGAAACAGTTACAGTTCTCTGCCATAAACAAGAACCGTGTATTAACTCCTTGTACATTAATTATTTCATCTTTATGTTCACAGCGACATGACCTTCAGGAGGCATATATTGCTTTTATTAGAATTTGTCCATACTGTTCAACAGAATTGATCACAGAATATAGATAATTCTTTATAGCAATCATTTTTTATTAGTTCATGATTGAATTTAAGAGCGGTCCTTCTCAGGTTTTGTCCTTGCTAGAATTTAATAGAACAAGTGTAATCGTTACAGTTGTCTGAAATAAAAAAGTGCTAAGAATAAACTCAGTGTACATTAATTATTTATTCTTGCTGTTAGCAGTGACAATACCTACAGGATGTGTATATAGATTTAGTTAGAATATGTGCATACTGTTTAAAATCATTTATCATAGAAAATACATAATATTTTACAGACATCATTTTCTTTTGGTGCGTTATTAATTTTTAAGAACGCCCTCATTACAACTTGTCGTTGCTAGAATTTAATGGAACAAATGTAATCAGTAATGTTTTCTGACATAAATGAGAACTTAGGAAAAACTCCTAGTAAATTAATTAATTATAATTGCCGTTCAGAGCGACATGCCCTACTGGAGGCGTATATAGATTTTATGAGAATATATGCATACTGTTCAATAGAATTAATCACAGTATATAGATATTTCTTTATAGAATTCGTTTTATTTAATGATTGCTTTTAATAGAGCCTTTACTCAGGCTTGTCGTTGCTAGAATTTGAAATCAGAAGTGTAATCGTTACAGTTTCTGACATTAAGGTTCTTCGGTAGTTTAATTACTGATTAATTAATTAGTCCACCAAAAATGTTATGTTTGAAGATGATTGGTTTATTTTCCTAAAACAACAAGTCAGCGATATTCACAAGAATAGGTACAATACAGAGATGCACTTCTGAATAGTCGCAAAGATAATCTCTGTGAAACTAACTGAATGAAACTCTCTGTAACACTGAATGATGACAACTAGCTCTACTAACTGCTCTGTCCAGTCGCTCTGTTTATATAGTCTCTATCGAAATTACGAGAATTCTTCAAAGGCATCCGCCCGATATTTCTCGATCATTAACAATCACTCAAATAATCAAACATATTAAAAACAATCGAAATTAATACAAAATTACTTAACAACATTACAAAATGATCAGAAATGGTAATTAGAGATACTTAAATACAAAATTATTTACAGAAATTCTTTCAGAGTGTAGAAAATTGTCCAGTAGACATCGTAACTTACATTAATACATGGAATTACAAACATTTAAGAAATTCTCTTGCACTATTCGGTTCCTAAACATATTAAATGGACTTTAAATAATTTTCTTACATAAAACAAAGTCTATATACACTGATTTACAAGAAATTACAAAAACAAACATACCAAATCACTTTCAAGCAAACTTTAGCTTATTACAAATACTTCATACAGTGCAATGCTATTCAAAATTCAGGTATGAGGGCTGTTACAACCCCTAATCAGGATTCACTAAATTTTACACAGTTTAAATTGATTGAATCCGTCACGAATCTAAGCAGGTTGAATGTACACATAATGCCAACACAAACAGGTTAGAATCAATCATAATGGCTTTACAATGAACAAATACAATTCTTCATACAACATCTGCACATAGTCCATGGCACTGATTTTGGTTACAATAATTGTCTGTTCTCAGATCCAATCATTTTATCAGTTACTGTTTTTACACAACAAACGTTCAATGCGATCACCTTAAGTTACAATTATTTTCACTCCAAATTACACACTTGATGTCTGCTTGTTAATGACAACAGTCTGTTTACATTTTACAACTGATAATTTGTCACCACAATGTAGAAAGTCACAACATCATGAAAACACCAAAAGTTTCTACCCAAAACTGTCACAAATTGCTTTATACAGTGAAATGCTTACATCTGCATCTGAACTTAAGTACTCACACAAACTATTTACATACATCAATTGTCAAACTTATTTATAAAATTAGATATTTATACATATAGTGGCACATTTCATAAGTGACCACTTATTCATAAAAGGGTTTTAGGGCTTCAACATTATACACACCCTTACATTTACCACTCTCAGGGTCTATTAGCTCATAAGAGTTTTCCCTTGGTATAGTCTATACCCTGAAAGGGCCTTCAAACAAACGGTTAAACTTACGAGTCTCTTGTCGCAAAGCTGATGACTTACTATGAACTTCAACTAACACCAAATCACCCACTTTATATTCTATACAGTTCTGACATTCATCATGTCTTTTCATTCTCCTTGTTGCCTTCTCCTTTAAACTTTTAAGAGCTAAAGCTACCTTTTCCTCATAGTTGAAACTATTTCTAATTGGAAAACTAGCACATTCTTGAATTAATCTGTTAGCCAGTTTCTTAAACATCAGCTCAATGGGTGGTATTTCAGTTGCATCACTAGGTATAGAGTTAATTACATTTTCAAAATTTTCTACTTCACATGCCCACTTGCTGTGTTGGTCTGTACAATATGTCCTAAACCAACGTCCTATTTCCCTCATTAGGCGTTCTAAGGGGTTTCCTGCTGGATGATAAGCAGAAGTATGTATAACCTCTATTCCTTCTTGTTCAAGTTTTTCTGTCCACACTTTACTAGTTAATTGCGGGGCATTGTCCGAAACCACCCTCTTAGGTTTACCTACTTTCTGACAATATTCATCAATCACTTTTCTAACCAAAATTTTAGCCGTAGACTTCTTTACAGGGTAAAGTTTAACGAATTTTGAAAAAACATAAAATAAAACTAAAACCTGGGTCACCCCTCCCCGAGACATTGGTAGGGGGCCAAGAACATCAGCAGAAACTAATTCCAATACACCACTTGGGATGATATTTTGCATTTTCCCCACTCGTTTAACACTATCTATTTTAGATCTTTGACACACTTGACAAGATTTTAATAGCTTGGAAATCTTCTTTCTCATATTATAGAAATATGTATCTTCCCTTAATACTCGGTAACACTTGGATGGCCCATAATGCCCATAACTATAGTGGTGATGCCAAACAATTTTTTCAACCAGACTTTCTGGAAGCCATAACTTCCAACCATCTTTATCTTCACTAGTCCTTCTAAATAATACTCCCACATGCAAAGTATAATATTTCTGAAGCTTATCTTTGTGTTCTGGAATATCAAGATTAGTTTTTACTTCTGCTATAGATACATCTTTGTCCTGTTCCTCTTTGATTTGTCTCAAGGAATACTTAACCTCAGTTTCATACGGTACTCCTTTTGATAAGCAATCCTAACCTCAGTCTGTGGTCCTAGACATCTCTTTTCGGAATCTAGACCCAACGGTAGACGTGACAAAGCATCTGCAACTTTATCTTTACTAGCAGGTCTATACCGAATCTCTAAATTATATTCCTGCAGAACCAATGCCCAACGGGTTAACCGACTGTGGACTAACTTACATTCTAATAAAAATGAAAGAGCCTTATGGTCCGTATATACAATAATTTTTCTACCTAACAGTAGGTACCTAAACTTAGTCAAACCCCACACAATAGATAAGGCCTCCATTTCAGTAATTGTGTATCTAGTTTCAGCTGGTTGTAGTTTTCTACTGGCAAAAGCAATAGTCCTAGAATCCGGTTCTCCATTGATTTCTACTTCCTGGAAGACATGTACTCCTAAATCGTAGTCAGAACTATCCGCGGCAAGGCAAAAATCTAGATCCCAATCTGGATAATAGAGGATATTGGCATTACACAATTCATCTTTGATTTTTTGAAAATCTCTTTCACATTCTGAGGATCACACCCACTTGACACTTGTTTTAACCAAATCTCTTAAAGCTGGGCTATTTAAAGCTTGTCCCTGAAGTAATCTCCTATAATATTCACACAATCCAAAGAAACTCTGTAGTTGTTTCTTATCTCGAGGTAGGGGAAAATTCTTAATGGCATTTATTTTATCATTACTAGGCAAGATCCCCTGTGGTGTAATACGATGGCCCAAAAATTCAACCTCTTTTTGCAAAAATGTACATTTCTTTAACTTAATAGTCATACCCCCCTTTCTCAATGCTTCTAAAACCTTTCTAAGAAGCACCCAATGTTCCTCAAGTGTTTCTGACATTATAAGAATATCGTCTACATATATTTCTACTTGTTCAAACAGTTCCTTTCCTAACACACTATCCAAAGCACGAATAAAGGTAGCCACTGAAATATTTAACCCAAATGGTAAAACTCGAACATTATAACAACGGCCATCAAATAGAAAGGCAGTGTATTTCCGAGATTCTTCTGTAAGTGGGACGCAGTCAGATCGATAGACGAAATATATCTTTTACCTTTAAACCTGTGCAACAACTCACTGATAGGTGGAGGATGATCCCGTTCTGTTACTAAATGCTTGTTTAATGTGCGAGCATCCAGCACTAGTCGTACTGAATTGTCCGGTTTTATTACCACAACCAAGGGATTATTGTAAGGACTCCTTGACCTCTCTATTACCCCCCACTCTAACATTCGATTTATCTCCTTATTCACTTCATCTCTTTTGGTCAAAGGGATTGGATCTGGCTTAATAAAGAAAGGCTCTTCAGACTTTACAGTAAGCTTGCACTCATAATTTTTGATCAGACCTGGTTTGTCAGAAAATACGTCCCTATATTCTTCAATTAGACATTTCAGCGTTTCTTGTTGGTCTGACGGCAATATTTTCATACTGTTTGGGTAATTCATAACGTTTCCTTCGCTTATCTCCTAACCTTCAATCAGACTATTAATCTCATTACTCTGCCTTAACACATTTACACAAATCTGTGGTAATAGCTCGTCACAAACTCTAGCTACACCAGCATCCTTATATTTAACTCTCACATGATCTACTTCTTGTATGCCTTTCCAAACAGACTTCGCAAAATCAACCCAGTATTCCCCACTGTCTAATTTAATCCGTAAGTTACCTTCTCCACAGTCTACCAAAGCCTTTACTTTTGTAAGCCAATCCATGCCTAAAATGCAATTAACATTCAACTTAGGGACCACATACATGGGTATTTCTCATTTACAGTACCCATACACCCTTCCATCAACATTTCCTGCTTAGTTCTCTTACTTCGAGACCAGTAGCAGTAATAACTGTCATACTACTAACGGGTAACACTTCAATTTGATTGGTGCTTTCAATTTCATTTAATAATCCCTCAGCAAGGCAAGAAACCTGTGACCCAGTGTCAATAAGAGCATCTATTCGTTTATTAAAAGCATTAATTTGCACTATGGGAACTTTATCTAAAACTTCATTCTTATCCTCCACCTCTTCCAATAAATCATCTCGGGGATTATTCATAAAAATGGTATTAACTCTATAGCAGTTGGTACCTGGACCCACATTTTTGTCCACCACTGCGGGGCCCATCACAGAGGTGGTCTTTAGTTTGCCTGCCCCCCATGCTGCCTTTCCCTTTCAGATTGAGGGTTCTGTTCTCTCACTCCCCCATTATCATTCCTCCTTGCATAATTACCACGACCCCATACCCTAGATCCACCATCCATTGACCCATTACCCCTTCTAGGGGGACTCCTGCTGCCCCTCCTATGGTGTTGATGGTGGTTATGTTGTTAATTTAATGACTCCTGGGCATCCAAGCGTCTCAACAATTCAGAAACCCAATCCACATTTACTACATCCAAAGTGGCAGTTAAATATCTTGTCTGCTGAGGTAGCCTAGCTCCTATCAAATTAATGAATTCCTCTTCTCCATAAGGATGGTCTAAATACTTACAACGGATCCAACATTTATGAAAAAAATCATGCTGAGTTTCCCTACCAGGTTTATAGGGCCTACCAGTCATCAACTCCCTCTTTTCCTGAATCTGCCTACTTGTCGACCAAAAATGTTTCAAAAAGTTTTCTTTAAACAGCTTGTAGTCAGTCACTTCCCTAGCTTGTCTATCACCCCATGTCCTAGCATACGACTTTAGATGTTTACCCACAATTGTAATTTTCTTATTGTCGGGTAACAAATTAAAATTGTCTGATCTTTCAAAATTATCTATAAACTCAGTAGGGTGAAGTCTTCCACTGTCATCATAGAATTCAAATTCTTCCTTAATGTCAGCACTAACAATTGTGTTACCTAGTGTGGGAGCTTGACTTAACTGTATCTGCAACCCAACAAACTTTTTTTCTAACTGATTTACGTTACTTTCAAATCCATGCGCTAACTGTTCCTGCTGCTGCACCAATGTATTAATATTTAATCCCACCTCTTGTCTCAACTCATTGACTCTTTGAGCAGCTTTACTATCACTGGCTTGGAATAAAGCAACATATTCCTCCTTCATCTTATCACAATTTTCACTGACTTCTTTATAAATCAAATTTACACATTCAGTCTTATTCTGTTCACAAATTTCTGTAATCTTTTCAAATTTCTCATTACATTCTGTTACTACCTTGCCCAATTTAGATTCTAAATTGTTAATATCTTCCTTGAATTGAGAGCTAAAACCCTGAAATTGCTCTGCGATTTTAACATCAAAACATTTAGTCAATTCAGAGAATTTGCTGTCAAAATAAAATTCATTTTTAAACTCAGAAAACTTACTGTCGAATTTACCATCAATTTCGGAAAATTTACTGTCAAACTTACTATCAATTTCGGAAAACTGAGACTTAATTTCAGAAAATTTGTTGTCAAGATTTAACTCATTTTTAAATTATGAAAACTTGTTATCCAATGTGGAAAATTTGTTATCCAATTTGGAAAACTTACTATCAGTATCACTTATTAATTCACTTCTGAATTCCAAAAACTTGCTGTCAAGTTTACCATCAAGTTCAGAAAATTTTGCATTAAAATTGGCTACAAATGATTCAAAAAATGTTTGTAGATTCTGACTATCAGCCATATTCAATTAGTTATGAAATCAATTTTAAAAGAAAACTTGATCGAAATTTTGCTAATCTGCCACAAAATAACATACAGAAACAAAATTTGAATATTCAGTACTTACTTTTGTATCACTTAAACACTTTTCGTCACATTAAATTTCAGCTAGCAGCACTTTCACCACTGAATACCACTTTTTTCACTGATACACACTTCGCACTCCACTGCTGGAAGATGTCGGTCTTCTAGGCCCGAAGAAAACCCTCTCGCTGACGGAAAATTACTCCTGATTGCCGACGCCGATGAAAAATCTCCGATGATTGCTGCGTTTAGTCACTGGTTTTACTCTGCTCCAAGTTATCGCCGAATAATTCAATCGTCGAAATCCTCCAACTCGGGCAGCTTTTGTAACCTCTACTTGATGTAGACTGCCGATAATTCTTCGTAATTTGCTGCCGATTCTTTTAGAAGATTAACATCTCCCAGATGTTAATAACTTCTCGTCACTGTCAACGGTCGCCATATTAAGGTTCTTCGGTGGTTTAATTACTGTTTAATTAATTAGTGCACCAAAAATGTTATATTTGAAGATGTTTGGTTTATTTTCCAAAAACAAGTCTGCGATATTCACAAGCATAGGTACAATACAGAGATGAACTTCTGAATAGTCGCAAAGATAATCTCTGTGAAACTAACTGAATGAAACTCTCTGTAACACTGAATGATGACAACTAGCTCTACTAACTGCTCTGTCCAGTCGATCTGTTTATATAGTCTCTATCGAAATTACGAGAATTCTTCAAAGGCATCCGCCCGATATTTCTCGATCATTAACAATCACTCAAATAATCAAACATATTAAAAACAATCGAAATTAATACAAAATTACTTAACAACATTACAAAATGATCAGAAATGGTAATTAGAGATACTTAAATACAAAATTATTTACAGAAATTCTTTCAAAGTGTAGAAAATTGTCCAGTAGAGATCGTAAATTACATTAATACATGGAATTACAAACATTTAAGAAATTCTCTTGCACTATTCGGTTCTTAAACATATTAAATGGACTTTAAATAATTTTCTTACATAAAACAAAGTCTATATACACTGATTTACAAGAAATTACAAAAAAAAACATACCAAATCACTTTCAAGCAAACTTTAGCTCATTACAAATACTTCATACAGTACAATGCTATTCAAAATTCAGGTATGAGGGCTGTTACAAGTGCATTACCTCTTTGTACATTAATAATTTAAACTTTCTGTTCACGGCGACATGACGTACAGGAGTCGTATATAGACTTTATTAGAAAATGTCCATAGTGTTCAACAGAATTGATGAAAGAATATACAAAACTCTTTATAGCACTCATTTTTTATTAGTTCATGATTGTTTTAGAGTGTCCGCGGTCAGGTTTGACGTTGCTAGAATTTAATGTATAATCAATACTGTTCTCAAACATAAAAAAGTTCTAAGAAGAAACTCAGTGTACAAAAATTAATCATTCTTGCTGTTCGCAAAGACAAGATCTTCAGGAGGCATATATAAATTTTGTTAGAAAATGTGCATATTGTTTAACATCTTTTATCATGGAAAATAGATCACACTTTATAGACATCATTTTCTTTCGGTATGTGTTTTATTTTTAAGAACGCTCTCATTAGGCTTGTCGTTTCTAGAATATAGTCTAACAAGTGTAGTCAGTACATAGATGAGAACTAGGGATAATCTCTATGTACATTAATTATTTAAACTTTTTGTTCACAGTGACATGATATATACAAGAGTTTATAGTTTTTATTGGATGGAATGTACACTGTTCAACAGAATTAATCACATATAACAGACGACACTTTGTTGACATCAGTTGTTATTTGTTCCTGATTGTGTTTAAGAGCTCCTGCACTAAGGTTTGTAGTTGTTAGAATTGTTTATACTAAGTGTAATCATTTCAGTTCTCAGTAATAAAATGGTACTATGGATAAACTCCTTGTACTTTAATTATTTAATCTTTCTTTTTGCAACAACATGACCTATAGCAGGCCTATATAGATTTAATTAGTAAATTTCCATAGTGTTCAACAGAATTGATCAAAGAATATACAAAACTCTTGATTGAAATCATTTGTTATTACATCATGATTGTTTTTATGAACGTCCGCTCGCAGGATTGACATTGCTAGGATTTTATAGATCAAGTGTTATCAATACAATTCTCAGACATAAAAAAAGCACTTAGAAAAAACTCAGTGACAAATATTTTTCATTCTTGCCGTTCGCAGTGACAAGAGCTACGGGAGTCGAATATAGATGTTATTACTATTTGTGCCTACTGTTCAAAAAATTAATCACAGAATATAGATAACTATTTATAGGAATCATTTGTTATTTGTGAATGATTGCTGTTGAGAGCGCCGTCTCTCAGGCTTATCGTTGCTAGAATTTGATATAACAATTGAAATCGTTACAGTTCTCTGATATAAACAAGAATTGTGCATTAACTCCTTGTACATTAATTATTCCATCTTTCTATTCACAGCGACATGACCTACAGTAGGCGTATATTACTTTTATTAGAAAATGACCATACTGTTCAACAGAATTGATCACAGAATATAGATAATTCTTTATTGCAATCATTCGTTATTAGTTCATGATTGCTTTTAATAGCGTCCCCTCTCTGGTTTTGTCGTTGCTATAATTTAATAGAACAAGTGTAATCGTTACAGTTCTATAAATAGATAACGCTTTACATCCATCATTTGTTATTAGTTCTTGATTGTTTTTAAGAGCACCTGCACTCAGGCTTCTAGTTGCTAGAATTTAATGGAAAAAATGTAATCAGTACAGTTTTCTTACTTAAAAGAGAACTATAGATAAACTCCTTGCATATTTTTTTTTATTCTTGCTGTTCACAGCGACACGACCCACTGGAGGGGTATTTAGCTTTTATTAGAATATATGACTTCTGTTCAACAGAAATAATCACAGAAAGTAGATAATACTTTGTAGACATCATTAGTTATTATTTCATGATTCCTTTTAAGAGAGTAAGATCTGAGGCTTCCCGTTGCATCAATTTGATACGTAGAACAAGTCCAATCAGTACTGTATTCTGTCAGAAAAGTGTAATACGGATAAACTCTGAGTACATTAATTAATTACTCTTCATATTCACAGTTACAAGACCTACAGGAGGCGAATATTGCTTTTATTGGATATATGTATACTGTCCAAAGTATTAATCGCAGAAAAAAGATAACCCATTATGGATATCATTAGTTATTGTTTCAAGATTGTTTTTAAGAGCGTGCGCACTCTAGGCTTGTCGTTGCTAGTATTTAATCGAACAAGGCTAATCAGTACAGTTCTCCGACATAAAAGAGCACTACGGATAAACTCCGTGTACATTAATTATTTATTCTTGCTGTTCACAGTGACAAGACCTACAAGGCGGCGCACAGTGAGCCAGAATCGCAAAAAGCTGGCCAAAATATAAAAAAGTTGCCCAATTTGTACCAAAGTTAGTATGTAAAGGTTATCGAAGTTGCTGATTAGGAATATAATATCAAAAAGTGAAAATAGTAAATGGTGGATCCAAGATGGCGGACAAATATTGCTAAAAGTAATTTTATTCATATAAAAGAAATTTTTGTGGAATTATCGAGGTTGCTAGAATTGTTCAATTTGTACCAAAGTTAGTACGTAAAGGTTATCGAAGTTGGTGATTAAGAATATGGTATCAAAAAGTGAAAAAAAGAAAATGGTGGATCCAATATGGCGGACAAATATTGATAAAAGTCCTCTGATTCATATAAAAGTAATTTTTTGGGATTTATCGAGATTGATGATGAAGATTATGACTTCAAATATGAAAAAACAAAACAAAATGGTGGATCCAAGATGGCGGTCGGAAATTAGTAAAATTCTTTTTATTTATGTAAAAGTCAATATTTGGAGGCTGTTGTAGTTAATGGTTATAAATATAAGCTCAAAAAAAAATGGAAATCTCGAGAAAAGTACCAAATAGAGGATAGAAGATAGTATAAAATATTACAGAAAAAGAATTTTATTTCAATTAGGCCTACAGTTAATCATTTAGTAAATTGTTTGTGACTATAATTAAAAGTTATTGTTTTCTTCTTTTTTTTAAAATCTTCTTTATCTTCTTCTTTTTTATCTTCATTATCTTCTTCTTCTGCATCTTCAGCTGAATCGCCATCATCTTCAAAGACTGTTTCCTCATCATCAACATCGGAATCTTCATAATCTTCCGGCACAGGAACTAAGAGGCCAATGGCTTCTGACGACAAACTCTTCAGTTTGTTTGATGATTTGCACAGAGAAGAAATGTTGAAGTCTGTGGTTGCTAATAATCTCCTAAACACGTTTTCGATACTCTTAAGTCCGGAAAACTTTCGTGAAAAGCCTATGCGATATTGCTTTATCAACTTATTGGTTGATTCTTGAGGATACTCTGACAGTTCATATAATTATTAATTTATTTAATACTTATTTCTTAACACGTGTTTGAAAGCGTTAAAAACTAATTCCACAAAGTATGTAGAATATTTGTGTTTCAAAAAATGTACTTTTTCATAATTATTAATGAAAAAAATTAACTTAACATTAATAATTTATTTTTTTTTAAAAAAAGGATACATTTTGCAAGCATCGCTTAAAAAGTTGTTCAAAGCCGGAGTGGGTACTAGTAGGTGGATTTGAAGGTTAATTTATTAAGGTAATAGTATATTCTTGCGCACACAGTGCAAAAGAAAGCGGAATATCGTGGAATTCGTAACTTATCTCTATTTTTTTAAGCACATTTTAAAATTTTCTACCGAATTTTCCGGTATTAAGTTAATTAAAAAAATATGTGTAATTAATGATTTAAAAATTACGTAAATGTAATTTAATTAGTACATACTTCCTGGAACACAGTCCATATTTAAAATATTCGTTTCACTTACACAGAACACAAATATTTATCTTTAACGACAAGACTATTTTGTTTCCCGGTCGGCTGCATGCACCGCTAGCAATGAAGTGCCGACTTTGACATGAAATATAAAGGAGGAAATGAACAATTGATCGTCCAAACAATCGGTATTCAGTAGTTCCAACATTTTTAGGGTAAATAAAATAGATTTATTAAGATGTCTTAAGGAAATTAATATCTCTGATGATCATAATTTGTTGAAATTAAAAATTCCAACTGATATACCAGTATGTAATAATAAAATAAACAATTCAAAGTCATTGCGTCAAAGTGTTCAGACCAGTATTTTCCACCAAAATATAAGAGGAATATTTAGTAAAACTGATGACATTACCTTAAGCCTAGAAGAGATTCAAAATTCCAGAAATTTTAATGTAGACGTTTTGTGTATATCTGAGCATCATTTGTCTGATACAGGAATATCTCAGCTGTCCATCCCAAATTATAAATTAAGCTCTCATTTCTGCAGATGTAAAATGGAGAAAGGGGGAGTTGCCATTTTTGTTAAAAATAATATTGAATGCAGTAGTGTAGTTGTAAGTAAGTATTGTATAGAACAATACTTTGAATGTTGTGTTACTAAACTAGAATATGATAAGGAAGAGCTGATAGTGATAGCAATTTACAGGGCCCCCTCAGGTAATTTCAGACTGTTTTTATCTCATTTAGAGTCTTTGCTACTAAGTTTTACAAATAGCAAACAAATAGTATTATGTGGAGATTTCAATGTTGACTTTCTGAATCACAGAAATATTAGTGAAAATAATATAAAACACTTCATAGATACCTTAAACAATGAAAACTGGTTAGAAGTATATAATGCGCAGGGTGTTAATGCGAAATTTGATTCCTTTCTAAATATATTTCTAACACTTTTTGAAGGTAGTTTCAAAAAAAGGAAAATTCTCAACACTCCAAACAATGAACTGGGCATGGGATGGATAACAAAGGGTATTAGAATTTCTAGTAAAACAAAGAGGGACCTTTATTTGAAAATGAGAGAATCAGATAACTATGCGCTGAAGGTTCACTATAAACTTTATTCTAAAATACTAAGAAATGTAATAAGTAAGGCCAAGAACAAGTACATATCGGCGAAAATAGAATATTCAGACAATAAAATGAGAACAATATGGAATATAATAAAGACTGAAACAGGAAAAACTGTAAATCAGTCTAAAGACATAAAAATATAACAAAATGGACATGTGTATAGCGAAGTAGGGGAAGTTTGTGAAATATTTAACAAACATTTTACATCAGTAGTAGATAAATTAGGCATAGAAAAGCAATCCCCACATAGTGCTCTAAGGCTTCTTGAGACTGCTTTCCCAAATAACTTTGTGGAGATGAAATTGCCACCAGTAACAGTCTCAGAAATAAATAAACTCATTAAACAATTAAAACCTAAAAATTCTTCCAGCTATGACAATATTTCAAGTAAATTACTGAAAAGATGTTCAGACTGTATCAGTCATGTACTTGCTCACATTTGTAATGAATCCTTAATACAAGGTATTTTTCCCGATAGACTAAAATATGCTGTTGTAAAACCATTATTTAAAAAAGGAGAAGCAGCATGTGTAGACAACTATCGTCCCATTTCATTACTTTCAACATTCTCAAAGGTTTTTGAAAAAGTCATGTATAGTAGAGTAATAGAACATGTTACACACTATAATATCCTAACTAATTCACAATTTGGGTTCAAAAAAGGATCATCCATAGAAATGGCTATATATTCATTTTTAAATAACACATTTGAAGAACTGAATAATAAAATGAATCCTGTAGGAATATTTTGTGATCTTGCAAAAGCATTTGACTGTGTAAATCATGAATTACTTTTGAAAAAAATGGAATACTATGGTATTTTTGGGACCGCAGGTAAATGGTTTAAATCATACATTGAAAGCCGAATGCAAAAAGTTTCAATTTTTGATTCTAAAATAAGTAAAGATGCTTCATCAGACTGGGAGAAAATAAAACATGGAATTCCACAAGGCTCTGTCTTAGGTCCCCTCCTCTTTCTGTTATACATCAATGACCTTCCTGGAAATTTATCCGACAAAGTTAAGAGTGTTTTATTTGCAGATGACACTAACCTGACTGTGCGTAAAACACCAAACAGTACTATAGAATTTAATGTAAATGAAGTACTTAGAGTAGTAGCAAATTGGTTTAAGGCAAATTCATTAAAATTAAATTTTGAAAAACACATTATATTAGGTTTAAAACAAAAAACTATGCACAGCCAGATATATGTATAAACTATAAAAACAACACAATCTTAGAAACAGAGAGTATAAAATTTCTTGGTATTAAAATAGATCAGAAACTCTGTTGGCATGATCATATCACTACACTACTGGCAAAGTTAAGTAGTGCCACCTTCGCAATACGAACACTTTCTCTAACAACAGATCTAGAATTAATTAAACAGGTGTACTCCTCATATTTTCATTCAGTAATGTCATATGGCATAATTTTTTGGGGAAACTCTTCACAAAGTAAAAAAGTTTTCATAGCACAGAAAAGAGCTATTAGGTTTCTGTGTAGGGTAAAACCAAGAACTTCTTGCAGACAACTCTTTAAGAAACTCAATATTCTTACAATGTATTCTCAGTATATATATTCTCTCATGAGCTTTGTCATAGAAAATTTTAACCTGTTTACACCTAATTCACAGGTACACAGTTTCAATACAAGAAACAAAAATAACTTGCATAAAACACAAACATCTCTGTCATTAGTACAAAGAGGAGTTAATTATTCTGGGATACATCTGTTTAATAAACTACCTAATCGTATAAAACAGCTTTCAGATAATAAAGATGTATTCAAACAAAAACTTAGAGATTATCTTATTGGCAACTCCTTCTACTCCATTCAAGAATTTGAAGAAAATAATTAATTGTACTCATTATGACGTTTGCAAAACTCAGTTGCAAAAATGTATGTTTATTATTATTTCTTGTATTTGTAAAATATGTATATATATATATATATATATATATTTACTATGATATCACTCATGTTATGTGTATATGTATCAACAATGACATGTTTCACATCCCAGAGGTACTTCCTCAGCAGGGATCCATGGAACAAGATTGATAAATAAATAAATAAATAATAAATAAATTACTGTAGCCAACCTGATAGTCGAAAATTCCCATCCAGAAACTTTTTGTTTTTCCTTTTTGGCCACGTTTTCAAGATTCTGGCCCACTGTGCGGCGCGGCGTTTGTAGCTTTTATTGGAATATGTGAATACTGTTCTACAGAATTAATCACAGATTTTAGATAACAGTTTATAGACATCATTTCTTTTTAGTTTGAGTTTGTATTCAGGATGGTTGTTTCTAGAAATTAATAGAACAAGTGTAATTAGTACAGTTCTCCGATACATAAGAGAACTGGGGATAATCACTGTGTACATTAATTAGTTATTCTTGCAGTTGAAAGCTACATGACCTACAGGAGCGTTTATTGTAATTACTGGAATATATTTTCACTGTTGAACAGAATTAATTTGCAGAAACTAAATAACACATTAAATCCATCATTTGTTATTAGTTCAAGATTGTTTTTAAGAGCACCGGCACTCGGGCTAGTTGTTTGTAGTATTTAATACAACAAGTCCAATCAGTACAGTTCCCTGACATAAAAGAGAACTAAGGAAAAACTCTGTGTACATTAATTACGTATTCTTGCCGTTCACAGGGACAAGACCTACAGGAGGCGTATACAGATTTTATTCGAATATATGCATACTGTCCAATTTCATTGATCACATAAAATAGGCAACAATTTATAAACAACATTTGTTTTTAATATCATGTTTGCTTTTAAGAGCACCCTCATTCAGGCTTGTCGTTGCTAGAATTTAATAGAACATGTCCAATCAGTACAGTTCTCTGACCTAAAATAGAACTAAGGATAAACTCTGAGAATATTAATTATTTATTCTGTTCATATTGACAATACCTACAGGAGGCGTACATAGATTTTTATAGATAAAGTACATACAGTCCAACATACTGTCCTACAGAAGGCGTATAAAGCTTTTATTGAGATAAGTGCATACTGTTGCACAGAATTAATCACAGATTATAGATAACAGTTGATAGATATCATTTGTTTTTAAGAGCCCCCGCATTCAGGCTTGTTGTTTCTAGAAATTAATAGAACGAGTTTAATTAGTACAGTTCTCTGACATAAAAGAGCACTACTGATAAACTGTGTGCACATTAATTACGAAATAGAATAGATAACGCTTGATAGACAACATTTGTTTTAATTTCTTGTTTGTTGTTGAGAGCGCCCAGATTGAGGGTTGTCGTTGCTAGAATTTAATGGAACAAGTCTGACAGAAAAAACAACTGCAGATAACGTCCTTGTACATTAATTCTTGCTGTTCACAGCGACAAGACTTAAAGGGGCGTATATAGCTTATATTTGAATATGTGGATACCGTTCAGCATCATGTATCACAGAAAATTGATAACACTTGAGTTCGTGGTTGTTTTTGAGAATGCCATCATTCATGCTTGTCGTTTCTAGAATTATGGAACAAGTGTAATCAGTACAGTTCTCAGACATAAAAGAGAAATAGGTATAATCTCTATGTACATTAATAATTTATTCTTGTCGTTCATATTGACAAGATTTTCAATGGCGTTTATAGATTTCATTAGGTATATGCATACTATTTAAAAGAGTTAATCACAGAAATGAGATAACACTTCATGGACATTATTTGTTATTGATTCATTATTGCTTTTAAGAGTGCGCGCAGTCTAGGCATCTCGTCTCCGACATTAAAGAGCACTACGGATAAACCCTGTGTACATTAATTATTTATTCTTGCTGTTCAGACTGACAAGATCTACAGGAGGCTTCTATAGAATTTATTAGAATATGAGCACAATGTCCATCTTCATTTATCAATTAAAATAGGCAACAATTTGTAGAAAAGATTTGATGTTAATTTTGGTTTTGTCTGTTAGAGCACCCTCAATCAGGTTTGTAGTTGCTAGAATTTAATATAAGCATTATAATCAGTACAGTTCTCAAACATAAAAGAGAACATGGGATAATCTCTGTGTACTTTAATTATTTATTCTTGCCGTTAACAGTGATAATCCCTATAGGAGGCGAATATAGATTTTTGTAGAATATGTGCATATTGTCCAACATCAATTATCACATAGAAAAGATAACGCTTTGTAGACGACAACTTTTGTTTTTAATTTCGTGTTTGTTTTTAAGAGCGCCCTCATTCATGCTTGTCGTTCCCAAAATTAAATAAAGAAGTCCAATTAATACAGTTCTCTGACATAAAAGATAACTACAGATAAACTCTGAGTATTTTAATTATTTATTCTTGCCGTTCACAGGGACACGAAATACAGGTGGGGCGATTTGCTTATATTAGAATGTGCCTACTTTTCTGCATCATTTATCACAGTAATTAGATAACACATTATAGAGAAAAAATTTTTTAGTTCATGATTGTTTTTAATGAGCGGCATCATTCACGCTTGTCGTTGCTAGAATTTATGAAACAAATGTAATCAGTACAGTTCACAGACATACCAGAGACCTATTGGTAAACTCAGTGTACGTTATTATATTGTTCCTGTTCAAAGCGACATGCCCTACAGGAGGCTAATATAGCTTTTGTTGGAATATTTGCATACTGTTTTACAGAATTAAACACGGAATATAGATAACAGTTTATAGAAATCATTTGTTTTTAGTTGAAGTTTGTTTTTTACAGCGCCCACATTCAGGCTTGTTGTTTCTAGAAATTAATAGAACAAGTTTAATTAGTACAGTTCTCTGTCATAAAAGAGCACTATGGATAATCTCTGTATACATTAATTTTTCATTCTTGCCATTCACAGTGACAATACTTACAGGAGTCTTATATAGAATTTATTAGAATATGTGCACAATGTCCATCTTCATTTATCACTAAAAATAGGCAACAATTTGTAGATAACATTAGATTTTAATTTTGTTTTTGTCTGTTAGAGCGCCCTCAATCAGGTTTGTCGTTGCTAGTGTTTAATAGAACAATTCTAATCAGTACAATTCTCTGACATAATAGAGAACCTATGATAAACTCTGTGTACATTAATTATTTATTCTCCACAGTGACAATACCTACAGTCGGTGTATATACATTTTTTTAATATGTGCATACTGTCTATAATCAATTATCACATAGAATATATAACTTTTGTTTTAATTTCGTGTTCGTTTTTAAGAGCGCCCTCATTAAGGCTTATCGTTGCTTAATATAACAAGTGTAATCTGCACAGTTCTCAGAAATAAATGAGAACACGGGATAATCTCTGTGTACGTTAATTATTTACTATGCGACAGGAGGCAAATATAGCTTTTATTCGAATATGTGCATACTGTTCGACAGAATTAATAACTGAAAAAAGATAAAACTTTTGACATCATTTGTTATTAGTTCATGATTCCTTATAAGAGCGTCCGAACTCAGGCTTGTCAATCCTAGAATGTAATAGAACAAATCCAATCAGTACAGTACTCTGACATAAAAGAGAACTAAAGATAAAATGTGAGTACATTAATTATTTATTCTTGCCGTTCACAGGGAAACGAATTATAGATGGGGAGAATTGCTTATATTAGAATATGTGCCTACTTTTCTGCATCATTTATCACAGTAATTAGATAACACATTATAGAGAAAATTTGTTTTTAGTTCATAGTTGTTTTTAAGAGCGCCATCATTCAGGCATGTCGTTGCTAGAATTTATGAAACAAATGTAATCAATACAGTTCACAGACATACCAGAGACCTATTGATAAACACAGTGTAGGTTATTACATATTCTTGCTGTTCAAAGCGACATGCCCTACAGGAGGCGTATACATCATTTATCCGAATATGTGCATACTGTTAAACAGAAAAAAACGCAGAAAATAGAAATCAGATAATAGGAATCGTTTGTTATTGGTTCATGAGAGTTTTAAATGGACCCGCAATCAGGCGTGTCGTTGCTAGATATTAATGGAACAAATTATATCAAAACAGTATTCTGACATATAAGAGTACTACGGATAAACTCTGTGTACATTAATAATTTATTCTTGCTGTTCTCAGTGACAAGAGCTATTGGGTGTGTATATAGATTTTATTGGAGTATGTGCATACTGTTCAACAGAATTAATCACAGAAAATAGATAACACTTTATTGAAATCATTTATATTTAGTTCGAGGTTGTTTTTAAGAGCGCCTGCATTTTGGTTTGTCGTTTCTAGAATGTAATAGAATAAGCGTAATAAGATCAGTTAATAGACATAAAAGAAATGTAGGGATAATTTCTTTGTATATTAAGTATTCATTCTTGCAGTTTACAGCGTCATGACCTACAGGAGGCGTATATTGCAGTTATTATTATAAGTGCATAATGTTCAACAGAATTAATCACAAATAATAGATAAAACCTTATAGACATCAGTTGTTATTAGTTCATGATTACTTTTAAGAGTGCCCATACTCCCGCATGTCGTTGCTAGAATATAATAGAACAAGTTTAAACAAAACAACACTCTGAGTTATATGAGAACTACGGATAAACTCTCCGTGCATTGATAATTTATTATTGCTGTTCACAGAGATAAGATATACAGGAGGATTATTGAGTTTTTATTAAAATATGTTTATACTGTTGAATAGAATTAATCACAGTAAATAGATAATACTTTTAGAAATCATTGATTTTTAGTTGGATGTTGTTTTTAAGAGCGCCTGCATTCTGTCTTGTCGTTGCTAGAATGAAATAAAACAAGCGTAATGAGATCAGTTAATAGACTTAAAAGAGATCTAGGGATTATTTCTGTGTATATTAATTATTTATTCTTGCAGTTCACAGCAACATGACCTACAGGAGGCGTATACAGCATTTATTAGAAAATAATGCGCACTGTACAATATATATAATCACAGAAAATAGATAACACATTATAGACATGATTTGTTATTACTTCAAAAATGCATCTAAGAGCGTCCGCACTCTAGGCTTGTGTTGCTAGAATCTAATGGAACAAGTCTATTCAGTACAGTTCTCTGCCTTAAAAGAGTACTATGAACAAATTCTTTTATATTAATAATTTATTCTAGCTATTCACAGCGACAATAAATACAGGAGTCGTAAGGTGGTTTTATTAGAATATGTAGATACTGTTCAACAGAGTTAACCCAGAAAATAGATAACACTTTACAGAAATCATTTATCATTAGTTAGAGATTGATTTTAATACCGCCATCATTGAGGCTATTCATTGCTAGATTTTGGTATAATCATTACAGTTGCCAGACATAAAAGAGAAAAAGGGATAATCGCTGTGCACTTTAATTATTTATTCTTGCCGTTAACAGTGATAATACCTACAGCAGGCGTATATAGATTTTTTGTAGAATGTGTGTATACTATCCAACATCAATTATCATATAGAATAGAATAATTTGATGTTTGTTTATAAGAGCGCCTTTATTCAGGCTTGTCGTTGCTAGAATTTAATAGAACAAGTCCAATCAGTACAGTTCTCTAACATAAGAGAGAACTAAGGATAGACTCTGAGTACTTTAATTATTTGTTCCTGCCATTCACAGTGACATGAGATACATGAGGCGTATATAGTATTCACTCGTATATGTGCATACTGTTCGACAGAATTATTCACAGAAAATAGAAAACAGTTAATAGCAATCATTTGTTATTGGTTCATGAGTGTTTTTAAGAGCACCCGCACTCAGACGTGTCGTTGCTAGAATTTAATGGAACAACTGTATTCAATACAGATTTCGGACAGAAAAGAGAATATTGGATAAACTCGTTGTGCATTAATTATTTATTCTTATGTTAACCGCGCCATAACCTACAGGAGGCGTATATAGCTGTTACTATAATAAGTGCATAATCTTCAACAGAATTAATCGCAAATATTAGATATCACTTTATAGACATAAGTTGTTATTAGTTCATGATTACTTTTAAGAAGGCCCGCACTCACGCATGTCGTTGCTAGAATATAATAGAACAAGTCTATTCAAAACAGGACTCTGACATATAAGAGTACTATGGATAAACTCTGTGTACATTGATAATTTTTTTTTTTCTGTTCCAGCGACAAGACCTACAGGAGGATTATTTAGTTTTTATTAAAATATGTTTGTACTGTTCTACAGAATCACAAGAAACAGATAATAATTTATAGAAATCATTGATTTTTAGTTGGATGTTGTTTTTAAGAACTCCTGCATTCTGGCTTTTTGTTGCTAGAATGTAATAGAACAAGCGTAATGAGATCAGTTAATTGACATAAAAGAGATCTAGCGATAATTTCTGTGTATTTTTATTATTTATTCTTGCAGTTCACAGCGACATGACTTACAGTAGGCATATTTGGATTTTATCTATTAGTATAATAGACAAGATGTAGCGTTGTCGCACCTACGTCATGTCACGCGGTGACGTCAAGCTATGACGTTGCTCTATGACGTCACGCTTTACGATATTATTTGTGGGAGTGCGCGTTATTTAATATCATTTCCATGCAACAGTGAATAATTTAACTCACATAATACTGAAATAAAAGTATGTATTGCGTTAAAATCGATAAATTAATCATTAGATGCTTATATTTACGTAATGTTCTTTTGATATATTGAAGTATTCCTTAAATTCTTTGTCCATAGATATTGTAAGATAAAAGCTTTGTATTTCGAGCATTAGTGCTGCTAAATGTTTGGTTAGAGTATAACTATCATGGATTAGAATTACAAGTTTCATTTGACGTTAACGCAGAGGGCATGAATAATTTAGTTATTTTCAAAATTTAAACTGTGTCCTATTACTGAAATTATTTGTGTTTAAATTGGCATATTAATTATCAGTTTTTTTTTACTGAAATATTACATGGTTCAAATGAAAGAAGTTGCAAATTGTTCGCGATATATACGGCCTAAACCACAATGAAATATTACATGGCATAGCTTACTGTAATTATTAGTCTTTAAATTGGCATATTAATTATCAGTTTTTCTTACTGAATCATTACATGGTTCAAATGAAAGAAGTTGCAAATTGTTCGCGATATATACGGCCTAAACCACAATGAAATATTACATGGCATAGCTTAAGTTAGTTAGCATCCTTCGTTCTTGCTGGAGTCATTATTTCAGCAGATGTAAGCTTTCTTAGCCGTTAAAATATCGATCTTTATCATAAGTAGCTATTAAGAAAGAAATGTGTCAGAACCTGTGAAGATTTGGGATCAAGTTTATATCGCGATGCATGGAATGTATTAAATTGCGCGTGATTGAAGCTTTGCTTTTCTATCAGAAATTTTAGCGGATATTATGGTTAAGTTGAAATGCAACCTGGACCAAGATGACAACTGAAGCTTTTTGTTACAGCACAATGAACGATAAATTACAATGAGCTTTATTTTGTAACAATTCTGATTAGTTAAGCAACTGCAGAGAAATATCCACGTTATTTAATAACATTTCTAGGCATCCACGAATAAAATTAACTGACTGAACATACTTATTAGTTGCTTAGATTTATATAATATTAGTTTATGTAGAAGTATTCGTTGATATCACATATATGTAAGTTAATTTTCGCAATGTTAGCGGCAGTTTTGTTTGATTGTTATTAGAATTGGCACTTGAAGTTACAGCAGAGGGCATGCGTTTTTTTTTTTTTAGTAATTTTTTTTCTGTTACTTAATTCATTACTTCGTTCTAACGAAAGTGTTGCTAACATTTTTCGGTTGCGGAGCGTCTTACGTTTCAGAATTTTTAATTTAATTCATGGCTACGTTTCGGAAAAAGGGGGGGTGCAAATATGAAGAAGATGCCATTACAACGAAGCAATTGATACAAATTTCAACAGGGCAGTACCAGTTTCCGGCCGGTGGAAAATATCACCTTCCACCCATTAAAACTAATATTACGTTGGAATGACGTAAGCTGTTAAGATTTATTTTTAATTTACTTTGGTTTTACTGATGCCTTATTTCAGCCGCATGTAACTGTGTCAGCTATTCAAATGTGTTTGTATAATTCTGAATAACGAATATAAAAAATTAAGATTGAAGAACCCTTACAGATTATAGATTTTTTATTTGGTTTATTTCGCGATGCAATGTGACCATTGAAATGTGATAATATATATATATATATGTATATGTATTAATATGCATGTAAAGTAAGTATTGTTTCTCTGGCGGCATGTTTAGCACATGGAGGAAGGAAATATTTCCTCCATGGTTTAGCGTAGTAATGTACTACATGGTTATGGGATTCTACGATAACCGTGAAGCCGCAATTTGTTGATGGATTCTATGTAACTCGACGAAAAAAACTGAAATTAGAGAATAAAATGTTTTGATATCTTACTTACCGGTAATTCTGGAGATATTGTATCTCAAAATTGACGTGGTTAGGTTGAAATGCGGCCTGGAACAGAAGAAAAATTTCGACATTGCCAAATTTGATGATGATATCGTATGTAACTCGAAGAGACAAATCGTAAAAAATAATACTTTTTCTTTCTATATCTCGCTTAGTTCTCGAGATATTGTATCTCAAAATTTAGGTGGTTTAGGTGAAATCTGGCCTGGACCAGAAAAAACAAATTACCAAAACCGCTATATCTACACGATGGAATGCACTATATGTGTTTTATTTTCTTCCTGGTGGTTGTTGTTAGGTTGAAATACGTCCTGGACGAGAGGAAACTTCACCAGAATCACAGTTATAATTGATTTTCAACATGCTATATCTCGAAAACCAAGAAAGATATATAAAAAAAAAAATTATTCTTTATTTTCGATTTATTTCGTCGAGTTCTACAAGAATGAATCATCAGATTGTGGTACCACGGTAATGATTAAACTGCCTGCTGTTAGATTGAAATGCAACCTGGACCATGATAGCAACAGAAACATTTTGTTATTGCGCAAGGCAATAGGAATTATATTATGATTTATTTTTGTGTTTATTTAAGCGATTGCTAAGAAATGATTTGCCAGAATACTGAAGTTGTTATGATTTAATTTAGTATCCTTCGTTTTCACTGTGGTCATTATTTCAACTGTAGGCTATGTAATTTATGTCATCCGTTAACACATCGATCTTTATCGCATTATTAGCGAAGATTGTGGTTTAACTGAAATGCGACCTGCATCAAGTTGACAACTGAAACGTTTTGCTACATCACAAGGGATGAGAAATTACAGCACATTGAGCTTTATTTCAAAACAATTCTGTTTAGGTAAGCAACTAAAAAGAAATTAATTGCCAGAATACTCCAAACCCGTCAATTTTGACGGGCTTTGTGGCTAGTTAGGAAATAATGCGTAATGTACAACATATATAATCATAGAAAATAGATAACACATTATTGACATGATTTGTTATTACTTCATCATTGCATCTAAAAGCGTCGGCTCTCTAGGCTTGTGTTGATAGAATTTAATGGAACAAGTCTAATGAGTGCAGTTCTCTGCCATAAAAGAGTACTACGGACAATCTCCTTTACATTAATAACCTATTCTTGCTGTTCACAGCGACAATACCTACAGGAGTCGTGTAGAGGTTTTATTAGAGTATGTAAATATTGTTCAACAGAGTTTACCCAGAAAATATATAACACTTATTTAAATCATTTATCAGTAGTTCGAGATTGGTTATAAGAGCGCCATCATTGTGGATAATCATTGCTAGATTTCAATATAATCAGTTCATTTATTGGATATAAAAGAGAAGAAGGGATAATCTCTGTGTACTTTAATTATTTATTCTTGCCGTTAACAGTAATAATACCTACAGGAGGCGTATATAGATTTTTGTTGAATACGTGCATACTGTCCAACATCAATTATCACATAGAATAGATAACGATTTATTGACATAATTTGTTTTTAATATCATGTTTGTTTTTAAGAGCTCCTTTATTCAGGCATGTCGTTGCTAGAATTTAATAGGACATGTCCAATCAGTACAGATCTCTAACATAAGAGAGAACTAAGGATAGACTCTGAGTCCTTTAATTATTTATTCTTTCTGTTCACAGCGACTTGAGCTATAGGTTCGTTTATAGTTTTTATTAGAATATGAGCATACGGTTAAATTGAATTAATCGCAGATAATTGACAACACTTTGAAGACGTCAAATGATATTAGTTTATGTTTGTTTTTAAGAGCACCTGCTCTCAGGTTTGTCGTTGCTATTTTTAATAGAACAAGGGTAATCAGTAGAGTTTTTCTTCCTTAAAAGAGAACTTGTAATTGCGCTGTGTATATTAATTATTTATTCTTGCAGTTCACAGCGACATGCCATATAGGAGCGTATACAGTTCTTATTCGAATATGTGCATACTATTGAACACAATTAATCAGAGAAAATAGAAAACAGATAACAGCAATCATTTGTTATTGGTTCATGAATGTTTTAAGGGCGCTCGCAGTCAGGCGTGTCGTTGCTAGATATTAATGGAACAAGTGTAATCCGGGTGGGACGTCGAGCGAGCGAGTCGGCCGGCTCCATTATTCGGCCCGCAACGCCTTGCTGTCTTCGAGACCTTCCAGATCTGCACTGCAAAGCAAATTTGTCGTCCAGACAGTACAGACAGACTTGTTAGGAGTCCAGAGAGCTGGACTTAGGGCTGGTTAGCTAGGGTATTCGCAAGCCAGGGCCCTCTCTGTGGAGAGACAAGCCCGCGTTTGCAGAGGCAAAGGCAGATAGCTGACAATTGATTGAAAAACTGAAAGTAGGGAAACCATTCTTTACCCCCGTCCGCCGCGGCCCCGCAATGGGGATCCGCAGCCAAAAGACTAAACCACACAAAACATCACCTACTCTTAACAAAAATAAAACTATACACTCACAACAAGGCATGTCACCAGTAGCCGGTACATCACTGCTGCCACCTGGCGAACGAAATCCCAGCAGTAGTTCGGATTCCATAACGAGTAGAAACAGCGGTGTAGATCTCGCTGCAGTCGAACTTGAGTCTCCTCAATCCCCAGATCAGGAAGATTTGCCTACCATTCCAGTAAGCAATAGGTTTCAACCATTAGCTACCGCTCCTCAAACAATCCCAGCCCCCGCGGCCCCGCAAATAAAGCGGACACATATCCCTCCGATTTTCTGTTATGAAACAAAGGGGTATATGTCTTTCGTGAAAGAGATAGAGAGGGACCTTTCAGGAAATCTCCACACTGCCTACAGGGGAAATTGTATAAAATATCAGGCTTCCAACCTAACTGATTTTAAAATGATATTGCAAGCCCTAAACAAGAAAAATTTTCAATATCACACATTTGATGCCGACCCCCAGAAAATTCTGAAGGTGGTCATCCGTGACCTTCCTCCAGACATACCAGCAGGAGAAATATCCGACGCTCTCCTCGCTGAAAAATTCCCTATTCGAAACGTTGTCCAGATGACGACAGTAAAGGAGGTAGGAGTCAGGAAGCCATTACCGCTATATCTAGTCCACCTAAATCGCACGCCGGAAGCGTACGATATTTACAACCTACAATTTCTTCTCCGCCTTAAGGTGAGGGTAGAAGCATATAGGGCACCCACTGGTCCTGTGCAATGTCATACATGCCAAAAATTTGGTCATGGGTCCAGAAATTGCCACATTGCCCCAAAATGTGTGAAATGTGGAGAAGGGCATCTTACTAACACATGCAGCAAAACACTAGACCAACCACCAAAGTGCGCAAACTGTCAAGGGACACACCCTGCCAGCTACAAAAAATGTCCCACTTATTTGGAAATAGTAAAAGTAGGTGCCCAAAAGCAAAAGGAGAAGGAAGAAAGGCAAAAAACAAAAACAGTTAGAAAAACAAAAGCTGATAGCAACCAGTTCAACATGAACAACGAGCAGTTCCCCCCACTACCTACAAACAACATCACTGAGCAAGCACCCTCGTCCGAAAATTCTTCAGTAAACTCAAATACAACCCAAAACACAAGCACTTCTGTCCCGCCTGCAGGGAGTGAACCTTCAAACATTTCCTCGCAGATACTACCAAATTCTTCTGACCCTCCTGCAGGAAGTGAACAAGAAAACACTACCTCGCAGAAACCACCTTCTTCTTCCCCGCTGGCAGACTTCAGGGAACTACTTGATCTCTTCAAATCATTTGTAATCAAAAAATTCTTCACCACAATTAAAACGATGCTCCAGGACATCAAAGCAGCTCCAGACACCGAGACAAAACTCGAAGTTATGTTTAATGCCCTTGTAGACTTTTTCGATGGCGAAAAATAAATCCCATAACTTTACAGTGATGAACTGGAATGCCGACGGAATTTACCAACAAAAAGATACCCTCGAGATCTTTCTCGATGAGCACAAAATAGACTATAGCATTGATATCTGAAACTCACTTAACGGCAAATCACAGATTCCAAGTGAGAAACTATACGCTGTACAGGACCGACAGGCAGAACAAACAAGGGGGTGGGACGGCAATATTAATACGAAACCGCCTTGCACATAGACAAATTGATTTACCTGCGCTCGAGCGTGTAGAAGCCACGGCTGTTGAGGTCGAACTAAATGGGCAGGCAATTAGATTTATAGCAGTGTACCACCCGCCAGGTCGTAAAATACCGGAGCCCGACCTGGTAGCACTGACCACAGCCGACAGAATAATCCTCGGGGGGTGACTTTAACGCCAAATCGCTGACTTGGGGCTGCCGCGCTGCCAACTCAAGCGGCCGCGCACTCCACAAATTACCACAGATAACCCCCAGGTGACTGTAGTGGCGCCTGACGAACCCTCGCACTACCACAGGGACTCCAGACACAGGCCTGATATATTGGACATTTTCGTGTTCAAAAATATCACCTGGTCTGTTGCATCCACTGTAATTAATGACCTCGATTCAGACCACAATCCAGTGGTATTATATATTGATACAGCCGCGTGCCGATCAGAGAGCAAAAATTTCTCTCTAATTACAAACTGGCAAAAATACCAAGACTCAGTAAACCACCACATTACAGGGCAGCCCGAACTGGAAACTAAGAGACAAGTCGAGAGACATATAGACCAGTTCGTAAACATCATTAAAGAATGCGTGAAGGTAGCTACAGTGAAAATAACTCATGACCCAGGCAGAAAAGACCTCCCACCCCACATCTCACAGTTAATAGAGCTGAAAAAACTCCACAGAAAACGTTGGCAACAATTCAGAGACCCAGCAGACAGAAGAACCACAAACAGACTAGCAAACCAAATCAAATGGCACCTGCAACAACACCGAGCAGTTCGTTGGGAAGACACTCTTAGTCGAGCGGAGCGTAATCCCGACCTCTTTTGGAAGATAGTAAAAGCTAGAAAAGAACCGCCCCTGTCAACAAAGCCATTACAAGGACCAAATGGTTTTGCATACACAGCACGAGACAAAGCCGAACTAATGGCAAACTCTTTAGAACATCAGTTTCAGACACATGTCATCGATGACGAGGATAGCAAAATCCACGAAGAAAGAGTAGCTGGAGAAGTACCTCGCATTTTGCGGGAAAATTTACGTAGCTCTTTCTGCCCTGTGGATCCGACTGTAGTGAGTTCGATCATTGGGAGACTCGGTAACAAAAAGTCCCCAGGCCCAGATGGTGTAAAAGCCACATACCTAAAAAACCTACCACAACCTGCAATAGTTTACCTCACAGCTATTTACAACGAATGCCTCAGACTATCCTTCTTCCCATCCCCATGGAAAATAGCCAAAATAATCACCCTTCCTAAACCAAACAAAAGCCATCTCCTTCCCCAAAACCACAGACCTATCTCACTGCTAAACTTCCTCGGAAAAATCCTAGAGCGAATCATAATGATAACCTTCCAAAAATTCCTAGATGAAAACAACATCATTATCCCACAGCAATTTGGTTTCCGTGCTCAGCACAGTACAATCCACCAATCTACCCGACTGGTCGAACATATCTGCAGAGCGCGATCCATCAGGCATAATACAGGTGCTGTTATGCTAGATATAGAGAAAGCTTTTGACAGAGTTTGGCATGATGGCTTAGTATTCAAACTACACTCATACGGCTGCCCTGGACATTTACTAAAAATAATAAACAGTTTTCTTCGAAACAGGAAGTTTTTCGTAGTGGTGGACGGACAAGAAAGCCAGTTGAAATCAATTGTAGCAGGCGTACCTCAAGGGTCGGTCTTGGCTCCAACACTGTACAGCGTATATACAAATGACCTACCCCACCAACAAGGCGGAGAAGTAGGGCTATTTGCGGACGATACCCTGGTATACAGGTCGAGCCACAACCTAAATTACATCGTACGCAAACTGACGCAGCACCTTGAGAAAATCACTCAATGGTGCAATCTTTGGAAAATCAAAATTAACTCCGGCAAAAGTCAGGCAATTATGTTCACCACCAGAAGGACGGGACCCAGCCACCAAATCAAGCTCGACGGCATGGACCTCCCCTGGTGTGAATCGGTTAAATATCTCGGACTACAAATTGACAAAAAGCTAACTTGGATTAAACACATAAAAAACGCATGTAATATAGGTTCGGCTCGACTTTTTAAATTATACCCCCTCCTCAAGGGGAGCAAACTTAGTATTAAGACTAAATTAAAAATCTACACCGCTATAATCAGACCGGCACTGTTATATGGCTCCGAAATTTTTAGCATGGCTTCCGACAGCCAACTCAAAAAATTGCAGGTTATTCAAAACAAATATCTGAGAATCATCACCAATGCCCCAAGGTACTTGTCGAACACACAAATTCACTACAACTTAGGCATACAAAAGCTCACAGACTACATCAAGGACAAATCGACTAAATTCTTCCACAAAGCAAATTTTTCGCCCCATCAAATTATTCATGACTTAGGACAAAATATACATCAGCAACAATATATCCAACCAATTACAACTCTTACTAGAAATTACAGGGTCTGACAATAACACATACTAAAAGAAATAACACCATGACTGTCATAAAAAACCAGCCTGAAACCCCCTATTCAGTCATAAGTTAGGGAGCTACAATGCTCTGGCACTTCGACAACTATATGGGCGCATGCCCAACCATATGTCTGTTCTGTTCTGTTCAAACAGTATTCTGACATATAAGAGTAATACGGATAAACTCTGGGTACATTAATAATTTATTCTTGCTGTTCACTGCGACTAGACTTATTGGGGGTGAATATAGACTTTTTTAGAATATATGCATACTGTTCAACAGAATTGATTACAGAAAATAGATAACACTATATTGAAATCATTGATTTTTAGTTCGATGTTGTTTTTAAGAGCGCCTGCATTTGCTAGAATGTAATAGAACAAGCGTAGTGAGATCAGTTAATAGACATAAATAAAATCTAGTGATAATTTTTTGTATATTAAGTATTTATTCTTGCAGTTCACAGCGACATGACCTACAGGAGGCGAATAAGGATTTTATTAGGATATAATGCGCACTGTTTAACAAATATAATCACAGGAAATAGATAACATATTATAGACATTATTTGTTATTAGTTCATGATTGCTTCTAAGAATGACAGGACTCTACGCTTGTCGTTGCTAGAATTTAGTGGAACAAGTCTAATCAGTACAGTTCTCGGCCGTAAAAGGGTACTACGGACAATTTGTTCATTATTATTTTTTCTTGCTTTTCACAGCGACAAAACCAACAGGAGGCATATATAGCAGTTATTATAATAAGTGCATACTCTCAACAGAATTAATCGCAAATAATAGATATCACTTTACAGACAGCAGTTGATAATAGTTCATGATTACTTTTAAGAGGGTCCGACTCACGCATGTCATTGCAACAAAATAATAGAACAAGTTTAATCAAAACAGCACTCTCACATATAAGAGTACTACGAATAAACTCTGTGTACATTAATAATTAATTCTTGCTGTTCCAGCGACAAGAACTACAGGAGGCTTATTTAGTTTTTATTAAAATGTGGTTATACTGTTCAACAGAATTAATAACAGAAAATAGATAATACTTAATAGAAATTATTGATTTTTAGTTCGATGTAGTTTTTAAGAGCGCGTGCATTGTGGCTTTTCGTTGTTAGAATGTAATAGAACAAGCGTAATGAGATCAGTTATTTGACATAAAAGAGATCTAGGGATAATTCTGTGCATCTTAATTATTTATTCTTGCAGTTCACAGCGACATGACCTACAGGAGGCGTATATGACTTTTTAGGACTGTACAATATATATAATAACAGAAAATAGATAACACATTATAGACATGATTTGTTATTACTTCATCATTGCTTCTAAGGGCGTCCGCATTCTAGGCTCGTGTTGCTAGAATTTAATGAAACAAGTCTAATCAGTACAGTTCTCTGCCTTAAAAGAGTACTACGAACAAACTCTTTTACATTAATAATTTATTCTTCCTGTTCACAGTGACAAAACCTACAGGAGGCGTATAGAGGTTTTATTGGAATCTATTAGTATAATAGACAAGTGTCACGCTGACGTCATGTCACGGGATGACGTCAATCTATGACGTTGCGCTATGACGTTACGCTTTACGTTATTATTCGTGGGAATGCGCGTTATTTAATAACATTTTCAAGGATCAGTGATTAAATTAACTCACAGAACACTGAAATAAAAGTATATATTGCGTTAAAATCGACATGTCAATCATTAGATGCTTATATTTAAGTAATATTCTTTTGATATATAGAAGTTTTCCTTAAATTCTTTGTAAATAGATATTTAAGATAATAGTTTTGTATTTCGAGCATCAGTTCTGTGAAAAGTTTGGTTAGAGTATTACTTGGCATGGATCAGAATTACAAGTGGCAATTGATGTTACGGCAGAGGGTATGAATAATTTAGTTTTTTTTTTTTAATATTTTAAACTTTGTCCTATTATTGAAATTTTTAGCGCTTAAATTGGCAGAATAATTATCAGTTTTTTTTACTGAAATAATTACATGGTTTGAAAAAAAGATTTGATAGCAATATATGCGGCCTAAACCACAATTAAATATCACGTGGCATAGCGTAAATTGTTAAGCTTCATTTTTAACATCTTTCGTTCTCACTTGGATCATTATTTCAGCCGATGTAATCTTTCTCAGCGGTTAAAATATCAATCATCATCACAGGTATTAAGAAAGAAAGGTGTCAAAACCTGTGAAGATTTGGGATCAAGTTTATATCGCGATGCATGATGACACTGACATGCGATACAGGGAATGTATTAATTCGCAGGTGATTGAAGCTTTGCTTTACTATCAGCAATATTAGCGGATATTGTTCTTAGGCTGAAATGCAACCTGGACCAAATTGAAAGCTGAAGCTTTTTGCTACAGCACAATGGACGATAAATTACAGTGTGCTTTATTTTGTAACAATTCTGTTTAGTTAAGCTACTGCGGGGAAATACCCACGTTATTTAATAACATTTTTAAGCATCCGCGAATAAATTAACAGACAGAATATATTTATTAGTTGCTTAGACTTATTTAATGGTCTATTAGTTTATGTAGAACTATTCGTTAAAATCACATTTAAGTAAGTTGAAGGCTTTAATTTTCTCGATGTTAGCGGCAGTTTTGATAGATTCTTATTAGAAATGGCACTTGATGTTACAGCAGAGGGCATGTGATTTTTCCTTTTTTCTTTTCTTTTTAGTAATTTAATTTAGGTAAGAAACTAAAAAGAAATTAATTGCCAGAACACATCATTAAACCAGTCATTTTTGATGGGCTTTGTGGCTAGTATGTAAATACTGTTCAACAGAGTTAATCCAAAAAATAGATAACACTTTATAGAAATCGTTTGTCATTAGTTCAAGATTGATTTTAAGAGCGCCATCATTGAGGCTAATCATTGCTAGGTTTTAATATAATCAGTACAGTTTTCGGACATAAAAGAGAAGAAGGGTTAATCTCTGTGTAGGCTACTTTAATTATTTATTTTTACCGTTAACAGTGATAATACTTATAGGAGGCGTACCGTATATAGATTTTTGTAGAATATGTGCATACTGTCAACTTACAATAGATAACGCTTTATTGATGTCAATTGTTTTTAATTTTATGTTTGTTTTTAAGGAGGCCCGCATTCAGGTATTGTCGTCGCTAGAATTTATGGAACAAGTGGAATCAGTGCAGTTTTCCAACATACGAGATAAGCCATCTATGGATTAACTCCATGTCATTAATTATTTATTCTTTCTGATCACACCGACATAAGCTACAGGAGCGTTTATAATTTTTATTACGATATGTGCATAATGTTTGTCAGAATTAATCGCAGACATTAGACAACACTTTATAGACAATAGATGTGATTATTTCATTATTGTTTATAAGAAGGGCCGCACTCAAGCTTGTCGTTTCTATAATTTAATGGATCAAGTGTAATCACAACAGTTTTCTTACATAAAAGACAAACTACAGATTACCTTCTTGTACAGTAATTATTTATTCTTGCTGTTCACAGCGACATTACATTACAAAAGGCGAATTATAGGTATATATGCATTCTGTTTAACAGAATTAATCGCAAATAACAGATAACACAGTATAGACAACAGTTGTTATTAGTTTATGATTACTTTTAAGAGTGCCTGCATTCAGGCATGTCGTTACTAGAATATAATAGAACAACTCTAAGCAAAACAGTACTCTGACGAATAAGAGTAGTACAGATAAACTCTGTGTACATTAATAATCTATTCCTGATGTTCACAGCGACAAGACCTACAGGAGGCGTATATAGATTATATTACAATATGTGCATAGTGTTCAACAGAATTAATCACTGAAAATAGATAACACTTTACAGAATTAATTTATTTTGGTTGATTTTGAGAGCGCCATCATTCAGGTTTGTCATTACTAGAATTTAATATAACAATTATAATCAGTACAGTTCCCAGACATAAAAGAGAACAAGGGATAATCTCTGTGTACTTTAGATTTTTGTAGAATATGTGCATACTGTCCAACATCAATTCTCTTATAGAAAAGATAACTCTTTTTAGACTAACTTTTGTTTTTAATTTCATGTCTGTTTTTAAGAGCGCCCTCATTCAGTCTTGTCGTTCCTAAAATTAAATAAAACAAGTCCAATCAGTACAGTTCTCTGGCACAAAAGTGAACTACGGACACACTCTGAGTACATTAATTATTTATTCCTGCCGTTCACTGTCTCAATACCTACAGGAGGCGTATATAGATTTTTTTTTGAATATGTGCTTACTGTCCAACATCAATTATCACATAGAATAGATAACGCTTTATTGACAACATTTGTTTTTAATTTCGTGTTTGTTTTTAAGAGCGCCCTCATTCAGGCTTGTCGATGTTAGAATTTAATGTAATAAGTGTAATCGGTATAGTTTTCTTACATAATAGAGAATTATGTATTAACTCCATATCATTAATTATTTATTCTTTTTGTTCACAGCGACATGAGCTACAGGAGCGTTTATAGCTATTATTAGAATATGAGTGTACTGTTCAATAGAGTTAATCGCAGACAATAGACAACTCATTATAGACATACGATGTTATTAGTTTATGATTGTTTTAAAGAGCTCCAGCACTCGGGTATGTCGCTGCTAGAATATAATATAACATGTGTAATCAATACAGTTATTTGACAAAAAGAGAACTACTGATAAACTCTGTATACATTAATTATTTATTATTGCTGTTCACTTCGTTATGCCCTACAGGAGGCGGTAATAGCTTTTAATCGATTATGTGCATACTGTTCAAAGATTTAATCCCATTACAGCCATCATTTGTTATTAGTTCATGATTGATTTTCATTTCACCCGCACTCAGGATTGTCGTTGCTAAAATTAGATGAAACATGTGTAATCAGTACAGTTTTCTGACATAAACGAGAACTATGGAAAAACTCCTTGTATATTAATTATTTAGTCATTCTGATCACAGCGACATGACCTACAGGAGGCGTTTATAGCTTCTATTGGGATATAATGCACACTGTTCAATACATATAAGAACAGAAAATAGATAACATATTATAGACATTATATAAAGTTAGTTCATGATTGCTGCTAAAAGTATCCGCAGTATAGGACTGTTGATGCCAGAATTTAATAGAACAAGTCTAATCAGTACAGTTCTCTGACTTAAGAGATAACTACAGGTAAAGTGTGTGTACACTAATTATTTATTCTTGATGTTCACAGTGACAAGCCTTACAGGAGGCGTATATAGATATTTTTTAGAATATGAGAGTACTGTTCCACATCATTTGTCACAGAAAATAGATAAAACTTTATAGACAACATTTGTTTTTAATATAGAGCTTGGTTTTAAGAGCTCCATCATTTAAACTTGTCGTTGCTAGTCCAATCAGAAAAATCAACTGCAGATAACGTCCTTGTACATAATTATTTATTCTTGCTGTTCACAGAGACAAGTATTACAGGTGGCGAAAATAATTTTATTAGAAAATATGCATACTGTTCAACATCATATATCACAGAACACTTGATACATATCATTTGTCATTAGTTCGTGATGGTATTTAAGAGCGCCCTAATGCATGCTTATCGTTGTTAGAATTTAATGAAAAAAGAACTTTGGATTAACTCCATTTTATTAATTATTTATTCTTTCTGTTCACAGCGACATGGCCTATAATAGCGCTTATAGTTTTTATAAGAATATTTGCGCACTGTTTGTCAGAATTTATCGCATATTTCAGACAACACTTTATAGCATTAATTTTTTAGTAGTTGATACTTGTTTTTAAGAGCGCCTGCTCTCAAGTTTGTCGTTGCTAGAATTTAATAGAACAAGGGTAATGAGAACAGTTTTCTGACATAAATGAGAACTAGGGATGATCACTGTGTACATTAATTGTTTATTCTTCAAGTTCACAGCGATATAACCTACAGGAGCGTTTACAGTTTTTATTCGAATTAGTGCAAACTGTTCAACAGAATTAATCGCAAGTAATAGATAACACTTTATAGACATTAGTTGTTATACTGTTCAACATAATTAATTACAGAAAATAGATAATACTTAATAGAACTCATTGATTTTTAGTTCGAGGTTGTTTTTAAGAGCGCCTGAAATCTGGCTTGTCGTTGCTAGAATGTTATGGAACATACGTAATGTGATCAGTTAATAGATAAAAATGAGAACTGGGGATTATTTCTGTGGACGTTAATTATTTATTCTTGCAGTTACAGTAACATGACCTAAGGAGACGTATATAGCTATAAATTAGGATATAATGTACACTGTTCAACAGATATAATCACAGAAAATAGATAAGACATTATAGAAATGATTTGTTATTAGTTCATGATTTCTTTAAGAACGTCCGCACTCTACGCTTGTCTTTGCCATAATTTAATAGACTGCAGAAATTGTTTGGATAAATAATGAAATTAAATCTCTTATGTGAAAAAGCCACATCACAACAAAAAAATTTTGAAACACATCTACAACTTTCAAATGAAGTAAATAACCCCCATATATTACAGTACATCATTGAAATGGTAGAAAGCAACAACACAAAAAATATAGAAACAACTTAAAAATAAACACACCAGTATAATTAACAGACTTATACTCAAACAAAATAAAGATCCTCCACAGCTTACTAATTCCGATTCCCCTACAACAAATCATACCTTCCACCCAACCTTAGTTAATTGAACCAGTATACAATTAACAAACAAAGAACAGCAGCTTCTCGGAAGAGGCCTAAAGCATAATCTAAAATGTACAGATAAAAATAAATTTATGGAGAACAGTATAATAGAAGCTGAACACATTCGTGCACAGAAAGAAAAGAGCTGCAAAATCCAAGTCAATACGACCCTGGATAGAGAATTAAGACCAAAGGAACTAAACCTTATCTCTTCAACTCACATACAAAGTAATAATGAAAACAAAACTCTACAAAAACTAAAAAGAACACTAAATAACCAAGACATTGTCATTACAAAAGCAGACAAAGGAAACACAGTGGTGCTGATACCGAATACAGATTTCATAAATAAAACTAAAGACTTCATACACAATAATAGTATATCAAAATTCATAACAGATCCAACAACACGATTCCAAGTAAATTATTTAATATTTTTATTCTCCTAAGTTATTAAATTTTTTGAAAGTATCATAATCTATACTAAGTGTGGAAATTGCCAACGACCAGTAAGAGAAGGAGTGACGTACCGAGACTGCGGTGGTTTGTTTCACTGGAGGTGCAGCTATTTTACTAACAGTGACTCTGGTGTCAGCATTGCCTGGAACTGTCACACTTGCAGAATTAAGGATCAGGAGCAACGAATACTGTAGCTCCAGTCAGAACTGGCATCTTCGGAGAGGGATTTAAAGGCACTGAGTTCAGAAAACTCGTTTCTTAAGTTTAGGCAGAACAATGAGTGCAGTGAAGTCAGCTCTGCCAGGAGAGTCAGGAAACGCTGTCTGTCTGATGATTTCCAGCTGGAGACATCCAATGTGTTTCGGCCTTTGGAGGATCTAGATGGTGTCTTTGAGGACCGTTAAGTTGGACTGAACCATCTGGGATCATGTAAAGTAAAATTGAGAACTTTTCAGGGGGTATGTAAACGTAGGAAGGTACTGCTACATAGAAGCAGTCATGGGAGGGGTATCAGTGAGATGGTTCAGTCTGACTTGGGGCCAGATTATGAAGTCTGCAATATTTTCAAACCAAAGGCAGATTTTGGAAGTGTTGTTGCAAATGTGGAAGACTTAGAGAAAGATTTCTCAAATGAGGATTGTATTGTAATTGTAGGGGGACCAGGAAATAGTATTGAAAAGGACCTTAAATATTCAATTGTGGAAGACATTGCTCACATTTCCAGGAACACGCTTCAGACGAATGTGCGATTTTTGGGTTTGCTTGAGCGTTATGATAAACCCTGGATGTTTCATAACATTAGGCGTACAAATGCATCGATAGAAAGAGTTCTCTGGCAGCCAATATATTCACACATTGGTTTGATAGATCTGGCCTACACTGGTGCGGACAGTTATACTCGCCATGGACTCCATCTGAATCTCAGAGGTAAAAGGAAGCTTTCACTTCTTTTTGCTGATGAGATCGGGGTGATGCCAGGTGAGTAAAAGAGGTATTCCTGTTATAAGTGGTGTTAAGTAGCGGCCTTTTTAGGGTAAATAAAATAAATTTATTAAGATGTCCAAACGAATTTAACGTCTCTCCTGATCAAAGCTTACTGAAATTAGATATTCCATCTGACATACCAGTATATAATAATAATGTAAACAATTTAAATATATTGAATCAAAGTATTCAGACCACTATTCTACATAAAAATATAAGGGGAATATTTAGTAAAACTGATGACATAAACCTATGCCTAGAAGAGATTAAAAATTCCAGAAATTCAATGTAGTTGTATTGTGCATATCTGAGTATCATTTGTCTGACAATGGAATATCTCAGCTGTTCATCCCAAATTATAAACTAAGTTCTCATTTCTGTAGATGTAAAATGGAGAAAAGGGGAGTTGCAATATTTGTTGAAAATAATATTCAATGCAACAGTGTATATGTAAGTGAGTAATATATTGAACAACACTTTGAATGCTGTGTTACTGTACTAGAATATGGTAAGGAATAGCTCATAGTAATAGCAATTTACAGAGACCCCTTTAGGAAATTTTAAACTGTTTTTATCTCAGGTAGAGTCTTTCAAAAATAACAAACAAATAGTTTTATGTGAAGATTTTAATGTTGACTTTATCAATCACAGTAATGAAAACTTGTAAATTTCCATCCTTGAAAACAAAATTGATAGCAGGACTGCAATTGACAATTTTTAAGGATATTTCTCAATACAATAATTATAACATACTTCGAGTAATAAATGGTATCTCAGATCATAATGCCCAGCTATTAAATATAAAGTCCAGAAACACTATTAAACAGATAAAGAAAAGTTGGGTATATAGAAGAAATATTAATGAAAACAATATAAAATATTTTATAGATTCCTTAAATAATGAACAATGGTCAGAAGTGTATCATGAACGGGATATTAATGAAAAATTTGATTCCTTTCTCAAAATATTTCTAACACTTTTCGAAGGAAGTTTCAAAAGAAGGAAAGTTGTCAATACTCCAAATAATGAACTAGGTAAGGGATGGATAACAAAGGGTATTAGAGTATCTTGTAAAACAAAAAGTGACCTGTTGTTAAAAGTAAGAGAATCAGATAAGAATACACTGAAAGCTCGTTATAAACTTTATTCTAAAATACTAAGTAATGTAATAAGAAAAAACAAGAACAGGCATTTATCAGAGAAAATAGAGAATTCAGACAATAAGATGAAAACTGTACGGATCATAATAAAAACTGAAACAGGAAAATCTTAAAACCACTCTAAAGATATCAAAATAGAACAAAATCGTACTGTTCATAGTGAAGTAGGGGAAGTTTGTGAAATATTTAACAAATACTTTACTTCAGTTGTAGAGAAATTAGGCATAGAAAAGCAATCCCCTAATAGTGCGCTAAGGCTTCTTCAGACTACATTCCCAAATAAATTTGTAGAAATGCAATTGCCACCAGTAACAGCCTCAGAAATAAATAAACTCATGAAACAATTAAAACCTAATAATTCTTCCAGCTATGACAATGTTTCAAGTAAATTACTGATAACATGTTCATATTGTATCAGTCGTGTACTTACCCACATTTTTAATACAAGATGTGTTTCCATATAGAATAAATTATGCAGTTGTAAAACTGTTGTTTAAAAAAGGAGAAGCAACATGTATAGATAACTATCGTCCCATTTCAATACTTTCAGGATTCTCAAAGATTTTTGGAAAAGTCGTGTACTGTTGAGCAATAAAAATTGTTTAACAAAATAATATCATCACTAAATCACAATTTGGGTTCCAAAAAGGATCATCCATAGAATGGACATATATTCATATTTAAATAACACATTTGAGGAACTGAATAATGAAATGATCTCTGTAGGAATATTTTGTGATCTAGCGAAAGCATTTTATGTTTGAAGAAAATGGAATAATATCGTATTTATGGAACCGCAGGTAAAAGGTTTAAATTATACATGGATAGTCGAATGCAAATGTTTCCATTTTTTATCCTAAAATAAGTAAAGATTCTTCATCAGACTGGGGGAAAATATAAAATGGAATTCCACAAGGTTCTGTTATAGGACCCCTCCTCTTCTTGTTGTACGTCAATGACCTTCCTAGAAACTTATCTAACATAGAGTGTTTTATTTGCAGATGACACTAACCTGACTGTGAGAAAAACACCAAACAGCAATCTAGGATTTAATGTAAGTGAAGTACTTAATGAATCATCATATTGGTTAAAGGAAATTCATTAAAATTAAATTTTGAAAAAACATATTATATTAGGTTTAAAACAAACCACATTTACAAGTAAGCTATAAAAATAACTCAGTATTATAAACGAAGAGTATAAAATTCCTTCGTATTAAAATATATGAGAAACTCTGTTGGCATATACATATCACTTCACTACCTTTGCAATACGAACAGTGTCTCTAAAGTAGGTCCAGAATATATATTAAAAAAAACCCAGATGTACTCCTCATATTTTCATTCTGTAATGTCATAAGGCATAATTTTTGGGGGAAACTCTTTACAAAGTAAAAAAGTTTTCATAGCACAGAAAAGAGCTATTAGGATGTTGTGTATGGTACAACCAAGAATTTTTGCAGAAAACTTTTTAAAAAACTGAATATTCTTACAATGAATTCTGAGTATATATATTCTCTCATGTGCTTTGTCAAAGATTATATCAACCTATTTACTTCTAATTCACAGGTACACATTTTCAATACGAGAAACGGAGATATCTTGCACAAAACACAAACATCTCTGACATTAGTACAAAGAGGTGTTAATTATTCTGGTATACATCTGTTTAATAAACTTCCCAAGAGTATAAAAAAGTCTGCAGATAATAAAAATATATTTAAAGAAACACTGAGAGATTATCTTATTGGCAACTGCTTCTATCCCATTCAGGAATTTGAAAAAATTAATTAATTGTATTCAATATGACTTTTACAAAATTCAGTTTGTAAAAATTAATGTTTATTGTTAATCTCTTTAATTGTCCTTAGAACATATACAAGTTTTTTTCTATGATTGTGACACATATTGTATGTATGTATATTAACCATGACATGTTTCATATCCCAGAGGTCATTCCTCAGCAGGGATCTATGAAACAAGATTGATAAAAAAATTGTAAACTAATATATTAATTATTTCATCCTGCTGTTGACAGCGACATAACCTTACAGGAGGCTATATAGCTTTTATCAGAATATGTGTATAGCTTTAAATATAATTAATCACAGAAAATAGGTAACACTTTATAGACATCATTTGTTATTAGTTCCTGATTGTTTTTAAGAGCGTCCGCACTCAAGCATGTATTTGCTATAATTTAATATAACAAGCGAAATCAGTACAGTTCTCAGATATAAAAGACAACTAGCCATAAATTCTGTGTACGTCAGTTTTTTTTCTTGTTGTTCACCGTGGCCACACCTACATGAGAAATCGATACATTTTATAGAAATATTTGCAATATGTGTTGTTGTCTAGAATTAACTACAGATAATTGATAAATTATGCAGACATCTTCTGTTAGTAGGATAAGAATGATTTTACGATCACACGCAACTGAGGCTTGTCATTGATAGCATTTATTGAAACAAGTATAGTCAGTACAGTTCTCAGACATAAAAGAACTAGGTAATAAACTATGTATACATTAATTATTTATTCATTCCGTACACAGGGACATTAACTACAAGAGGCGTATAAATATTGTATTATATTATCTGTCTACTGTTCAATGGATCAAAGCACAGAAAATAGATAATGCTTTATAGATATCCTTCTCTATTAGTTTCTGCTTGTTTATAGGAGCGCCCGCACTCAGGATAGTCGTTGATAAAATTTAATAGAACAAGGGTAATCAGTATAGTTGTCTTACATAAAAGAGAACTAGGGATAAATTCTTTATACATTAATTATTTATTCTTGGTGTTCACAGGACATGCCGTTCAGGAGGCGTATATAGATTTAATTTGAATATTGGCTTACTGTTCAAAATACTAATTACAAAAAATAGGTAAAACTTTATAGGCATCATTTGTTATTAGTTCATGATTGGTTTTTAATAGCGCCTGTACTCAGGCTTGTCGTTGCTCAAAATGATTAGAATAAGTGTAATCAGTTCGGTTTTCTCATATAAACGGGAACTAGGGATAAACTCTGTGTACATCAAATATTTATTCATGCTGTTCCCTGCGCAATGACCTACAGAAGGCGTATATAGTTTTTATTACATATGTGCATACGGTTCCCATGATTTATTTAATTAAAAGTGAAGTAGAAATAAACTGATTGTACATTAAGTATTTATTCTATGTGTTCCCAGCGGATAAACGTACATGAGGAGTCTATAGATTTTATAGAAGTATTTGCATGCTGTTCAACAGAATTAAGCACAGAAAATAGATAACACCTTGTAGACATCATTAATTTGGTAGTTTATAATTGTTTTTAAGAACGCACGCACTCAGGCGTGTCGTAGCTATGTTTTAATAGCACATGTGTATTCAGTATAGTTTTCTGGCATAAAATGATACTAGGGATAAACCTTTTTTACATTAATTATTTATTTTCCTTTTCACAGTGACATTACGTACAGGAGGTGTATATAAATTTAATTACACTTTGTTCATTCTGTTCAAAATAATTAATCACCGAAAATGATAATACTTTATAGACCTTACATGTTTCTAAGAACGCCTGCACACAGGCTTGTCGTAGCTTGAATTTAAATAGAACAAGTTTAAACAGTTCAGTTAACTTACATAAAAAGTACTAGGGATTATCTCTGTGTACATTACATTTTTATTCTTGCTGTTGACAGCGACATGAACTAATAGGGGGCGTATATATATTTTATTAGAATACTAGCTGCCCCGACAGACTTCTTTCTGTCAAAAGTTATTGTCCTATCGTAGTCCAATAGAAAAAATAAATAAATAAAACGTATTACAGAGTGATCACTTTATTTATTAATTTAATGTTTCAATAATAAACAATTACCTACAAAAATAAGTTTTATATTTCGTACACTGGAAGATGTTAGTAATAATGTGGTGATATTTTTATTGTAATGCTTTACGGTAAACGATATTTTCTGTTTGTTACCTGGCGTGTAAACAAATAAAGCTGAAGATTTTCCAACGGGGGAGCAGGCAACATACAAATGTCCATGAGAGAAGCATGGGTTTTCTAAATTAATCCCGCAAACACTCAACTACTGACCCTGGTATTTATTTACGGTCATAGCGAAAGCAAGCCGCACTGGAAATTGCAGTCGTTTAAATTCAAATGGTACGTCAGTTGGTACCACTGGGATGCGAGGTATCAACACATCTTCTCCCTTATATTTTCCCTTTGGAATGGTTGCTTCGATCACATTGTTCAGTAATTTTTTCACCGCTAGCCGTGTGCCATTACAAAGAAGCGGTTGGTTGATATTTTGCAACATTATGACCAGCGATCCTACTTTTAATTGAAGATTATGAGACAGCAATACTGGAAAATCCAGTGAGTTCAAAAATTCTGGTGGATAGTTGACGACATCATCTCGCTTAGTTGCTCAATCAATTGATTTGTATGTTCTTAATTCACTGGCAATTTCATTTTGAAATTTATTTCATTTACATCCGGGTTTTTGTCTCCGTAATATAGCTCCTTCGTTCAACCAAAAAATTGACAGGAAATGTAATGCAGCCAGTCAAAATGTCTACAGGGATTTTGTCGTTACCAATGCCAATGAGTTGTTTTGAAAATATTTCTTCAGACCGATCATTTTGCAATTCTAAAGATAATCATAAAGCGCCTTTGTTTTGTTTTGATTGACTGGCAGTAATATTATTTTCGTTGATGACACGCAAACCCTTTTTTTCCCTTCGAAATTTATTTTGGGCAGGCACAGGCTAATAGTCTAATCAACTTGAAGGCATACCAGAGATAATCCTAAGGCGCCTTTGTTTTGTTTTGATTGACTGGTTTGTATGGGAAAATAAAAGTGTTGATTTTACTATTTTCCTCGCAATTTTTAAGTCTTTTCTCTCCATAAGAATTTCCTTGTGGATTAACGAAAATATGGAAAAAAATTATCTGAATTGGTCGATCCGTTCTCGAGTTTTGCGCTTAGCAAAACACTTGGCGATTCATTTTTATTTATATAGATTTTAAAAGTAAGAAAGTATTATTACTCGCAGCGAATTCAATCATCGTGAATTCTACCTGAACATAATTTGAAACGAATGGAACCCATCACCACAAGGCTTACCAGAACTTTGTATTCTTAAAATAATAGGGTAAGTGTGGCTCGATCGTCAGACGCTAATGCATATCGCTTCTCAACTGAAATACCATTAATCGATTTTGGTTTTTAGGTATTCTTAGTATTGCATCCTTATAAACTGATGCATTCTATTTTCACTGTCGAAACTTTCGTGATAGGCGGCATGGGTCTAAATGTAAACACACTGAACAAATAAACACGCAATTGGTTTTCGAGAGAAGCGAAAATTTAAAAGCAACCAAGAAAATGCCACGCACGGATGAAGTTATGACAACACGTACGTTAGTTATATTATTTTCATTGATCACTCGCAATCTTAGATTAATATCCTAATATCCATAGAGCCTAATCAACTTGAAGGCATACCAAAGATAATCCTAACGCGCCTTTGTTTTGTTTTGATTGAGGGAAAAGAAAAGGGCTGTTTTAAGGGGTTTTCCGGCAATTATTCGAATTTTTCTCGCCGTAAAAACCATCCTTGAACTCCAACGAACATTTTTTTTTAAAAATTGGCCAAATTGGTCCAGGCGTTGTTGAGTTATGCGCTTACCAACACATTTTGCGATTCATTTTTATATTATAGATGTATCTACTATTCAACAGAATGAAGCACACAAAAATATACAATATATAGACAACATTTGTTATTAGTTTATGCCTATTTTTAAGTGCGACCGCACTCTGGTTTGTCGTTGCTAGAATTCAATAGAACAAGAGTAATCAGAACAGTTCTCTGATTTGAAAGAGAACTAGGGATAAACTCTGTGTCCATTTATTTTTTATTCTTGCTGTTAATTTTATTTAATGTTCACACGAGGTCTATCGAAGTTTTATCATACTATTGACATAAGCCTTGTCTTATGGACTAAAATCTTTATAATTGTTAACGTAATCATGGATTCATCTAATTCGGGATAGAGCAATATGTCAATTGTGGATTACTTTGAATCATGATACTCAGTAAGAACCACAGGTGTTAAGTGTAAAATTAAACGTCGTAATTTAAGCAACTGTAACACAATCTGCGGTAATCACTTGTTCTTTTCTTCTAGTTGTCTATCAATCATGTTTTACAGAAACTTTGCTGGACCCTTGTAAAGGTAAATAGTAAGCATATGTGTAAAAGAATCCGTAATAATTAACTTATTACTTTTTTGTATTCCACCATAATGACAATTACCTTACGATTCATGCAAGACTTGATACTCGAAATATAATTATTTCAAATTAAGGCATCCTGATGAATGCAATAATTTGTTAAATAGGAAACAAAGATTTTATTAATCGTTCCTAAGCTGAATAATTAATTTAATCAATCAGAATCAGTATATCATAGTTTATAATTAGAATACCTTGGAAACCAGAACAAAAATTTGCAAACTGAGCAAGATGTGATTAAATTTAACTAAATATCGAATCATTATGACGATCTTAGTTTTAAAAATGTCTTATTTAATCAGTTTGTACCGGAAATAATAAGGCAGATTGGCACAAAACAATGCTAATATCACGATCCCAAACATTACGCAGATAGCAGTGGCTATGCGGAACTCAAATTAAATGGCACATATTGAGAATGACCATACCCCATCTAATCCATAAATTATATTGGTTTAATGAGATTTGTATGATTATTGTTCCTTTGTTATAAAATTCAAATTGACTTTGTTTATCTTCAGGCTTGGGCGACCACCTAAATGTTTAAAAAATTTACAATATTTTTGTGAGCTTCAAAGTTGAAATCCTACTAAATCGCATATTGTAATTTTCGGCGTTGTGGAAAGCACCATCTTCTAATGGGGAAGGTATGTAAGAGGTCATTTTGAAGACCGTTACTATTTGGGGAATTATAACAATATTCAGTCGTCGAGCTATCGGCAATCGGCGATCATTGAAAATGCTGAGCACGGTCGAGCATTGACCAGACAGAAATCTGAACGCTTGCAGTCAGCACCTTGGAGTGCATTCCCCTTCGTAATTATATGTCATCCGAGGCAGCTTGGGCGGTACAAGCGATGGTGTAGTGTCTTTACTGACTGGCAATCGGCGAGAGTAGTCAGGCATACGTCGATAGCCACCTGTTAGGAGCCTGCCACTCTCCCATGCCTCTCCTATCCGGGGCGACCATCTGCCTGACAATTATCTCTTACAGTCCGGGGCATACATAAGTTGGTGATAGTTGGAATCCACTTTTCGGCACGCTTTAAACTGTACTACTCCGTGTCATATGCCAATAAACTGGTTCAACTGCAAGTCTTCCATTCTTCATGTACCAGGTAGTATGAACTTAAATCAATTTCTGTAGCCGTCTTGCATTAGCCCAAACAGTCCAATGGTAAGAGTATAATAGAGCTGCCAGAAGAACAGAAGAGACGCTTCGAGCAGAACTGGAGTTCCCTAAGGTTAGTTCGTCAGCACACCTATCCACACACACGCCCAATAACCTTGGCCAATCAACCGTGACAAGAAGTGTAATCAGTACAATTATCTGACATAAAAAAGATCTAGGGGTAACTCTGTGTATATCAGTTATTTATTCTTGTTGTTCACAGTGGCCAAACCTACATGAAGAGTTGATTCATTTCATAGAAATATGTGCATTCTGTTCAACATAAAAAATTATAGAAAATTGATAACTTTATAGGCTTCATTTTTTCTTAGTTTCTGCTTGTTTTTTGTAGCGCCCGCAGTCAAGCGTGTCGTTGATGGAAATTTAATAGAACAAGTATAATCACTACAGTTCTCTGACATAAAAAAGAATTAGGGAAAACTCTGTGTATATTAATTATTTATTCTTGCTGTTCACTGCAACATGACTTACAGGAAGGCATATTCAGATTTTATTACAATTGCCCGCTGCTTCACGCACGCGTGCCTTGGCAGGTGTAGAAATTATTTACCGATTTTATTCTCTTATCAGACATTAACGTGGAAAGACATGAACTGTTAATGTATTCTGAATAGTTTCGTTTCTTTCGGTTAATACGTTAGGTTCGGTTTTCATACTGATGTCACAAAGTTGTTTTATTCATATTTTAACGTGATGCAATTGATTCAATAGTAGAAAAGGTTCCTGAAAAATTAACATTAGTAATTCGTGGTTGTAATTATTGTGCGAAGTATAAACGTTTATTGTTTAGAAAGGCTTTCACGGTTCAAACGACATTATTTCTTCTGTGCGCTTTCAGAAGCTATGGATTTAGCGTATAGAACCTGGTTATAGGTCAATCGCTTTTCTCGGTGCAGGTTACTTTCATTTGCTCTAGCTATTTCATCTCGTTCTCTTTGACGTTGCAGACGATGTTGTCGGTCTATTTCATTCTCATTTAGCCCATTTCGGCGACATCTTTTAGCTGCAGAAGTTGACCCCGACAGATTAGATCTCTTTCGCAAGGGCATATCATAAACTTTTATACTTACCCAACTCACAGCACTAACAATTAAAACGTTTTCACAGCTGCAATTATCACTATGCGTGAACTTTGGCTGCGAGTATATAGATGAGCATAAACTTGGTTACAATATAGAATATCTGTGGTAGTAATAAATAATATTATTTCTGAAAGCAATATTTAACTCAGCTAAAACATAATATTTTTAAATGCTGATATGGAGGATCCACGTTAACCGTGGTACCGAAAATTTAAATGGATATGTAACGGTTGTAACATTAAGAAAGCTGATATTATAATCATTATGTGTAATATTTTTTTGGCGATTTTATGTGTAAACTTTGCCTGGGATTATATAGCTAGGTATAAGCTTTGTTAAGGATGTATCTGTGGATATAATGAAAACTATTCTTTCCATGATACTTAACTAAAAAATGTTTATTTTTAAATGTGGATACCGAGGATTGCAACATAACCGCGGTGCCATAAATTTATGTAAATATAGCAGTAATCTACGACTTAGTCCTCTTGGAAGTGTGCTGACATATAATAATTTGTTAGAATAATCACAGCATCTCAATTTTTCTGATTTATTTATTTTTTGTTGTTTGGATATTGGTTTTATTTTATGTTGATACAGCTTCAATTATTCCTGCTTTAAAATAGAAATTTACTTGAATTGGAGCTACTCTTGATTTCAAATCGTCGTATCATTACTGTCATTATTTCAGTCAGATATAATTAATCCAAAAATATCGAGATGTGATCATGGTACAGTTTATGTAGTAACGTGCATGTAACTCAAACAATTATTTCTGAGTGGCAATATTATCGCAAGTTGTGAATCGCTTGAAATGCAACCTGACAGCTGATATGATGCTTTTGTTATAGGCCTAAGAGACGATGCGTGCAGCTTTATAATCTACGCGGTGTAGCATTAGGATATGAAACATTTTTAATTTAAGTTTCTTTCAATATAGCCGTATTTTCTATGTAATTATTTCAGTCGCATGTAAGTACCTGGCGAAACAACAGCCTTGACCAGATGACAATTGACTAGTTTTGTTTAGCATCAGGCATAACGGGTTTAGTTTTAAAATTTACGCGGTGTAGAATAGAATTTTAGGATGCCTAGTTATTTTTTAAATAAAAATTCGTTACCAATAATCACAGCATCTCAATTTTTTCTGATTTATTTATTTTTTGATGTTTGGATATTGGTTTTTATTTTATGTTGATACACCATCAATTATTCCTGCTTTAAAATAGAAATTTACGTGAATTGGAGTTAATCTTGGTTTCAAATCATCGTATCAATATTTCAGTCAGATATAATTAATTCAAAAATGTCAAAATGGATCACGGTACAGTATATGTACTAATGTGCATGTACCTCAAGCAATTATTTCTGAGTGGCAAAATTATCGCAAGTTGTAAATCGATTGAAATGCAACCTGGACAGTGATGACAGCTGATATGCTTTGTTATAGGCCAAAGGGACGATGCTTTTAGCTTTATAATTTACGCGGTGTAGCATTAGGATATGAATTTTTTTTTATTTTAGTTTCTTTCAATATATCCGTATTTTCTAAGTAATTATTTGAGTCGCATGTACCTGAATTTTCGGATGCCTAGTTATATTTGCACGTTATAGCCACGAGACATATTAATCGAATAAAGTACTTCCAAATATGTGCAATTCCGCACAAGTCATTATGAAAGAAGTATGTTTTATTACTTGCTGATATTTATAATAGCTGTTTTTCAGACATCGCTCTTCGAGAAAAAACTGAATTTCGTATTAAGTATTGGCTTATTGTGGCTGTATTGTACAGCGTTCACGTAGCAATTTTGTTCCAGAGACAAACTGTACAACAGTCTACCAGAGACAATACATGTCTTCAATATTAGTAATATAACTTTTTCGTAATTCAACAGACCTGTTACGATTCAAGTAAATGCTGACTATACTTGATTCAAGTATTCTTTTTATTTTGAAGTACTGCGGTCCAGAAAAATGAATCGCAGAAGTAAAAAAAAAAAAAAAAAAAGGTAAATCCTAAATTTTGTCAGGTCTCTTTATGAAAGGAGTGACCGTCTGAATGTGTATAATTATCTGTGGTCTACAGTTTCACATTTCTGAATTTTTTTACTGTCTTCCTTCTTCCCATGGTACATATTAGTCGTTAGCTACTTCTGCAGATGTTGATCAGCAACATTAGCTTTAAAAATTTGGAAACACCATGCAAATTGATGCGGTAGTTTTTGCGTTATTACAGATCAAGCCTCACTACAAACGCAGCTTGCTTACAGATGTATAATAGTATAGATGTGCTTACAGTTCAACAGAACTAATCACAGAAAAGAGATAACAGTTTATTGACACCATTTGTTAATAGTTCATGATGGTTTTTAAGAGCGCCGCACTCAGGCTTGTCGTTTCTAGAATTTAATAAAATAAGTGTATCCAGTACAGGTCACTGACAAAAATAAAACTCATGATTAACTCTGTGTACATTAATAATTTATACTTGCTGTTCACAGCGACGTGACCTACATGACCCGTATATTTTGTTAGAACCTGTGCATACTGTTCAACAGAATTTTTCACAGAGAATAGATAACGATTTAAAGATATCATTTGATAATAGTACATGAGAGTATTTATGAGTTCCCGCAACCAGGCTTGTCGTTGCTAAAATTTAATATAATAAGTGTTATTAGTAAAGTACTCAGACATAGAAAAGAACTAGGGATAAACTCTGGGTCCACAAATGATCTATTCTTGGTGTTCACAGCGACATTAACTAATGGAGGCGTAAATAGGTTTTATTAGTAAATGTGCTTCCTGTTTAACAGAATTAATCACATAAAATAGAAAACACTTTGTAGACTTCATTTGTTTTAAGTTAATGGTTGTTTTTAAGAGCACCCGCACTCAGGCTTGTCGTTGCCAGAATTTATTAGAACAAGTGTATTCAGTACAGGTCTCTGACATAAAAGATAAACTTATTATAAACTCTGTGTATATTAATTTTATATATTTGCTGTTCACAGCCGTATTATCTATAGGAGGTGTATATAGATTGTATTAGAATTTGTTCAACAGAATTAATCACAGGAAATATATAACACTTTATAGACATCATTTGGTATTGGTTCTTGAATGTTAGGGTAGACCGAGGGAATGCCACCACCTTAAGGAACTTCAATTTTTATCATCATCAAAGCTAGATCAATTTTTGTAACATAGTACGCAATCTTAAGAATATATACAAAATTTGCTATCAATAAATCTTTAAAGGAAATAGCCACTAAAAATTAAATCATTAACCTTTGCACTGTGGCGGTATTACCTAGGGAGCTGGGGTAATTCCGCCATGAACCTGGGGTAATAACACCACTGGCCAATATGACTAAAATACTAAGAAGGAAAATTTATTGAAAATCTCATATGCAATTAGCATTATAATATAGAAATAGAAAAGCAAAAGAAATGACATTTATGGTTTATACTAGTGAAAAAACCGTGTATTTAAAATTTATCTAATTTTTTTTAAATTTAAAAAATCACAAATGTAGTTTTCAGCTGATTCAGCATCCTTACAATCTGAATGCACCCTCTTGTCACAACAAGTGCATCTGTACCACAGTTCGTTGGATCCATATTCGTTGTATATGGCACAAAGTTGAACGTTTGGATCACTTGGATCAAGAAGGTCATCATTATCGTTGTCGTCACACAACTTTTTGACTTCGTCGTCCTCCTCATCTGAAAAGTTTTCAATACTAAAAAGTCGCTTGCCCCTTTTCTTAAGAGATTTATTCATTTTCTTTTGCCGTGTTGTCACTGCTTTTTCTTTCCTTGCCTTGGATTCAGTTTTGATGGCTATTCCCAAAACCTTAGCTGCAGATTTTCTTTGGCTTGTTCCTTTTTCAATGTATTTTCCTTTCTTTTAGATACTGTTTCTTCCAAAACTGCCTTCATTGGGGTTCCCGTTAGAATTGACGAGTGACCTTTTCTTTCAGAATTTTCCGCTAACCTTTCTGCTGCCAATTTTGGATTTAGTGGAAACTTTCATGGCGATTGAAGAAACTTCCTGAATGTTCTTTGATGAGCAAGGTTCTAGATCCAGTAACCCAAATTCAGAGGTGTTTCTCGCATTTACAAGATTATTTTCTTCACCAGTTTCTTCCAACATTATCTTTCCTGCCTGTTCTTGATTTTGTGTGTCATCTAGATCATCGATGAACATTGGCTCCAGATTTTGAACAGGGAAGAAATCTTCTTCCTTTAAGGTGTTTGTGCTTACTGGAAAGATCCCAGTGCTGCGAAATCCTGATACTCCCTTCTCTATTGTTGCAACTTACATATAAACGTCATAAAAGATTGATGCTATGTCATAAGGAGTGATTTTCTTGTAAGTTCTTGCTCTCATAAACTTGTCACTCTCATTATTGAATGCTTTTTTTCAGAGGTGCAAAAAATGAGACGTCGAGCGGTTGAATATCGTATGTGAGGGGATTGAGAGCATGTGAATACAGTACTAACGACAAGATTCATAGTTTTCCAGGAACACGTTGGCTCCCATGGTTATCGAGGATAAGTAGAACAGGTTATTCCATCGAAGAATGCACGTTTTTCTGAAAATTCTTGAGCCAATATAACAAAATGTATCTTTGGACCAGCCATTATGGGAACAGGTATATACTGAACCAGCAGGTCCCCCTTTCCAACAACGGCGAAATTCTTTTCCGTGGGTAGATAAACAATGGAGGGATGAGTGAGCCAGACGCGCTCATACAGCAAACAACTGTGATAATACGGCCCCTCTCCCAACTGGTGATTCCTCCAACTTGATTTTTCCCCTTAGGTGCAAGGACATGTACAGGCTTTTAAACACTAGATATTCCCGTTTCATCCACACAGAAAATGCGTGTCGGTTCAAAACTATGCTTATCCATTAGATACTCTATATTATGGTTAAAAATATCAACTTCTTCTTTATTAAAACCCATTACCCTGTTCATGCTTGTTGCAGAGGGCTTTGTTAGAGTAATCTTAGGGCTTCTTTTCCGAAAACCATTCACCCAATCCTCTCTGGCCAGTCTTGTTGTGCGATTAAAATTGTGTTTGATATTTAAGTCTTCTGCCATCACAAATACCATATGTCTTAATTCTGTGATTGTAATTCCATAGAATAGGCTTACCATTGTAAAAACTCTGTCCTTCAATATTTCTTCTTGTTCCCTGTTAAAAACTGGGTTTCTGCCCATGGTAGGAGTCGATATTTCATTATTTTTTATTCTGTCACGATGAGTCGATCGTGGAATATTGAAGTGTAAAGCAACACTTTTCACTGATTTCCATTCAGACACATGCTGCAAAGCTGCTTTCAAATCTTGCTCAGACCATTTAGCATTATCGGTAAACCTTCTATGAACTCTAGGCATCTAGAAAATAAACGAAAAAATTGTGTTAACTATCCAAAATAATAAGAAGCATAAAAACTAAAATTTTAATCACACACTAAAATAATTAGTAGGCCTATTCCAAAACATTTATTCTTTTTTTTTATTTACTGGAAAACTAAGACAAAAACTATTAATTTAACATATGTAAAGTTTTAAATTTGGTGCATTTATAATTTACATAAAACAATTAGTTTAATATAATAGTTGGTAATTGGAAACTTCAAATTTAATGATCCCATAAAGCCCATTCTCATTTTAATAAATAATGACTTACCAAGGGTAATGATGAATTACTTACCGAAAACGTTAAAAGAATTTAAAGTAAAAATTTGTGGAGGGCAAACATAGGTGGGTGCAGGATAGGGGGAAGTTAGGTGTGTAGGGAAATTGCCACCGGAGCATGTGCTCCATTGCAATTAAATAAATAAATTTAAAAAATCTAATGTAATATAAATTATATTAATAAAAAAACTGTTTTTATGTAATTTCAATTGATATTATAATTAAATTAAACTAAAATTCATCTTATTGAGAGTTAAAGTTTTTAAATGACACCTCATAAAAACACATATTTGTTGATTCATGTTCATCCAACATTTTTTTTAGAAAATACGATGAAGGAACCATATTCTAGATACAAAATTTATTTCCATTCAAAATTAATTAATATCAATATTTCAAAGCTATATATAATACTTCTTGGTAAGTTAAAAACAAGTATTAACTCACACATCACAAAAAGTATTCCTTCTCCTAATTCCCTCGAAGATTTTCAAAAAAGTGTTTACTAAGTACAGTTTACTTTTAAGCATTTTCACTTCTTTAAAAAAAAATTTTGACCTATACAGTGGAGAGACGCGTCCGGGGGTAATGCCGCTACCATGGCGGCATCATCCCTGGAGAGGTGGCGTCATAACCCCAATCCGACAAGATGAAAGAAACGTAGATTTAAAGACATCAAAACAAATGGAAGTGATAGATATTGTTGATTAAAATGTAGGCTAAGATAACTAGTTTAAGATTACTCATAGCAAATGCAGGCATTGTAACATCTAAAAGTACATACCTCAGCTTAAACAAAGTGGAAAAATAAGATCAAACTTCTTCAAAACAACGTTCGTCACTGTAAAACCAAAACAACGCGCGCAATGGTTGCCATCCACTCGGGGCATTAGTTGTAGCATCGTTCCCTAGAGGTCAGGAGCTATCACGCCGGCTAACCGGTGTCCTTGGCACCGGGAGTGGCAGTGGCAGTGCCCCGTGTGGCGGCAATCCCCCGGTCTACCAATTCAGAGCACCCGCACTCAGGCATTTTGTTGCTAGAAATTTATAGAACTAGAGTAATCAGTACATTTCTCTGATATAAAATAAAACTAGGTATAAACTCTTTGCACATTTTTTATTTTTTCCTGTTGTTCACGGCGACATGAACTACAACAGGCGTATATATATTTTATTATAATACATGACTACTGTTCAACAGAATTAAGCACAGATAATAGGTAACACTTTATAGACAACAATTCTTATTAGTTGAAGATTGGTTTTAAGAACGCACTCCGTCTAGTCGTTGTCAGGATTATATAAAACAAGTGTAGTCAGTACAATTATCGAACATAAACGAGAACTGGGGATAAACTCTGTGTATATGTATTCTTCATGTTCACAGCGACATAAACTACAACAGACGAATATATATTTTCTTATAATATGTGCCTACTGATCAACAGAATCAAGGACAGAAAATAGATAACACTTTTTAGACAACATTTGTTATTAGTTTATGTTGATTTTAAGAGCGCCCGCAACCAGACTTGTAGTTGCTAGAATTAAATGGAACCAGCCTAATCAGTACAGTTCACTGACATAACCGAGAACTAGGGATAAACTCAGTCTATATCAATTATTTTTTCCTGATGTTAACATGGGTCACACCTACATGAGGAGTCTATACATTTTATAGAAATATGTGCGAGCTGTTCAACAGAAGAAAGCACAGAAAATAGATAACTCTTTATTGATTTCATTTTTTATTAGTTTATGGTTGTTTATAGGAGCGCCCGCAGTGTAGCGTGTCGTTGCCATGGAGGATGGAAATATATGGAGAAGACGCAAGAGACCTTAACCAAGCATTGAAGTGAAGCCGGGCGGAGGAGGAGTGGGGGGCTAGGCTGATCCCATACAGACACGGGGTATATGTACAAAAACCTCAAGGGGACTCTAGGATAAACGTAACGCCGCAATCTGGTGATGGATTATTATGAAACTTGATGAGACAAATAAAAAATAAAGAATAAATTTTTTTGATATGATACTTAGTTTTCGAAATATTCTGTCTCAAACATGAAAGGTTTTTGGTTGAAATTCAGAAGAAAAAATTAGTGCAAGACAAATTTGATGTCGGATTCTTATTTAAAAAGATGAGTCCAATAAAAAATAAACAATACAAAATTTCGATATCTTGCCTAGTTCTCCAGATACGCTGTATCGAATATGAGGTTTCTCAGTTGAAATGCAGAAGAAACATTTCGCAAAAGTCAAATTTAATGATCGATTCTTATATAACACGACGAGAAAAATCGAAAATAAAGAATAAATTTTTTCGATATCTTGCTTAGTTTTCGGGATATACTGGGATTGGTTTGATATGCTGCCTGGACCCACCCCTTTAAATCTCATTTTCAATACTCGTAAAAGTAATGCTAGTCTATTACGTGCAAAATAGCAAGGAATGCAGATTTTCTACACTTCACCAACAAAAATTTGAGAACAATTTCATCCCATTGAGAGCTATGACTAAATATTTATAGACAGGCATCGAAGTTTCTAATTCCTACCGCCCACTTCAACACCGATAATTAGAATTCAAATTACTTATGAAATGATATTCCAGATTCTTTCCTCTCTTGCCTTTTTGTGCAACCGTATGCAACACAAGATGGCATTATAAAACACTTATACACATTACAAAATGAAATAACCATAGCATCTAACAAAATGTGAACATCGCCTTTGTTTGGGATCGCAATATCGCCGATGCCGCCACTGCACATGCGCGAGAGTTTAGAGCCTGCTTCACAGATTTAATGTCACTTCTCCTCCATATATTTCCTACCTCCATGGTCGCTGCTAGACTTTAATAGAAAAAGTATAATCAGTACAGTACTCTGACATAACTCAGGATAAACAATTTGTACATTAATTATTTATTCTTGCTGTTCACAGCAACATGCCTACAGGAGGCGTATAAAGATTTTATTGGGATATGTACCTACTGTTCAACAGAATTAAGCACTGAAAATGGATAATACTTTATAGACGTAATTTGTATTTATTTCGTCATTGATTTTAAGAGCGCCTTCACTTTGGCTTGTTGTCGCTAGAATTTAATATATCAAGTGTAATCACTGCAGTTCTCAAACATAAAAAAGAACTGGGGATAAACTCTGTGTACATCAATTATTTACTCTTGCTGTTTACAGCGACATGACCTACAAGAGGAATGTATAGATTTTATTGGAATGTGTGCCTACAGTTCAACAGAACTAATCACAGAAAATAGGTAACACTCTATAGACATCATTTGTTCTTAGTTCGTGATTGTTTTAAAGAGCGCCTTCACTCTGGCTTGTCATTGCTAGAATTTATTAGAACAAGTGTAATCAGTACAGTCCTCTGATCTAAAATGGATCTATGGATAAATTCTGTGTATATTAATTATTTATACCAGCTGTTCACTGCGACATATCGCACGGGCCGCACATATTTATTTTATTAGATTATGTGCATACTATTCAACAGATCTAATAACAGTTTATTGACATCTAGTGTTAATAGTTAATGAATGTTTTGAACAGTGCCCGCAACCGGACTTGTCGTTGCTAGAATTTGTACATTAATAATTTATTCTTGTGGTTCCAATCGGTTATACCTACATGAGGAGTCTATACATTTTATAGAAATGTATGCATACTCTTCAATAGAAAAAAAGCACTGAAAATAGATAACAGGCAATAGATATTATTTGTTAGCACTTTACGAATGTTATTAAGAGCGCTTGCTTTCAGGTTTCTCGTTGCTACAATTAAGTAGAACGAGTGTAATCAGTACAGTTCTCGGATATAAAAATGAACTAGGGATATACTCTGTGTACAATTATTTTTCATTTTTGTTGTTCAGAGCGACATAATATATAATAGGCGTATATACGTTTTATTATAATATGTGCCTACTGATCAACAGAATTAAGCACAGAAAATAGATAAGACTTTATAGACGTAATTTGTATTTGGTTCCTGATTGTTTTTAAGAGCGCCCGTACTGATGCTTGTCGTTGATAGAATTTAATAGGACAAGGATATTTAGTACAGTTCCCTGATATACAGGAGAACTAGTGTGTATATCAATTATTTAATCTTATTTGTTCACAGCGGATACACCTACATGAGGAGTCTTTACATTCTGCAGAAATATGTGCATACTGTTCAATAGAATAAACCACACAAAATAGATAACACTTTAATGTCATCATTTTTTAATAAATTTATGCTTGTTTGTAGGAGCGCCCTCGATCATGCTTGTGAATGCTAGAATTTAATAGATCAAGAGTGATCAGTACAGATGGCCGACATAATACAGAATCAGGGATAAACTCTGTGTACACAAATTATTTTTTCTTGCTGTTCAAAGTGACATGATCTTCAGGAGGCGACTATAGATTTTATTAGAATATGTGAATACTGTTTAACAGAATTAATCACATAAAATAGATAATAATTTATTGACATTACCTGTTGATAGTACATGATTGTTGTTTAAGAGCGCCAAAATCAGGCTTGTCGTTGCTAGAACTTAATAGAACAAGTGTAATCATTAGAGTCCTCTGATCTACAATAGCACTATTGATTAATTCTGTGAAAATTAATTATTTATACCTGCTGTTCACTGCTACATGTCCTACGGGAGGCGTATATAAATTTTAGTATATTCGGCATACTGTTCAAAAGATTTAATAACAGAAAATAAATACCAGTTTACTGACGTCTTTTGTTATTAGTTCATGATTGTTTTTTTAAGCAGCCGCAGTCAGGATCGTCATTGTTAGAAGTTAATTGAAAAAGTGTAATCGTTACAGGTTGTAACGATGCAATCGAACTGACGCGAATCGAGAGTAGTGTCTGTGAGAGATTATCTTTGCGGTGAGAGCAAGATGGCGGAGGAGTATGTACTAGGCGGCGGGAACGTGTGCAGCGAATGTCGAAAGTGGTCGACTGTTAAAACGATGCCGCGAGGACGATTATTAAAAAGTGCTTATAACTATTCCATTAACTTGTACGGTGATTTGAAGAAGTATTTGGAGTGTCGGTGGTTGAGAACAAGAGCAGTGTTCTGGATAAACTATTGTAATAGTGGCACCACATGTTACGTGTACCTACTCGATTCGAATCCTGCACGCTTTGGAAAAGAAGTTTCGATAACACGAGTCTTTGTAACTGGTGGTTACTTCGGCGACGTATTTCTTTTGTTTATCCAGACAATAAATGTGTGTTCTGAACGTAAACTTTTGTGTGATTTATGTGTTGGCAATTCCTGCTTATTTTGTTGATAACTGCCACTGTTGACTGTTTCCGTGATTAATTTTGTGAGTGACTATAAATCATTAGTATTAGTTGTGGAATCCCCACTGGCGACCGGACGGTATCAAACCTGTAATCTTACGAACATTTAATTAAGACTGAAATATACGCCGTGTTGAGTAGTACCACCAGGACATTAATTTACCACAAAATAACTAAGTGTCTTACATGGCTTTCCCGTGACAGGACAGTATAAGTGAAAACGGATGTAGTAAATGACATTAGTCAACACCGAAGTGGATTTTATGCTGTAAAAACCGAGTAGGAAAATGTGAGTAGTTTGAATAACAACAATCGGCGATAATGTACTGATTTCAACGAGACGTGAGTACGGCATTGTAGTAACGACGGAACCCGAGCATACACGACGATAGCCGAGCTGAGCAGTACTTCGACAGACGCGGACCAAGCAACAACAAGAACTCGACACCGAGGCGGCGCGGTACTTCTTAACGCGGCGGTAGCGGAACATCGCGGGCAACACGACGGCGCGGAGTCATCGCGGTCGGCAGAATAGCAGACGGCAGCTGTGATTCGACGAAAGGGAAGTGCAAATTTCAATTTTTTTATGTAAGGTTCACAAACTGACAGGAGTAGTTTTTCGTTTTCAAACAGAATTTAGTTAATTACATGTGAACCGGTTGAAATAAATTTCTTTCGACCGTTATTCAATTTTTAAATAGCCAAATTAGTGGGAAAATCTCCAAGCAATTTGTTTAAAACAGCCACTTGTCAGTTTGAGCCAGTAGTTAGTTTTGTGTTAACGGAAATTTTTTATAATTTTCCTGGGGACTCACTGGAGTAATTTTTTGTTTCTTTCGACTTCTCTTAAATTTCAAGGAATCACATGAGTGGGAAATTTAATTTTTAATGAGACGGGAATCAACTAATTATTCTTGTGTAATGCTTTGGTTATAAAGTATCAACTAGTTCCCGAGTGGTTTGGAATTTTGATGCTAAGACGTGTATCTTGTCTCAGAGGGAGGTATTGGTGACTGAAGTATTTTGTGATCCTAGTTTCTTTCAGGAGTAACTTAGTAAATTGTAGTTAATGTTGGGTTGTGCCATGGCGTCTGAGAGTGATGTGAATGATGGGGGGCTGGTGGTGTCAAACCGCGAGCCTTTGGATGACACTTGTGATGAGCAAACCAATCAGTTGACATCCGCTTCTGTGGTACCAGAGCTGTCACTAGCTACTATGTTTGAATACTTAAAGTCCATGAAATCAAATAATAATTCTTTGAATTCAAATATTAATTCTTTACAATCAAAGATGGATTCAAATATTAATTACTTGCATACTATTAATAATTCTTTACAATCAAAGATGGATTCAAATGTTAATAACTTGCAAGGGGAGATGCGGGCGATTAACGATTCTCTGCAATCAAATACTAATAATTTGCAGTCAAATATAGATGACCTGCGGTCTGATTTTCAAGGGGAGCTGCATAGTTTGCGGTCTGATTTGGGAGCCAAGATGGATTCAAATATTAATTCTTTGCATTCAGATATTAATTCTTTGCAATCAAATATGGATTCAAATATTAATTCTTTGCAATCAAATATTCATGACCTGCGGTCTGATTTTCATAACCAATTGCAGCTAAAGTTTGAAGAGCTTAAGGTTGGGTTGGAGGAGAACAAGTCGGAATGTGAGAGACGGGCTTCGATTCTAACTGATGGGCTGGAAAAGCTAGAACAGAGTCTAGGGAAGGAGACGGTGTGTTTGCGTCGTGATGTCGGGGTGCTCGACAAAAGGGTGGATATGGTTGAGCAGATTGGGACGGGCAACGCGCAGAGGCTGAATGAGGTGGAAACTCACTTTGTCCTGCTATATAAGAAGGTGAAGGTAGGAGAAGAGAAGGTAAGTGAATTGGCTTCTGATGTCAAGTTGGTTTCCCAAGATGTCGAGAAATGTTCTGCGTTGATAGAGGAGGTAACGAAGGTGAAGGTTCCCGAAGTGGTGAGGGGGGAGATGACTAAAGTGAGAAGTTGGCTTAGTTCAGCAACGCCCGTGGTTAGGGGTGAAGAGAAAGTCGACTGGGGGAAGTTTGATGACTATGGTAGCATTCACCCGGTGGAATTCATATCAAATTTTGAGAGTTTTGGTCCGTTTTGCTTGGCGAGTGAGAGGCAGAAAATAGAAATGGTCCGTAAACATTTGACTGGGGGAGCTAGACTATGGGCTAATTGGTTTGCTGAAAATTGCAGTAAGTTTGAACAGTTCAAAAAGTCATTTCCTCAGAATTATTGGTCGGTGGATAGACAGGTGGCAGTACGCCGCGAATTGATGTCGGGGGAGCCTTATAGGGCCGATAGGGGGACACAAAAAGATTTTTTCATGCAATGTGTGGATTCTTGCAAATATCTGGAGGGGGCTTATAGCGAGGGGGAGTTGGTACATACAATTTCTTCTCGACTGCCACAGCAGACACAGCTAATTTTCGCTAGTCACAAGATTTGCTCAGTTGCCGAAGCAATCGATATGTTGACGAGGATCGATATTCATGAGAAGGGTACCCGAGGGGGTCATAATCGGGACCAACGGGGACAATCACAGTTTCACGGGGGAACGGGTCGCCAGAATGAAAATTGGAGGGAAAATTGGGGCCAGAGACCCAGGTTTGGGAGAAATTTCAATGGTAGACAACAGTCGAACAATCAGGCTAGCCAGCAAGGAACACCTTTCCAAACTCCTGGGGAAGAAAGGCCGTTAAACTAATGTCTGCCACTGTTTCGGTCTCAGCAGGGGCAGAGGGCTTGCAGAGGCCAATTTCCGAGATAACTGGTGATGATGATGAGAAGGGGGTTGATTGGAAGAAGCTTGAAGACGCGGCCTACAGGAAAGTAGATAGTTATTTAAAGGAGGGAGGTTCGGACTTGCCAGATGATATCATCGTGACATTTGAGGTGGAATGTACCCAAGGGAGTAGTGGGGAGGTAACGGTTGGAGGAGTTTCGATGTTTGTTGGAGGAGGAGACGATGTTGGAGAGGGAGAGTCAATGGAGGTAGAAATAGTCAGTTCTGGGAGTCAAAAGACAGTAGAGGATCATGGGGGGATAGATTCGAATTCTGAGGCTAGTCTCAATGCTATTTTCCATGATGATACTAGGGAGGTTTTGCTGGAAGAAGGGATAAAGTTAAAGAAGAGGGAGTTTCACTCACCTAGGGTGGTAGTTAGGTTTGGAGAGCACCAAGTAGAGGCCTTGTTGGACTCGGGAGCAGAGATAAGTTGTATCTCGGAGGCACTGTACCATACTTTGGTGACGGAACCGAAGGTTGGGGTCTGGTCGGTAAGTGGAATGACAATTACTGCTGCTACGGGGTATAAAGTCACCCAGGTGAAGAGCGTTCTTCAAATCGACGGTAAGATTTGGGGGAAGGTCGTGGAGGTCACACCATATGTGGTACCTAACCTTAACGTGGAACTCATCCTAGGGGCGGATTGGTTGAAACTGGTGGGTGCAGTAATAGATTGGGTAGAAGATACGTTGGAATTCACGAGCGATGAGGGAAGGGTCAAGGTTGACTTAAGGAAAACAAAAGGTAATGAACTAGGGGAGCAGAGGGAGATTAGGGTAATAACCTGGGGGGATGCTAGGACCGTCCGACATCGGAAGGAGTGCCTGGTGGGTATGAGTAGGAGGAGTGAGTGTGGAGTGGGGACGGAACGAGAGTTAGAAACTGGAGTTGATGATATTTTGGGAGAGTTCTCGGATGTGTTCTCAGAAATTCCTGGACGAATAGTTGGTTACGAATGCGAGCTGAAGGTTAAAGAGGGGGAGCCCTTCGCGGCTAAATCCTACAATATTCCCGTAGCACTAAGAGCTAAGGTGCAGGAAGAGTTAGACAAAATGGAGTCACATGGAATAATCGAGAGGTCAAATAGCGAATAAGTGAACCCACTGTTGGTAGTCAGGAAGTCAGACCAGTCGGTGCGGTTGGTACTGGATGCAAGGGCCCTCAATAAGGTGTTGATCACGGAAAGGGATCACCCACTACCGGTGGACGAGGTTCTTAGAAGGTTTCATGGGGCTAAGTAACTTTCGTCATTGGACCTGACTAGTTCATACTGGCAGGTGAGCCTGGCCAGGCGGTCTCAGAAGTATACTGCGTTCAGGTTAGAGGGCAAGTGCTACCAATTCTGTGTACTGCCTTTCGGGCTCAACAATGCAGTAGCCACATTCATTCGGGCTTTGGACCAGGTTTTGGGCAGACAATTACGAGATAAAGTCCAGTTGTATGTAGACGACGTGGTGATTGCATCGAAGGCTTTGGAAGAATATAGGCAAACTCTGAGGGAGGTGTTTTTGGCTTTAAGGAGAGGGGGGATGACTTTGCGAAGAAAAAAGTGTGCTTTCCTAAGGAAACAGCTAACCTTTCTGGGGCACGTCATTACGCCCGAGGGTATCCAGGTGGAGCAGTCCAAGTTAGAAGCTATTGAGAAATTTCCAATACCCCGCGACAAAACCCAATTGAAGAGCTTCCTCGGTTTGTGCGGGTATTACCGAAAATTTGTAGAGGGTCAAACGCTTAATAGTGAACACCTCAGTAATCTGATGAAAAAGAAGTCGTTGGAGTGGACGAAGGGATGCGAGAGAGACTTTGAGAGAATTAAGTCAGAACTCGCCAAGCATGTCGTACTGTCACACCCGGATTGGGATTTAGATGTATGTCTAGCCACGGATAGTTCTCAGTATGGTCTGGGGGCCGAGGTTTTCGAGGAGGTAGAAGTAGAAGGGTAATTGGAGCACCGAACTATTGCCTTCGCGAGTAGAATGTTGGGGCGACACGAGCGGAGGTATTCAGTTAGCGAAAAGGAGTGTCTAGCCATTGTGTGGGCGTTCCAGAAGTTCCGCCATATTTTCCTGGGTAGGAAGACCACGGTGTATTCCGATCATAAGGCACTATCATTCCTGATGTCTTGCAGGCTGGTACATGGTAGATTAATGAGATGGGCCTTACTGATGCAGGAGTTCGATTTTGAAATTCGATACCGGCCGGGGAGCAGTAATGAAGTAGCCGATTGTCTCTCGAGGTTGCCAATGGGGTTGGACCAGGAGACGGAATCGATTGATTCGGAAGACAAGGCGTCCCTTAACTTTATCAGGGGTGTCCCACAAGAAGAAGAAGTAAGGGGATGTTTAAAAAATATGGTTAAGTTGCAGGAGGGTGACGAGACCATTAAGCTGGTAAAAGATAACTTAACGCATCCCGAACATAAGACTAGACTTGAGAAGTTTTACCTTGTTCATAAGGATATAGTCTTTAGGCGCAATTCGGAAGAGGATAATGAGTGGAAGCTGTGGTTGCCTGAGGTCTGTGTCGAACTGTTTATCACTCATCACCATCATAGTTATGGTCACTATGATGCTAACAAATGTTGGAGGGTCATGAAAGAACACTACTACTTCAGCAATATGCCTAGGAGAATCACGCGTTTACTGTCGTCTTGCGATCTTTGTCAGCGAGTTAAGATAGACAACGTTGCTAGAGCGGGGGAGATGAAGAGCATCTTGCCTGATGAGGTAGGGGAATTGGTGGCTGTAGATGTGTTTGGACCATTGCCCATGTCCAGGGGAGGGGTCACTCAGATCTTTGTGGTTATGGACGCGTTTTCCAAATACTTAAAGCTTTACACAATTAAGAAAGCGTCTGCGAAAGTGCTAGCGAAAGATAGTGGGAGAGTTTATCACGCAAATTGGTAAGCCGAAGAAAAAAACTGTACGGACAATGTTCCGCAGTTTAGTAGCGCGAAATGGACGAAGCGACTGGAAAGAGAGGGGATCACAGTACTCAAGACGTCGTGCTACCACCCACAGGGAAACCTAGTTGAACGGGCTATGCGGGAGATTGGCTGTTGGTTCCGCAAGTACTGTTATGATAAACACAAGAGTTGGGCTACACAGGTGGAGAGAGCGGAGGAAGTTTTGAATTGTTTGCCACACGATTCCACGGGTTTAGTGCCCTATGAGTTGATGTTCCAGAAACCTCCGCCGCGGCTTATTAACCAAGTGATAGAATTTCCGCCTAGCAATGGGGTGGATTACAGGGAACGACTTAAACTGGCGAAGGAAAACCTCCGTCGTAAGGCCGAGAAGAGGAAGGAGAGACATGATAAAAAGGGTGGGCGAATGTCGTATGAAGAGGGAGATCTAGTGCTTCTGCAGACGCACTTCAAGTCGTCTAGCGCGAGGAGCGAAATCAAGAAATTTCAGTTCTTGTATGAGGGACCGTACCGAATTGCGGGTAGTCCCCGAGAAAATGCTTTTGTTTTGGAATACCCTAGTGTCGGGAGGTTGAGGGGCACTTTCAATGTCGTGTCACTCAAACCCTATCGGTGTGCGGAGACACAAGGTGGTGGGGGGAGTCAAACAATAGAGTAAAAGGGCTCGCCTCTTGGTACCACCATGCTTCCCGCATTTGCACATTTTCGGATTGGTGTTGTCTATGTGGCATGACTTATTTGTTTCATTTAACTTGCTTCTTTCTCAAAATGAAGAAGGGTTTACAAAAGGGGGATGTAAGCATGGGGAGGATTTTCCTACTGATTTGACTGGCTTCGAGTGGAAGAATAATCTCAGTACTGTTAGTTTGTGAATCATAGGAGTGTGGCCCCGAGGCAGGGAATTGTAATCAATGTATCCTGTGGTTTATGAGAAGGAAAGTGACTGCACGATTGTTTCCGGAGGAAACTGAATGATTTCTGATAATTTTCAAGTTTGTTTTCATTTGTGTTTATTTTCATATATTCATATTGTGTATACTCAAGGAGACTGGTGTGTTTGGAGAGGTTTAACTTTTGTATTTGATGTTTTCTTCGATGTGGTATTTGGTCTGAAGTTTTGTTCTAATGAAGTACCCATTTTTGTAAATTAACTAGCCGAGTACCACCAGATTTGTTTAGGGTTTGAAAAATTCTCAAATGTCAGTAAGGTTGGGTCCGGCGAAAGGATACGCGTTTGTCAACCGTATCTTACGCCTTGAAGTCAACGAGGGGGGTGTAACGATGCAATCGAACTGACGCGAATCGAGAGTAGTGTCTGTGAGAGATTATCTTTGATGGTGAGAGCAAGATGGCGGAGGAGTATGTACTAGGCGGCGGGAACGTGTGCAGCGAATGTCGAAAGTGGTCGACTGTTAAAAACGATGCCGCGAGGACGATTATTTAAAAAGTGCTTATAACTATTCCATTAACTTGTACGGTGATTTGAAGAAGTATTTGGAGTGTCGGTGGTTGAGAACAAGAGCAGTGTTCCGGATAAACTATTGTGATAGTGGCACCACATGTTACGTGTACCTACTCGGTTCGAATCCTGCACGCTTTGGAAAAGAAGTTTCGATAACACGAATCATTGTAACTGGTGGTTACTTCGGCGACGTATTTCTTTTGTTTATCCAGACAGTAAATGTGTGTTCTGAACGTAAACTTTTGTGTGATTTATGTGTTGGCAATTCCTGCTTATTTTGTTGGTAACTGCCACTGTTGACTGTTTACGTGATTAATTTTGTGAGTGACTATAAATCATTAGTATTAGTTGTGGAATCCCCACTGGCGACCGGACGGTATCAAACCTGTAATCTTACGAACATTTAATTAAGAACTGAAATATACGCCGTGTTGAGTAGTACCACCAGGACATTAATTTACCACAAAATAACTAAGTGCCTTACAAGGTGTCTGACATAAAATAATACAGTCGATAAACCCTGTGTACATTAATTATTCATGCTTGTTGTTCACAGCGCCATGACCAACAGGAGGCGTATATGGATTTCATTAGAATATGTGTACATAGTTCTACAGAATTATTAACAAAAAATACGTAATATTTTACTTGCATTTTTTGTTTTTGATTCATGATTGTTTGTATGAGCACCCGCACTCAGGCTGTTCGTTGCTAGAATTCATTAGAACAAGTGTAGTTAGTACAGTTCTCAGATAAAAAAAAGAACTAGGGATAAACTCTGTGTACATTTATTATTTATTTTTCATTTTCACAGCGACATAAACTACAACACACAAATATATAATTTCTTATAATATGTGCCTACTGATCAACAGAATTAAGCACAGAAGATAGCTAATACTTTGTAGACAACATTTGTTATTAGTTATTGCTTGATTTTAAGAGCACCCGCAACCAGACTTGCAGTTGCTTGAATTAAATGGAACAAGTCTAATCAGTGCAGTTCACTGATATAACCGAAAACTAGGGATAAACTCAGTATACATCTACTATTTTTTCCTGATGTTCACATGGGCCACAGCTACAGGAGGAGTCGATACATTATATAGAAATGTGCTATCTGTTCTACAGAAGAAAGCAAAGAAAATAGATAACTCTTTATAGATTTCATGTTTTATTAGTTTATGCTTGTTTATAGGAGCGCCCTCCATGGTCGTTGCTAGACTTTAATAGAAAAAGTGTAAATAGTACAGTACTCTGACATAAAATGGAACTCGGGATAAACAATTTGTAAATTATTTATTTATTCTTACTGTTCTCAGTGACATCCCTACAGGAGGCGTATATAGATTTTATTGGGATATGTGCCTACTGTTCAACAGAATCAGGCACAGAAAATGAATAACACTTTATAGACGTTATTTGTAATTATTTCGTCAATATTTTTAAGAGCGCCTTCACTCTGGCTTGTTGTCGCTAGAATTTAATATATCAAGTGTAATCACTACAGTTCTCAAATATAAAAAAGAATTAGGGATAATCTCTGTGTATATCAATTATTTATTCTTTTTCTCCAAAGCGGCCACACCTATATGTGAAGTCGATAAATTTTATAGAAAATGTGCATACAGTTCAACAGAATAAAGTACAGAAAATAGAAAACACTTTATGGACTTCACTTTTTATTGTTGTTTGCTTTTTGTTATGAGCGCCCGCACTCAGGCGTTTCGTTGATAGAATTTAATAGAACAAGTGTAATCAGTACACTACTCTGACATAAATGAGAAGCTGCGATATACTCTGTGTACACTAATTATTTATTATTACAGTTCACAGCGATATGACCTACTGGTGGCGTATTTAGATTTTATTAGATTTATGTATACTGTTCAACAGAATTAATTACAGCAATTGGGTAACACTTTACAGTATTAATTTGTTAATAGTTCATGATTGTTTTTAAGAAACCCCTCAATCAGGTTTGTCATTGTTACAATTTAATGGATAAAGTGTAATCAGTAAAATTCTCTGACATGAAATCTTCACTGGTTTGCCGACGGATGGTATTTTCAAACGACTAGCTTGCGGCGGCTTGCTCTGCCGATATCATCAGGTCCATTGTACTTCAAAGAACAATTAGTACTGCACTGGATTGAGGAACCGCAGCGGGCCAGGATAATATCATCATCTGATTGGCTGACTACAATGCCCGATTCCATTCTGTTTCTATAATTGGTTTGCTCTGGAACTAGCTGTTGATAGTGTCAGACGGATCTGAATGTGCGGGAATCTATTTCACAAAAGTCCTGAAATAAACAAGAATTAAATAATTTTGAGCCAATATATCCCCTGGGATAAAGAACAACGGTACCTGGGTATATTACAGGATAACAAATTACTTTTAAGGCAACATATCATGGATAGGAAAACTAAAGGACTAGCAATAATTTCCAACCTTTCACCAGTATTACGAAGCAGCAACCTACAGTTTAATACAAAAATATGAATATACAAATCGGTTACTCTCGCATTTTTACTGTACGGATTCCAGATATGGGGACTGGCAAGCCAAACCAATCTACAACAAATCCAACTACTCTAGAACAGATGTCTAAGAATGATCCTAAACGCACCCAGATATATACCAATAGAAACTCTACATAACAGGACAAATATTCTCTTAATTAATACCTAAGTATTTAATCTAACAGAAAAATTCCACAAGAAATTGAATGACGCCAGAGACGAAAGAACTGAGTCGATTGGAACGGTAATGCTGAGACGTTGGCATAAGTATAAAGTTCCTCTCAGTATTCTGTACCAGCCATCATAGAGCAGCACAGTACGTGAACTCCGTTGCGGTATTTTCAACATTAAGACCATCCTAGATGGTCATAGCCCTGGTTTTTCTCCTGAAAGTGAAATAAAAAGTGTCCCAAAAAATAAACACCCTATCCTAAGTAATACTACTAAAGGTAGTGGGACTTCAATAACAACCGAAGAGGTAGCGGAAAAAACAAAAAAAAAGCGCCGTCGGCGATACGACTGGGCATCACGTTGCTACTACCAGGCATCAATTATGGTACGGAAGCAGCGTTCTGTATCGCCGCAATCAGACCCTTCGCGCCGAACTCCGTCGATATCGTTCCAAGAGGTTGCATCACCGAAGCAACCTTTGCCTACAGATATAAGTACGCCACGGCTTTCGGCAGAAGTCAACGACGGTGAGAGTCCCACCCAGTACGACTACCCTGCTTCGAATCGTCAAGAGGATTCCTGGTCGGATGTGTCTGGAGCGAACGATTCATCGTTGATATCATGGTCGTCACCAAAAGCCTCTCTATTCGACCACGACGATTTCAAGAAAGAGGAGAACGTAATTTACTTCTACTGCAAGAGCGCAGGCAATAACTACAAGTTCAAGCCCTTCACACCGAGGAAGTTCGAGAATATCCATTACGCCGACGAATCTCTACTCCAAGTGCAGCTCCGAGTCAAAGCCGGGGAAATGCTGTTATCGTGGGATATCCCTAGCAAGAGCTTCAAGAAACTCAAGCAAACTCTCTCGGATCCGGCACAAGCACTAAACGCCAAGCCCATTATCTCAAGAAAGAATGAATAGTCTCGCCATATTAAACTACCACTCGTCCTTTCCAAGAACTTCAAGGACGAGGAGGACTTTACAGACCTCGTTCGAAGCGCTCCACAGCCTCCGGAGCCCAAGCAACAATGTAGATGAAGCGAGGGAGCAAGAGACCTCGTTGACATCAAATTGCGGGGACTTTGTACACCAGGAAAGAAGCAGACATCACCAAGATCGTCCTCCGTCAAGACAAGCCCTTGAGAATGAGTCGTCAGAGGCACATACATGCACAGTGCCAATCCAGCTGCTGCTCACCTGTATGAGCCAAGGGGACCTCGAAGAAATTAACAAATTCCTACAAACTAGGAACATAAGATACAACATGGGCTTCCAAGAAACTCACTCGGTATTCAACAACGGGTATTCAACAAAAGAAGCTACTCCAAGAGACTCCTGCAACATGTATGGGGGAACACTCCAAGATGACAATTCCTCCTCACGCCCTGCACGAGACAGGAGAGAGCATAAGGCAACCAAGTCCACCGCCCCGGCCAGCAGCCAAGTAATGAAATAGAGTATACTGAATTCCAACAACAGGCCACAGAAGCGGATACCGGTGGCAACGTTACATCAATGCTTTTGCTGTCAAGTCTTCGGGCATCAAGCTTCTGACTATCTCAAGCAAGTGCGCTGCGTTCGTTACGGAGGGAGCCATAACATTTTGGTTTGCACACGTCCGCTTGACGCAACTCTGACGTGTGCAAACTGTGGTTCTGACCACGCCGCCAGATATGGGGGATGCCCCATAAGAAGAAAGCTTCAAGCAGCCATCAGAAGCCGTCAACGCCAGCGCCAACCCAGTCACTCCCAACGAATGGGAAGACCGGAAGGACTTCAGACATGTTCATCAAGTCACTTCAATAATCATCCCACGACCAACTCAAATGACCAACATGGGCACCAATGCTATAATAAAGATCCAAGACGAGCAAATCAGCTGGGGAAAATCATCGAGTTGTTAACACAACTGATTGTGGCAATGATCCCCAACTGACCACATGAAAACAGTAAGCTATCGAACTAATAAGAATATCAAAAGGGTTTCCACACAGGTCGTAATCACTACGGTACAAAGCCGGTTTCCCCCCAAAGTTTACAGTTCGAGAAAATAAAATCCATCACCATCCGTGGAACCACAGCTAAAGCTACAAATCGTTCCTAGGCTGTATAATGAGGTTATCCAGCAGTTAATGCAGTGGTTGTTATATACTGGAAGGAAGATGGTTTACACCCGTCAATGTTCACATAACATAACTGATCACATCGCGTCATCCAAATTTTACTACCAATTGCTAAAGTGGGCAATGTATATTGAAGTATTGTCCTTCAACATTTACAACCATTAATTAAAAAAATTTAACTTAGTCCACAACCCGAAGGTTGGTTGGATCCTCCCGAAGGAGGCATACTAAGCCATTCTGTCAGAGATAGGACGGCCAGTTCCTTTCCTATGGGACCTTCAGTTTAACGTCGAATCCGAAACACGGAGCGTCCTGGCGTAACTCATATGATCAAACACAAATCCTCAAAATTCCTGCGCCTTCCGGGATTCGAACCCGGGACCGGAGCTATGAATATTTTGAGTGCAAGCACCTTAACCAGTGAACTACCAGAACTCCTCATACCATTAACCATGATGTTTTATCTCGAGAATTCTTAGGGAGCCATACGGTCTTCTGATTGGCAGTCTACAACCACGGTTCTTTTATTCTTCTCGGTAATTGGTCAGATACAGACCCAGATGTAGATGGGGTTGGACGGATGGCTCCCTATGAATTCTCGAGATAAAACAGCGTTTGATACGATTTGGCATGAGTGCCTGCTGTACAAAATAGCAACGCTCAGCGTGCCGAGCACCTACCGAAGGATAATCTGAGCTACCTAAGCCAGCGAATACTGTGATTAGGGAAACGACAGCTCAACAAAAAGACGCATCCGCGCCGGTGTCCCACAATGCACTGTGCTCGGCCCCGTAATGGATATCATATATGGCCGACCTGCCTATGAGGCAACCAGCCAGCACGGCTCTATATGCCGTCGACACGGCCGTGTTCGCTCCGTCGCACTGCCCGACGCCTGCAAGCGTCACTCAACGATATAGAGGAATGGGCAAGCCATGAGGAGGCTAAAAATAAACACCGCAAAAAGCCAAGCCATCATGCTCACTCGGAGGAGCACGAAGGAACAGCTGATGCTCAAACTCTTCGACGAAAACATCCCATGGGTAACGAAGGCAAAATACCTGGGTATAGCCCTGGACACTAAACTGACTTGGAAGCCGCACGTCGAGCACACGCGTCGAATAGTTCAGCTGAGACTGGGAGCGCTCTACGCGGTGCTAAACCACAACAGTTCACTACCCCCCCCCCCCCCACATGTATCCTCCACATCTACCAGGCGCTAGTGAGGCCGATGATGGAGTACGCCGCTCCGGGCTGGGCGTACACGGTCAACTTACACATCGACCGCATACAACGTCTGCAGAATACAACTCTGAAGAGAGCGCTGCACCTGCCCCTCCGGTTCCAGAGTGAAGAACTCCACATTGAGGCGGGAATGCCGAAACACTAAGAGTGGCTAGAGCCTTCTACGTGATTGCATGAGACAGCGACAACCATCTGATCAGAACACTCGCCCAATATGATCCAGACCAAGGGACACACACTAGACCACTCTGCCTACTAACGTAGTAATTTAAGGTAGGTATTGAATTAGCAAATGCCCTAACACATTTGTCTGTAAACTAATGATAGTGTGTTTCCTATAAGAGTGTATGAGAATGGAGTAAATGTTAATTAAAATGAAAAAAAGATGTTTTAAGTTCAGATATAAATCATATGTGCACTCTATCTCAAACTAAAAACTCTGTTCCTATCTGAGCAAAATGCATGCCACTAGGAAAAGTATATGGGTGTGATGTGAATGTGACTAAAAATATATAAAGAGGATAACTTGTGCTACTTATATAAACTAAAAATTGTGGATGCACATTAACCAGAAATTTGTGTGTACAATAACAGCAGCCTAAGTAAAATATGTTATAGCTTAAGAGGGCGCCGGTGAGTGAATGCCTAGATATATCGGAGTGTGTGTGTATATGTGGGTGCTTGAGTACAGACGCGAGGTAAGCGTGGAGAGAAAAAAAATTATAATAATAATAAAAAAATTATAAAAATTAATAACTAAAAATAAATATAAATAAAATAAAATCAAAAAGAAAGAAGTCGAAGCTATTGCTCAAAAGAAAAGAAAATACCAACTGAAAAAAAAAAAACACGCATCCAGTCTAGCAGGGAAGAAGGTGATGCCAATAAGGCAAGTACTTCTATGAAGAATTTCTGAGCTCAAGGGCTCTTGGAGATCAAACGAGCTCGGAATGGCGCTCCTCCACTCTCCTATCATCAGTCAGCGAAACACTTGGTTGTTTTAGAATGGAAAAATCAGGGTTCCATGCGTCTCTGAGCCATAGAACCAAGTCCCTGTTCACATTATTATCATTCAGACTTATCTCAATTGCTTCTTTAATGACGGATTCTCAGAAGAAAGAACCTCTCACATTATAGAAATCCATGCTTTGACCATTTTCCATCACGTGTTGTGCCACGGCAGATTTTTCTAGTTGAAACAGCAGGATGATGCGCTTATGTTCAGTCACACGGGCCTTGATAGTGCGGATGGTTTGGCCCTTATAACACTTGCTACATTGGTACGGTATACTATAGACTCCCGGCGTTTTAAACCCAAATCTTCCTTCACAGGACGCAGCAAATCCCGTATTCTTGCAGGATGGCGGAAAATTCACTGTATTCCGTGTTGTGCCAAAATCCTGCCGATTTTCCCAGAGATGTTACCTGCATACGGGATGAAGGCAAGATCTTTAGGCTATTCTTCTTGCTCAATATTACGTTTAGCTGCGTATTTAAGAAATAACCGTTCTATCAATCGAATCGTGTATCCATTCTGCATGAAGGTATGGCGGAGATGTGAAGGCTCGTCCGGCAGATTGTCAGCACACTCAGGCGTGTCATTGCTAGAATTTATTGGAACAACTGTAATCAGTACAGCTTTCTGACATAAAAGAGAATAGTGTATAAACTCCTTATGCATTAATTATTTATTCTTACTGTTCACAGCACCATAACCTACAGGAGGCGTAGATAGCTGTTATTATAATATGTGCATATATATAAAACTTAATAGCTGTCATTTGTTATTAGTTCTTGCTTGTTTTTAAGGGCGCCCGCTTTCAGACTTGTCGTTGCTAGAATTTATGAAACAAATGGAAACAGTACAGTTTTCCAACATAAAAGACATCAATGGATTAAGTCCATGTCATTAATTATTTATTCTTTTAAATCACACCGACATGAGCTATAGGAGAGTTTATATTTTTTATTAGGATATATGTATACTGTTTGTCAGAATTAATCGCAAATATTAAACAATAGTAGTGATTAGTCCATGATTGTTTTTAAGAGGGGCCGCACTCAAGCTCGTCGTTGCTATAATTTAATGGATCAAGTGTAATCAGAACAGGTTTCTGATATAAAAGACAACTGCAGATTACCTTTTTGTACAGTAATTATTTAATCTTCATGTTCACAGCGACATTACATTACAAAAAGCGAATTCCGCTTTTATTATTATATGCGCATTCTGTTTAACAGAATCGCAAATAACAGATAACACAGTATAGACAACAGTTGTTATTAGTTTATGATTACTTTTAAGAGTGCCTGCATTCAGGCGTGTCGTTACTAGAATATAATACAACAACTCTAATCAAAACAGTACTCTGACGAATAAGAGTACCACGGATAAACTTTGTGTACATTAATAATTTATTCTTGCTGTTTATTACAACGTGTGCATACTGTTCAACAGAATTAATCCCTGAAAATAGATAACATTTTATACAAATTTTTTAATTTTTAGTTCGTGGTTGATTTTAAGAGCGCCATCATTCATGTTAGTCATTGCTAGAATTTCATATAACAATTACAATCAGTACAGTTCTCAGACATAAAAGAGAACAAGGGATAATCTCTGTGAACTTTAATTATTAATTCTTGCCGTACACTGTCACAATACCTAAAGGAGGCATATATAGATTATTTTTAGAAAATGTGCATAATGTCCAGCATCAATTATCACATAGAATAGATAACGCTTTATAGACAACATTTGTTTTTAATTTCGTGTTTGGTTTTAAGAGCTCCCTCATTCAAGCATGTCGTTGCCAGTCAAATCAGTAGAATTTTCTGATAGAAAAATCAACTGCAGATAACGTCCTGGTACATTAATTATTTATTCTTGCTGTTCACTGCGACTAGTATTACAGGTGGCGAAAATAGTTTTTATTAGAATATGTGAATACTGTTCAACAATCATTTATCACAGAACATAGATAACACTTGATACACATCATTTGTTATTAGTTCGTGATGGTGTTTAAGAGCGCCCTCCTGCAGCTTAGAATTTAATGCAAAAAGTGTAATCAATACAGTTATCTGACATAATAGAGAACTATGCATTAACTCCATGTCTTTAATTATTTATTTTTTATGTTCACAGCGACATGACCTATAGTAGCGTTTATAGTTTTTATCAGAAGATGTGCACACTGTGCGTCAGATTTAATAGCATATTTCAGACAACACTTTATACCATTAATTTTTTAGTAGTTCATACTTGTTTTTAAGAGCGCCTGCTCTCAGGTTTGTCGTTGCTATAATTTAATAGAACATGGGAAATGAGAACAGTTCTCCGATATGAATGAGAACTAGGGATGATCTCTATGTACATTAATTATTTATTCTTGCATTCACAGCGACATGACCTACAGGAGCGTTTATAGTTTTTATTCGAATAAGTGCTTACTGTTCAACAGAATTAATCGAAAATAATAGATAACACTTTATAGACATCAGTTGTTATTAGTTTGTGATTACATTCAAGAGTGCCTGCATTCAGGAAAATTTTTGCTAGAATGTAATAGAACAAGTCTATTCAAAATAGTACTTTGACAAATAAGAGTACTACAGATAAACTCTGTGTACATTAATAATTTATTCTTGTTGTTCACAGCGACAAGACTTACAGGAGGAATATATAGATTTTATTAGAATCTGTGCATACTGTTCAACAGAATTAATCACAGAAAATAGATAACACTTTATAGAAATCATTGATTTTTAGTTCAATGTTGTTTTTAAGACCCCCTGCAATTTGGCTTGTCGTTGCTAGAATATAATAGAACATGCGTAATGAGATCAGTAAATATATATAAAAGAGATCTAGCAATAATTTCTGTGTACATTAATTATTTCTACTTGCAGTTACAGCGACATGACCTACAGGATATAATACGCACTGTTCAACAGATATAATCACAGATAAAATAACTGTTTTAAAAAACATAAAAACCGCTTTAAAAAAGCACTAAAATTTTAAAATAACTTTATACCTTGCTTAGGAGAAAGTAAATCTAAGTAGACAATATTTTACAATACTGTCATTGAAAATTTTACATAATTAGTTATTTTTGTAGTCGGTGAGAGCTTTCACATCGCGAAGATCTAATTACTGAACTTATTTTGGTGTTAGAAGCGAAATGGGGAGTATGGACAAAATTTCCCAATATTTTACATCATGTCGTGAGGCAGATAGTGTTATTGCGGGATACAGCGTAGGGATACAAATTAACAGTATTTTACTCTGTGGCTCTGCCTTATTGGTCATTCAGGCATATCTCTGGCGCTACAGTGTCGGTTGATAGGCTGCATCATGCAGAAAATGCTTTAAAGTTAGTATAATATCGGCGTATCATATGTATGTTTTAGTTTTGTAGCATTAATTATAGGTAATCAGTAACAAGATTTTTTATGTATTATTGTTATACATTATTGTTTTAATCTTTTTGTCTTTCTTGCTTTCGCTGACACCGACTCCAAAAATAACTAATTAATGTAAAAATTTCAATGACAGTAATGTAAAATATTGTCCATTTAGATTTCCTTTCTCCTAAGCAAGGTATAAAGTTATTTTAAAATTTTTAGTGCTTTTTTAAGGCGTTTTTTTTAACAATTATTTTATTTTTAGTGGTATAATAGGTTGTTTTGTATTTTAAATATTCCGCAGCAGTTCCAATTTTGGGATCTTTCTGGTAGCTCCGGGGTTAAAGCGTTTTAAAAAGCGTTTTCAAAGAAGAAATCTGTCCTTATATACCATAACAACTTCCAGAACGGGGTGAATTGTGTGTTGTGTTAGGGAATGTCAGTTTACATTTTGATCCAGGCTATGTTTCTATTGTATCATAACATCTGTTAAAGCTGCTGGTCGATAACAGAAACATATAACATCTGGGCATTAATACTTACCAAACACAAAAATCTGTCTCTGGAATATATCTGCTTGCTCTGGCAGCACAAAGAAAATATAGATTCTTAATTGGTTTTCACAACGTGAAAGCTTGGGATGCAACTTGAAATCTGAAGTATTTATGACACATTTATTTTATAAATATTATGTCATGACTTAAAAATAGCTTAATAGATTATGATGGGATTTAAAACTGTAGAATTTTGTAAAGAACATAAGAAATTAAAAGAAGAGAGGGAAAAGGGGAAGAGAGATTGGGATTTTGCTTACCAAATGTAGACTGCCTTTTCTTATTGATTAAAAGTATACATGTATTAATTTCTATTGATATCAGATAAAACTGTAGATATGAAAAGAAAAAATTAAGGGGTGTGGAGATGAAGAGTAGTTTGGTTTTTGTAAAACTAGTGAGGGCACTATATTTCTCTTTGTTTTAAAGTATATATCTGCAAATTTCCATCGAAACCAGATAAAAACTGTAGCTTTGCGTAAAGAACATTTGCAAAAATTAAATGGGGTAAGGGAGTGAGTGGTAGGGTATTTTTCTCTTTGTTTTTAAGTATACCTGTGCAGTGTTCCATGAAAATCTGATAAAACAGTGGGTATCTATAAAGAACATTGGAAATTAGGAGGGGTGATGGTAGAAGGGAAAAGGGCTTGAGCTTCTGCAACCTAATTGAAACACAATTGTTCTGTATGTTTTACAGTATACAGCATTTTTTTGCAGTATGCATGTGTATACTTTCTTCAAAATCAGAAAAAACGGTAGCTTTGTATAAAGATCATTGAGGGAAATTAAAGGAGTAGAAAGGTGGATAGGGTTTGCGTTATTGTGAAAGTTATGAGGACAGTATTTTTCTTTTTCTATATGTTTTAAAGAATACACATGCGTAGTTCCACCGAATCGGATTAAACTGTGGGTTTTGTACAAATATTAAGGGAAGGGGAGCTAGGATATTTTTTTTTAATTTTTTGGTCAAAAATCATCTAAAAAAATTACATGCGCCAACTTTCATATAGATCGCTCAAATGGTGTCGAATGTAGCTTTTTCAAAACAAATTGACAAAAATCAGGTGCGTGGAAACGGGGAGAGAGGTTTAGTTATTGCAAACAAAGAGTTGGCATAATTTTCTCTTTGTTTTATAGTAAAAATTTGTTAAGTTCTGTCTAAACCAGATAAAAACTGTGGTTGTGTATAAAAATTAAGCGGTTTAATGGGAAGAGTGGGTAGTTTTTAGATCTTTTGGTTAGACATCTTCGTAAATAATACATATAAGCACCAACTTTCATGGTAATCGGTCAAATGATCGCGACTGTAGCTTTTTATATAAAAAATATTAACAAAAGTTAATGGGGTTGAAGGATAAAAAGGGATTGAGCTTTGGCAAACCAAATGTTGACAGGCTTTTTCTCTTTGTTTTAAAGTATACATGGGCAATGTTCAATAAAAACTATCCACTAAAACAATTTCATTTAAATCGGTTCAAAATTTGGGAAGATATCGCTGAACATACATACATACAAAAAAAAAAAAAAAAAAAAAAAAAATTACAGACGAATTGAGAACCTACTCCTTTTTTTTTAAAGTAGGTTAATAAGAAATGTAGATTTCTATAAAATTAAGGGGTGTAAAGGGAGACATGGGGTGGTTTATTTATTTATTTAATTTTTGTCAGAAAACTTCTCCATTAAAAATTACATGTATACGCCAACTTTAGTGGAGACCAGTTAAATGGTGTCGACTGTAGCTTTGTATTAAGAACATTGCAAAAAATTTAGGAGTGGATGGGGGGAGAGGGTTTCAGTTTTTTCAAAGCAAAAGTGGACAGTATTTTTATCTTTATTTTTGACTATACATGTCCAAAGTTTCATCGAAATCGGAAAAAATGTGGGTTTGTATAAAAATTAAGGGCTTTACAGGGGAGAGGAGTGGTTTTTTATTTATTTATTTTTTGGTCAGATTTTCCATGTGATAATTACATGTATATGACAACTTTGATGATAATCCGTCAAACGGTTTTGAGTGTAGCTTTTTTATGAAGAACACTGACAATATTTAAAGGGGTGGAAGGAGGGAGTGGGTTGAGCTTAAGCAGACCAATTTTTGACAGGATTTTTCTCTTTGTTTTAAAGTATACAAGGGCAAAGTTCAGTAAAAAATAGATAAGAAATGTAGGTTTCTATAAAATTAAGGGGTATAAAGGGGAGAGGGGTGGTTTTTTATTTTTTTTTATTTTTTTTGGGTCAGATACCTTCTCCATGAACAACTACAAGTAATTGCCAACTTTAATGGAAATCAGTAAAATGGTGTCGACTGTTGGATAGAGAAAATTCTAAAAATTATGGGGGTGAATGGGGGAGAGGGGTTCAGTTATTTAAAACCAAAAGTTAAAAGTATTTTTATCTTTATTTTTGGCTATATATGTCCAAAGTTTCATCGAGATGGAATAAAAAATGTGGATTTGTATAAAAATTAAGGGGTGGAGGGGGTTAGAAGGTGTGGTTTCTCAATGAAATTCATATCGGATCACATTGGAGATACATTCTATACACTAAAAAAATTTCATTTCAATCGGTTCAAAATTGGGGAAGATATATTGCTGAACATACATTCAAAAACAAAAAAAAACAACAAAAAAACAAAAAAAAATACAGACGAATTGAGAACCTCCTCCTGTTTTTAAAGTCGGTTAAAAATAGATAACACATTATAGAAATTATCTATTACTAAACCATGATTGCTACTAAGAACGTCCGCACTCTACACTTGTCTTTGCTACAATCTAATAGATCAAGTCTAATCAGTACAGTTCCCTGCCTTAAAATTGTACTATGGACAAACTCTTTGTACACTAATTATTGCTGTTCACTGTGACAAGACATGAGTATATAGATTTTATTAGAATATGTGCATACTGTTCAAAAATTTTTGTCACAGAAAATAGATAATACTTTATTGACATCATTTGTTTTTACTTCGTGGTTAATTTTAAGAGCACCATCATTCAGGCTAGTCATTGCTAGAATTTAATTTAACAATTATAATCAGTACAGTTCTCAGACATAAAAGAGAACTAGGAATAATCACTGTGTATACACAATGACAATAAATTAGGCCGCTGCTGAAAAATTCTACCGCTCTTATTTTGCACAATCTGATATCAATATCATAGTAAGAAACGGTAAGCAGATACTGGCTTGCCAATATTACATTACTGTTTGTTGGGATGACATTGATGTCTGATTGAGCAAAATGAGAGTGATTGAATTTTTCAGCAGCGGCCAAATCTATTGTCAAATTGTGTCCATTAATGACCACAGGCGGCGTTATTAGAATAAGTGCATACTGTTCAACAGAATTAAAGACAGAAATTAGGTAACACTTTATAGCAATCATTCGTTATCAATTCGTGACTGTTTTTAAGAGCATTCCCAACAGGCTTGTCATTGTTAGAAATTAGTAGAACAAGTCTGATCAGTACAGTTCTCAGACATAAAAAAGAACTACAGATAAACTCTGAATACATTAATTATTTATTCTTGCTGTTCGCAGTGACAAGACCTACTGGAGGCGTATATGGCTTTCGTTAGAATATGAGAAACTGTTCATCAGAATTAATCACAGAAAATAAATAAACATTTACAAGCAACATTTGTTATTGCGTTATGAATTTTTTTTAGAGCACCCCCACTCAAGCTTTTCGTTGCTAGAATTTAATAGAACACGTGTATTGGTTACAGTTCACTGACATAAAAGAGCACTAGGGGTAATCTATGTGTACTTTAAATATTTATTCCTGCTGTGAACTGCGACATGACCTACAGGAGCGTTTTTATTGGAATATGTACATACAGTTATACAGAATTAATCACAGATAATAGATAACACTTTATAGTTATTACTAGTTACTTCAAGATTGTTTTTAAAGAGCCCAAACTCAGGCTTGTCGTTCCAAGAGTTTAACGAAACAGGTGTAATGAGTACAGCTTTCTGAAATAAAAAAGAATCGTGGTAAAACTCCTTGTACATTTTTTTTTTTTTTTTTTTTTTTTTTTTTTATGACACAACGACCTGACCCACAAGTGGCGTATTATTTATTACAATATGTGCCTACTGTTAAAAAGAATTAAGCACAGAAAATAAATTAAACTTTTGAAACAACATTTGTTATTACTTTATGCTTGATTTTAAGAGCGTCGGCACTCACGCTGGTCGTTGCTAGAATTTTATAGAACATGTGTAATCAGTACAGTTCTCGGACATGAGAGAAAAGTTCATTTAACATCCTTGTACATTCTGTGAACTTATCCTTCTATTGGAGCTCAATAAAAAAACTTAGTTTTTTTTTTTTTTTTTTTTTTTTTTTTTTTGACAGACGCGTATCGATTTATTCAATCATCTTCGGTGCCCTATAAGAGTTTTATTTACATGTTTTGTTGTTGTTTATACTTAGTTTATAATTATAATATTTTAGGAAGTGCTATGAATATTACATTCTACTTATAGTTTTTGTTTCCTATTTTTGGATTGAAGTCCTGGGGAAGTTCCATTTCAGCACACAAAACTAAGCAGACTGCTGAAATTGTTTGGATAAATAATGAAATTAAAGCTTTTTATGTAAAAAAGTACAACACATAAAAAAAATCTATGAAACACATTTTTCAATAGAAATAAATAACCCCCATATGATACAGAACATCATTGAATGGTAGAAAGCAACAACACACTAAATATTTAACAACAAAAAAGACACACACCAGTAAAATTAATAGACCTATACTCAAAAAAATAAAGATCCTCCACAGCTTACTAATTCAGATACCCCCACAACAAATCATACCTTCCACCCAAGCTTAGTTAACCAGTACACAATAAACAAACAAAGAAAAGCAGCTTCTGCAACAGGGCCCAGAGTATAACCTAAAATATACAGATAAAAATAAATTTATGGTGATCACTATAATAGAAGCTGAACACATTCTTGCAAGGAAGACAAGAACAGGAAAACCCAAGTCAATACAACCCTGGCTAGAGAATTAATAGCAAAGGAAATAAACCTCATCTCTCAAAGAAATAATGAAAACAAAACTCTACAAAAACTAAAAAGAAAACTAAACAACCAAGACATTGTCATTACAAAAGCTGACAAAGGAAACACAGTGGTGCTGATCCAGAATACAGATTACATAAATAAAACTAAAGCCTTCATACACAATAATAGTATATCAAAATTCATAACAGATGCAACAACAAGATTCCAAACAAATGTTAAGAAATGCCTGAAAAACACAACATTACAGTTCAGACACTGGGAGATGCCAGATTTTACAAACAAAAAAATTTTAATAGCACCAACAATGAGGAGCCAGCCAAATTTTCACAAAGTTAATATTCCCATAAGACCGGTAGTAAGTTTTAGAAATGCGCCAATATTGAAGTTAGCCCAATATATGCACACAAACCTCACAAAACATTACAAATACCACAAAAATAGAAACATCACAAACACACCTTACTAATACAAAACATACAGAACTTCTGCATTCCTGAGACAGCTACTATGGTATCATTCGTTGTGGAGAGTATGGGCTCAAAAATTCCCGTTAGTAAAAATACATGTCAGATAGAGAATAACCTCACATCTCAGAACATTCAAAAACAAAGATTCAAAAATTAACCAACAAATACACAAGACTCAGCAAAATCTCCAAACCACACTCACAAATACCAAACAAAAAGAGAAACAGTAATGGTACACAATGACATATCTAAACACAAACACACCCAGGATTATTAATATTTTAAAAAAAATGGGAATAAATATAGCTTTCAGAACTGACAATACCATTCAAAATCACAATCTGAAATCGGATACAAAGAACACCTGATGGTATTATGGTGCACCAACCACTCTATATTTGCAGAACATATACTTAAGAACAAACACGAACACACTGATATATGGAAAGACATTCAAATACTGAAAAATAATAACCACAACAAAAACATGCTGACAGTGCAAGAAAATTTCTACACACAGTAAGCAATATATGAAGTGAAAAATATAATCAATGACTACATTCACCTCACGAATCAGACTTTATTCAAAACACTTAAAACAATTCCAGAATATATATAATACTCACACACACAACGCTAAAAACATAGATAGTAATTTCAAACACAAACAAACAAAATCGGATTTTAAAAGCATCTTTGAACACAGCAATGAAAACAATAACAAACGCTCCTACAGTGATTACACCAAAAAAAGTGCGTGAACAATAGTTTGTTTTTCTAAAATGAAGAAAGTAAGTGTGAATAGAAAGACTCCTCAGGATATGTGCGGCACACATAAAAGCAACAGGAAAATCACTGAAATGGAACTTCCCCAGACTTCAATATAATAAATTGGTAACAAAAACTGTAAGTAGAATGTAATAGTCACAGCACTTCATAACGGATTATAATTATGAACTAACTATAAACAACAACAAAACATGTAAATAAAACTGTTATAGGGCACCGAAGATGATTGAATAAATCGAAAAACGTCTGAAAAAAAACGAAGTTTTTTATTTAGCTGCACTAGACGGATAGGTTCACAGAAAATTTATTATTAAAGCAGCTAAGGAAAATGGTCTGAATCTCAACATGTTCCTTGTATTCACAGTGGCAAGCCCTAATTGAAGGCGGATATAGTTTATTTTTAGCATATACGCTTACTGTTCAACAGAAGTAATCATAGAAAATAGATAACACATTATTGACATCACTTGTTTGTTGTTCGAGTTTGAATTTAACAGCCCCCGAATTCAGGTTTGTCGTTGCTAGAAATTAATAGAACAATTGTAATCAGTACAGTTCTCAGACATACAACTGAAGTAGGAATAAACTGTTAGTACATTAAATATTTATTCTTGTTGTTCAGAAAGAAATGACCTACAGAAACGTTTACAGCTTTTATTTAGAGTATGTGCATACTGTTCAACGGAATTAATCGCAGATAATAGACTGCACTTTGTAGACATCAGTTGGTATTAGTTCATGATTGATTTTATGAGCGCCAGCACTGAAGTTTGTAGTTGCTAGAATTTAATGGATCAAAAGTAATCTGTACTGTTTTCCGACATAAATGTGAACTACAGATAAACTCCTTGTACATTAATTACTTATTCCTGCTGTCTACAGCGACATGACCTACAGGAGGGGAATATAGCTTTATTAGAATATGTGCATACTGGTCAACCGAATTAATCGCAGAAAATTGATAACATTTATAGCCATCATTTGTTATTAATTCATGATTGTTTTTAAGAGCGGACGCACTAATTTTTCTTATTGCTGATGAGATCAAGGGATGCCAGGTGAGTAAAAGAGGTATTCCTGTTATAAGAAGTATAAGTCGCGGCCTTTTTCGGGTAAATAAAATAAATATATTAAGATGTCTGAAAGTAAGTTATCGTCTCTCCTGGTCAAACTTATTGAAATTAGACATTCCTTCTGAAACACCATTATGTACTAATAATGTAAACAATTTAAATTTATTGAATCAAAGTGTTCAGACCACTATTCTCCATCAAAATATAAGGGGAATATTTGGTAAATCTGATGATATTAACTTATGCCTAGAAGAGATTAAAAACTCCAGAAATTGCAATGTAATTGTATTGTGCATATCTGAGCATCATTTGTCTGACAAAGGAATATCTCAGCTGTTCATCCCAAATTATAAACTAAATTCTTATTTCTGTAGATGTAAAATGGAGAAAAGGGGAGTTGCAAGGTTTGTTAAAAATAATATTCAATGCAACAGTGTAGATGTAAGTGAGTATTATATAGAACAACACTTTGAATGCTGTGTTACTGTATTAGAATATGGTAAGGAGGAGCTCATAGTAATAGCAATTTTCAGGGCCCCCTCAGGAAATATTAGACTTTTTATTTCACTTAGAGTCTTTGCCACTATGTTCAAAAATAACAAACAATAGATTTATGTGAAGATTTTAATATTGACTTTCTCAATCACAGCAAAGAAAGGCTAGATATGGAAACCTTGATGTTGGCTTATAACTTAACAGCACTTGTAAATTTCCATGCTAGAATACAAAATGATAGCAGGACTGTAATTGATAGTTTTTTAAGGATACCTCTCATTACAGTAATTATAACATACTTCCAGTAATAAGTGGTATCTCAGATCATGATGCCCAAGTATTATATATCCTGTCCAGAAACTCTATTAAGCAAATAAAAAAAGTTGGGTATATAGAAGAAATATTAATGATAACAATATAAAACATTTTATAGATTCCTTAAATAATGAACAATGGTCAGAAGTGTACCATGCACAGGGTTTTAATGAAAAATTTTATTCCTTTCTCAAACTATTTCTAACACTTTTCGAAGGAAGTTTCAAAAAACGGAATGTTGTCAATACTCCAAATAATGAACTGGATAAGGGATGGATAACAAAGGGTATTAGAGTATCTTCTAAAATCAAAAAGTTACCTGTGGTTAAAAGTAAGAGAATCAGATAACAATAAACTGCAGACTCATTATAAAATTTATTCTAAAATACTAAGAAATGTAATAAGAAAAGCCAAGAACAGGCATTTATCAGAGAAAATAGAGAATTTGAGACTGAAAGATGAAAACTGAATGGAATATAAAAGAAACTGAAACAGGAAAATTTGAAAATCACTCTAAAGACATAAAAATAGAACAAAATCGTACTGTACATAGTGAAGTAATGAAAGTTTGTGAAATATTTAACAAATACCTTACTTCAGTTGTATTGACGACGAATCACTTTTAGTTCAGGATTGTTCATCAAATATATTACAAGAACGTTTATATCGCTGTGTTTACAAAATTTTAAAACAACGTGCGAGGCAATCGGCAACTGCTCCGAGCAACGAGGTATTCTTTATACATTTTATCAAAAATATCGACATCGTATTTTGTGTGGTTATAAAATGTGATGATATCAGGTTTTTTAGCTTCACTAGTTATATAATCAATTTTTAGCATGATTATGGAGGGTAGACATAATCAAAACTACTTAATTTCGTTTTATGATTCTCCAGCAACCATCTTAGTATTTGGGCCTAGCTCACATTACCCACCATTTAAAAATGACAAAAACATAATAAAGTTACATGAAAAATACATAAACACAAACAACACACATAAAGAAACAGGTATTGACATTACTTTTTGTTGTGAGTCAGTAGTTATAGTACGTTGGATGAATGTTATTCTAAACTACCTAATGCAAACAAATTAATATTCACTAATAAATACAAAAACGTTTTAGTCGATTTGAAAATTCAAAAGTAATTGGTAAACAGTTTCAGATAGTTGAAATTAAGGACAAACTAACATAAAAATTATTAATTACATTTTATTACAAATTACTTAATTGAAAATATATAAAAATAAATAAATTATTTTTTATTTATTTATAAATTGAAATTTCAGTTTTATAAATGAGGTAGAAGTTGATTTTTAACAATTATTTTCATTACTTTAAATTATTAAAATTTATAATTTTAATTCATCAAAGGGCTTATTGGTGTACAATATTTTTGGTTAGCCTGTCTCTTGCTAATACGAATAGAGTTTGATGGTTTCCCCACACGTGAGCAGTTGACACGTATTTTCCAAGTCCAAGCCGCAAACGGACATTGTTTGGCCTTGAGACTTATTTATGGTTATAGCGAAAGCAAAACGAATCGGAAAATTAAGCCTTTAAAATAGTATTGGAGATTCTGACGGTATCATTGGAATACAGTGGCAACAGGACGATTTCTCCTTTAAACATTCCACTCAAAATAATTGCTTCAAGAACATTTCCGGTGATCATTTTGATGACCAAACGTGTACCGTTGCATAATCTAGGTGGATTCAAATTCCGAAGTAGAATAATCGGTGAACCAATCTTTAACGGAAGATTGTGTGGTGGCATTCCTAGTATATCCAAAGAATTTAAATACTCAGTTGGAAAATTTACGGCTTCATTGTCATCTAGAATAGTTTCTATTGATTTAAAAGACATCAGATCACCTTGCAACAACTGTTGTATCTGGAAGTTAATTTCGTTGACATCAACATCAACATTTTTTGCTGCCAAAATAGCACGATTACCGAGCCAATTATGATCTGAGTAATTATTTGATATATCCAGAAACACACTCTCAATTAGTTCATTTTTTGAGTGAACAACAGTGCAGAATTTGTATGGCAATTTGATGTATTTATATTTCGATGCAGTTCTATTTTACCGTTTCCAATATCCAGCACTTGCTTACAAAATACTTGTGCCAATGGACCATTTTGAAATTATACTCGCATGTTCATAGTCAAACGAAGTGTTTCGACAATCCGCCGTAAAATCGATTGTTTTAAACATGCGTTAATCTCATCGGCAAAAGTAGAGCGAGGAATCATGGGAGTACTTCACATTACACAGCAAGCTGTGCCAGAGGGGAAAATCGGGTTAAATGCCTACGAAAATCCCCTCCGAGATAGGGATTCGAACCGGGGACCGTTCGTACTCCAGTCAGACACCTTAACCAATAAGCCACCAGACCGCTCGCTATTAAATTAGAAAGTGGATAAGCTTTGAGTATTGGAATGGAGAATTATAAGGAAAATTTTGGATCCATTGAAAAATACAGTGCAATGGAAGATAAGAACTAATGAGGAAATAAATAATAACATTCAAAAAATAACAGAATCAGTTAAAAAAAGGAAGAATGATTTTTTTCGACACATCTATCGCATGGATGACATCAGGCTAACAAAAAAAGTATTAAAATATTTTTTGGGATTCAAGAGGTTAAGAAAGATTTGAAACGAAATAATAGCAGTGAACAATATAGAAAGAAAGTATTTTCGAAAGCATATTTCGAATATGGCAGGATTCCAAGGTAGAGAGGAGAAAAAAACGGGCGAAAATGGTCTGAAGAGAGAAAGAGAAAACACAGTGCAATAATGAAGGAGTACTGGAGAAAAAGAAGAAAAAATAAAATAACAGGGAAAGAATTGAAATTGACGCGTGGTACCTAGCTGGTCGTAATGAAAAGAGGAAGAAAAATGAGAAGCAAGCAATAAATACTTCCACGTTTTTTAATTTATCGTAAAGTTTTCTTCAATGTTATATTCATGTGTGTAATTACTTTGTCACAACACAATACACAGCACTATTACAATAATGATACTACACGAAAAATTCACGAAACTGGGTTATGTCATACATAAACACATATGACGTGGAGTAGACTGTAATATAAATAAATCGAAACACAACGCCATCTACTGGATAGTTACCCAACCTAGATAAATAAGTGTTGTGTCGATAAATAAATACATCGCCATCTGTTAGATAACCTATGGAACTATAATAATAATTTTGTGCGGTCGTAATGACCTGGTGACAGGGTTTCTATTTGCTGCACATTCCACCCCTGTGGCGGAGGTGAAGGACGAGTTAAGTGCGTATAAAAATCCCCGCCGGCACATGGATTCGAACCAGCGACCTTTGGACCTCCAGTCAGACGCCTTAACTACTTAGCCACGAGAACGCTTAAACTTACGTCCCTTACAAATAGTTACAAACCATTGTCCTATGACAAACATTGAACGAACATTTAATTCGAAATAATAAATATTAAGGTTAATAATCGAGATAAAAACTATCCTATCCTTTAAATTGGACCAAATTACACACATTAAACCAGATTTCATCAAAATCAGTTAAGTAGTTTCGGAGTCCATCTCGGACAAACATCGTGACGCGAGATTTTTATATATATCCAGATTTACCTCAATTTTTTCACTTGTATATTAAATAATTTACTTCCTCCAACGCTCGCGCGGGCTACAGGTGTAGCCCATCAACTTCAAGGGCGATTTATGCAGATATCCGTGCGCCGTGAGAGATGGCACGCCACTGGCGAAGGCGGGGACTAGTACTTGAGGAATACACTGGACGATTAATCTGTAGCGCGCAAAGTTTATATAATATACGACAATATTACACGTCTGGGCTACATATGAAGCCCGCGCGTGCACTCTAGTGTTAAGGCGACTCCATTAAAATTAAATTTTGAAAAAAAACACACTATATTAGGTTTAAAACAAATCACATTTACAAGTAAGCTATAAAAATAACTCAATGTTTGAAACAAAGAGTATAAAATTCCTTGGTATCAAAATAGATGAGAAACTCTGTTGGAATGTACGTATCGCTGCACTACTGAAGACGTTAAGTAGTGCCACCTTTGGAATACGAACACTTTCCCCAACAGTGGGCCTAGAATTAACAAAACTGGTGTACTCCTCACATTTTCATTCAGTGATGTCATAAGGCATAATTTTTGGGGTAAACTCTTCACAAAGTAAAAAAGTTTTCATAGCAGAGAAAAGAGCTATTAGGATGTTGTGTGGGGTACACCAAGAATTTCTTGCAGAAAACTTTTTTAAAAAAATCATTATCCTTACAATGACTTCTCAGTACATATATTCTCTCATGTGCTTTGTCAAACATCATATTAACCTGTTTACTTCTAATTCACAGGTACACAATTTCAATACGGGAAACAGAGATAACTTACACAAAACACAAACATCTCTTTCATTAGTACAAAGAGGAGTTAATTATTCTGGTATACATCTGTTTAATAAACTTCCCAAGAGTATAAAACAGTCTGCAGATAATAAAAATATATTTAAAGAAACACTGTAAGATTATCTTATTGGCAACTCGGTTCCCATTCAGGAATTTGAAAAAATTTATAATTGTATTCAATAAGACTTTTGCAAAATTCAGTTGCAAAAATTAATGTTTATTGTTATTCTCTTTAATTATATTTGGAACATATACATGTTTTTTCAATGATTATAACTCATATCGTATATATGTGTATTAACTATGACATGTTTCACATCCCAGAGGTCCCTCTTCAGCAGGGATCTATGAAACAAGATTGATAAATAAAAAAATAAGCTAATGCATTAATTATTTTATCCTGCTGTTAACAGTGACATAACCTACAGCAGGCGCATATAGTTTTTATCAGAATATGTGCATAGCTTTCAAAATAATTAATCATAGAAAATAGATAACACTTTATAGACATCATTTGTAAATAGTTCATGATTGTTTTTAAGATCGTCCGCACTCAAGCATGTAGATGCTACAATTTAATAGAACAACTGAAATTAGTACAGTTCTCAGATATAAAAGACAACTAGGGATAAATCATGTGTACGTTACTTATTTTTCTTGTTGTTCACCGTGGCCACACCTACATAAGAAATCGATACATTTTATAGAAATATTTGCAATAAGTGTTGTTGTCTAGAATTAACTACAGATAATTGATAAAATATGCAGACATCTTTTATTAGTAGTATAAGAATGATTTTAAGAGCACACGCAACTCAGGCTTGTAATTGATAGCATTTAATGAAACAAGTGTAATCAGTACAGTTCTCTGACTTAAAAAAGAACTAGGAATAAACTCTGTGTACAATTATTATTTATTCTTGCTGTTCACAGTGGCAAGACCTATAGGAGTAGATATAGATTTTATTAGAATATGTGCATACTGTTCAACAGAATTAATCGCAGATAATAGAGAACACTTTATATGTCATTAGCATTTTTTTTTTTACCAGCGTTCGCAATCTGGCTAGTCGTTGCTAGAATTTAATAGAGCAATTGTAGTCAGTACAGTCCTCAGACATAAAAGAACTAGGAAAACTATGTGTACATTATTTTTTTATTCATGATGTACTCAGCGACATGAACTAATTGAATACATATCGTATTATAATATGTGTCTACTGTTCAACAGATCAAAGCACAGAAAATAGATAAAACTTTATAAATAACATTTGTTTTTATTTTTGTTTTTGTGTTTGTTTTTAAGGCCACAAACATTCAGGCTTGCCGTTGCTAGAATTTAATAGGACAAGTGTCATCGGTACATTTCTATGACATAAAAAAGAACTAATGGAAAAAATCTGTGTACATTAATTATTTATTCTTGCTGTTCTCAGCGACATGAACTATAGGTATCCTAAATAATTTATTGGAATTTGTACATACTGTTCAGAAGAATTAATTACACCTTATATACATAATTTGATTGTAGTTCATGACTGATTTTAAGAGCATCCTCACTCAGGATTGTTGGTGCTAGAATTTAATTGAACACATGTAATCAGTATAGTTCAAGGACATAAAACCGAAATTGGAATAAACTCTGTGTACATTCATTATGTATTCTTGCAGTTCACTGCGACATGACCAACAGGAGGCGTATATAGATTTTATTAGAATATGTGCTTACAGTTCAACAGAACTAATCACAGAACGGAGATAACAGTTTATTTACACCATGTTCATGAATTTTTTAAGAGCGCCCATACGCAGGTTTGTCGTTTGCTACAATTTAAGAGAACAAGTGTATTCAGTACAAGTCACTGATATAAAGATAAACTAATGATAAACTCCGTGTACCTTAATTATTTGTATTTGCTGTTCATTGCGACATTACCTACAGGAGCGTATATACATGTAATTAGAATTTGTGAATACTGTTCAATAGAATTAATAATAGAATATAATTGACACTTTATAGACATAATTGGTTATTTGCTCATCAATGTTTTTAAGAGCGTCCGCACTCAGGCTTGTCGATGCTAGAATTTAGTGCAACAAATGTAATCAGTACAGTTCTCTGATGTAAAAGAGAACTAGGGATAAACTCTGAGTACATTAATAATTTATTCATGATGTTTACAGTCGTTATACGAACATGAGGAGTCAATATTTCTTTTTAGAAATATGTGCATACTGTTCAACAGAATTAAGGGGGTACACGGAAGGAGCCTCCTCGAAGATCGTGCAGAATAGTGAAATATGAAAACTAATACGATCGGGCGTACCCTGGGCAACATTAGGAATAATCCTAATGGCAGATCCTTCCACCACCAGGACAAATTTCAAAATAAACGGTTTTTTTCAAAGCCAGCTCTTTCAATTATATCAATAAACATCGAAGGTATATCACCAGAGAAAGAGATTTTATTATCTGATATCTGTAAACACTCAAAATGTGACTTTTTATTGGTTCAAGAGACACATAGAGGTCCAAATGACAGAAGGCCAAAAATCAATGGAATGAACCTTATTAATGAGAGACCAAGTGAAAAGTATGGCAGTGCAGCTTTCGCCAAACCAGATCTAAAGATTCTTTCAACTGGGATAACCTCAGATGGCGAAATAGAGATACTGACCACCGAAATCAAATCATGCACCGTGACATCAGTGTATAAGCCACCAAATGCCGAATTTAGATTCACAGAACCACCTAACTTCCACTCCCATCAAACAAAGATTGTTATGGGTGACTTCAATTGCCACAGTACATCCTGGGGCTACAGGGAAACTGATAAAAATGGAGAGGACCTTGAAGAATTGGTTGATCATATGGGCCTAATGCTAATATATGACCCAAAGTTGCCACCATCTTTTAGTAGTGGAAGATGGCAGGGTGGATACAACCCAGATAACATCTTTGTCAGTGAACACATTGCCAAACAGTCAAAGAAGAATGTTATGGAGCCAATCCCACGTACCCAACATAGACCAATTATCTGCACTGTTGAAGCAGTAGTGAAGCCAGAGTCGGTTCAGTTTAAAAGAAGATTCAATTTCAAACAAGCACAATGGGGAAAGTTCTCTCAAGAACTAGATAAGGAAGTGCTAAACATCGACCCATCTCCAAATGCATACGAAAAATTTATTGAAATAGTTAAAGCCATCTCACGGAAACATATTCCTCGAGGCTGTAGAACAACTTATGTCGCTGGACTGGATAATGACTCCAAGTTTCTTCTTGAGAGATACGGGCACCTTTACGAAGAAGAACCTTTTTCTGAAGAAATTATACAGACAGGTGAAGATCTCCTACGCGCTGTGTCTACTGCTAGAAGAGATAAATGGTGCAATTTAATGTCAGATTTAAACATGAAACAGAATAGTGGTAAGGCTTGGAAATTATTGAAAAACCTCAATAGTGATCCAAGTAGCACTCCACCTAGTCTCCTTAAAATTAGTCCAAATCAAATAGCGCACCAACTGCTATTGAATGGAAAGACTAGAAGAAGACCAGAAAAAAGAAAGTTCCAAAGGCACTCTGACGAGCAAGACCATCTTGGGAATCTATTCACACTGATAGAACTGGAAGCCGCCTTGCAGTCTTTGAAGATTAACAAAGCTGCAGGCTTAGATGACCTGAGAACAGAGCAAATTAAAATGTTTGGCCCATCTACAAAGCAGTAGATCTTGAATTTAATGAATGCCTGCACCTCCAACTTACAGATCCCCAAGATCTGGCGGAAAGCCAAAGTTGTGGCACTGCTAAAGCCTGGAAAGGAACCAACAGATCCAAAAAAACTTCCGACCAGTTTCACTCCTTTGTCATTTATACAAAGTCTTGAAGAGATTGATCCTCAATCGTATCTCAGACTGCATTGACAAAATGCTTATAAAGGAACAGGCTGGTTTTCGACCTGGTAGGTCATGCTGTGGCCAAATTCTTAACCTCACACAGTATATAGAGGATGGGTATGAAATAGGACAGGTTACAGGTGTGGCATTCATCGATCTCACAGCGGCGTATGATACAGTCAACCACAAGTAAGGTATATTCCATCACAAAAGACTACCATCTAACACAAGTCATCCAGTGTTTACTACAAAACAGAAGGTTTTACGTCACCCTCCACAATAAGAAGAGTCGATGGAGAACTCAGAAGAATGGCCTCCCTCAGGGTAGTGTGCTGGCCCCGCTCTTGTACAACATATATACAAATGATCAACCAATTATTCCTGGAACAAGAGCATTCATTTATGCTGATGACACAGCAGTTGCAGCTCAAGGCACAACCTTTGAGGCGGTGGAGGTGAAGCTGACAACAGCCCTTGAAGATATGGCCAAGTATTATGATGCTAATCACTTGAAGCCCAACCCTGGAAAAACACAGGTCTGTGCATTCCATCTGAGAAACAGAGAAGCCAGAAGAAAGTTGAACATCAACTGGAGGGGGCAACAACTTCTACACTGCGATACACCTAAATATCTAGGCGTAAAGCTTGATCGATCTCTCACTTTCAAAACCCATTGTGAGGATCTGAAACTTAAAGTATCTGCCCGGAACAACATCATCCGGAAACTTACAAGTACCTCCTGGGGAGCACATCCAAATGTGCTTCGTACATCTGCCCTGGCACTTAGTTTCTCTGTAGCAGAATACTCAGCACCAGTTTGGCAAAACTCTGCACATGCTAAGCAGGTTGATATAGCATTGAATGATACTGGTCGCATTGTAACAGGTTGCCTAAAACCAACTCCTATTAGTAAAATATACCAAATCATGGGTATAGCACCACCTGACATTCGTAGGAAAACAGCTGCAGAGAGGGAGAAGAGGAAACAAGAAACAGACCCCAGACACCCTTTGTTTGGACACGAACCTCAACCCACAAGGCTGAAGTCAAGGAAGAGCTTCGTACAATCAACTACAGCCATAACATCTTCTACTGGAGCACGCCGTCTAGAACTATGGCGAAATTCGTTGCCTGAAGAACAGTGGAGGAACATCAAAGAGGCAACGGCTGCGGGGTGTAATCAGCCATATGCTATATGGAAGGCTCTAAACAGATTAAGAACTGAAGTGTCCCGATGTAAATATAATATTAAAAAATGGGGGTACACTAATGACAACGATCTATGTGAATGTAGTGAGCTTCAGAACCCACAACATCTTCTGATATGCAGGAATCTCCCTGAAACCTACAATATCAACGACCTTTACAGGGCAAACGAGAAGGCCATCAAGATTGCGGAATTCTGGTCACATTCTATATAATTGTGTTTATAGTTTAATATTAATTAATTAATGTTATTTGTTTTTTCAACTTGTTATGTCCTGGACACGAGAAATAAATAAATAAATAACAGAATTAAGCACAGAAATTATAAAATACTATATGGAAATTATTTATTATTCGTTGACGATTGATTTTAAAGCACACTCAGGCTTGTCATTACCAGAAGTTTATAGAATAAGTGTAATCAGTATATTTCTTGGACTCAAAAGAGAATTATGAATAAACTCTGTGCACATTTTATATTTATTCTTGCTATTCACAGCGACATTACCTACAACAGGCGTATATGGATGTTATTATATTCTGTGCATACTGTTCAACAGAATTAATAACAGAAAATATATGATACTTTATAAAAATTATTTGTTATTAGTTCATGAATGTTTTTAAAAGCCCCGCACTGAAACCTGTTGTTGCTAGAAATTAATAGAACTAGTGTAATCAGTTCAGTTGTAAGACATGATAAAGAACTAAGGATAACATCTGTGTACTTTAATTATTTATTCTTGCTATTTGCAGCGACATGAACTACAGGCGTCGTAAATTAATTTTATTATAATTTGTGCATAATGTTCAGAAGAATAAAATATTTATAACACCTTATATACATAATTTGTGTTTAGTTTGTGATTGATTTTAAGAGCCCCCACACTCATGCTTGTCGATGCTAGAAATAAATAGAATAAGTATAATCCATACAGATCAATGACATAATACCGAATTTGGAATAAACTATGTATACATTAATTAATAATTCTTGGAGTTCACAGCGACATGACTTACATGAGGGATAAATACTTTTTGTTAGAATCTGTGATTACTGTTCAACCGAATTAATCATAGAGAATAGATAACATTTGTTATTTGTTAATGATTGTGTTTAAGTGCACCCGCAACCAGGCTTAATCCCAGATAACAGAAAACACTTTATTGACATGAGTTGTTGGCTTGTAGTTGGTAGAATTTTTTATAAAAAGTGAAATCAGTACAGTTGTCAGTCATAAAAGGGTATTATGGATTAACTCCTTGTACATTCTTAATTTAATCTTTCTGTTCACAGCGACATGACCTACAGGAGGCGTATATACATTTATTAGAATAAATCACTACTGTTCAACAGAATTAATAACAGAATATAGATACCTCTTTATTACAAAAATTCGTTATTTGTTTATGATTGCATTTAAGAGCGCCTTCTCTCAAGATTGTCTTTGCTATATTTTAATATAACAAGTGAATTCATTACAGTTCTCTATCTTAAACACGAACAGTACATTAACTCCTTGTACATTAATAATTTAATCTTTCTGTTCAAGCGACATGACTTACAGGAGGCGAACATAGGTTTAATTAGAATATGTCCAGACTGTTCAACAGAATTGATCACGGACTATAGATAACTCTTTATATCTATCATTTGTAATTAGTTCATTATTTTTTTAAGAGCATCTGCTCTCAGGTTTGTCGTTGCTAGAATTTAATAGTAACAGTGTAATCTGTACAGTTTTGCAGACATAAAAAAGAATAAAGTCAGTGTAAAAAAAATATTCATTCTTGCCGTTCACAGTGTCAAGAGACGCAGGAGGCGTATATGGATTTTATTAGAATATGTTTATACTGTTCATTACAATTAATCCCAGAAAATAGATAAATCTTTAAAACAATTATTTGTTAATTGTTATTGATTTCCATTAAGAGCGCCTTTTCTCAGGTTTGTCGTTGCTAGAAATTTATATTACAAATGAAATCGTTTCAGTTGTCTGACACAAACCAGAACTGTCCATTAAGCCATTGTAATTAATTATTTAATCTTTCTAGTCACAGCGATATGACCTACAGGAGGCGTATATACTTTTAATTAGAATGTGTGCATACCATTCAACACAAATTAATCACAGAATATAGATACCTCTTTGTAACAATCATTTGTTATTTGTTAATGATTGCTATGAAGAGCGTGTTCTCTAAGGCTTGTCGTTGTTAGATTTTGATACAGCAAGTGAATTCGTTAGAATTCACTAACATAAACAAGAACTGTGGATTAAATACTTTTATGTTAATTATTCAATCATTCTGTTCACAGTGACATGACCCACAGGAGGCGTACATAGGTTTAATTAGAATATGTTCAGACTGTTCATCAGAATTGATCACGGACTATAGATAACACTTTATAGCAATCATTTGTTATTAGTTCATTATTGTTTTTAAGAGCATCTGCTCTGAGGTTTGTCGTTGCTATAATTTAATAGAACTAGTATAATCAGTACAGTTTTCAGACATAAAAAAGTGCTATGAATAAACTCAGTGTTCAAAAATTATTCACTCCTGGTGTTCGCAGTGACAAGAGCTGTAGGAGGTGTATATTTCATAATTAGAACATGTGTATTCCGTTCAACAGATTTAATCACAGAATATTGATACCTCTTTGTAGTAATCATTTATTATTTGTTAATAATTGCTTTTAAGAGCACCTTCTAGCGGGCTTGTCGTTGCTAGAATTTGATAAAACAAGAGAAATCGTTACAGTTCTCTAACATAAACAAGAACTGTGCATTAACTACTTGTACATCAATTATATCATCTTTCTATTCACAGCGAAATGACCTACAGTATGCGTATATTGCATTTATTTGAAAATGACCATACTGTTCAACAGAATTGATCACAAAATATACATAATTCTTTATAGCAATCATTTGTTATTAGTTCATGATTGCTTTTATGAGCGTCCCCGTCTCAGGTTTTGTCGTTGCTATAAGTTAATAGAACTAGCGTAATCGTTACAGTACTCTGGCATAAAAAGGATCTAAGAATAAATTCAGTGTACATTAATTATTTATTCTTGCTGTTAGCAGTGGCAATACTATAGGAGGAATAAATAGATTTTATTAGTATATATGCATTCTGTTTAACATCATTTATCATAGAAAATAGACAACACTTTATAGATACCATTTTCTTTCGGTTCGTGTTTAATTTTTAAGAACGCCCTCATTCAGGCTTGTCGTTTCTAGAATATATTAAAACAAGTGTAGTCAGTACAGTTCTCACAAAAAAAAGAGAACCAGGAATAATATCGGTGTATATTAATTATTTAATCTTTTTGTTCACAGTGACATAACCTGTATAAGCGTTTATTGTTTTTATTAGATGGTGTGCATACTGTTTAACAAAATTAATCACAGAAAAAGTGATAACGTTATGAGGCAATCATTTTTTTGTCATGTAATGATTGTTTTGAGCGCGCCCGAATTCAGGTTTGTCATTGCTGGAATTTAATGGAACAAATTTAATCAGCAAGGTTTTCTGACATTATGAATATAAGGTGGGGAAAGAATTGCTTGCTGAAGACTTGAAATGTCAATATCTTGGAATTACTTTTGATAACAAACTTAACTGGGCAGGACACATAGGACAGGTGGTAGGAAAAGGTTTCAAAGTTGTGCACTTGTTGGAGAGAGTGATGAGGGGATGTACGAGAGAAGTCAAGCAACTGGGTTACAAAACTTTGGTCAGACCATTGCTCGAATATGGTAGTGTAGTATGGGACCCTATATTTTACGTATCAAATACAGGAGTTGGAGAGGGTGCAAAAAAGGGCTGCTAGATTAGTTTCTGGAAATTATCGCAGAATGCAATCAGTGACGGATATGATAAAGGTGCTGGAATGGGATTCATTGCAAGACAGGAGGAGAATGAGGAGGGTCATGGGAGTGTACAGGGCATATACTGGCGATGAGGCATGGAAAGATATTGCAATAGGTATGAAAAGTAGTGCATGGAAGGGAAAAGATGACCATGACCACAAGCTGGCACTCGATTTCAGGCACAAGGGTGTGGGAAGATTTTCTTTTTTAGGTAAGGTTGTCAGGGATTGGAATGAGTTACCAAGAGAAAAGATGAATAATTTACCGAAAACTTTGAAAGAATTCAAAGATAATATTTGTAGAGGGCAAATGTAGGTGGGTGCAGGATAGGGGGAAGATGGGTGTGTAGGAAAATTGCAACCGGAGCCTGTGCTCCATTGCAATTAAATTAAATTAAATGAAAATAAGTGAGAAGTTAGGATAAACACTTGGAATATTAATTATTTATTCATGCCGTTCACAGCCACATGACCTACTGGGTGCGTATATAGGTTTAATTAGAATATATGAATACTGTTAAACAGAATTACTCGCAGACAATAGACAACACTTTATAGACATCAGATCTTATTAGTTCATGATTGTTTTTAATCGCGTCCGAACTCAGGCTTTTGGTTGCTAGAATTTAATAGAACAAATGAAATCAGTGCAGTTCTCAGACATAAAAAATAGCTACGAAAAACTCAGTGTACAAAAATTATTCATTTGTGCTGTTTGTAATGACAAGAGCTACAGGAGGCGTATTTAGATTTTATCAGAATATGTGCATTCTGTTCAAGAGAATTAATCACATAACATTAATATTTTTTAATGAAAATCGTTTGTTGTTTGTTAATGATTATTTTTAAGAGCTCTATCTGTCAGGCATGTCGTTGCCAGAATTTGATATAACAAGTGAAATCGTTAAAGTTCTCAGACATAAACAAGATCTTTGTATTAACTCCAATTACATTAATTATATAAACTTTCTGTTCACAGCGACATAACCTACTGGTGGCGTATATTGCTTTTATTAGAATATGTCCATACTGTTCAACAGAATTGATTACAGAATATGGGTAACTCTTTATTGCAATCTTCTGTTATTATTTCATGATTGCTTTTAATAACGTCCGATCTCAGGTTTGTCGTTGTTAGAATTTAATCTTTCTTTTAGCCACAACATGACCTATAGGATGAAAATGTCGCTTTTACTAGAATATGGGCATACTTTTTAACAGAATTAATCAAGAAAATGTGATAACTCTGTGTAGCAATCATTTGTTATCATTTAATGATTGTTTTTAAGCCGCCCGCACTCAGGCTTTTCTTCGTTAGAACTTAATAGAACAAGTACAATCAGTTCAGTTCTCTGGCATATAAGAGTACTGCGGACAAACTCCGTGTACAAGAGTTACTTATGTTAGCTCATCACAGTGACAAGACCTACAGGAGGCGTATTTATATCTTATTAGAATACTATCGGAGTTCCCGGCGTTACCTGTACAGATAGCGTACATTTACCCGTGCTCCATTTTTATTCCCGCAGTGAGAAACATTTGCTCAAAGTTTCATAAAATTTGAACCAACTTTTTTTAGTAAATTAAGCAAACCTAGATTAATCCGCCCCCTACCAACCAGCTGTTGGGTTGAAATTTATTTGCACGTAAACTATTTTCATTTGTCTGAAAAGATTCATGCATATCAAGCTCCATTAATTTGGTTAAGAAATTGCATTATTAGATTACTGTAAAACGGTAAATTAAGCTGGAAACTCACATTCGACTCAATTGCGAAGTGAATATACTTATTGCTCGAAACGCCAGATACTGGACTCCGCAGATTCATCCTTTTATACAAGTATCGAATGCAAAAAAACGTTCAGTTGTCACAGTACTGTAGGTTACTTTCCAACAGTATGGACATAACGTAAACTTCTGTTTATATTAAAACCCATTGCATTACTAAACAACGCGATAAAATATAAAATGAATAAAAGCTAAATTACAACAGAAGCACGCGTGTATTGCACAGAATTGCAGCTTAATCCAAAAAAACCATCAGCGTAAATATCACATTCAGTTATGATAAGCCGTTATTATTCTCAACACTAAAATTTTAATACATACTTCTAATGAAAAAAAAACAAAACAAAAAACCATCAGCGCATGTATTAATTACGATATTGCAATTCCTTGAGGATTCTTATTTAACCCTTTAACTGCTACGGTTCGCCCGGCCGAGCCCTCGCCGAGTGCGGCTTTGTTTACGGCTAAGCTGTTTACCTGCGCTGGCCTGCCGCATTAGACCGGACCGCTGTGTGCTGAATACGTCTGGAGCGTCGTGTGTGGCGTTCTTCTGCTGTCGCTCTGCGGTTTGAAACCGCAGATACAAAATAAATACAGTTAATATAACATTTAAAGGTTTTCAGTTTAAAACTCCTCTAAAAGTGAGTGTCTGCGTAATCAAACATGCCGGTACTTCATATACTAAATAGATATTACAGCAACTGAAATGTTTTTAGTTTGTGAGCGTAGTAAATGTAATATAATTATAACTCTGCAGTTAACCATGGTTAGTAATTCTTTTTGTGTGATAAGCCTTGAAAAATGGTGCAACACACAGTGATACATTACATGTTCTGCATTGGTTTCTCGACGCACTTTCTGTATCGAACATACAGCGCATTTACGCATTGGCGTGCTCTTCTTTGAATTTGCAATATGAATGAAATTTGTAAAAAAAGGTCTCAAAAAGTTGCGAGGGCGATTTCTAGGGGGGGGGGCGTCTCACGGACCTGATCTTACAAGACGGGGAGGGGGGGGTGTCAGGAAATCCTGAAAAATACCTCACGAAATTTAAATTTATGGATGCAACAGACGAAACTCTGCAACTGGCATTTTTCGTCCGGTTACTACGCGGTGAAGAGCGTGAGCATTTAAAATGCAGTGTTCGAGAATGTGGAAAAAGAACTTTTTAAACCACTTCATAGTGAAAATATAGTGTGAATTGATTCTCGCGTGTCTGTTGGTCTCATCAGCAATAGATATCATATGATATTCCGTTAGAAATATCAGGAAAAATGACAAACTGCTGGAATGTTAACGTAATCCACACTTGTGTCCTGCAGCTTAATCGACAAGCACATACTGTCAAACGCGTCACTAAAGCATTCTCTTTTTCAACACATTTCGCTCGCACAATCTGTAGCTTCAAACTCTGAAAAATGGTCATTTTCCACTAGCTGATGTACACAGCATAGGAAAATTACATCGAGATCCTGTCGAAGGGTTATCACTGTCATCCATATCAAAGTGATCATATTCACTGTCGCTTCTAGTAAGAATCTCCATGATTTCTTCCGCGGTACAAACACGACGGCGTATTCGGGAGGACGATGCTTCGAATCCCCGTCCATGCATCCAGATTTGGGTTTTCCATGGTTTCCCCAAATCACTCCAGGTGAATGCCGGAATGTTTCCTTCAAAAGGCCATAGCCGAATTCCTTCCCATTCCTTGCCCCCCAATCTTTACCATCTCTAAAGTCCTCGCTGTTAAGAGACGTTAAGCAGTTAAAAAAAATAATGACTGTATGCCATTTTCTCAGCGAAAACTAAAAGGAAAAGAGCAACACAAATTAGATCGCAGCTGCCAATCCTCAAGGGCCGAATGAGGAAAACAACTAACCACCCTGGGTGGAAATATGGCTTCATAGCCAGGCCGCTAAGAGGCTAGCGTGTTAACACGTCTGGAGTACAGACAGGGCGGCGAGGCGGCGCGTGTATACACGTCTGGAGCAGAGACAGAGCGGCAAGGCGGCGCGTGTATACACGTCTGGAGCACCTGGGCGCAGTAGTAGCCACGCGCGTTAACGCGTCTACAGCAGTCAAAGGGTTAATACCACAAGACATATGAAAATTTAAGATTTTTTTAATATATATTTCTGGATTAAACTTCTGGTTAAATGTTGTTTCACAGTTGAAATGGTTAGGTTGAAATGTGGCCTGGACGTGAAAGAAATTTGGAATAATCCAAATCGACAATGTATTCTCATCTAACTTTAAGAAACACATTCAAAGAGAAGAGTAAAATATTGGGATATCTTGCTTTGTTCTTAAGAATCTCTGAATTGAGGTGGGTAGTTTTAAATGCAACCTGGTCCAGAAAAAAATTCGACAGAGTCACAAGGCACTAAACGCTGGACATGTGTAGAGGGTGTTTTGTTTTGTTTCTAGCGGTTGTGGTCAAGTTGAAACATAGATTGAAGCAGAAAAAATCGTCGTAAAATGAAAATAAAAATACCTATAAATAATTTCTGACATTCGAATCTCCAGAACTAAGCGAGATACGTGATTTGTTTTTACCATCTGTCTTATTCAGTTATATAAGAATTCGTCATCAAATTACGTCGCCACAATAGATGTAGAAACTGCTGTACTGAACAAGGCAATACATTATAATATGAATAAAGGCTAGATTATGTCAGAAACTCAAATGTATAGCACAGAATGTATTGCCAATAAACACTCAGTTGTATTAATGGGTTACTTTCCAACAGTAAGGACGTAACACAAACTTCTGATGATGTTAAAAACCATTGGATTACTAAATAACGCGATAAAATATAAAATGAATTAAACCTGAATTATGTCAGAAACACGCGCGGATAGCACAAAATTGCAGCCTAACACTAAAAAATTTTCAGCTGTCCAAAGCCGTTATTATTCTCAACACTAAAGATTTAATACAAACTTCTAAATGATAAACAAAAAATCGGCGTACTTACTGCGAAGGGATTGATTCTTTCAGCTCCAAACACCTGATGCCATTATTGTTCCTAACACTAAAGGTAGAAAACAAACTTCAAATGATAAAAAAAAAATCAGTGTACGAATTAATTACCTGTATGAACGTAATTTATCCAGAAAAATATTATCATAAATAGAGCATTAAGATTGATATCAAAGACAAATACTAAAGCTCATTGTCAAGAACTTTGCCAGAAATCGTGGGCAAATAAAATCTTAACCGATTTCTCGTTATTAATTATTTGCATTCAATACAGACATCGATGCATTTAAAAACTAAACACCCCGTGTTAAAGGAAATAATATATCACGTATTGTTCAGTGTGGAGTATGAAAAAATGGTTATTATTGCAAATTGCTCATTAAAGGCTATGGTCAAAGATATTGTATTATTTATTTTATTTTATTTGGCCTGAAGCGCTAAATGGAATTATACAGCCATTAGCTATTTATATAGATAATTGGCTTGGTACAAATGAGTAAAGTATTGTACAGATAAACAAATTTACAGGATAATTATAATAAACTAGTAATTTCACATCAGCTGGAATATTTCTCAAAAAATACATGCATGTTTACAAAATCAGGGATTAGTAAAACAAGTAAATAGAGGACTCTGCACCAACAATAATTACAGTATAATTAAAATATAAAGGAGACTTTTATATACACATTAAATTATTATTTATAAATAGGAATTAACACATTATAAAAAATGACTAATTTGCCTAAATCTAAATGTTTGTTGCTTTTATAAAACTGGCTAACAATTTATATACAATCACATGGTTGTCATGCAATAGACATGAAATACTTGTTGGAAAAGGTATACCAAAATTGTTAAGATCTTTCAAGAATTTAGGTCTGTGGGCTTTATATCTTGGACAACATAAACAGTATCTCTGACGAAGGCTGGAGGATTCCAGCCGAAAGGTTAGGTAATGAAATAAACAACGCGGCAAAACCCGAAAGTCAATTAATCATGAAAAATATATGGTTTGTGTCACCTACTTCCGAATTGCAATTATCACAGATATCTGAATTTATGATGGTTAAACGATGTAGGTGCTGTGCGAATATGCCGTGAATAAAACGTATTCTAATTATCGTGGTGATAACCCCCCTATCTTCCAAGGAGCTGGAAAACCAGGGACGGGTAGGAATTCGGGGCTGGATATTGCCATAGTATTGTCCCCTTGTTTTTTTTACTAATGTCCCATTCACTCTGCCATTTGTTCATTACCTTGATTTTTATTTGTGGTAAATAGTCCGTATACGGTAACCGAGGTTTGAGGGCGACACCTATTCTAGCTGCTTGCTTTGCCAACTCATCTACTTTTTCGTTAAAGACCACCCATGCATGCGCCTTCACCCAGAGGAAATTGATTGCTCTGTTTCTTCTTGAGCATTTTACTATGTGTTGAACTATGTTTACTATAATCTGTTTAGTTCTCTTGACCCAATATTTGGTTTTAATAGAGTTCAACACGCTCTTAGAATATGAGATGATGAGAAACTTCCTCTCTGTTAGTGTTGAGCAATACCTGACTGCCTCTAAAATAGCTAATGCTTCTGCAGCGTATATAGATGTAGTTGATGGAAGTTTATACATTCCTTGATACTTGGTGCAGGGACAGAAAAAGGCACATCCTATGTTACCTCCTGGGGCAGTTTTAGATCCATTCGTATATATATGCACGGTGTTATTCCAGTTTTCCGTAAGATACCTTTGTACTAACATAATGAGGTTTGGGTATTGCTTATCCTCTAGAGTGATATAAAATACCGGAAGTTGAATCATACTGAAGATGGAATGGTATTCGTACGGTGGAAATAGCTTTATTGGAATTATTCTCTCCGTTTGTTCTTCCCACTCCGTGTAGCTGTAATAGATCTCTGAGAGTCGCGATCTTCCTCTATTATTCAACAAGCTACTCAGCTCTTTACATTTAAAAATAGTTGGGTGGTTCCGGTATGCTAACCTCTCAACAATGAATTTGTCGGACAGCAACTGTCTTCTAATATGCAGAGGCATCTCCCGGGCTTCCACCAATAGAGCGTTGGTGGGAGTAGATATCATGGCCCCAAGACAGTTGCGAATACAACTATTTCCGGAGCTTGCACTGCTGTACAGAATGCATCCATAGTCAATTTTGGATCTTATTAGCGCTCTGTAGATCAATAAAAGTATACTGGGATTGGCACCCCACCAAACTCGTGTCAAAGATCGAATAATGTTCTGCGCTTGATTACAAGAGTTAATTATTTGATTAATGTGAGGTTTCCAACTGAGTTTGGCATCCATCAACAATCCCAGGAATCTTACGTTAGATTTCACTGAAAATGAGTAGCCTATCTATTTTGACCACATTGAGTTCTATCCGTTTTCTGGTTAATATAACAACGGAAGATTTCTGTGTTGAAATTTGAAGTCCATTTGCTTTCAGCCATTTGTCTATTTCTATACTATGGTATTTTTGGGACCGCAGGTAAATGGTTTAAATCATACATTGAAAGCCGAATGCAAAAAGTTTCAATTTTTGATTATAAAATAAGTAAAGATGCTTCATCAGACTGGGAGAAAATTACACATGGAATTCCACAAGGCTCTGTCTTAGGTCCCCTCCTCTTTCTGTTATACATCGATGACCTTCCTGGAAATTTATCCGACAAAGTTAAGAGTGTTTTATTTGCAGATGACACTAACCTGACTGTACGTAAAACACCAAATAGTACTATAGAATTTAATGTAAATGAAGTACTTAGAGTAGTAGCAAATTGGTTTAAGGCAAATTCATTAAAATTAAATTTTGAAAAAACACATTATATTAGGTTTAAAACAAAAAACTATGCACAGCCAGATATATGTATAAACTATAGAAACAACACAATCTTAGAAACAGAGAGTATAAAATTTCTTGGTATTAAAATAGATCAGAAACACTGTTGGCATGATCATATCACTACACTACTGACAAAGTTAAGTAGTGCCACCTTCGCAATACGAACACTTTCTCTAACAGCAGATCTAGAATTAATGAAACAGGTGTATTCCTCATATTTTCATTCAGTAATGTCATATGGCATAATTTTTTGGGGAAACTCTTTACAAAGTAAAAAAGTTTTCATAGCACAGAAAAGAGCTATTAGGTTTCTGTGTAGGGTCAAACCAAGAACTTCTTGCAGACTACTCTTTAAGAAACTCAATATTCTTACAATGTATTCTCAGTATATATATTCTCTCATGAGCTTTGTCATAGAAAATTTTAACCTGTTTACACCTAATTCACAGGTACACAGTTTCAATACAAGAAACAGAAATAACTTGCATAAAATACAAACATCTCTGTCATTAGTACAAAGAGGAGTTAATTATTCTGGGATACATCTGTTTAATAAACTACCTAATCGTATAAAACAGCTTTCAGATAATAAAGATGTATTTAAACAAAAACTTAGAGATTATCTTATTGGCAACTCCTTCTACTCCATTCAAGAATTTGAAGAAAATAATTAATTGTACTCATTATGACGTTTGCAAAACTCAGTTGCAAAAATGTATGTTTATTATCATTTCTTGTATTTGTAATATATATATATATATAGATATTTACTATGATATGACTCATATTATGTGTATATGTATCAACAATGACATGTTTCACATCCCAGAGGTACTTCCTCAGCAGGGATCCATGGAACAAGATTGATAAATAAATAAATAAATAAATATCATGGTTGCAGATAGGTTACTTAAAGCCATCTCCAATGAGACCGCCAAAGAGTATAGACAGATGTCGTCTGCGTACTGAAGGATTCGGGTGTTAGGACCTATTACTCTTTCCAGATCCCATGTATAGAGGATATAGAGTAGCGGACTGAGTATGGCACCTTGGGGTAATCCAGTAGTAAGTATTCTTGGTCCTATAATTTGATCCCCATATCGCACAAGGACCGTTCTTTCCAACAGGAATTTGCTTATGCCATATATAAAAACCTCTGGCAATCCTAGTCTACTTAATTTTTTTAACAAAAGAGGAATTTGTACGTTGTCGTAAGCTGAGTGGATATCTAAAAACAAGGAGACCGTAAAGTATTTCCTTTTGAAACAGGTGAGGATGTCCGTTAATAGTGTACTTAGATTATCCATTGCTCCTCTCCCTTTACGAAAACCAAATTGAGTCTGAGGCATCAAGTCATTAGCTTCCAGCCACCATTCGAGACGATTCTTAACTAGTTTCTCCAGGGTCTTCCCCACACACGACGATAGAGCAATTGGTCTATATGAAGAATGGTGTAAAGGATTTTTACCAGATTTTAAAAATGGGAGTATTAACTGGGTTGTCCATTCTACCATTAAGCAATTCCTTGTCCATATTTCGTTAAAGGTGCTAAGAAGTAAATCCAGTGTTTTTAAAGGGAGATTTTTGCATTGCATAATAGATGTTGTCTAATCCCGGAGATATATTCTTGGTTGTAGCGAGTGCGTTTTGTAATTCCAGGATGGTGAAAGGTATCATGATAGGGTGTGAGTAATCTTCAGCTTAAGGACGTTTCCAAGGGGCGTTCAAACAAGAGGATGGTGCTATTCTGTCAACGAAGTCTTCCATCCAGTCCGGATCAGTGTCGAAGGGTTCAGCTACACTTAATTTTTTTAAAGATCGGACTTTCTTCCAAACATCGGAAAGACTGGCGTCTTTATTCAGGCTGTTGCAGTATTTTACCCATTCCTCCTTTTTTCAATGCTTTGAAAACTTTTTTGTCCGAGCATCCTAACGTTTAACCATCAGGAATTGTTCAAGAGTCTGGTCTTTCCGATATCTATTCAGGACTAGTCTGCGTTTAGCCACCGTTTTCGAACACTCTGTATTCCACCCAAAAGACTTTAGGTTTTCTACAAAAACCAGCTGTTTTACGGCGAGGGATTGACTTGATAGCAGCTTCATTGATTGCTGAGATCAGAGCAGTATATCTTTCCCTTACTGTCAAATTAGGGTCCAGTTTGTCTAGTTCCTCTGAAATAACAGAACCGTAAGTTGACCACGAGGCTTCCTGGATTTTCCATTGGCTATTGCAGTAATATCTTTTAGGCAATCTTGTTTAAATACCAACACTTATGTGTATTGGGAAATGGTCTGAACCCAGTGAATACCTTTTGATCTCCCAATTATCTATTTTGTGGAAATTGGGCGACGCTATCGATACATCCACTGCACATGGACGTCCCAGCGGAGAGGGGAGCCATCATTCAGTATTATAAGGGAGAGATCTTCTATAGAATTCAACAATGAGCGACCGTCAGCATCAGAAATCTCATTGCCCCACGCAGAATGATGCGAGTTAAAATCTCCACATATCAGAAAGGCGGAACGAAAAGAAGACCACAAATGATTCCATTCATTTTTGCTGATTTTAATTCTTGGAGGTTTGTATAATGACATGATAGAAAATGTACCCATAGGGGTTTTAATCTCAGCTGCTACTGCCTGGAGTTCTTTTACCTCGGAGTTTAACTGAATTGGTTGAAAACAGATATTTTGCCTAATCAATAAAGCCACGCCTCCTTTGCCGTCATCTCTGTCGTTACCCTGAAATGAATGGGAATATGAGGCTTAAACCATGTTTCACTGATAGCGGCTACAGATATATCCCAATCATATAGTTCTTTTAAAAGGCATTCTCTATTAGCTATTGCAGAACGAGCGTTCCACCGTAAAATTTTAAACGCCATTAAGTGAGGAAAGAATTTTAAATAACATTTTTCTTATTTCGTCAGGATCTAGGTTTTCATTCGACCGTGAGCTATCCACAACAAGCAGAATGACGCTAATAATCTTATCTATGATGGAGTCCCCAATTTGATTTTTACCTTTGTCCTCACTATGAGGCCGTGGAGGGAAGGATTGTTGGGAATAGGTTTCCCCGGTAAACCACGAGGATCAATTTCACATTGGTAGCCTCCGTATCTGTTAGATGAAGAGAGTTGACTGATATTTTACGATTGTCCCTGACCATTAGCTCCTCTCTCCATACTTATCCAGCGTGGGGGTGTTGTTTGAAAAGTCCGCGAAACATTAACAAGAGGTTCTAAGGGTTTTGTAGTTCTGATACTTGGAAAGCGTCTGTGCTGATGTTCTATACTTCCGTCTACAGGCATATTTCCTTCAGACAGTGGAGGGAATTCCATTATATTTTTTTACCGCAGGTGGGAAAGGTGATTGAGGAGGATGACTGGAAAACGTTTTAGACACAGAATTTGCATAAGACCTTTTCTTCAATAGACCTTCAGCATCTTTAAAGGAAATGTTATGTATAGTAGCCTGTTCGTGGACCCTTTGTCTGAACAAATACTCTGGACAGGACCGATCCGTAGCCACATGCTGGCCTGTACTGTTTACAAAAATTGTTTGATTGGATTGACACCGCTGAAGAGAGTGAGAACCTCCACATCTACCGCAACGCTGGTTGCTTCTACACTGTGTACTAATATGATCGAATCGAAGGCATTTATAATATTGTTTGACAGATGGAATATAAGGACTAACCTCACATCTCATGCCATATAAGTAAACAAATTGAGGGACTTGTTGACTGTCAAACGTTAATATACAAGTCTGTAATTTCACAGTTGATGCTGAGTTATCTCTTACCACACGCTTTGTTAGTCTTTTAACATTGGTTACGTTAACTGAAGACTCAATATTGGCCATAATCTCTGCTTCCTTTAAGCTCACGTCTACTCCTCGGATGACACCCTGCTTTTTAACTAGAAACGTAGGAATGTAAGCTTCAAATTTTCTACTTTTAAATATAGCAGATTGAACTAACTTAGTAGCTACTGAAGGGTTCTCTACTTCAATTTTAATTCCATTCTTCCCTGCAGAAGTGATGTTTACAACATGGCCTTTTATTTCAGGGATATTGACATGAACAAACCTACCAATTCTCATTGGGTATAAATTACCTAGGTTACGATCGCTGCACTCAACATACACATAATAACGACCTGGATCAGATAGTGTGTAATAATTTGCTGGTCTTGGAAAAACTGGTGGCTTACTCGTAGGTGGTGTTGACTCCGTCTGCTTGGCCGACGCTTGTCGAGGAACTGCAATAGCAGGAGAAAGTGTAGCAGTCTCTGTGGCTTCTATGGTCCGGGTGGCATCATCTTCAACTACAAATATTTTCTCTGCTGTTTCAAATGTAGTTTCACAGACTCGTTTTCTAGTAATTCTTATGGCGTTGTCTACTTCCGATATATCATAATCTGCAATGTCCATGGCTACCGGGACTTCAACAGGCTGATTTGCTGCGACGATGACATCTCCGGCCGCATGCATAACTTCTTGTTTATTCACTGCCTCATCACCCAGCTAAAAGTCTGAACTATCCACTCCTTCCCCATATATTCCACTGGACATAGTGGAATATGAATTGTCGTCGATAAGAAACTACCAAAAGCACGAAGAAAGATACAAAATGAATCACAATTATAAATAATGAAAGTTAATGCGGCAGGCTAACAGCACTTCATTCACAATGTGGGGCAAACTTTATACCACCACAAAGTTGCCCTCAAACAGAAGCTTATTAATTAATATCACCGAAAACAGAAAAAAGTTTAATAATCACTAATAAAAAGTTCACAACAAAGCAATAGTCTGTTTTATAAAACTAAAGTAGCGGAGCTAATTTTCTGGTTGCCACAATAAACAAAGCCCTATTGTATTATAGTTGTGTGTTTCGTGCGAAGTATGCGGCATCTGGGGATTCCTCCTGTGGTATTCCTCACAATATGGTGATAATTTAATGCTTCTACATTATTTAACGTTAAAACATAAGACATGCCAGACAAGTGAATTAATATTCTAAGCTTTAAAACAGTGAAAACCGCTCCACACTTTCCCAGTTTTTATACTACAAATATATCAGGTTTTCGTTTTATAGATATAGATGAGCATACTGTTCAACAGAAATAATCACAGAAAGTAGATAATACTTTGTAGACATCATTAGTTATTATTTCATGATTCCTTTTAAGAGAGTAAGAACTGAGGCTTCCCGTTGCTTCAATTTGATACATAGAACAAGTCCAATCAGTACAGTTTTCTGACATAAAAGAGTACTACGGATAAACTCTGTGTACACTAATTAATAACTCTTCCTATTCACAGTGACAAGACCTACAGGAGGCGAATATTGCTTTTATTAGGATATATACATACTGTTCAACAGAATTAATCGCAGAAAAAAGATTACCCATTATGGATATCATTTGTTATTGGTTCAAGATTGCTATTAAGAGCGTGCGCATTCTAGGCTTGTCGTTGTTAGAATTTAATCGAAAAAGGCTAATCAGTACAGTTCTCCAAAGTAAAAGCGGCTACGGATAAACTCTGTGTACATTAATTATTTATTATTGCTGTTCCCAGTGAAAAGACCTACAGGAGGCTGTGACAGAACAGGATAATTTCATAAGAAAATCATATTTTTGTGAAATGAAATTAAACAAAAATGATATATTTACTCCTTTAGCAAGGAAATGTAAGTTGCCATGGCAATAAGAAAAATCAAGAGATAGCTAGAGGTTTAGCGACGTACAGGCCGAACGGTTGCTTTGTTACCAGTTCACTGCTTAAGAACCTTGCATTCTTCGGATATTTTAAGACCAATGTAGTTCCTAGAAGAATAAGAATTGGGAACAATAAATGTTAATCTGTTAAAAGCGTAGAACTGAGTTATATTTATTTATAATAATAATAACGACAGTCGCGCGACATGGCGACCGTGACAGGACTTGCATTTGTGTGGTGGTAAGCTAGAATGCTGTATGTATATATGTTTTCATTAAGACAATACATGTTTTTTTTAGTTCATTTCTGTATATTGTTAGTATTAAGAAGAGAATATTTTGTAAAATGTTTTGTAAAAAAATTCTAATAGGAACAGAGGAAAGAGTATCACTGGATGCAAGGTTATTTTCTTAAGTTTACCAATGTCTTTTAAGCAAAGACATGGTGAACTTGAGGAGGCATGTGACAGAACAGGATAATTTCATAAGAAAATCATATTTTTGTGAAATGAAATTAAACAAAAATGATATATTTACTCCTTTAGCAAGGAAATGTAAGTTGCCATGGCAATAAGAAAAATCAAGAGATAGCTAGAGGTTAGCGACGTACAGGCCGAACGGTTGCTTTGTTACCAGTTCACTGCTTAAGAACCTTGCATTCTTCGGATATTTTAAGACCAATGTAGTTCCTAGAAGAATAAGAATTGGGAACAATAAATGTTAATCTGTTAAAAGCGTAGAACTGAGTTATATTTATTTATAATAATAATAACGACAGTCGCGCGACAAGGCGTATATAGATTTTATTCGAATATGTGCATACCGTTCTACAGAATTAATTACAGATTTTAGATAACAGTTTATAGACATCATTTGTTTTTAATTCGAGTTTGATTTTAAGAGCGTTCGCATTCAGGCTTGTCGTTTCTAGAAATTAATAGAATAAGTCTAATTATTACAGTTATCCTACATATAAGAGAACTAGGGATAATCACTGTGTACATTAATTAGTTATTCTTGCAGTTGAATGCTTCATCACCTACAGAAGCGTTTATTGTATTTACTCGAATATGTTTACACAGTTCAACATAATTAATTTACAGAAACTAAATAACACATTATGGCCATCATTTGTTATTAGTTCATGATTGTTTTTGAGAGCGTCCGCACTCAAGCTTGTTGTTTGTAGTATTTAACAGTCCAATCAGTACAGTTCTCTGACATAAATTAGAACTAAGGAAAAACTCTGTGTACATTAATTATTCATTCTTGCCGTTCACAGTGACAAGACTTGCAGGAAGCGTATATAGATTTTATTAGAATATTTGCATACTGTCCAACATCATTAATCACAGAAAATAGATAACACATTACTGCTATCATTTGTTATTATTTCATATTTATTTTTAAGAGCGGCCGCAGCCGGGCCTGTTGTTGCCAGAATTTAATGGAACAAGTCTAATCAGTACAGTTTTCTGATATAATAGAGAACCAAGGATAAACACTGTGTACATTTTTTTTTTTATAATTGAAAACAGCGACCAGTCAGAGTTTATGGTGTTGCTTTATTTTATGATACCCTTACCGGTTTCAAGCATACATTGGTCATCATCAGATGGTTTTAAAAATACAGATGTGAACTTGCAAGCGTGTTTTTGTGTCATAAGGCATCTGCTTATATCCGAGAACAAAGATTTGTATGGAACACAGATGAGGAGGCACATTTTTCTGTAACACTATCACCATTACATTGCACAAATATATGTGGAATAGACACTCTGCTACACTTGCTACTGTATTTACAAACAATCAAGACAGAGATGTTCATGTACAAAGAAGTATTTACAAAGAGGTTTATACAAAGGGGTTTATACAAAGAGGTATATACAGACAGTAATGTGTAACTTATAAAAAGTTAGACATGATAACAAAACTGAACATAAATCTATAACTATATTGGTGAAAAACGGAATAATTGATAACAATAAAAATTATAAATAGTTTTTGAAATTTTACTATGCATATAGTAATATGTATATGGGCATATGGGAGACATGTATTATTTAATCTGTTACTTATTAGTGAATAGGTCTATAAAATTGTACAGGAATGTTTATTAGGAAGATCTTTTTGTTCATTTAAAAGGTGGTATGGCAATAGCTTATCGTGAATGTATATTTCAAGTTCTTCAAGGATATCCATTTTCTTCCCTTTGTCTGCAATATGAATGATCTGTAGGTTTTCTTCTATAGTGGGTGGGGAATGTTTTTCATTTAATATGTGGGCAGCAAAAGTGGACTTATCTGTGTTGCATGGTCTAATGGCATCAAGGTGTTCTTTGAAATGTACAGAAAATTTTCTACCTGTTTGACCCATATAGGTCTGTGAGCATGTTGTGCATGTTATTTTATAAATGCCAGATTTATTATAGTGTGAATTAGATATTTGAGTGTTGTGAATAAGCTTATTTTGCAGCTTGTAATCTGTGTTAAAGTTAATTTTAACATTATTTTTCGAAATAGGTTTGCAATCTTGTAAGACATTTTTCCTAAATATGGGATATTGGAGTAAATTGGTTTTTAATATTTATAGGTTCATGTAAATAGTAAAAAGGGGATTGGTAAGCTGTGTGTTTTGAATTTAGGAGGGCTTTTTTATTTTTAATAATGTGTGATAGGTTTTCATTTAAAGATGGCTTGAAACCATTGTTGTGTAAATACATGCACAGTGAAAAATAGCCAACAGCTAATAGAGAATATTAAAAACATCACCATACCCACCACTGCAAGGCTAGCTACCCTAGATATTGTTAATCTTTATACAAATATTCCAATCATAGACACTGTTCAAATTATAAAACACAACTTACTAAAGCACAAGAAATTATCCCTTCCTGAAACATATGAGCTCATAGAGCTACTCTCTCTCGTTCTCTCATACAATTACTTTATATTCAATAATAAAATGTATAAGCAAAATGATGGACTTGCAATGGGAAGCAACCTTGCAGGCTTACTAGCAGACATCTACATTAACCATCTTGAAAACATGTTTTTTCAAAAATAACAAACACCTAACACATAAAATCATCTACTATAAAAGATATGTTGATGTCACAATTCTACTATTTAATGGTACTAGAAAAAGAGATTGAGGCCCTTGCTGAAGATCTAAGCAATATGCATAAGAACATAAAATTTACTGAGGAATACCAAGAGAAAAATTACCTTAACTTTCTTGACTAAAAAATTACTCAGTTTGGACATAAACATAAATTTCAGATTTGTAGAAAGCCCACCACCACTGATGTCACCATTAACAATAGCTCTTGCCACCCGACACAACACAAAATGTCATTTTTCAATTCCGTAATACACGGTGCATATGAAATACCCATGGACACTACTGATTTTCTTAAAGAAATGCAGATTATAAAAACTATCGCTCACAACAATGGTTTCAAGCCATCTTTAATTGAAAACCTATCACACATAATTAAAAATAAAAAAGCCCTCCTAAATTCAAAACACACAGCTTACGAATCCCCTTTTTGCCATTCACATGAACCTATAAATATAAAACCAATTTACTCCAATATCCCTTATTTAGGAAAAATATCTTACAAGATTGCAAACCTATTTCGAAAAAATAATGATAAAATTAGCTTTAACACATATAACAAGCTGCAAAATAAACTTATTCACAACACTCAAATACCTAATTCACACTATAATAAATCTGGCATTTATAAAATAACATGCCAACATGCTCACAGACCTATGTGGGTCAAACAGGTAAAAAATTTTCTGTACGTTTCAAAGAACACCTTGATGCCATTCGACTAATGCAACACAGATAAGTCCACTTTTGCTGCCCACATATTAAATGAAAAACATTCCCCACCCACTATAGAAGAAAACCTACAGATCATTCATATTGCAGACAAAGGGAAGAAAATGGATATCCTTGAAGAACTTGAAATATACATTCACGATAAGCTATTGCCATACCACCTTTTAAATGAACAAAAAGATCTTCCTAATAAAGCATTCCTGTACAATTTTATAGACCTATTCGATAATAAATAACAGAATAAATAATACATGTCTCCCATATGCACATATACATATCACTATATGCTAATTAAAGTTTCAAAAACAATTTATAATTTTTATTGTTATCCATTATTCCGTTTTTTACCAAAATAGTTATAGATTTAAGTTCAGTTTTGTTATCATGTCTAACTTTTTATAAGTTACACATTACTGTCTGTATAAACCTCTTTGTATAAACCCCATTGTATAAACCTCTTTGTAAATACTTCTTATATATGAACATCTCTGTCTTGTTTGTTTGGAAATACAGTAGTAAGTGTGCAGCGTATCTATTCCACATATATTTGTGCAATATAATGGTGATAGTGCATAGTGTTACAAAAAACTGTGCCTCCTCAACTGTGTTCCATACAAATCTTTGTTCACGGATATAAGCAGATGCCTTATGACACAAAAACACTCCTGCAATTCACATCGGTATTTTTAAAACCATCTGATGATGAGCAATGTATGCTTGAAACTGGTAATGGTAAAATAAAATAATACAACACCATAAACTGTGACTGGTCGCTGTTTTCAATTACCAACAAAATTTGATATCACAGTCGCTGATTCCACAAGTCCACCATGGACAAAATATTACTACTTATACCTCGTATGGTTCTTGGAATATTATATACATTCAAGAAATATAAACGTAAGCTTATGAAAACATCTTGTAGCATTAAATTTAACAAAGAATGTTTAGCAATGAATGTTATTCCTAATTACATAAAGGTTAATATCAATAACACATCCAAATCTGCTAAAATAGCGAAAACTAAAAGTGAACTAATTTGGTTAAAATCTGAAATCAAAACACATTATAAAGCCAAAAATCACCTTAACAAACCAAATCTATCTTCTTCATCTACAGCTAGGAAAATATCTATCTCCTATTCAACTAGATTACATCCTCCTGTATATTGATAACATAGTGTTTAAAGAACAGAAAATTATAATAATAAGACATAAAGAAAAGCTTATGGCACTTACCTCTAAAATCAGCAAAAACCCTCCCCCACCATCACCACATAAATTTTACAGTAGAGTGCTGAACACTACAAACATTGTATTCAATAAAAATGAAACATGCCTCCTAGACAAAGGACTTAAGCACAATATAGCCCCTCCACTTAATAACAAAAACCTTAAAAACCTAGTTACCATCATAAAAATTGCCACTGATATGGCCAAACTTAGTACTTCTGAAGTTAACCTACTAGCATCTAAAGCCAATAATACGATTAAAAAAGAGTTATTAGATAGTAAATTAGATAAAAAGAAAAACAATGACCAGAAAAAAATTTCAAGTGTAATGCACTAGTTGTAAAAGCAGACAAAGGAAATACTGCAGTTGTCATGTACAAGTCTGACTATATTAGTAAAGCAGTTGAATCCTTTAATAAAAATGGAATAAAAGAACTTAAAAAGATCCTACCACTAAATTTCAAAAGTGAAATTAGAAAGTTGTACATTCCTCCTATCTGAAAGAGAAAAACAAAAGTGTCTTGTCGTGAACCCCACACCTACCTAAATTGAGGTCACAACCTAAAATTCATAAAGCCAATCACCCTATACACCCTATTCTGAACACTAATAACAGCCCATCATCCAAACTATGTAAAAAACTTAATGAGATCCTCTCAAATAACTATACATTTGTAAATACATACACAGTGAAAAATAGCCAACAGCTAATAGAGAATACTAAAAATATCACCATACCCACCACTGCAAGACTAGCTTCCCTAGATATTGTTAATCTTTATACAAATATTCCAATCATAGACATTGTTGAAATTATAAAACACAACTTACTAAAGCACAAGAAATTATCCCTTCCTGAAACATATGAGCTCATATAGCTACTCTCTCTCGTTCTCTCATACAATTACTTTATATTCAATAATAAAATGTATAAGAAAGATGATGGACTTGCAATGGGAAGCAACCTTGCAGGCTTACTAGTAGACATCTACATTAACCATCTTGAAAACATGTTTTTTCAAAAATAACAAACAACCTAACACATAAAATCATCGACTATAAAAGATATGTTGATGACACAATTCTACTGTTTAATGGTACTGAAAAAGAGATTGAGGCCCTTGCTGAAGATCTAAGCAATATCCATAAGAACATAAAATTTACTGAGGAATACCAAGAGAAAAATTACCTTAACTTTCTTGACCTAAAACTTACTCAGTTTGGACATAAACATAAATTTCAGATTTATAGAAAGCCCACCACCACTGATGTCACCATTAACAATAGCTCTTGCAACCCTACTAAACACAAAATGGCATTTTCCAATTCCGTAATACACCGTACATATGAAATACCCATGGACACTACTGATTTTCTTAAAGAAATGCAGATTATAAAAACTATCGCTTACAACAATGGTTTCAAGCCATCTTTAATTGAAAACCTATCACACATTATTAAAAATAAAAAAGCCCTCCTAAATTCAAAACACACAGCTTACCAATCCCCTTTTTACCATTCACATGAACCTATAAATATAAAACCAATTTACTCCAATATCCCTTATTTAGGAAAAATATCTTACAAGATTGCAAACCTATTTTGAAAAAATAATGATAAAATTAGCTTTAACACATTTAACAAGCTGCAAAATAAACTTATTCACAACACTCAAATATCTAATTCACACTATAATAAATCTGGCATTTATAAAATAACATGCACAACATTCTCACAGACCTATGTGGGTCAAACAGGTAGAAAATTTTCTGTACATTTCAAAGAACACCTTGATTCCAATAGACTATGCAACACAGATAAGTCCACTTTTGCTGCCCACATATTAAATGAAAAACATTCCCCACCCACTATAGAAGAAAACCTACAGATCATTCATATTGCAGACAAAGGGAAGAAAATGGATATCCTTGAAGAACTTGAAATAAACATTCACGATAAGCTATTGCCATACCACCTTTTAAATGAACAAAAAGATCTTCCTAATAAAGCATTCCTCTACAATTTTATAGACCTATTCGCTAATAAGTAGCAAATTAAATAATACATGTCTCCCATATGCCCATATACATATTACTATATGCATATTGAAATTTCAAAAACTATTTATAATTTTTATTGTTATCCATTATTCCGTTTTTCACCAATATAGTTATAAATTTAAGTTCAGTTTTGTTATCATGTCTAACTTTTTATAAGTTACACATTACTGTGTAAATAAACATTTTCGTATCATGGAGGAAGGAATATATGGAGACGACGCAAGGTACCTTCGCCACATACTGGATTGAAACCGGGTGGAGACAAGTGGGAAGGGGGGGCCGCCATATTGCTTGACCAGAGAAACATGGAAATATGCACAAAAACCTCAAGGGTATCATAAGACAACCGTGTCACCGCAATTTGATGATGGATTAATATGTAACTCGACGAGACACATCAAAAATGAAGAATAATATTTTTTTGTATCGAGCTTAGTTCTCGAGATATACTGTCTCAAAAGAGTGGAGTTTCTGGTTGAAATTCAGAAGAAACGTGTCCCTAAAGTCAAATTTGGTGATAGATTCTTATGTAACACGACGATACAAATCGAAAATAAAGAATAAAATTTTTCGATATCGTGCTTAGTTCGCGAGATATAATGTCTCAAAGTGAGGTGGTTAGGTTATGAGGGGATTCAACGATAACCGTGGAGCCACAATTTGATGACGAATTCTTATGTAACTCGATGAGGGAAACTGAGAGTAAATAATATTTTTTTTTTTTGATATCTCGCTTTGTTCTCGAGATAATGTACCTTAAAATTGACGTGGTTAGGTTGAAATGCGGCCTGGACCAGAAAAAAACTATCGCCATATCCATTTTTGATGATGAATTTGGACGTAACTTAATGAGCAGGTAATTCTTTTTAACTTGAATAACAAACTGTTTATTTCTACAGTCCTTAAATTTTAGTTGATGTTCAAATAGGTTATATTCTCACATTCTATTTCAGTAATTGACAAGGAAGATTTCAAAATCTAGAAATATACTTGTAGACATATTTACAAACAGAAACAAGTCATATCTGAAATTTAAAAAAAAAAGCATACGCCAATGTTTAGAGCTTTAAAAAAATTAATACTTCATAAAACCTCATAGTTTCTGAGCTTACTTAGAAGATATTGAACTGGTAGTGGCCTATTTAATTTTGCTAGAAAAATCAGTACATTCAAAAATCAGAAGCTAACAGCTAATAATAAATAAATTGTTTGTTCTCTTCTGGTATACACCGCATTTCAACCTGCCAACATTTCCATTAAAATTGCCGCTACAAAACCAAACTATGTAGAAACACCTAAACACAAGAAATGCATCGCGAACTACATTTCCGTCAGCAAAGTTTATTTCATCACGTTTAGTAGTTCACACAGCACAAATTACCACGATTAATTTCATAGTGCAATTTCAGTGTAAATTTAAACGTGAGTGATGCATGCAGAATACCATATTCACTGTGTCACGATGTAAACATGACCCGTTTAAATTAAATTTCCAACATTTGTCTACAATAAGGCTAGCTTTTCAGGTGCAAAATAGTAACATATGCTAATTGTCTACACTACACCAACAAAAATTTGAGAATAATATGATCCTATTGAGAGCAATGAATAAATTTATAGCGAATGGCACTAATGTTGCGGTTGACTGTCAGATACTTCAAGAACGATAATTACAATGTGACTTACTTATGAAACGCTATTACAGGTTTTTTCCTATCTCGTCTGCTTGTGCAACCATATGCATCACAACTTGGCATTATAGAAAACTTTAGAATATTAGAAAATGAAATATTCTCAGCAGCTGACACAGTGTAAACAGCCCAATGTTTTGGTACTCCTACGATATCCGCCACGCAGGTTTCACGGATTTCGCGTTATCTCGTCTCCATATATTCCTTCCTCCATGCTTTGTATAAACCTCTTTGTAAATACTTCATTGTATATGAATATCTCTGTCTTGTTTGTTTGTTAATACAGTAGTAAGTGTGCAGCGTGTCTATTCCACATATATTTGTGCAATATAATGGTGATAGTGCATAGTGTTACACAAAAATGTGCCTCCTCAACTGTGTTCCATACAAATCTTTGTTCTCGGATATAAGCAGATGCCTTATGACACAAAAACACGCCTGCAATTCACATCTGTATTTTTAAAACCATCTGATGATGAGCAATGTATGCTTGAAACCTGTAATGGTAAAATAAAATAAAGCAACACCATAAACTGTGACTGGTCGCTGTTTTCAATTATCAACAAAATTTGATATCACAGTCGCTGATCCACAAGTCCACCATGGACAAAATATTACTGTGTACATTAATTATACATTCTTGCCATTCACAGTGACAGGACCTACAGGAGGCGTATGTAGATTTTTTTAGAATATGTGCATACTGTCCAACATCAATTATCACATAGAATAAATAGTGCTTTATAGACTTGTTTTTAATATCGTGTTTGTTTTTAAGAGCACCCTCATTCAGGCTTGTCGTTGCTAGAATTTAATAGAACAAGTCCAATCAGTATAGTTCTCTGACCTAAAAGAAAATTAAGGATAAACTCTGAGTACATTAATTATTTATTCTTTCTTTTCACATTGACAATACCTACAGGAGGCGTACATAGATTTTTATTTCTTAAGTGCATACTGTCCAACATCATTTATCACATAGAATATATAACGTTTTATAGACAAAATTTGTTTTAAGAGCGCCCAGATTCAGGTTTCTCGTTGCTAGAATTTAATGGAACAAGTCTAATCAGTACAGTTTTCTGACAGAAAATATATCTGCAGATAACGTCATTGTACATTAAATATTAATTCTTGCAGTTCACAGCGACAAGAATTAAAGGGGCGAGAATAGCTTATATTTGAATATGTGGATACTGGTCAGAATCATTTATCACAAAATAGATAACACTTGATAGACGTCATTTGTTTTTAGTTTATGGTTGTTTTTAAGAGTGCCATCATTTTGGCTTGTCGTTTCTAGAATTGTGGAACAAGTGTAATCAGTACAGTTCTCACACATAAAAGAGAAATAGGTATAATCTCTCTGTACTTAAATAATTTATTCTTGCCGACTGAGCAGGGCGGTGTAACGGTTAGCGTTCTCGCCTCGCATTCGGGAGGACGGTGGTTCGAATCCCCGTCCGGGTATCCAGATTTGGGTTTTCCATGGTTTCCCAAATCACTCCAGGCAAATGCCGAATTCCTTCCCATACCTTGCCCCCATCCTTGCCCCGCATCCTTTCCCGTCTCTAAAGACCTCGATGTTAAATACAGACGTAAAGCAGTTTAAAAAAAAATATTCTTGCCGTTCATAGTGACAAGACCTTCAATGGCGTTTATAGATTTCACTAGGTATATGTGTACTGTTCAAAAGAATTAATCACAGAAAAGAGATAACACTTTATTGAAATCATTTGTTATTGGTTCATTATTGCTTTTAAGAGCGTGCACACTCTAGTCTTCTCGTTGTTAGATTTTAATAGAACAAGGCTAATCAATACAGTTCTCCTACATAAAAGAGCACTACGGATAAACTCTGTGTACATTAATTACGTATTCTTGCTGTTCAGAGTGACAAGACCTACAGGAGGCGTATATAGCTTTTATTGGAATATGTGCATACTGTTCTACAGAATTAATCACAGATTATAGATTTCAGTTTACAGACATCATTTGTTTTTAGTTCAAGTTTGTTTTTAAGTGCGCCCGCATTCAGGCTTGTTGTTTCTAGAAATTAATAGAACAATTTTAATTAGTATATTTCTCTGACATAAAAGGTAACTAAGGATAATCTCTGTGTACATTATTTATTCATTCTTGCCGTTCACTGTGACAAGACCTACAGGAGGCGTATATAGATTTTATTGGAATATAGGCATACTGTCCAACATCATTAATCACAGAAAATAGTTAACACATTACAGCCATAATTTGTTATTATTTCATGTTTATATTTAAGAGCGGCCGCAATCGGGGCTGTCATTGCTAGAATTTAATGGAACAAGTGTAATCAGTACAGTTTTCTGACATAAAAGAGAACCAAGGATAAACGCTGTATACATTAATTATTCATTCTTGCCATTCGCAGTGTCAATATCTACAGTTGGCGTATATAGAATTTATTAGAATATGTGTACAATGTACAACTTCATTTATCACTTAAAATATGCAACAATTTGTAGACAACATTTTATGTTAATTTCGTTTTTGTTTTTTAGAGCGCCCTCAATCAGGTTTGTCGTTGCTAGAATTTAATAGAACCATTCTAATCAGTACAGTTTTCTGAAATAATAGAGAACTTAGGATAAACTCTGTGTATATTAATTATTTCTCCTTACCGTTCACAGGAACATGAGGGGAGAATTGGTTATATTAGAATATGTGTCTATTTTTCTGCATCATTTTTCACAGTAATTAGATAACATTTTATAGAGAAATTCTGTTTTATAGTTCGGGGTTGTTTTTAAGAGCCATATGATTCAGACTGGTCGCTTCTAGAATTATGGAACAAGTCCGATTAGTACGGTACTGTGACATATAAGAGAACAAAGTATAATCCCTGGGTACTTTAATTATTTATTCATGTAGTTCACAGAGGCAACATACCTACAGGAGGAGTATATAGATTTTTTTAAAGAATATGTGCATACTGTCCAACATCAATAATTACATAGAATCGATAACGCTTAATAGACAACATTTCTTTTTAATTTCGTGTTTGTTTTTAAGAGGTCTTTCAATCAGGCTTGTCATTGCTAGAATTATTAGAATTTAATAGAACATGTCCAATTAACTCCATTTCATTAATTGTTTATTCTCTCTGTTCACAGCGACTTGAGCTATAGGTTCGTTTAAAGCTTTTATTAGAATATGAGCATACTGTTATATTGAATTAATCGCAGATAATAGACAACACTTTATAGACGTCAGATGATATTAGTTTACCATTGTTTTTAAGAGCGCCTGCTCTCAGGTTTGTCGTTGTTAGAATTTAATGGAACAAGTCAAATCAGCAAAGTTCTCTGCATTAAAAGAGTACTACGGACAAACTCATTTACATTAATAACTTATACTTGCTGTTCACAGCGACAAGACCTACAGGAGCGTTTATAGTTTTCATTCGAATATGTGCATACTGTTCAATAGAGTTATTCACAGAAAATAAATAACAGTTAATAGCAATCATTTGTTATTGGTTCATGAGTGTTTTTAAGAGCCCCCGAACGGAGGAGTGTCGTTGCTAGAATTTAATGGAACAACTGTAATCAGTACAGATTTCTGACATAAAAGAGAACAGTGAATAAACTTCTTGTGCATTAATTTTTTATTCTTACTGTTCACAGCGCCATAACCTAATAGAGGTGTATATAGCTGTTATTAAAATATGTGCATACTGTTCAACAGAATTAATCACAGACTATATATAAAACATAATAGCTGTCATTTGTTATTAGTTCTTGCTTGTTCTTAAGGGCACCCACATTCAGGCTTGTCGTTGCTAGAATTTATGAAACAAGTGGATTCATTACAGTTTTCCAACATATAAGACATCTATGGATTAAGTCCTTGTCATTGATTATTTATTCTTTCTGATCACAGCGACATGAGCTACAGGAGAGTTTATAGTTTTTATTAGGATATGTGCATACTGTTTGTCAGAATTAATCGCAGATATTAGACAACACTTTATAGACAATAGTTATGATTAGCTCATAATTGTTTCTAAGAGGTGCTGCACTCAAGCTTGTCGTTGCTATAATTTAATGGATCAAGTATAATCAGATCAGTTTTCTGATATAAAAGACATCTACAGATTAACTTTTTGCACAGTAATTATTTATTTTTGCTGTTCACAGCGACATTACATTACAAAAGGCGAATACCACTTTTAGTAGAATATGTGCCATCTGTTTAGCAGAATTAATCGCAAATAATAGATAACACCTTATAGACAACAGTTGTTATTAGTTCATGATTACTTCTAAGAGTGCCTGCATTCAGGCATGTCATTGCTGGAATATAATAGAACAACTCTAATCAAAAAAGTACACTTGCAAAAAAGAGTACTACGGATAAACTCTGTGTACATTAATAATTTATTCCTGCTGTCCACAGTGATAAGACATACGGGAGGCGCATATAGATTTTATTACAATTGTGTATACTGTTCAACAGAATTAATCACAGAAAATATATAACACTTTATTGAAATCATTTATTTTTAGTTCGTGGATCATTATAAGAGTGCCATCATTCAGGTTAGTCATTGCTAGAATTTAATAACAATTATTATCAGTGCAGTTCTCAGAAATAAAAGAGAACAAGGGATAATCTCTGTGTAATATATTTATTTATTCTTTCTGTTTACAGTGACAATACCTACAGAAGGCGTATATAGATTTTTGACGAATATGTGCATCCTGTCTAACATCAATTACCACATTGAATAGATAACGCTTTATAGACAAATTTGTTTTTAATTTCATATTTGTTTTTAAGAGCGCCCTCATTCAGGCTTATCGTTCCTAAAATTAAATAAAACCATTCCAATCAGTGCAGTTCTCTGACATAAAAGAGAACTACGTATAAACTCTGAGTACATTATTTATTTGTTCTTGCCGTTCACAGTCACAATACCTACAGGAGGTGTATATAGATTTTTTTTAGAATTTGTGCATACTGTCCAATATCAATTATCACATGGAATGGATAACGCTTTATAGTCAACATTTGTTGTTAATTTCTTGTTTGCTTTTAAGAGCACCCTCATTCAGGTTGTTGTTGTTAGAATTTAATGTAACAAGTGTAATCAGTATAGTTTTCTGACATAATAGAGAACTATGGATTAACTCCATGTCATTAATTATTTATTCTTTTTGTTCACAGTGACATGACGTACAGGAGACTTTTATAGCTTCTATTAGGATATAATGCACACTGTTTAATACATATAACTACAGAAAAGAGATAACATATTATAGACATGATTTGTAATTAGTTCATGATTGCTTCTAAACGTGTCAGCACTCTAGGACTGTTGATGCTAGAATTTAATAGAACAAGTCTAATCAGTACAGTTCTCTTACTTAAAAGATAACTACAGATAAAATGTGAGTACACTAATTATTCGTTCTTGATGTTCACAGTGACAAGCCATAAATGAGGCGTATATAGATTTTTTTTTAGAATATGTGAGTACTGTTCAACATCATTTGTCACAGAGAATAGATAATACTTTATAGACAACATCTGTTTTAAGAGTACCATCATTCAGGCTTGTCGTATCTAGAATTATGTTACAAGTACAGTTCGCACACATAAAACACACACACACAACGCTAAAAACATAAACATAATTTAAAAAACAAACAAATTGAAAAGTTACTTGCCGGATATTAAAAGCATCTCTGAACACAGCAATATAAACAATAACAAACGGACAGAAATACCGCAATACGTAAGTTTGAATAGAAAGACACCTCAGGAAATGTGCGGAACCCATAAAAGCAACAGAAAAATCATTGAAATTGAACTTCCCCAGACATCAATGTAAAAGTAGATAACAATAACTGTAAGTGGAATGTAATATACATAGCCCTTCATTACTTATTATAATTATAAACTAACTATAAACAACAACAAAACATGTAAATAAAACTGTTGTAGATCACCGAAGACGATTGAATAAATCGTAACGCGGTTGTCAAAAAAAAAAACGAAACTTTTTATTTAGCTGCACAAGAATGATAAGTTCACAGAAACGTTATTATTAAAGCAGCTAAGGAAAAAGGTCTCAATCTGAACTTGTTCAATGTGCCTAGTCAGGCATTTCCAACAGACCCACCGAGCGTGGTGGTGTAACGGATAGCATTCTGGCCTCGAATTCGGGAGGACGGCGGTTCGAATCCCCGTCCGGGCATCCAGATTTGGGTTTTCCATGGTTTCACCAAATCACTCCAGGTAAATGCCGGGATGCTTCATTCAAAAGGCCATGGCCGAATTCCTTCCCATTCCTTGCCCCCATCCTTTCCCATCTCTAAAGACCACGTTGTTAAAAAGGGACGTTAAACTGTTACAAAAAAAAAAAAAAAAAAAAAAAAAAAAAACCAACAGACCCATACAAGAGACACAAATGGACTCATCTGAAGCTTCACAAGATTATTAATATATTAGATTTAATAAAATGTGTAAACAAAATCATGTCCCCCCTAAATATGTAAACATTAAAAGTCAGGAAAAGTTCCTTATCAGCACAGAAAGCTATGCAGACTGCAGAAATTGTTTGGATAAGTAATGAAATTAAATCTCTTTATGTAAAAAAGGCACAACACAACTAAAATCTCTGTGAAATATATCTACAACTTTTCAAATGAATTAAATAACCCCCATATATTACAGAAAATCGTTGAAAAGGTAGAACGCAACGCCACACAAAATATTGAACAACTAAAAAATAAACACACCAGTAAAATTAACAGACTTATACTCAAACAAAATAAAGAACCTCCACAGCATACTAATTCCGATACCCCAACAACAAATTATGCCTTCCACACAAGCTCAGTTAATTTATCCAGTACACAATTAACAAACAAAGAAAAGCAACTTCTGGATAAGAGACTAAAGCATAACCTAAAATGTACAGATGAAAATAAATTTATGGAGAACACTATAATAGAAGCTGAACACATTCTTGTACAGGAAGACAAGAGCAACCAAAGCCAAGTCAATACAACCCTGGCTACAGAATAATTAGCATAGGAACTAAACCTCATCTCATTCAACTCACATACAAAGTAAATAATGAAAACAAAACTCTACAACAACCTAAAAAAACACTAAACAACCAAGACATTGTCATTACAAAAGCAGACAAAGTAAACACAGTGGTGCTAATGCAGAATATAGATTACATAAATAAAACTGAAGACTTTCGTCACAATAATAGTATACCAAAACTCATAACAGATCCAACAACATGATTCCAAACAAATGTTAAGCAATGCCTGAAAAACACAAAATTACTAGTTCAGAGACTGGGAGATAACTACATTTACAAACAACAAAAAATCTCATAGCACCAACAATGAGGAGCCAGCCAAAAATTCACAATGATAATATTCCCATAAGACCGGTAGCAAATTTTAGAAATGCTCCAACATACAATTTAGCCCAATACATGCACACACACCTCACAAAACATTACAAATACCACAAAAATAGAAACATCACAAACACACCTCACCTAATACAAAACATACAGAACATCTGGATTCCTGATACAGCTACTATGGTATCATTCGATGTGGAGAGTATGTACTCAAAATTCCCGTTAGTGAAACCATATGTCAGATAGTGAATAACCTCACATTTCAGAACAAAATCCCACCCATAATCATCACAGAAACAATAGAACGAACTCAAATAAATCACTTTACAGAACTATTTCAGTTTTAATAAAGAATATTATATACAGTAGGAAGGTCTACCCATGGGAAGCCCAGTATCAGAGATAATGGCTGCAATCTTTATGGATCACATAGAGAACGTAATTTCCCAGAAAATCATTCCAGAAAAGCAATTCAAAATTACTATACTGGTTTAAATTTGTGGATGATATAATTTGCCTACTGGATGAACCACAACATCGAATTGAAGAATTCCACAGTGGCATAAACCAAGTACACAAGAACATCAAATTTACCATCGAAAAGAAACACACAACCAGATACACTTCCTGGACATTACAATTAAAAAGATAGACAATAGATCATAGTTTCAGTATCTACAGAAAACTAACTACCACAAACACAATTATACATGCTACCTCCAACCACCCCATTAATCACTAACAGAATCTAATCAGAATTAAGCTACACCGAATGAATGTGATAGCCCTCACTAAAGGAAATTACACAACATAGTTAAACAACATTCAAATGATAGCATCCAGGAATGGGTATAATACAAACATGGAGCAAAAGATGAATCACAAAATTTTAGGAGATACAAATATACAAATATAACCAACAAACACACAAGACTCGGCAAAATCTCCAAACCACACTCACAAATACGAAACAAAAAGAGAAACAGCAATGGTACACAATGACATACCTAAACACAAACACACACAGGATCACTAATATTTTTAGAAAAATGGGATTAAATATTGCTTTCAGAACTGATAATACCATTCAAAAACAGCTCAACAGAAACACAGAAGACAATAATTATCAACAATCCGGGATATATAAAAGAACTTGCAAACAGTGTAAGGCCACATATATAGGACAATTTGAAAATTTGAAATCCGATACAAAGAACACCTGAGGGCATTAAGATGTACCAACCACTCTAAATTTGCAGATCTTCTACTTGAGAACAAACACGAACACACTGATTTATTGAAAGACATGCAAATACTGAAAATTAATAACCACAATAAAACATGCAGACAGTACAAGAAAATTTCTATGTACAGAAATCAATATATGAAGAGAAAAATATAATCAATGACTATATTCACCTCACGAATCAGACTTTATTCAAAACACTGAAATCAATTCGATAATATATATAAAACACACAACGCTAAAAACATAGATAAAATTTAAAACACAAACAAAGTCGATAAGATGCTCACCGTATATTAAAAGCATTTCTGAACACAGCAATGTAAACAATATCAAACGCTAGTACAGTGGTTACACAAAAAAGTGCGTAAACAATAGTGTGTTTTTCAAAAATGAAGAAAGTATGTGTGAATAGAAAGACACCTCAGGTTATGTGCGTAACACATAAAAGCAACAAAAAAATCACTGATATGGAACTTCCACAGACTTCAATGTAAAAATAGGTAACAAAAACTGTAATTGGAATTTAATATACATAGCACTTCATAACAGATTATAACTATAAACCACAACAAAACATGTTAGTAAAACTGTTCTAGATCACCGAAGACGATTGAATAAATCGTAACGCGTCTGTCAAAAAAAAAAAAAAAAAAAAAAAAAAAAAAAAAAAAAAAAAAAAAACGAAGCTTTTTATTTAGCTGCAGTAGACGGATAAGTTCACAGATACCTTATTATTAAAGCAGCTAAGGAAAAACGGTCTGAATCACAACATTTTCCTTCTACATTAATTATTTATTCTTGCATCTCACAGTGACAAGCCCTTATTGGCGGCGGATATAGCTTTCTTTTTAGCAAATGTGCATACTGTTCAATAGAAGTAATCACAGAAAATAGATAACACTTTATTGAAATCGTTTGTTATTAGTTCGAGTTTGATTTTAAGAGCGCCCACATTCAGGTATGTAATTGCTAGAAATTAATAGAACAATTGTTATCAGTACAGTTCTCAGACATCAAACTAAAGTTGGAATAAACTCTGAGTACATTAAATATTTATTCGTGTTGTTCAGAAAGAAATTACCTACAGGAACGTTTATGGTTTTTATTAGAATTTGTATATACTGTTCAACGGAATTAATCGCAGATAATAGACAACACTTTGTAGACATCAGTTGCTATTAGTTCATGATTGATTTTAAGATTTGTAGTTTTTCGTTGCTAGAAATTAATGGATCAAAAGTAATCAGTATTGTTTTCTGACATGAAAGTGAACTACAAATAAACTCCTTGTACTTTAATTACTTATTCCTGCTGTCCTACAGCGGCACGACCTACAGGAGGGGCATATAGCTTTTATTAGAATATGTGCACGACGTACAACAGAATAAATAACAGAAAATAGATAACACTTTACAGCCATCATTTGTTATTAGTTCCTGATTGTTTTCACGATCGACCGCACACAGGTTTATCGTTGCTAGAGTTTAATGGAACAAATGTAATCAATGCGGTTCCCTGACATAAAATAGTACTAGGGATATACTCCGTGTACTATTTATTATTTTTTCTTGCTGTTCACAGCGACACGACTTACAGGAGGCGTAAATAGCTTTTATTAGAATATGTGCATCCTGTTCAATCACAGAAAATTGATAACATTTTAAATTCAACATTTCTTGTTAGTTCATTATTGTTTTTAAGAGCGGACGCACTCATTCTCTTCGTTGCTAGTATTTAATGAACATGTATCATCAGTACTATTTTCTGACATAAAAGAGAACCGTGGATATCGTTACTCGTACCGCGCGATTATGTGTACTTAAATTATAAATAATTATAGTTAATAGTTATTCTTTGTTATAATAGTACTTTGAAACTCTAAATTCTAATACATTCTTCTACTGCAAGTGTTAGTGAGTGTTTCAATAAGCGCAAAAAAAATTATTTGTGTATTGGTACCTTGATCTGTTCGGTTTTTGTTTTCTGTGTTTGTTTACTATTTTGATCGCTAGGCATAAGTTCAGATTTTTGTTATATAGCTTTAGTGTCGTTATCATTTGGTTTTGGTAATCGTATTATCATTGATATTCTCCATAGGTCTTTTTAAGTCCATAAATTGTAGATTCAGTGTTCCGTGGCATTTGTTTATAATCGTATTTAACGTCAAGTATCAATATTCTTGTTTAAGCGTAACAGAATTTCATAATAAGCTTGTCTTCACTGCATTAAGTTTTGTTTTGCAGTAAATTGTGAAGCTATTAAGTGACAGTGAACCATTTTAAGTAGAAAACCACTACAGGTTAAACAAATGTTATTTGATTACATTTGAGGTTAGATCAAAATCACAGTTCTGCGTTGTCTTTCAGTGTAATTGTTTAAAAAGTTCTTTTGATATCATTTGTTTGTTTTTGTTGTAAGTCTTGTAGTTGATAAGTGTTTTAATTCACATTTCAGAAAAGTTTCGAGTTATCTATTTGTTTAGAATTTTTCTCAGAATTTACTTTTAGTTTTCTTTGGCAACTGAAACACAAGTATTTGATGAAAAGTAAACGTTTTAAAGATTTTATTTCTTCTAAGTTCTTAAGTTTTTTAAAGTAGTTTAAAAAGTAAATGTTTTTATTCTCCTAAGTTATTAAGTTTTTCTGAAAGTATTATAATCGATACTAAGTGTGGAAATTGCCGAAGACCAGTAAGAGAATGAGTGACATACCGAGACTGCGGTGGCTTGTTTCACTGTGGGTACAGCGCTGTTACTAACAGTGACTTTTGTTTCAGCATTGGCTTGAACTGTCACACTTGCAGAATTAAGGATTAGGAGCAGCGGATTCTGAAGCTCCAGTCAGATCTAGCATCTCCGGAGAGGGATTTAAAGGCCCTGCATTCAGAAAACTCAGTTTTAAGTTTAGGCAGAACAATGAGTGCAGCGAAGTCAGCTCTGGTAGGAGAATTAGGAGACGCTGTCTGTCTGATTGTTTTCAGCTGGAGACATATAATGTGTTTCGGCCATTGTATGATCTAGATGGTGTCTTAGAGGACCGTCAAGTTGGACTGAACAATCTGGGATCATGTAAAGTAAAAGTGAGAACTTTTCAGGGGGTATCTAAACGTAGGAAGGTACTGCTACTTGTAAGCAGTAATGGGAAGAAATCAGTGAGATGGTTCAGTCTGACTTGGGGCCAGATTATGAAGTCTGCAGTATTTTCAAACCAAATGCTGATCTTGGAAGTGTTGTAGCAAATGTGGAAGACTTAGAGAAAGATTTCTCAAATGAGGATTTTATTGTAATTGTAGGGGGACCAGGAAATAGTATTGATAAGGACCTTAATTATTCAATTGAGGAAGACATTGCTCTTATTTCCTGGAACACGCAGACGAATGTGGAATTTGTGGGTTTGCTTGAGCGTTATGATAAACCCTGCCTGTGGCTCAACATTAGGCGTACAAATGCATAGATGTAAAGGGTTCTCTAGCAGCCAATAAATTCACACATTGGTTTGATAGATGTGGCCTGCATTGATAGGGACAGTTATACTCGCCATGGGCTCCATCTGAATTTAAGAGGTAAAAGGAAGCTTTCGTTTCTTATTGCTGATGAGATCAGAGGATTGCCAGGTGAGTAAAAGAGGTATTCCTGTTATAAGTGGAGTTAATTCGCTGCTTTTTTTAGTAAAATAATATAAATGTATTAAGATGTCTAAAAGAAAATAACGTGTCTCTTGAGCAAAACTTATTGAAATTAGACATCCCATCCGATATACCAGTATGTTCTAATAATGTAAACACATTGCTTCAAAGTGTTCAGACCACTATTCTGCATCAAAATATAAGGGGAATATTTAGTAAAAGTGATGACATAAACTTCTGCCTAGAAGAGACAAAAAATTGCTGAAATTGCAATATTGTTCATAACGGAGCATCATTTGTCTGACACAGGAATATCTCAGCTGTTCATCCCAAATTATAAAATAAGTTCTCATTTCTGTATATAAAATGGAGAAAGAGGGAGTTATCATGTTTGTTGAAAATAATATTCAATACAACACTGTAGATGTAAGTGAGTATTGTATAGAACAAGACTTTGAATGCTTTGTTACTATACTAGAATATAGTAAGGAAGAGCTAATAGTAATAACAATTTACAGTGCCCCCTCAGGAAATTTTAGACTGTTTTTATCTCAGTTAGAGTCTTTGCTACTATGTTTCAAAAATAACAAACAAAAATTTTTATGTGAAGATTTAATTGTTGACTTTATCAATAACAGCAATGAAAGGCTAGATATCGAAGCCTTGATGTTGGCTTTTAACTTAACAGCACTTGTAAATTTCCATACTAGAATACAAAATAATAGCAGGACTGCAATTGATAATTTCTTATGGATATTTCTCATTACAGTAATTATAACATACTTCCAGTAATAAATCAGATCATGATGCCCAGCTATTGTATATCAAGTCCAGAAACACTAATAAGCAGATAATGAAAAGTTGGGTATATAGAAGAAATATTAATGAAAACAATATAAAACGTTTTATAGATTCCTTAAATAATGAACAATGGTCAGAAGTGAACCATGCACAGGGTTTTAATGAAAAATTTGATTCCTTTCTCAACATATTTCTAACACTTTTCGAAGGAAATTTCAGAAAAAGGAAAGTTGTAAATATTCCAAACAATGAACTGGGTAAGGGATGGATAACAAAGGTTATTAGAGTATCTTGTAAAACAAAAAGTTACCGGTAGTTAAAAGTAAGAGAATCACGTAACAATACACTAAAAGCTCATTACAAACTTTATTTTAAAATACTAAGAAATGTAATAAGAAAGGCCAAGAACAGGTATATATCAGAGATAATAGAGAATTCAGACAATAAGATGAAAACTATATGGTATTATAATAAAAACTGAAACAGGAAAATCTGAAAATCACTTTAAAGACATAAATATAGAACAAAATCGTACTGTCCATTGTGAAATAGGGATAGTTTGTGAAATATTTAACAAATACATTACTTCAGTTGTAGAGAAAAAGGGCATAGAAAAGCAATCCCCAAATAGTGCCCTAAGGCTTCTTGAGACTACATTCCCAAATAAATTTGTAGAAATGCAATTGCTACCAATAACAGTCTTAGAAAAAAATAAACTCATGAAACAATTAAAACCTAATAATTCTTCCAGCTATGAAAATATTTCAAGCAAATTGCTGAAAAGTTGTTCATATTGTATCAGCCGTTTACTTACCCACATTTCTAATGCAAGGTTTGTTTACAAATAGCATAAATTATGCAGTTGTAAAACCGTTGTTTAAAAAAGGAGAAGCAAACATGTGTGGATAATTATGGTCCCATTTAATTACTTTCAGTATTCTCAAAGATTTTTGAAAAAGTCCTGGACTGTAGAGTAATAAAACATGTTAAAAAAATAATATCCTCACTAAATCACAATTTGGGTTCCAAAAAGGATCATCTATAGAATGGCTGTATATTCATTTTTAAATAACACATTTCAGGAACTGAATAATAAAATGAGCCCTGTAGGAATATTTTACGATCTTGCAAAAGCATTTTACTGTGTAAATCATCAATTAATTTTGAAGAAAATGGAATTTTATGGTATTTATAGAACGCAGGTAAAAGGTTTAAAATATGCATGGATAGTCGAATGCAAAAAGTTTCTATTTTTTATCCTAAAATAAGTAAAGTTGCTTCATCTGACTGGGGGGAAAATAAATAAATGAAATTCCAAAAGTTTCTGTCATAGAACCCCTCCTCTTCTTGTTGTACATCAATGACCTTCATGGAAACTTATCTGACATAGAGAGTTTTATTTGCAGATGACACTAACCTGACTGTAAGAAAAACAGCAAACAGCAATCTAGAATTTAATGTAAGAGAAGTACTTAATGAAGTAGCAAATTGGTTTAAGGCAAATTCATTAAAATTAAATTAAAAAAATAAACATTATAATAGTTTTAAAACTAACCACATTTACAAGTAAGCTATAAAAATAACTCAATATTAGAAACAAAGAGTATAAAATTCCTTGGTATTAAAATAGATAAGAAACCTTGTTGGCATTTACATATCACTTCACTACTGAAGAAGTTAAGTAGTGCCACCTTTTCAATACGAACACTTTATCTAACAGTAGCTCTAGAATTAACAAAACTGGTGTACTCCTATTATTTTCATTCAGTGATGTCATAAGGCATAATTTGGAGGAAACTCTTCGCAAAGTAAAAAAGTTTTCATAGCACAGAAAAGAGCTATTAGGATGTTGTGTAGGGTAAAAACTCAATATTCTTACAATAACTTCTCAGTATACATATTCTCTCATGTGCTTCGTCAAAGATCATATTAACCTGTATACTTCAAATTCACAGGTACACAATTTCAATACGAGAAACAGAATATATCTTGCTCAAAACACAAATATCTCTGTATAAACTGCTCTCGGGTGACTAGCCGAGTCAAGAGGTGAAGATGCCAGCAATGATTGAAGTGGCCGAAATATCGTGTGACAACGCACTCTTCACTTGGCTAGTCACTCGAGAGCAGTTTATACATTCTCAACGCCGAGAAAGACTTCGTTCTTACAAATATCTCTGTCATTAGTACAAAGAGGAGTTAATTATTCTGGTATACAGAGTATAAAACAGTCAGCAGATAATAAAAATATATTTAAAGAAACACTGAGGGATTATCTTATTGGCAACTCCTTCTCTCCCATTCAGGAATTTGAAAAATTTAATTAATTGTATTCAATATGACTTTTGCAAAATTCAGTTGTAAAAATTAATGTTTATTGATATGCTCTTTAATTGTCTTTGGAACATATACATGTTTTTTCTATGATTATGACTCATATTGTATGTATGTGTATTAGCCATGACATGTTTCGCATCCCAGAGGTCCTTCCTATAAAACAAGATTGACAAATAAAAAGATAAACTAATAAATTAATTATTTTATCCTGCTGTTAACAGCGAAATAACCTACAGGAGGCATAAATAGCTTTTATCAGAATATGTGCATAGCTTTCAACATAATTAATCAAAGAAAATAGATAATACTTTATAGACATCATTTGTTATTAGTTCATGATTGTTTTTAAGAACATCCGCACTCAAGCATGTATTTGCTATTATTTAATAGAAGTAGTGAAATCAATACAGTTCTCAGATATGAAAGACAACTAGGGATAAATTCTGTGTACGTTAGTTATTTTTCTTGTTGTTCACCATGGCCAAATCTACATGAGAAATCGATATATTTTATAGAAATATTTGCAATAAGTGTTGTTGTCTTGAATTAACTATAGATAATTGATAAAATATGCTAGACATCTTTTGTTAGTAGTATAAGAATTATATTAAGAGAACACGAAACTCAGGCTTGTTATTGATGGCATTTAATAAAACAAGTGTAATCAGTACAGTTCTCTGACATAAAAAAGAACTAGGAATAAACTCAATGTTCATTAATAATTTATTCTTTCCGTTCACAGCTACATGCCCTACAGGAGGCGTATTTAGCTTCAGATAGATAATGTGAATACTGTTCAACTGAATCAAGCACCGAAAATAGATAAAACTTTATAAACAACATTTGTTATTACCTTGTGCTTGTTTATAAGAGCGACCTCACTCTGGCTTATTGTAGATAGAATTTAATAGAACAACTATAATCAGTAGAACTCTCTGACATAAAAGAGAACTACAGATAAACTCTGTGTACATTAATTATTTATTCTTCCTGTTCACAGTGACAAGACCTATAGGAGTTGATATAGATTTTATTAGAATATGTGCATACTGTTCAACAGAATTAATCGCAGATAATAGAGAACACTTTATATGTCATTAGTTAATTTTTTTAATGTTGTTTACAAGTGTCCGCATTCAGGCTAGTCGCTGCTAGAATTTAATAGAACAAGTGTAGACAGTACAATTCTCAGACATAAAAGAACTAGGTATAAACTATGTGTACATTAATTATATATTCATCCTGTACACAGCGACATGAACTACAAGAGGCTAATACAAATCGTATTATAATATATGTCTACTGTTCAACAGATCAAAGCACAGAAAATATATCAAACTTTATAAACAACATTTGTTTTTAGTTTGTGTGTTTTTTTTTAAGGATCACCCATATTCAGGCTTGCCATTGCTTGAATTTATTAGAACGAGTATCATCGGTACAGTTCTATGACGTAAAAAAGAACTATGGAAAAAATCAGTGTACTTTAATTATTTATTCTTGCTATTCACAGCCAACAGGAGGCGTTTATAGGTTTTATTAGAATATGTGCTTATAGTTCAAAAGAACTAATCACAGAAAGAAGATAACAGTTTATTTACACCATCTATTATAATATAAGAATTTTTTAAGAGCGCACGTACTCAGGCTTGTCGTTGCTACAATTTAAGAGAACAAGTGTATTCAGTACATGTGTCTGACATAAAGATAAACTAATGATAAACTCTGTATACCTGTAAGAGGCTTATATACATGTAATTAGAATTTGTGCATACTATTCATAAGAATTAATAATACAATATAGATGCCACATGAATGTTTTTAAGAGCGTCCGCACTCTGTCTTGACGATGCTATAATTTAGTGCAACAAATATAATCAGTACAGTTCTCTGATGTAAAAGAGCGCTACGGATAAAATCTGAGTACATTAATAATTTATTCATGATGTTTACAGTCGTTGTACCAACATGAGGAGTCATTAATTTAAAAAAATTATGTGCATTTTGTTCAACAGAATTAGGCGCAGAAATTACATAATACTTTATGGAAATCATTTGTTATTCGTTGATGATTGTTTTTAAAGCAAACTCAGGCTTGTCATTGCCAGAATTTTATAGAACAAGTGTAATGAGTACATGTCTTGGTCTTAAAAGAGAATTATGGATAAACTCTATGCACATTTTATATTTATTCTTGCTGTTCACCGCGACTTTACCTACACGAGGCGAATATCGATGTTATTAGAATCTGTGTATACTGTTCAACAGACTTAATAACAGAAAATATATGACACTTTAAAGACATTATTTGTTATTAGTACATGAATGTTTTTAAGAGCGCCCGCACTCAGGCTTGTTGTTGCTCGAATTTAATAGTACTTGTGTAATCTGTACAGTTCTATGACATAAAACCGAAGTTGGAATGAACTCTGTCGATATTAATTATATATTCTTGCAGTTCACAGCTATATGACCTACATGAGTGATAAATACATTTTGTTGGAATCTGTGATTATTGTCAACTGAATTAATCATAGAGAATAGATAACATTTGTTATTTGTTAATGATTGTTATTAAGTGCGCCCGCAACCAGGCTTGTCATTGCTAGAATTTAGTAGATCAAATGTATTTGGTACAGATCTCAGACATAAACGAGAACTTTGGATAAACTCAGTGTATATCAGTTACTTTTTCATGTTAAAATAGATAACACTTTACAAGCTTCATTTTTTATTAGTTTATGAATGCTTGTCGTAGCTATAATTTACTAGAAAAAGTGTAAACAGTACAGTTCTCTGACATTAAACAGAAGCTGGAATAAACTCTGTGAACTTTAGTTATGTATTCTTGCTGTTCCCTAATGGTACGAGGGAAAAAAGAATTCATATAAGAATCAGCCCGGCACCTTATTTCTCTAATTTTATCCTTCCTATCCTTCCGACTCAAATAGGTTGGTGGAAGAAGTATTTCACTACACTCATGAGTGAAAGTTGGAGTACGCATGTTTTCCAATAAGTTTAAACGAAACGTGTGTCGTCTATCTACCAGAGACTCCCAACCTAATCTACTAATTCAGTTCTGTGACGCTTTCATAAGGACTGTAGCAAGCGGTCACGAATCGAGCGGCTCTTCTCTGTACTTTCTCTATACTTTCGATCAATCCCTTACGAAACGGGTCCCAAATGGCACAACAATAATCCAAATGTGGACGCACAAGATTTGTACGCTATCTCCTTTGTTTGTTCATTACAATTTTTCAAGATTCTACCTATGAATCGCAGCCTAGAATTTGCTCTACCTACTAAAGAATTAATGTGTATGTCCCATTTCATGTTCCTTTGTACTGTTACTCCCAAAGGCAACATGACCTACAGGAGGCGTATATAGCATTAATTGGGAAATGTGCATACAGCTCAACAGAATTAATCACAGAAATTAGATAACACCTTGTAGACATCACTTTAATTCGTGATTTTTTAAAGAGCATCCGAACCCAGCCTTTCCGTTGCTAGAATTTTATAGAATAATGGTATTAATTACTGTTCTCTTACATCAACGAGAAATGCTGATAAACTCTATGTACAACAATTATTATATACTTGCTGTTCACAGCGACGTGACCTGTGTGAGGCGTTTATAAATTTTGTTAGAATCAATGCCTACTATTCAACAGAATTAGTCACAGAGAGTAGATATGACTTTACAGACATCATTTGTTATTAGTTCATGTTTAGGTTTTTAATAGCGGACGCACTCAGGCTTGTCGTTGCTTAAAATGATTAGAATAAGTGTAATCAGTTCTATTTTCTGATATAAACGGGAAATAGAGATAAACTCAGTGCACATTAAACATTTATACTTGCTGTTCCCTGCGCAATGACCTAGAGGAGGCGTATATAGATGTTATTAGAATAAGTGCATATGGTTCAACAGATTTATTTAATTAAAATAGAAGTAGGAATAAACTGTTTGTACAATAATTATTTATTCTATGTGTTCCCAGCGGTCAAACCTACATGAGGAGTCGATAGATTTTATAGAAGTATTTACATGCTGTTCAACAGAATTAAGCACAGAAAATAGAAATCACCTTCTAGACATCATTAATTTTGTGGTTTATAATTGTTTTTAAGAACGCACGCATTCAGGTGTGTCGTCGCTATGTTTTAATAGCACAAATGTATTCAGTATAGTTCTCTGGAATATAATGGTACTAGGGATAAACCTTTAATATATTAATTATTTATTCTTCCTATTCACAGTGACATTACCTACAGGAGGCATAAGTAATTTTTATGACACTATATTCATTTTGTTCAATAGGAATTAATTACAGAAAATATATAATACTTTATAGACCTTACTTGTTTTTAGTATTCCTGACTCAGGTTTGTCGTCGCATGAATTTAAAAGAACAAGTGCAAGCAGATCAGTTCTCTTACATAAAACATACTAGGGATAATCTCTGTGTACATTAAATTTTTATTCTTGTTGTTGACAGCGACATGAACTACTAGGGGGCGTATATATATTTTATTAGAATATGTGTCTACTATTCAACAGAATGAAGCACACAAAATAGATAACGCTTTATAGACAACATTTGTTATTAGTTTATGCCTGTTTTTAAGTGCGACCGCACTCTGGTTTGCCATTGGTAGAATTCAATAGAACAAGAGTAATCAGAACAGTTCTCTGATTTGAAAGAGAACTAGGGATAAACTCTGTGTACATTTATATTTTAATCTTGTTGTTAATTTGGTTTAATCTTCACACGAGGTCTATCTAAGTTTTATAATACTATTGACGTAAGCCTTGTCTTATGGACTAAAATCTTTATAATTGTTAACGTAATCATGGTCTTATCTAATTCGGAGTAGAGCAATATGTCAATTGTGGATCACTTTGAATCATGCTACTCAGTAAAGTAAGAACCAAAGATGTTTAGTGTTAAATTAGACGTGGTAATAAAGCAACTGTGATACAATCTGCAGTAATCAGTTGTTCTTTTATAGTATTTGTCTAACGTTCATGTTTTACAGAAACTTTCCTGGACACTTGTAAAGAGAAATAGTAAACAAATATGTAGGAGAATCCGAAATAATTAAATTATTACATTGTTGTATCCCACCATAATGACAATTACCTTAGGATTCATGCAAGACTTCACACTTGAAACATAATTATTTCAATTAAAGTACCCTGATAAATGCAATCTTGTGTAAAATAGGATACAAAGAATTTATCGATCGTTCCTAAGTTGAATAATTAATTTAATCTATCAGAAGCAGTATACCATAGTTCATAATTAGAATACCTTGGAAAACAGAACAAAATATTTGCAATCTGAGCAAGATGTGATTAAAGTTAACCAAGTATCGAATCATTATGACGATCTTGGTTTTAAGTATGACTTATTTTAATCAGTTTGTACCGGAAATAATAAGGCAGATTTGCACAAAACAATGTCATATTCACGATCCCAAACGTTACGCAAATAGTAGTGGCTATGACGAACTCAAATTAAATGGCACATGTTGAGAATGACCATACCCCATCTAACCCATAAATTATATCGTTTTAATGTCATTTGTATGACAGTTTTGTTGTTCCTTTGTTATAAATTCAAATTGATTTTGTTTATTTTCAGGCTTGGCCGACCACCTAAATGTTTAAAAATGTCGTAATATTTTTGTGAGCTTCAATGTGGAAAATCAACGATGTCGCATATTATAATTTTCGGCGTTATCGAAAGCGCCTTTTTCTAATGGGGGAGGTATGTAAGAGATCAATTTGAAGACCATTACTATTTGGTGAATTATATGAATATTCAGTCGTCAAGCTATTGGCAATCTGCGATCATTGACAATTCTGAGCACAGTCGAGCATTGACCAGACAGAAATTTGAACGCTTGCAGTCAGCACCTTGAAGTGCAGACCTCTTCGTAATTGTAGGTCAGCCAAGGCAGCTTGAGCAGTACAAGCGATGGTGTAGTGTCTTTACTGTCGGGCAATCGGCGAGAGTAGTCAGGCATATATCGATAGCCACCTGTTAGGAGCCTGCCACCCTCCCATGCCTCTACTATCCGAGGCAACCTTCTGCCTAACAATTAATTCTTACAATCCAGGGCATAGATAAGTTGGTGATAGTTGGAATCCACCTTGCGGCACGCTATAAACTGTACTACTACTTGTCGGAGGCCAATAAACTAGTTAAACTGCAAGTCTTGCAATCTTCATGTACCAGGTAGTATAAACTTAAATCAATTTCTACCCTTCGGTCTGTGGCCGTCAAGCATTAGCCCAAACAGTCCAATGGTAAGAGTGTAGTTAGCTTCCAAAAGAACAGAAGAGACGCTTCGAGCAGAACTGGAATTCCCTAAGGTTAGTTCATCAGCACAGCTAGCTACACACACGCCCATTAACTTTGGCCAATCAACCGTGACAACAAGTGTAATCAGTACAATTATCTGACATAAAAAAGAGCTAGGGAGTGACTCTGTGTATATCACTGAATTATTTTTGTTGTTCAGAGTGGCCAGACGTACACGAAGAGTTGATTAATTTTATAGAAATATGTACATACTATTCAACATAACAAACTATAGAAAATAGATAACACTTTATAGGCTTCATTTGTTTAAATTTCTGCTTGTGTTCAGAAGCTCCCGCAATCAAGCGTGGGCAGTTGGTGGATATTTAATAGAACAAGCATGATCACTGCTGTTCTCCGACATAAAAAAAAACTACGGAAAACTCTGTGTATATTAATTATTTATCCTTGCTGTTCACTGCGACATGACCTACAGGAGGCATATACTGATTTTATTGCAATATGTGCTTACAGTTCAACAGAACTCATCATAGAAAAGAGATAAAAGTTTATTAACACTATTTGTTAAGTGTTCATGATAGTTTTTAAAAGTGCCGCAACTCAGGCTTGTCGTTGCTAGAATTTAATAGAATAAGTGCATTCAGTACATGGTCACTGATATAATGAAAACTAATGATTTACTCTGTGTCGATTAATTATTTATACTTGGTGTTCACAGCGACATGATCTACTGGAGTCGTACATAGATTTTGTTAGAATATTTGCTTACTGTTCAACGGAATTAATGACAAAAAATTAATAACACTTCATTGACATCATTTGCTATTAGTTCATGAATGTTTACAAGAGCACCCGAAATCAGGCTTGTCGTTGCTAGAGTTGAATAGAACAAGTGTAACCAATACAGGTGTCTGATTTAAAAGAGATCTAGGGATAATCTCTGTGTAGATTAATTATTTATACTTTGCTGTTCACAGCAACGTGACCTACAGGACTCGTATATAGATTTTGTTAGAATCTATTACGCCGACGAATCTCCACTCCAAGTGCAGCTCCGAGTCAAAGCAGGGGTAAATGCTGTTTGCGTGAGATATTCCTAGCAAGAGCTTCAAGATACTCAAGCAAACTCTCTCGTGTCCGGCACAAGCACTAAACTCCAAGCCCATCATGTAAAAAAAAAAAATGACTGGTCTCGCAATGTTAAACTACCACTCGTCCTCTCCAAGAACTTTATGGAGGAGGAGTACTTTGCAGACCTCGTTCGAGCGCTCCACAGCCTCCGGAGCCCAAGCAACAATGTAGAGGAAGCAATGGAGCAAGAGACCACGTTGACGTCAAAACACGGAGACTTCGTGAACCAGGAAAGCAGCAGCCATCACCAAGATCGTCCTCCGTCAAGAGTAGCCCTTCAGAATACGTCCTCAGAGGTGCGAAGATGTTCAGTGCCAACCCAGCTGCTGGTCACCTGTATGAGCTAAGGGCACCACGAATAAATCAAGAATTTCCTACAAACTAGGAACATAAGATGCAACATGGGCTACAAAGAAAACAGTCGGTATTCAACAACGGGTATTCAACAAAAGGAAGTTGCTCCAAGAGACTCTGCAACAAAGATGACGGAACACTCCAAGAATTGCTCCGTCACGCCCTGCACCAGACAGGACAGAACCTGATTCAACCAATTCCACCGACCCGGCCAGCAGCCATGTCATGAAAAGGAGTATACAGAAATCCAACAACAGGCCACAGAAGCAGAGACTTTTTTCAACGTTACATCAATGTTTCTGCTTCCAAGGCTTCGTGCATCAGGCTTCTGACTGTCTCAAGCAAGTGCGCTGCGTTCGTTACGGAGGGAGCCATGACATTTTGGTTTGCACACGTCCGCGTGACGCAACGCCCACGTGTGCAGACTGTGGTTCTGACCGCTCAGCCAGTTATGGGGGATGCCCCATAAGAAGAAATCTTCAAGCAGCCATCAGAAACCGTCAACGCCAGCGCCAACCCTGTCCCTCCCAACGAGTAGGAAGACCGGAAGGGCTTAAGACATGGTCAAGAAGTCACTTCAATAATCATCCAACGACCAACTCAAATGACCAACACGGGCACCAATGCTGGAATCAAGAGCAGGACGAGCAAATCAGCTGGGAAAAACGTCGAGTTGATAACACAACTGATTGCGGCAATGATCCCCAACTGACCACATGAAAACCGTTAGCAATCGAACGAATAAAAATATCAAAAGGGTTTCCACAAAGGCCATAATCACTACGGTCAAAGCTGGTTTCCCCCCAAAGTGTACAGTTCGAGAAAATAAAATCCATCACCATCAGTGAAACCACAGATAAAGCTAAAAATCGTAGCGGGGCTGTATAATGCCGTTGAGGCATTGATTTTTTTTTTTTTTTTTTTTAGTGCCGTCTTCGCCTTCCCACTATCCATCAGCTAATGCAGTGGTTGTTATCGAAAAAGAAGATGGTTTACACGCGTCAATGTTCACATAACATAACAGATCACATCGCGTCATCCAGATTTTACTACCCATTGCTAAAGTAGGCAATGTATATTGAAGTATTGTCTTTCAACATTTACTACCATTAATTAAAAAACTTAACTTATTCCACAACCCAAAGTTTCGTTGGATACTCCCGAAGGAGGCATACTGAGCAATTGTTTCAGAGGTAGGACGGCCAGTTCCTTTCCTCTGAGACCTACAGTTTAACGTCGAATCGGAACCACGGAGCGTCCTGGCGTAACTCATATGATCAAACACAACTCTCAAAATTCCTGCGCCTGCCGGGATTCGAACCCTTGACCGGAGCAGCTAATATTTTGAATGCAAGCAGCTTATCCACTGAGCTACCAGAACGACACATACTATTAATCATGATGTTTTATCTCGAGAATACATAGGGAGCCATACGGTCTTCTGATAGGCAGACTACTACCCCGGTTCTTTTATTCTTGTCGGTAAATGGTCAGCTACAGACCCAGCTGTAGATGGGGTCGGACGGATGGCTCCCTATGAATTCTTGAGATAAAACAGCATTCGATACGATTTGGCATGAGTACCTGCTGTATAAAATGGCAACGCTCAGCGTGCCGGGCTCCTATCTAAAGATAATCTGAGCTACCTAAGCCAGCGGACGTTCTCTGTAATTAGGGAAACGACAGCTCAACAAAAAGACTCATCCGCGCCGGTGTCCCACAGGACAGTGTGCTGGGCCCCGTGCTATACACCATATACACGGCCGACCTGCCTATGAGGCAACAAGCCAGCACGGCTCTATACGCCGACTGACACGGCCGTGTTCGCTACGTCGCACTGCCTGACGCCGGTCGTCCGAAGCCTGCAAGCGTCACTCGACGATATAGAGGAATGGGCAACCATGTGTAGGGTAAAAATAAACGCCGCAAAGAGCCAAGCCATCATGCTCACTCGGAGGCGCACGAATGAACAGCCGATGCTCAAACTCTTCGGTGAAAACATCCCATGGATAACGAGGGCAAAATACCTGGGTGTAACCCTGGACACCAAACTGACTTGGAAACCGCATGTGGAGGACACGCGTCGAAAAGTTCAGCTGAGACTGGGAGCACTCTACGCGGTGCTTAAAAACAACAGCACGCTCCCCCCCCCCCCCCTATCATGTAGCCTCCACATCTACCAGGCGCTAGGGAGGCCGATAATGGAGCGATAACCGCCTGATCAGAACACTCGCCCAATATGATCCAAACCAAGGTCCACACAAGGGACCACTCTGCCTACTAACGTAGTAATTTAATGGAGTGATTAAATGAGTAAATGCCCTAAAACGTCTCTCTGTAAACTAATGATAGTAGTATGTTTCCCATAAGAGTGAATGAGAATGGAGTAATTGTTAATTAAAATGAAAAAAGGAAGATGTTGTAAGTTCAGATAAAAATCATATGTGCACTATATCTACAAATTAAAAACTGTGTACGTATCTGAACAAACATGTATGCCACTCGGAAAAGGATATGGGTGCGTGTATGTATGTACGCATGTTATTGTGAATGTGACTAAAAATATATAAGCGCGATAACTTGTGCTACATATATAAACTAAAAATTGTGAGTGCACATAAACCAGAAATTTGTGTGTACAATAACAGCAACCTAAGTAAAATATGTTAGTGCTTAAGAGGGCGCAGGTGAGTGTATGCCTAGATATATCGGAGTTTGTGTGTATGTGCGGGTGTTTGAGTACAGACGCGAGGTAAGCGTGGAGAGAAAAAAAATATAATAATAAAAAATTAATAAAAAGTGAAAATAAGTAAAATAAATTAAAATAAAAAAGAAAGCAGTCGAACCTATGGCTCAAAAAGAAAAGAAAATACCAACTGAAAAAAAAACACACATCCAATCTAGCAGAGAAGAAGGTGATGCCAATAAGGCAAGTACTTCTATAAAGAATTTCTGAGCTCAAGGGCTCAGGGAGAACAAACGAGCTCCGAATGGCGCTACTCCACTCTCCTATCAACCGTCAGCGAAACGCTTGATTGTTTAAGAATGGCAAAATCGGGGTTCCATTCGTCACTGAGCCATAGACCCAAGTCCCACTTCACATTATTACCATTCAGACATATCTCAATTTCTTCTTTAATGATGGATTCCCAGAAGAAAGAACACTTAGCTAGAACTCTCACATTATCGAAATCCATACTTTGACCACTTTCGATCACGTGTTGTGCCACGGCACTCAGACGTGTCGTTGGTAGAATTTAATGGAACAAATGTAATCAGTACAGATTTCTTACATAAAAGAGAACAGTGGATAAACTTTTTGTACATTAATTATTTATTCTTACTATTCACATCGCCATAACCTACTGGAGGCGTATATATCTGTCATTATAATATGTGCATACTGTTCAACAGAATTAATCACGGAAAGTATATAAAACTTAATAGCTGTCATTTGTTATTAGGTCTTGTTTGTTTTTTATTGCGCCCGCATTGAGGCTTGTCGTTGCTAGAATTTATGAAACAAGTGGAAACAGTATAGTTTTCCAACATATAAGACATCTATGGATTAAGTCCATATCATTAATTATTTATTCTTTCTGATCACACCAACATGAGCTATAGGAGCGTTTATAGTTTTTATTAGGATATGTGCATACTGATTGTCAGAATTAATCGCACATTTTAGACAACACTTTATAGACAATAGTTGTGGTTAGTTCATGATTGCATTTAAGAGGGGTTGCACTCAAGCGTGTCGTTGCTACAATTTAATGGATCAAGTGAAATCGGAACAGTTTTCTGACATAAAAGACAACTACAGATTACCTTTTTGTACAGTAATTATTTATTCTTGCTGTTCACAGTGAAAAGACCTACAGGAGTCGTATATAGATTTTATTACAATATGTTCAACAGGTTAGTCATTGCTAGAGTTTAATATAACAACTATAATCAGTATAGTTCTCAGACATAAAAGAGAACAAGGGATAATCACTGAGTACATTAAATATTAATTAGAATATGTGCATACTGTCCAACATCAATTATCACATAGAATAGATAACGCTTTATAGACAACATTTGTTTTTAATTTCGTGTTTGGTTTTAAGAGCTCCCTTATTCAAGCTTGTCGTTGCTAGTGTAATCAGTACAATTTTCTGATAGAAAAATCAACTGCAGATAACGTTCTTGTACATTAATTATTTATTCTTGCGGTTCACAGCGACAAGTATTACAGGTTGCGAAAATAGATTTTATTAGAATATGTGTATACTGTTCAACATCATTTATCACAGGAAATAGATAACACTTGATACACATCATTTGTTGTTAGTTCGTGATGGTATTTAAGAGCGCCCTCCTGCAGGCTTATCGTTGTTAGAATTTAATGAACAAAGTGTAATCAGTACAGTTATCTGATATAACAGAGAACTATGGATTAACTCTATGTCATTAATTATTTATTCTTTTTGTTCACAGTGACATGACCTATAGGAACGTTTATAGTTTTTATTAGAATATGTGCACACTATTCGTCAGAATTAATAGCATATTTCACACAACACTTTATAACATTAATTTTTTAGTAGTTCATACTTGTTTTAAGAGCACCTGCTCTCAGTTTTGTCGTTGCTAGAATTTAATAGAACAAGGGTAATGAGAACAGTTCTCTGACATAAATGAGAACTAGTGATGTTCTCTGTGTATATTAATTGTTTAATCTTGCAGTTCAGAGCGACATCACCTACAGGAGCGTTTATAGTTTTTATCCTAATAAGTGCATACTGTTCAACAAAATTAATCGCAAATGATAGATAACACTTTATAGACATCAGTTGTTATTAGTTTATGATTACATTTAAGAGTTCCTGCATACAGGCACGTCGTTGCTAGAAAATAATAGAACAAGTCTAATCAAAACAGTACTCTGACAAATAAGACTACTACGGATAAACTCTGTGTACATTAATAATTTATTCTTGCTGTCCACAGCGACAAGACTTACAGGAGGCGTATATAGATTTTATTAAAGTGCATTCTGCTCAACAGATATAATCACAGAAATAAATAACACATTACAGAAATAATTTGTTATTAGTTCATGATTGCTTTTGAAATCGTTCGCACTCTATGCTTGCCTTGCTATAATTTAATAGATCAAGTCTAATCAGTACAGTTCTCTGCGTTAAAATTGTGCAACGGACAAACTCTTTGTACACTAATTATTTTTTCCTGCTGTTCACAGTGACAAGACATGAGTATATAGATTTTATTAGAATATGTGCGTACTCTTCAACATTTTTTGTCACAGAAAATAGATAACACTTTATTGACATCATTTGTTTTTAGTTCGTGGTTGATTTTAACAGCGCCATCATTCAGGCTAGTCCTTGCTAGAATTTAATATAACAATTATATTCAGTACAGTTCTCAGACATAAAAGAGAACTAGGGATAGTCACTGTGTGCACACTATGACAATAAATTTTTCAGCATTGGCCAAATTTATTGTCAAATTGTGTACATTACTTATTTAATCTTTCTGTGCACAGCGAAATGACCGACAGGAGGCTTTATTAGATTATGGGCATACTTTTTATCAGAATTAAAGACAGAAAATAGATAACACTTTATAGCAATCATTCGTTATCATTTCGTGACTGTTTTTAAGAGCATCCACAGTCAGGTTTGTCATTGCCAGAAATTAGTGGAACAAGTCTAATCAGTACAGTTCTCAGACAAAAATAAAGAACTACAGATAAACTCTGAATGCATTAATTATTTATTCTTGCTGTTCGCAGTGACAAGACCTACATGAGGCGTATATAGCTCACATTAGAATATGCGGATACTGATCAACAGAATTAATCACAGATAATAGGTAAACATTTACAAACAACAATTGTTATTTCGTTATTCTTATTTTTAAGAGCGCCCCCACTCTAGCTTTTCGTTGCTAGATTTTAATAGAACACGTTTATTGGGTACAAGTTCACTGACATTAAAGAGAATTATGGATAATCTCTGTGTACACTAAATGTTTATTCCTGCTGTACACAGCGACCTGACCTACAGGAGCGATTTTATTGGAATATGTGCATACTGTTATATAGAATTAATCACAGAAAATAGAAAATACTTTATTGTTATCTTCCGTTATTACTTCAAGATTGCTTTTAGAGAGACCACACTCAGGCTTGTCGTTGGAAGAGTTTAATGGAACAGGTGTAATGAGTAACAACTTTCAGAAATAAGACTCAGCAAAATCTCCAAACCACACTCACAAATACCAAACAAAAAGAGAAAAAGCAATGGTACACAATGACATACCTAAACACAAACACACATAGGATCACTAATGTTTCTAGAAAAATGGGAATAAATATTGCTTTCAGAACTGACAATACCATTCAAAAACAGCTCAACAGAAACACAGAAGAAAATAATTATCAACAACCAAGGATATATAAACGAACTTGCCAACAGAGTAAGGCCACATACATACAACAAACAGCGAGAAAATTTGAAATCAGATACACATAACACCTGAGGACATTAAAGTGCACCAACCACGTTACATTTGCAGATCTTCTACTTGAGAACAAACACGAACACACTGATTTATGGAAATACATGAAAATACTGAAAATTAATAACCACAACAAAATCATGTTGACATTATAAGAAAATTTCAACATACAGAAAGCAATATTTGAAGGGAAAAATATAATCAATGACTATATTCACCTCACGAATCAGAATTTATTCAAAACACTTAAAACAATTCCATAATATATATAAAACACACACACACAACGCTAAAAATATAGACATAATTTCAAACACAAACAAACATAATCGATAAGATACTTGCCGGATTTTAAAAGCATCTCTGAACACAGCAATGTAATCAATAATAAACAGTCGTACAGTGGTTTCACAAAATAATGTACTTAAATAATAGTGTCTTCTTCAAAAATGAAGAAAGTAAGTGTGAAGAGAAGGACACCTCAGGATATGTGCGGAACAAATAATAGCAACAGAAAAATCACTGAAATGGAACTTCTCCAGACTTCAGTGTAAAAATAGGTAACAAAAACTGTAAGTAGAATGTAATATAAATAGCACTTCATAATAGAATATAATTATTAACTAACTATAAACAACAACAAAACATGTAAATAAAACTGTTCTACGGCACCGAAGATGATTGAATAAATCGAAACGCGTCTACCAAGAAAACGAAGTTTTTTATTTAGCTGCACTAGACGGATAAGTTCACAGAAATATTATTATTAAAGCAGCCAAGGAAAATGTTCACTGTACCTAGTCAGTTATTTCCAACAGACTCATCTGAAGCTTCACAAGATTATTCAACATATTAGATTTAAAAAAAATGTGAAAACCGAATCATGTCACACCAGAACATGTAAACTTTAAAGATCAGGAACAGTACCATATCAGCACAGAAAGCTAAGCAGACTGCAGAAATTGTTTGGATAACTAATGAAATTAAATGTCTTTTTGTAAAAAAGGCTCAACACAACAACAAAAAACTCCATGAAACACCTCTACAACATTCAAAAAATTAAAAAATAACCCCCATATATTACAGAAAATCATTGAAATGTTTGAAAGAGCTAACTTGCTAGGGATTCAAATAGACAAATTCATGAATGGGGAAAAACAGGTGGATCAATGCTATAAGAAACTTACCCCTATTGTATTTATGGTCAGCTACCTTCGAGAATTCTGCAGGAGGGATATTATGATGACTATGTATTACTCCCTTTTTGAAAGCCAACTGAGATATGGTGTATCAGCGTGGGGAAGGCCCACAGATAATAACGTAATGAGAGTATTAAAAATACAAAAACATATGATTAGAACAATACTAAAAGAAAAAAGAATGGTGTCATGTAGAAAATATTTTATAGGTTTGACGATTCTAACATTTCCCTGTATATACATATATAAGACTATACTGCTCTCACTCACAAAGAAGGTTGTTAAAAAGTATGAGCAAATGCACGAATATGAAACACGTAATAAAATTAATTTCAATTTACACGCACACAACACAAAAAATGAAAAATTTCCTTCCTATTCGGCAGCCCAAATGTTCAATAAGCTTCCGCCAGATATAAGATTAATTAGTAACAAGGGAGAACAGTTCAAACATAAGCTTAAAGAGTATTAAGGTGATAAAACCTTCTACTCAATCAAAGAGTATTTAACTGATGAATGAGGGAAAGAAAGGCAGAATAAAAATTGTTTGTAGTAGTAGTTTGTATTTATATAGGATATTATAGCATATATTTGTCAGTAAAATGTGAAGAAAACACGGTATTAAACGATTTATAGTTAACTTAAGGCATAAAATTGTTAAGTAAGATAAGAATAATATTGAATATACTGTACCTTGTCTTGTCCGAATTCATTATACAAGTTGTATATATATGATGTATAGGACCAAATAAAATGAATGAATGAATGAATGAACCAACAAACACACAAGATCTCCAAATCACACTCACAAATACCAAACAAAAAGAGAAACAGCAATGGTATACAATGACATAACTAAACACAAACACACACAGGATCACTAATATTTTTAGAAAAATGGGAATAAATATAGCTTTTAGAACTGACAATACCATTCAAAAACAGCTCAACAGAAACACAGAAGAAAATAAGTATCAACAATCAGGGATATATAAACGAACTTTCCAACAGTGTAAGGCCACATACATACGACAAACAGCGAGAACATTTGAAATCCGATACAAAGAACATCTGAAGGCATTAAGGTGCACCAACCACGTCAAAGTTGCACAATAGGTCCAACAAACCTCAGGGTGGCGGTGACTTCAGTATTTAATAATTCCGTCACGAGATACCAGCAGTAGCAACCAGGTACAATCCATTCAACATACATGGTAAAAATGGACCTCACAATTACAGAAAACAAAGTAACTACACTATCCGTTTATTTCTTTTTCCATACTGCCATTTCCTGACTTGGAATAAGCGTTATTTACCACAGCGGTTTCAATGATACTTATATGGGACACTTAAAGCAAGTAATTACAATCTATTTTAGCTTAATGTTTAAATGTACCTATAACGCAACTCGCCCGTGTTCGCGAGGACGCAAACCACGCTACCGGTCAGGTTTTATTCCCAATAAAAGATTTTAAGTCTCAGAACTGTTAAGTAATTGTTCTACTTGCAGCAAAAATAAAAGAAAAATATTTTTAAGCACGTTATTATTTTATGGAACTGTTACCATGGATATTTTCGATACTGCCGTGTATTGACATCGAATAAACATTATTTAACCCAGCGGTTTCTATGATACTCATATGGAGCACATAAAGCAAGTAATTTCAACAGTGGCGGATCTACAAATTTTCCGAGTCGGGGATTGAGATTGCCGCCCCTTCAACCATGAATTTGCCGGCCGGAGCGGTACAGAGCTATTCTTTGATTTTGCCGCCTCCTGATTGTTTTCCGCTTGGGACAGTAGCGCTAAAAAAAAGGTCACCGTCACACGAATTTGCCATTTACCGCTCCTTCAAACATGAATTTGCCGCCCCCCTGAAATTATCGCCCGGGGCAAGCGCCCCAGTTTGACCCCCCCTAGATCCGGCACTGAATTTCAATCGATTTCAACCTAACGATTAAATGGACCTATAACGCAACTCGCCTGTATTCGCGAGGACGCAAACCTAACAAACCACGCTGCCGGTCAGGTTTGCTTCCCAATGAAAGCTTATAAGTCTCAGAACTGTTAAGTAATTGTTCTACTTGCAGCAAAAGTGAAAAAAAAAAAATTACTTTTTAAGAATGTAATTATTTTATGGACCTGTCTTGACCATAGATATTTTCGATACTGCCGTGTGTTGACATCTAGTAAATGTTATTTACCACACCAGTTTCAATGATATTCATATGGAACACGTAAAGCAAGTAATTTCAATCTATTTTAGCGTAACGATTAAATTGACCTATAACGCAACTCGCTCGTATTCGCGAGGACGCAAACCAAACAAACAACGCTACCGGTCAAGTTTGCTTCCAATGAAAGATTTTAAGTCTCAGAATTGTTAAGGAATTATATTACTTGCAGCAAAAGTGAAATAAAATTACTTTTTAAGCATATTACTATTTTATTGTCCGGTCTTTACCATAGATATTTTCGATAGTGCCGTATGTTGACATCTAGTAAATGTTATTTACCACACCAGTTTCAATGATACTCATATGGAACACGTAAAGCAAGTAATTTCAATCTATTTTAGCGTAACGATTAAAATGACGTATACCGCAACTCGCCTGTATAGGGGGAGTCCATAAAATACTTGAGGTGAAATAGGGGGGGGGAGTTCCGGCGTAATCTCACCAAGTAAAAGGGGGAGGTCAACGGAAATCTAACGTGAGGTTTTGGACATTGTTGCTTTGGACAGTAGAGCTTGAAAAAAGTCTAGAAATGAAGCGAAAGTCGATTTTAAGGGGGTATTTCATTGAAAAGTTGGGAGTGTAAAAAAAGTTGTGATGGCGCTTTCTAGGGGGGGGGGGGGCGTTCTAACGGACCAGATCTCACCAGTGAGGGGGGTGAGGTTGTACCAGATCTCACGTACTCTCACCACAAAAGGGGGTTGGATACTACTTGGTTGGAATCGTTTACAAAATGATAACGGTACATTATGAATGACGTTTCGGTGTGTAAATGAATGTTAAATACTACATACAATGAGCGCTAGAAATAAAAGTAATGAGAATTGTCTATGACTGCTGAACCGACCCAATAACGAATAATATTTTTAAACTAACCAAAGTATATTATTGAGATGTCGATAAAGAATATATCGGACTGTAATGTGGTTTCGTGAAGGGCGAATGCAGGTATGAAGTACATTATTTTTACTACAAAGAAAGAACTTTCTCCACTTTTAAGATTTATATTTTTCAATTATGGTGATATGGATTGATAGTATGTTGAAAATATAATTTCTCCTCTCATAACCACACATACGCTCTTCTGTTTTATACTTTGTTCTTAATTCTTATGGCTTTACGCTTCGTAGCTGTCGAGTTCATTAATGATGGAGGAGATTTCGGGACAAGAACAGCAACAAATGCAGCAATTGCTTCCTTCAGCAGTCGTCCTGTCGTTCACCAGGATATATTTTGAGAGAACATTTTAAATCGAGAACTCAATGCTTGACGGATATTGAATTTTATTTCCCAGTTCTTTTTGTCATTACTGGTACCATGCTATTTTATACTTGAAAAGAAGATTTAAAAAAAAAAAAGTTGTTAATAAATCTGGTGGTGACGTTGTAAAATTTCATTTGCTGCCTAGTTTTTTAAATTCCTCTGTCTGTATCTTGAAGGAAATAATCTGGATTTGTAAAATGGAAATGATATTTTTTTTCGAAATATTAAAAAAGGGTATCTATAAAAATTGAAAATCTAAATATGGATGCCTAGACAGGGATTCGAATCCACGTCCTCCCAAATTGGAGGCCAGAGCATTACCACTTACCAACTACGCTCAGTATGATAAATCGGTATTACTCCATGAGTGGCATATAGATCATTCAAAAGATAATAGCAGAATTCCTTCCCATCCCTTGTCCCCCATCACTTTCCCTCTCTAATGATTTTGACGTCGTCGAACACTAAGGAAAATATAACAACGGACTGAGAAACCTCGGCAAAGTGGAACTAGGGCTCTTGCAACTTCGCTAGCGTTGCCGGCAGTTGAATAACATAAATCCAGATTGTGATCGGCAAGAAGTATTTTTTTTTTTTTTCGCCTCCTCGATGCCAATCTCATTTGAAGCAGTAGTGGGATCTTGGATCGGAAAAGAATGCGGTTATGGCATTTTGTATTATTTTTTTTTCTCATCCATCTGGAGCGATTTACGGAAACTATGGAACACTGAAATTGGATATCCGGCGGGGTTTGAATCCACGTACTCGCAAATGACAGGTTAGAGCTTTACCTCTTATTCACGAAGCTTAGTCGCAAAATTTTAAAAGAAGTATGTATGCTAGTTAAAAATAACTGGAGATAGATTTCCTACTTGCATTGTTAACGCTTCAAAATCTGAAACAACTAATTCACATTGACGACGAATTTAGTCTTAATTATCGCTATTACTGTTAAAATGGTTGCGACTTCATTCTATCACGACAAGCTTTCTTTCTAAAATACTATGGAGGAAAAAAAGCAAGGAGTTATTTTTTGAAGTATTGAAGATTCTAGATATAATTGCTTTATAATTCGTGGCTTAAGTCAACATTTGCGTTTTTTTTCTGAAACTCCTTCCTTCTTGCGCTTAAACTTTTTGTTATTATTCAATGCTTCTGCGCCGGGGGCCGTTGTATGTGTGTGTGTGATTTATTTTGCTTCGGCGATACGCCTCGTCGACAGCGAAGTCATTAGAGGCAGGATGGGATTGAGGAAGGGACGGGAAGGAATTCGACCATGGCCTTTTTTGAAGGAAGTATCCCGGCATTCGCCTGGAGTAATTTGGGGAAACCATGGAAAACCCAAATCTGGATGGCCGGACGGGTATTCGAACCCGCGTCCTCCCAAATGCGAGGCCAGAACGTTAACCCTTCACCCACCACGCTCAGTGGGGCCGTTGTTAAACTAGCCAAGCCACTGGTTGTAAGTCTGACTTTATATTGCTTTTTATGATTAGTCTTTGGCTCTGAAAATAGTCGGGCTCTAAAGAGCCTTTGGTTCTAAAAGGAACCGATTGAGTGTGTGGTGATGAAAGTGATGATGGCGTTACTACGGTAGAGGTTGGTGGTGCAATGCTTAATTGAACTTGTATTGTTCGCATATGGTGGCGAAGAAATGCGGAAACAATTCGTTTTTCTGGAAATTATTCCTCCACAGGAATTCATCTAAGTACGTAGGAAAAAGTTCATCAAACGTGCCGTATTGGAATCTGACTTTTCTCTTGATCCGCGAGCACAAACTTTCCACACTTTGTGTATGTATTTGCGGAATGTCCGGATCTACGAAGTTTTCCTTGTGGATGACGACATCGTGGGCATATATGCCCCCATAAGCTCTCTCTAAATTACGATATGACGGAAATCCATCAGTCATAATTAATGTGGCCGGAAGGATATGTCGCCGAATGTGATATAAGAACGTTTCTTCCGTCTTGTCGGCCAACTCGACGACAAATCACTTCTTGGTTCCTCGCTGAATGCCTCCGAAAACACATTGTTTGTCTCTCATTTCGCCACGGTGGTACTTCCTGTGAAAAAAAGTGTTTCGTCTATTTCCACTATTATGGAATCACCGTTTTCGCCAATGCCACCTATTTCTACAGGATGTGCCGCAACCTATTGCGCACATATTTTGCGACAATCGTTGCTCCAGTCCACATTCGTATAGGTAGATTCTGGATTTATGCCAGCTTTCCAAGCCGAGTTTTCCTGCGACAAGTTTCTCATCCAACAGTATATGAAAATGATTAGTTGTGACAGTTCTAGTTTACTTAAAAAAAAATCCAAAACGTACACTTTTCCTTTGTCCACATTGCTTACTAGCCCACATGTATCCGTCAATACACTGACTACGTCTTCACAAAGTGCTGCAAATGGCTCACGTAGCACACTTGAACGTGTTGCGAATAAGTTTATGTCTCGCAAACCAACATAATGTTTCACGGCAATCCCGATCACGTGAGGGACTCCGACAATTCCACCTCTCCCGTAGTAACAGATTATTCCTAATAATTTAGAAGTCTTCTACGATTGAACAATTTTTTGAGGCCTCCCACGTACTGCCATGAGTAACCAAATAACCAAATATTACAGCAAGCACAACTAAAGACGACAAATACACACGACAACTACTGCTAGAATGTGTGTCTCCAAGGAATGTTACAGTGACCACACACGCTTTCCACATCCACTTAGCCCATTTACTTATTCATTGTCTGGTGGACTCACAGTTTCCAGGAAATGCGGCAAGGCCACACATTTGAAAAGACATCCAGCAAAATCCTACTTGAAATGTTGCAGGTTGCTCGTAACTTAAAATTCAACAACCTTATTTTCGCATCCAAATGTCCAAATTCTTTTTAAATGGCAAATTCTACAACACATTTTAGAAATAAACTTCAAATATACGACTAACCAAAGGCCTGATTCACAAAATAATCAGTGAGCGGAGAGGTAGCATGGTGTGTTTGATTTCCAACCCCGCACGAATACCGGCGAGTTGTGCTATAGGTCCATTTAATCGTTAGGCTAAAATAGATTGAAATTACTTGCTTTCGTGTACCATATGATTATCATAGAAACCGGTGGGGAAAATAACGTTTATTCGATATCAACAAACGGCAGAATCGAAAATATCTATGGTCAAGATAGGTCCATAAAATAGTAACATGCTTACAAAGTATTTTTTTTCTCACATTTGTTGCAAGTAGAACATTTACTTAACCATTCTGAGACTTAAAAGCTTTCATTGGAAAGCAAACCTGACCGGTAGCGTGGTTTGTTTCGTTTGCATCCTCGCGAAATCGGGCGAGTGGCGTTATAGGTCCATTTAATCGTTAGGCTAAAATAGATTGAAATTACTTGTTTTAAGTGCTCCATATGAGTATCATAGAAACCGCTGGGCTAAATTACATTTATTCGATGTCAGGAAATGACAGTTTGGGAAAAGAAAAATTAATGGATAGTGTAGTTACTTCGTTATCTGTATTTGCAAGGTCCATTATTACCATGTATGTTGAATGGATTGTACCTGGTGTGCTGGTAATGGTATCTACAGGCGGAATTATGAAGTACTGAAGTCGCCGCCACCCTGATAAAGAATACTAAATACAGGAGGAAGGTCTAACCATGGGCAGCCTAGTATCAGGGAGAATGGCTGCTATCTTTATGGATCACATAGAGCATGTAATTACCTAGAAAATCATTGCAGAAAAGCAATACAAAATATTATACTGGTTTAAATTTGTGGATGATATAATTTGCCTACTGGATGAACCACAATATCGAATTGAAGAATTCCACAGTGACATAAGCCAAGAACACAAGAACATCAAACTCACCATCGAAATAGAAACACACAACCAGATACACTGCCTGTACATAACAATTAAGAAGATAGACAATAGACATAGTTTCAGTATATATAAAAAACTGACTACCACAAATACAATCACATATGGTACCTCCAACCACCCCATTAATCACAAACAGGCTACTATCAGATGTATGCTACACCGAAAGGAATGTGATACCCCTGACTAAAGACAATTACACAAAAGAATTAAACAATATTCTAATGATGGCATCCAAGAATGGCTACAATACAAACATGTTGCAAAAGATGAATCACAAAATTCAAAAAGAAAGTTAGAAATATAACCAACAAACACACAAGACTCAGCAAAATCTCCAATTCACACTCACAAATACCAAACAAAAAGAGAAACAGCAATGGTATACAATGACATATCTAAACACAAACACACACAGGATCACTAATATTTTTAGAAAAATGGGAATAATTATAGCTTTCAGAACTTACAATACCATTCAAAGAAAGCTCAACAGAAAAACAGAAAAAAATAAGTTTCAACAATCAAGGATATATAAACGAATTTGCCAACAGTGTAAGGCTACATCATGGAGGAAGGAATAATATGGAGACGACGCAAGAGACCTTTACCACGCATGGGAGTGAAGCAGGCCGGCGGAGGAGTGGGGGGCATGGCCGGAGTGGTGGGGGCTTGACCGCTTCCCAACAAACACGGGGAATATGTACAAACACCTCAAGGGGACTCTAGGATAAACGTGACGCCGCAATCTGGTGATGGATTATTATGTAACTCGATGAGACAAATAAAAAATGAAGAATAAAATTTTTTGATATCCTGCTTAGTTTTCGAGATATTCTGTCTCAAATGTGAAATGGTTTTGGTTGAAATTCAGAAGAAAAAATTATTCAAAGTCAAATTTTATGATGAATTTTTATTTAAAAAGACGAGACAAATAAAAAATAAAGAGTAAAATTTTTCGATATTTCACCTAGTTCTCGAGATATACTGTCTCAAAAGTGAGGTGTCTTGAGTTGAAATGCAGAAGAAAAATTTCGCAAAAGTCAAATTTAATGATGGATTCTTATGTAACACGACGAAAAAACTCGATAATAAAGAATAAATGTTTTCGATATCTTGCTTAGTTTGGGGGATATACAACATCCAAATTGAGGGGTTTAGGTTTGGATGCAGGCTGGACCAAAAATTAATTCTGTCAAAGCCACAATGAATACGTGGTTGACATGCAGAATGGATATTTCAGTTTTATTACTACCACTTGTGGTTAGTCTGAAATGTGTCCTAGACCAGAAAAAAAGTAAGAGGACCCACTCTAGGGATGAGCAACCCAGACATTTTGTAGGCTGGTACCAGAAATAAAATGTTTATTCAGTCACCTTAATGAACATTCTCTTCATCAAGATGTGTTGTGTAATTTCACAGCCCTACTTATTAGGACAATTGTAAAAAAATTATCTCTCAGTTAGACTTAGATACGGGGGGGGGGGGGGGAGAATGTTGTAAAAAAAAAAAAAGAGACTAAATTAGAAACACATTCCCCAAATTGATTTTGTTCAAAGGCCAATAACTTCTTTATTTATGAAGCCCATTTTTATTTCTGCTTGAACCTGTTTCGACATAAATAGATGAGAAAGATTTCAAAATCGGTAAAAATAGGTATAGACGTATTTACAAACAGAAACAACTCTTATATGAAGCTTTAAAAATAACCTAAGTCAATGGCCTGAAATAGCTATTTAAAAAATTAATAAAACTCACAGCTTCTCACATAACAGTTAATTTCATCATCCATTGTCAGTATAATCAGCAACGTGACGAAAGAAATCGTAATAGTAAATTCACTGAATCGCGAAGTAAAACATGCCCCTTTAAATCTCATTTTAAACACTCGTTAAAAAATAATGCTAGTCTATTATATGCAAAATAGCAAGTTTGCTGATTTTCTACACTACACCAAGAAAAATTTGAGAACAAAGTCATCCCATTGAGAGCTATGACTAAATATTTATAGACGTGCTGCAAAGTTTGCGGTGTCTACCGCTCACTTCAACAACGATAATTACAATTCAACTTACTTATGAAATGATATTCCAGGTTCTTTCCTGTCTGGCCTATTTGTGCAACCGTACGCAACACAAGCTAGCATTTTTAAACACTTATACACAATACTAAATGAAATAATCACTGCATCTATCACAATGTGAACACCTTAATTGTTGGGAAGCGCCATATGGTCGCTGCCGGTGCTGCCACCATGCGGGAGAGTTTAGTGCTTGCTTCACCGATTTAACGTCACTTCTCCTCCATATAATTCTTTCCTCCATGGTCATTACCCGCCCCCACCGGCAATAATCACGAGTGTGACGGATGAGGTAGAAGGGGGCGAGCGCTATGAAAGAGCGGGAGTTCCTAATAAGGCGGAGCAGCACTCAAGGTTAGGGAAGATGCTTCTCCCTGTCTTATTTGGTAAAAGCGAAACAAGTATCTGTCCGCTTGTCAATAGTCCTAACTATTAAAAGAAAGTAACGTCAAACACTCCATTCTTCATATACCGTATATTGATACGTTACCTGTACCTAATGTGAGATTAAATTCCATGCAATTTATTTGAATCTTGAAAGGTATTGCAAGCATTCGTATAATAGCTTTAAATACTTGGCTAAAGTTCCAACGATTCATGCTACATTCGTTTTCACTTTTTCTTTTGGATTCTGGAAACTAGTAATATACCTAACTAAATGTTTGATACCGCAAAAAACAAACTATGCTCATAATTACTAGTATAGTTTTTATTTCGTAGAAATTATGTAAATTAAGTGCTATTTAATTTAATTGATTTTATATCTATTTATTGGAAGCGTTTAGATTTCAATTGTCTAATTAGTACCCTTTATTAAGTTTATACCAAAATTATTTTTTAAAATATAATGTCGTATACTCGTATGTTCCACATACCCATGAATTACCTGTGACACTATCGAAAAGAATTCTGTTCTCCACGTTGTCCCCTCCCAGGTACTAGGAGTACTTCATTATCGACTTACTTTGTAACTCGCGATAACAGGAACGATTATTTCCTACAGACTTTAAGAAGCCCATCAATTCGCCCGAACTTTCATTTACTGTTGATGGTGAAGGTAAATAAGAACGATTTATATATTTTTTAACTGCTTAACGTCTCTTAACAGCGAGGTCATTAGAGACAGGAAAGGATGGGGGGCAAGGAATGGGAAGGAATTTGGCCATGGCCTTTTGAAGGAAGCATCCCGGCATTTGCCTGGAGGGATTTGGGAAACCATGGAAAACCCAAATCTGGATGCCCGGACGGGGATTCGAACCGCCGTCCTCCCGAATGCGAGGCCAGAACGCTAACCGTTACACCACCACGCTCGGTACGATTTATATTGACGAAAGTAAACAAGTGTCATCCCATTGGCTCAGGTCGTTTCGGAACCAGAATGGTGTCTGGCGCCTAACACGGGACTATGTTATTCGATAAGCAATTTTCATCAAAGATGGTAGCGCACGATTCCTGATCAACAGATTGTGTACCGAAGTCCTGGGTTAAATCCCAAAATTCTGCACAGAGTATATGGGGTGAGGGCATACGGCACTCTTGATATAAATTCATGAGGCATTCACCCAGGTGACTACCAAAAACGAAGTAGAATCCTTTATCAAAATCATTGGTTCGCTTGTATCGGTGAGTCTGATCTCGTCCCAAGTCCAATGTAGCGTCAGCTTAGCCGTCTCGACTGCTTTCTGAGCAGAGTACTCCTTGCAGCCCATTTCCCAGTCGTTATGAATCACGGCCTGGCTAGCTCCCCAGTAAACTGATACCACGGACTGGTGTCTCTCGGGAATGGGCCACTGCGAACCATTTCCCCAGTGCTGTTCTCTCTGAGCGAGCCTAAATCAACAAACAGCAGTGCATCGGAATATCCGCGTGGGTGGGGGCAGACCTACCGGGCGATGACGGAAATAGAGGGCAGCAGCTGCGCACGGCGATCCTTCATCTCTCGTTTACTGACACGTGTTCTAGCCCAACGTCTTTAACACGCTGTCACAATTAGAGACCTCCTGATAGGCAAGAAAAAACGAGTATGTTTTTGGAGCACGTGGTAAACGCCAGGACACGAAAAAAAGAAAGAAAAAAAAGCATCAAAAACACACACTCCGCTGTTAGTATACAGACAAGTTTCTTGTTAAAAATATGAACTGTTTCTGCATGTATTCAATGTTGCTTTGGTATTTGAAATCATTCACCTTTTTATCTGTTTAGTAATGTAATGGAGGGCATATTCAAAGACAAGTCTTTATTTTTTTTAACGGGCACTAAGGTTATAAATATCACTAGGAGTTTTAAAAAAATCAGAAAGTTGTGCCGGTTTGTAATGTTTAAACAATACAATTTTAATGAAACTTTGTTTTCTGAGAATCTCACAATCATTCCTGAGTTCCTTGACATTAACTACCTAAAGCAGGGATGGCGAACCAATGGCACGCGACCAGATGATTCGGGCACGGCATTAATTAAGTAGGTACCTAATCCATTTAATTAATTTTTTCGTCTAAATAATTTAAGATCAAAGCAATAAAGTTCATCGTGAACGAAACTACCGGTGCGGAAGCGACTATCGGTTGCGCAGAAGAGGTGAATTTCGAGCTGAATTTCTGACCGAACGGTCTGAGTGAACTAGCGAAGGCAGCACGGTGGCGCGAGGGCGCTAAACTTAGTTATTCGCCCGTTTGTTTTCGTTGACGTCATTGACTGCTTTTACCAATTACGCATAGTTCTTATGGGTTTAAATCTAATTCCGTTAACACAGGTGCTTGATTTAAGTTTATTTGAGAAATTTCTAGAATTATTCAACATGGCTAGTTTGGCATTTAGATAAGTGCAAGATAATCGTAATACAGAATTTTAGCCTTGGTGGACTAAGAAATATGGCATTACTAATCTTATATCTTTATACGAGCAATTCTTGTATATATATATATATATATTTCGGATCTCGGAAACGGCTATGACGATTTGGATGAAATTTGATATTTAGATAATGTTTTGACTTTTAAGATTACCTAAATAGTTGTCTTCCGTACAAAAAAGCGAGTTTGCAAAATACAAACAATTTTTTCACTTGATATCTCGAAAACGGCACTCGCGCCATCTCGTAGACAATTCAGGTACCAGAAAGCCTACAAATAGATTCTCTCTGATTTCAAAGAATATTTAAACCATGGAGGAAGGAATAATATGGAGACGACGCAAGAGACCTTTACCACGCATGGGAGTGAAGCAGGCCGGCGGAGGAGTGGGGGGCATGGCCGGAGTGGTGGGGGCTTGACCGCTTCCCAACAAACACGGGGAATATGTACAAACACCTCAAGGGGACTCTAGGATAAACGTGACGCCGCAATCTGGAGATGGATTATTATGTAACTCGATGAGACAAATAAAAAATGAAGAATAAAATTTTTTGATATCCTGCTTAGTTTTCGAGATATTCTGTCTCAAATGTGAAATGGTTTTGGTTGAAATTCAGAAGAAAAAATTATTCAAAGTCAAATTTTATGATGAATTTTTATTTAAAAAGACGAGACAAATAAAAAATAAAGAGTAAAATTTTTCGATATTTCACCTAGTTCTCGAGATATACTGTCTCAAATGTGAGGTGTCTTGAGTTGAAATGCAGAAGAAAAATTTCGCAAAAGTCAAATTTAATGATGGATTCTTATGTAACACGACGAAAAAACTCGATAATAAGGAATAAATGTTTTCGATATCTTGCTTAGTTTGGGGGAAATACAACATCCAAATTGAGGGATTTAGGTTTGGATGCAGGCTGGACCAAAAATTAATTCTGTCAAAGCCACAATGATTACATGGTTGACATGCAGAATGGAATATTTCAGTTTTATTACTACCACTTTGGTTAGTCTGAAATGTGTCCTAGACCAGAAAAAAAGTAAGAGGACCCACTCTAGGGATGAGCAACCCAGACATTTTATAGGCTGGTACCAGAAATAAAATGTTTATTCAGTCACCTTAATGAACATTCTCTTGATCAAGATGTGTTGTCTAATTCCACAGCCCTACTTATTAAGACAATTGTAAAAAAAATTATCTCTCAGTTAGATTTAGATACGGGGGGGGGGAATGTTGTACAAAAAAAGAGACTATTTAGAAACACATTCCCCAAATTGATTTTGTTCAAAGGCCAATGACTTCTTTATTTATGAAGCCCATTTTTATTTCTGCATGAACATAAATAGATGAGAAAGATTTCATAATCGGTAAAAATAGGTATAGACGTATTTACAAACAGAAACAAGTCTTATATGAAGCTTTAAAAATAACCTAAGTCAATGGCCTGAAATAGCTATTTAAAAAATTAATAAAACCCACAGCTTCTCACATAACAGTTAATTTCATCATCCATTGTCAGTATAATCAGCAACGTGACGAAAGAAATCGTAATAGTAAATTCACTGAATCGCGAAGTAAAACACGCCCCTTTAAATCTCATTTTAAACACTCGTTAAAAAATAATGCTAGTCTATTATGTGCAAAATAGCAAGTTTGCTGATTTTCTACACTACACCAAGAAAAATTTGAGATCAAAGTCATCCCATTGAGAGCTATGACTAAATATTTATAGACGTGCTGCAAAGTTTGCGGTGTCTACCGCTCACTTCAACAACGATAATTACAATTCAACTTACTTATGAAATGATATTCCAGGTTCTTTCCTGTCTGGCCTATTTGTGCAACCGTACGCAACACAAGCTGGCATTTTTAAACACTTATACACAATACTAAATGAAATAATCACTGCATCTACCACAATGTGAACACCTAATTGTTGGGAAGCGCCATATGGTCGCTGCCGGTGCTGCCACCATGCGGGAGAGTTTAGTGCTTGCTTCACCGATTTAACGTCACTTCTCCTCCATTTAATTCCTTCCTCCATGGGCTACATACATACGACAAACAGAGTGAAAATTTGAAATCCGATACAAAGAAAACGTGAGGGCATTAAGGTACACCAACCACTCTACATTTGCAGAACATCTACTTGAGAAAAAACACGGACACACTGATATATGCAAAGACATGCAAATACTGAAAATTAATAACCACAATAAAAACATACTGACAGTACAAGAAAATTTCTACATACAGAAAGAAATATACGAAGGGAAAAATATAATCAATGACTACATTCACATAACGAATCAGACTTTGTTCAAACACTTAAAACAATTCCATAATATATATAAATTACACACACCAATACTAAAAACATAGATATAATTGAAAACACAAACTAATAAAATCGATAAGATACTTGCCAGATATTAAAACAATAACAATCGCTCGTACAGTGGTTACACAAAAAAAGTGTGTAAACAATAGTGTGTTCTTAAAAAATGAAAAAAGTTAGTGTGAATACAAAGACACCTCAGTATATGTTTGGCACATATAAAAGCAACTGAAAAATCACTGAAATGGAACTTCCCCAGACTTCAATGTAAAAATAGGTAACAAAAAATATAAGTAGAATATAATATTCATAGCACTTCATAACAGATTATAATTATAAACTATCTATAAATAACAACAAAACACATAAATAAAACTGGTCTAGGGCGCCGAAGATGATTGAATAAATCGTAACACGTCTGTCAAAAAAACGAAGTTTTTTATTTAGCTGCACTAGACGGATAAGTTCACAGAAACCTTATCATCAAAGAAGGTAAAGAAATAGGTCTGCATTTCAACAAGTTCCTTGTACATTAATTAGTTATTCTTGCATTTCACAGTGACAAGCCCTTATTGAAGTCGGATGTATCTTCTTTTTTTTTAAAATGTGCATACTGTTCAACAGAAAATAGATAACACTTTATTGACATCATTTGTTTTTAGTTCGAGTTTGATTTTAACAGCGCCCGCATTCAGGTTTGTAGTTGCTAGAAATTAATAGAACAATTGTAAACAGTACAGTTCTCAGACATAAAACTGAAGTAGGAATAAACTCTGAGTACCTGAATTATTTATTCATGTTGTACAGAAAGGAATGACATACAGTAACGTTTATAGTTTTTATTAGAATATGTGCATACTGTTCAGCGGAATTATTCGCAGATAATAGACAACACTTTGTAGACATCAGTTGCTATTAGTTCATGATTGATTTTAAGAGCGCTAGCACTGAAGTTTGTCATTGCTGGAAATTAATGGATCAAAAGTAATCAGTACATTTTTCTGACATAAATGTGAACTAAGGATAAACTCCTCGTACATTAATTACTTATTCCTGCTGTCCACAGTGACATGACATACAGGAGGGGTAAATAGCTTTTATTAGAAAATCTACACACTGTTCGACAGAATTAATCACAGAAAATTGATAACATTTTATGGCCATCAATTGTTATTAGTTCATGAATTTTTTAAGAGCGGATGCACTCATTCTCTTCGTTGCTAGAATTTAATGAAACATGTGTATTCAGTACTGTTTTCTGACATACAAGAGAACTGTTGATTTCTTTACACGTACCGCGTGATTATGTGTACTGAAATTATAAATAAATAAAGTTAATAGTTTTTTTTGTTGAAATAATACTTTGAAAATCTAAATTCTAATACATTCTTCTTCTGTGAGTGTTTTAATTAGCGCATTTGTTTTTTTTTTTTTTTTTTTTTTTTTTTGTTTATTGGTACTGTGATCTGTTTGGTGTTTATTTTCTGTGTTTGTTTACAATTTTGAACGCTAGGCATAAGTTCAGATTTTTGTTATATAGCTTTAATGTCGTTTTCATTTGGTTTTGGTATTCGTATTATTATTGATCTTATCCATAGGCCTTGTTAACTCCGTAAATTGTATTGTAGATTCAGTGTTCCGTGGCATTTGTTTACATCCGTGTTTGACGTCTAGTATCAATATTCTTGTTTTAGCGTAACAGAATTTCATAGTTAGCGTGTCTTCACTGCATTAAGTTTTGTTTTGCAGTATATTGTCAAGCTATTAAGTGACAGTGATCCATTTTCAAGTAGGAAATCTCTACAGGTTAAACATATGTTATTTGTTTATATTTGAGGTTACATCAAAATCACAGTTCTTGGTTGTCATTCAGTGTAATTGTTTCAAAAGTTCTTTTGATATCATTTGTTTGTTTTTGTTGTAAGTCTTGTAGTTGATAAGTATTTTAATTCACATTTCAGAAAAGTTTCGAGTTATCTACGTAGTATTTGTTTAGCATTTTTCTCAGAATCTTACTTTTAGTTTTCTTTGGCAGCTGAAACTCAAGTAGTTGATGAAAGGTAAAGGTTTTAAAGATTTTATTTCTCCTAAGTTCTTAAGTTGTTTAAAGTAATTTAAAAAGTAAATGTTTTAATGTTTTTACTCTCTTAAGTAATTACGTTTTTCTGAATGTTTCATTATCGATACTATGTGAGGGAAATTGCCGAAGAAAAGTTAGAGAAGGAGTGACATACCGAGACTGCGGTGGCTTGTTTCTCTGTAGGTGCAGCGATGTTACTATCAGTGATTCTTGTGTCAGCATTGCCTGGAACTGTCACACTTGCAGATTTAAGGATCAGGAGCTGCGCACTCTGAGGCTCCAGTCAGATCTGGCATCTGCGGAGAGGGATATAAAGGCCCTGAATGCAGAAAACTCAGTTCCTTAGTTTAGGCAGAACAATGAGTGCAGTAAAGTCAGCTCTGGCAGGAGAGTTAGGAGACGCTGTCTGTCTGATGGTTTCCAGCTGGAGACATCCAATGTGTTTCGGCCAATAGAGGATCTAGATGGTGTCTTTGAGTACCGTTAAGTTGGACTGAACGATCTGGGGTCATGTAAAGTAAAAGTGAGAACTTTTCAGGGGGTATTTAAACATAGGAAGGCACTGCCACTTGGAAGCAGTCATGGGAGGGGATTCAGTGAGATGTTTCAGTCTGAATTGGGGCCAGATTATGAAGTCTACAGTATTTTCAAACCAAATGCAGATCTTGGAAGTGTTGTATCAAATGTGTAAGACTTAGATAAAGATTTCACAAATGTGGATTGTATTGTAATTGTAGGGGGACCAGGAAATAGTATTGATAAGGACCTTAATTATTCAATTGAGGAAGAGATTGGTTACATTTCCACGAACACGCATCAGACGAATGTGGGATTTGTGGGTTTGCTTGAGCGTTATGATAAACCTTATATGTGGCATAACATTAGGCTGTACAAATGCATCGATGGAAAGGGTTCTCTGGCAGCCAATAAATTCACACATTGGGTTGATATATAAGGCCTGCATTGATTGGGACAGTTACACTCGCCATGGACTCCATCTGAATTTCAGGGGTAAATGGAAGCTTTCGCTTCTTATTGCTGATGAGATCAGGGGATGCCAGGTGAGTAAAAGAGGTATTCCTGTTATAAGTGGTGTTAAGTCGCGGTCTTTTTAGGGTAAATAAAATAAATGTATTAAGATGTCTAAAAGAAATTAACGTCTCTCATGATCAAAACATTTTGAAATTAGACATTCCATCTGACATGCCAGTAAGTACTAATAATGTAAACAATTTAGAATCATTCAAGTATTCAGACCACTATTCTCCATCAAAATATAAGGGTAATATTTAGTAAAACTGATGACATAAACATATTCCTAGAAGAGATTAAAACTTCCGGAAATTTAAATATAGTCGTATTATGCATATCTGTGCATCATTCGTCTGACACAGGAATATCTCAGCTGTTCATCCCAAATTATATACTAAGTTCTCATTTCTGTACATAAAATGGAGAAACGGGGAGTAGCCATGTTTGTTAAAAATAATATTCAATGCAACAGTGTAGATGTAAGTGAGTATTGTATAGAACAATACTTTGAATGCTGTGTTACTATACTAGAATATGGTAAGGAAGAGCTGATAGTAATAGCAATTTACAGGGCCCTCTAAGGAAATTTTAGATATTTTATCTCAGAGGTATTGCAAATATTTTTTCAAAAATAACAAACAAATAGTTTATATGAAGATTTTAATATTGACTTTCTCAATAACAGCAATGAAAGGCTACATATGGAAGCCTTGATGTTGGCTTTTAACTTAACAGCACTTATAATTTTCGATACTAGAATTCAAAATAATAGCAGGACTGCAATTGATAATTTTTCAAGGATATTTCTCATTACAGTAACTGTAACATACTTCCAGTAATAAATGGTATCTCAGATCATGATGCCCAGCTATTATATTTCAAGTCCAGAAACACTAATAAACAAATAAAGAAAAGTTGGGTATATAGAAGAAATATTAATGAAAACAATAAAAAACATTTTATAGATTCCTTAAGTAATGAACAATGGTCAGAAGTGTACCATGCACAGGGTTTTAATGAAAAACTTGATTCCTTTACCAAAATATTTCCAATACATTTCGAAAGATGTTTCAAAAAAAGGAAAGTTGTAAATATTCCATACATTGAACTGGGTAAGGGATGGATAACAAAGGGTATTAGAGTATCTTATAAAACAAAATAAAGTTAGTTACCTGTAGTTAAAAGTAAGAGATTTAGGTAACAATACACTGAAAGCTCATTATAAACATTATTCTAAAATACTAAGAAATGAAATAAGAACAGATATGTATCAGAGATAATAGAGAATACAGACAATAAGAAGAAAACTATATGGAGTATAATAAAAACTGAAACAGGAAAATCTGAAAATCACTCTAAAGACATAAAAATAGAACAAAATCGTACTATTCATAGTGAAGTACGGGAAGTTTGTGAAATATTTAACAAAAAACTTTACTTCAGTTGTAGAGAAATTCTGCACAGAAAAGCAATCCACAAATAGTGTCCTAAGGCTTCTTCAGACTACATTCCCAAATAATTTTGTAGAAATGCTATTGTCACCAGTAACAGTCTCAGAAATTAATAAAGTCATGAAACATTTAAAACCTAATAATTCATCCAGCTATGACAATAGTTCCAGCAAATTACCGAAAAGATGTTCATATTGTTTCAGTCGTGTACTTACCCACGTTTGTAATGCAAGGTGTGTTTACAAATAGAATAAATTATGCAGCTGTAAAACCGTTGTTTAAAAAAGGAGAAGCAACATGTCTAGATAATTATGGTCCCATTTCATTCCTTCAGGATTCGCAAAGATTGTTGAAAAAGTCATGTACGGTAGAGTAATAAAACATGTTAAACAAAATAATATCCTCAGTATATCACAATTTGGGTTCCAAAAACGATCATCTATAGAATGGCTATATAATCATTTTTAAATAACACATTTGAGGACCTGAATAATAAAATGAGCCCGGTAGGAATATTTTGTGATCGTGAAAATGTATTTCACTACGTAAATCATGAATTACTTTTGAAGAAAATGGAATAATATTATAATTATGGAACCGCAGATAAGTGGTTTAAAATATATATGGAAAGTCGAATGCAAAAAGTTTCCATTTTTTATCCTAAAATATGTAAAGATGCTTCATCAGAATGGGAAAAATTAAAAATGGAATTCCACATGGTTCTGTCATATGGCCCCTCCTCTTCTTGTTGTATATCAATGTACCTCCTGGAAACTTATTTTACAAAGAGAGTTTTATTTGCAGATGACACTAACCTGACTGTGAGATAAACACCAAACAGCAATCTAGTATTTAATATAAGTGAAAGTACTTAATGAAGTAGCAAATTGGTTTAAGGTTAATTCATTAAAATTAAGTTTTGAAAAAACACATTACATTAAGTTTAAAACAAACAACATTTACAAGTAAGCCATAAAAACAACTCAATATTAGAAAGAAAGAGTATAAAATTCCTTGGTATTAAAATAGATGAGTAACTCTGTTGGAATTTACATTTCACTTCAATACTGAAGAAGTTAAGTAGTGCCACGTTTGCAATACGAATCACTTTATCTAACAATAGGTCAAGAATTAACAAAACTGGTGCACTCCTCATATTTTCATTCAGTGATGTCATAAGGCATAATTTTTTGGGGGAAACTCTTCACAAAGTAAAATAGTTTTCATAGCACAGAAAAGAGCTATTAGGATATTGTAAGGGTACAGCCAAGAACTTTTTGTAGAAATTTTTTAACAAACTCAATATTCTTACAATGACTTCTCCCGATATATATTCTCTCATGTGCTTTGTCAAAGATCATTTTAACCTGTCTACTTCTAATTCACAGGTACACAATTTCAATACGAGAAACACAGGTAACTTGCACAAAACACAATCATCTCTGTCATTAGTATAAAGAGGAGATAATTATTTTGGTATACATCTGTTTAATAAACTTCCCAAGACTATAAAATAGTCTGCAGATAGTAAAAATATGTTTATCGAAACACTGAGAGATTATCTTATTGACAACTCTTTCTATCCCATTCAGGAATTGGAAAAAATTAATTAATTGTATTCAATATGACTTTTGCAAAATTCAGTTGTAAACATTAATATTTATTGTTTTTATCTTTAATTGCCTTTGGAACATATACATTTGTTTCCTGTGATTATGACTCATATTGTATGTATGTGTATTAACCATGACATGTTTCACATCCCAGAGGTCGTTCCTCAGCAGGGATCTATGAAACAAGATTGATAAATAAAATGACAAGCTAATACATTAATTTTTTAACCTGCGACATAACCTACTGGAGACGTATATAGGTTTTATCAGAATATGTGCATAGCTTTCAACATAATTAATCGTAGAAAATAGATAATACTTTATCGACATTTGTTATTAGTTTATGTTTGTTTTTAATGTCACTCACATTCAGGCTTGCCGTTGCTAGAATTTAATAGAAACATGTGTCATCGGTACAGTTCTGTGACATAAAAATTTTACTAAAAATGTGAGTGCTGTTCATTGGAAGAAAGCACTGTAATTAGGTAACCCCTTATAAGCTTAATTTTTTATTACTTTAAGAATGTTTTTAAGAGCACCTGCACTCATGCTCTTCGTAGCTACATTTTAACAGAAAAAGTGAAATCAGTACAGTTCCCTGACATAAAACAGAACTAGGGATAAATTCGTCGTATACTAAAACAATTTTTTTACTGTTGTTAGCAGGGACATGAACTACAGGATTTTATTAGTATCTGCGTATACTGTTCAACAGAATTATTCACAGCAAATGGATAACACTCTATAATCTTTATTTGTTATTAGTTCATAACTTCTCGTAGTTAGAATTTAATAGGACAAGTGTAATCAGGTCAGTTTTCTGACGTAAATCAGAACTATGGATAAACTCCTTTCACATTAATCACTTATTCTTGCTGTTCACAGCAATATGAACTAGAGGAGTCATATATATCTTTTTATGGAAAATGTGTATACTGTTCAACAGAATTAATCACAGAAAATAGATAACACGTTGTAGACATCATTTGTTTTTAGTTCGTGATTGTTTTAAACAGCACCCGAACTCAGCCTTGCCATTGCTAGAATTTTATAGAACAATGGAATTAATTACTGTTCTCTGACATCAACGAGAACTACATATAAACTCTGTGTTCATCAATTATTATTCTTATTGTTCACAGCTTCCACGCCCACAAGAGGTGTTGATAAATTTTATAGATTTATGCGCATGCTGTTATACACAAGAAAGCACATAAAATAGATAATGCTTTATAGATATCTTTCTTTATTACTTTATTCTTGTTTATAGGAGCTTGCCGTTGATAAAATTTAATAGAACAAGTGTAATCAGTATAGTTCTCTGACATAAAGGAGAACTAGGGATAAACTCTTTATACATTAATTATTTATTCTTGGTGTTCACATATATTTAATTAGAATATGGGCATACTGTTCAAAGTATTAATTACAAAAACTAGGTAATACTTTATAGTCACCATTTTTTATTAGTTCATGTTTGTTTTTATGAGCGCCGCACTCAGGTTTGTCGTTGCTCAAATTTATTAGAATAAGTGTAATCAGTTCGATTTTCTGATATAAACGGGAAGTAGGGATAAACTCTGAGCACAATAAATATTAATACATGCTGTTCCCTGCGTAATGGCCTACAGGAGGGGTATATAGATGTTATTAGAATATGTGCATACGGTTCAACAGATTTATTTAATTAAAAGAGAGGTAGGAATAAACTGTTTGTACATTAATTATTTATTCTATGAGTTCCCAGCGGTCAAACATACATGAGGAGTCGATACATTTTATGGAAGTATTTGCATGCTGTTCAACAGAATTAAGCACAGATAATAGATAACACCTTATAGACATCATTAATTGGTAGTTGATAATTGTTTTTAAGAACACACTCACTCAGGTGTGTTGTAGCTATGTTTTAATATTGTAGCACAAGTGTATTCAGTATAGTTCTCTGGCATAAAATGGTACTAGGGATATAACTTTTTTACAATAATTATTTGTTCTTCCTGTTTACAGTGACATTACCTACAGGAGGCGTATGTAAATTTTATTACAGTTTGTTCATTCTGTTCAATACAATTATTCACAGAAAATAGATAACACTTTATAGACCTTACTTGTTTTTAGTTCCTGATTGTTTTTAAGAACGCCCGCACAAAGGCTTGTCGTAGCTTGAATTTAATAGAACAAGTATAAACAGTTCAGTTCTTACAAGAAAAGTACTAGGGATAATCTCTGAATACATCAAATTTTTATTCTTGTTGTTGATAGCGACATGAACTACTATGGGGCGTATGTATATATTATTAGAATATGTGTCTACTATTCAACAGAATGAAGCACACAAAATAGATATCGCTTTATAGACAACATTTGTTATTAGTTCATGATTATTTTTAAGTGCGACCGCACTCTGGTTGCTAGTATTCAATAGAACAAGAGTAATCAGAACAGTTCTGTGATTTGAAAGAAAATTTGGAATAAACCCTTTGTACATTTATTTTTTATTCTTGTTGTTAATTTAATTTAATGTTCACACGAGGTCTATCTATGTTTTATCATACTATTGACGTAAGCCTTGTCTTATGGACTAAAATCTTTATAATTGTTAATGTAATCATGGACTCATCTAATTCAGGGTAGAGCAATATGTCAAGTATGGATTACTTTTAATCATCTTACTCAGTAAGAACCACAGGTGCTAAGTACTAATTTAAATGAGGTAATTTAAGCAACTGTAACACAATCTGCTGTAATCACTTGTTCTTTTCTTCTAGTTGTCTAACAATCACGTTTTACAGAAACATTGATGGACACTTGTAAAGAGAAATAGTAACATATATATAGCAGAATTCGTAATAATTAACTTATTACTTTGTTGTATCCCACCATAATGACAATTACCTTGCGATTCATGCAAGACATCATACTTTGAACATAATTATTTCAAATTAAGGCACACTGATGAATGCAGTAATGAGAAAATTAGGATACAAAGAATTTATCGATCGTTCCTAAGCTGAATAATTAATTTAATCTATCAGAAGCAGTATACCATAGTTCATAATTAGAATACATTGGAAAGCAAAACAAAGTTTTTGCAATCTGAGCAAGATGTGATTAAATTTAACACAAGTATCGACCATTATTACGATCTTAGTTTTAAATACGACTTATATTAATCAGTTTGTACCGGAAATAATAAATCAGATTTGTAGAAAAGAATGCTAATATCACAATCCCAAACGTTATCGCAGATAGTAGTGGCTATGTCGAACTCAAATTAAATAGCATATGTTGAGAATGACCATACCCCATCTAATCTATAAATTATATTTTTTTAATGTCATTTGTATGACTTGTTTATTGTTCCTTTGTTATAAATTCAAATTGATTTTGTTCATCTTCAGGCTTGGCCGACCACCTAAATGTTTTACAATGTTGCTATATTTTTGTGAGCTTCAAAGTAGTAAGCCAACTATGTCGCATATCGTAATTTTTGGCGTTGTGGAAGGCACCTTCTTCTAACGGGGGAGGTATGTAAGAGATCATTTTGAAGACCATTACAATTTGGTGACTTATATGAATATTCAGTCGTCGAGCTATCGGCAATCGGCGATCATTGACAATTCTGAGCACGGTCGAGCATTGACCTGACAGAAATCTGCACGCTTGCAGTCAGCACCTTAGAGTGCAGTCCTCTTCGTTATTGTAGGTCGCCGAGGCAGCTTGGGCAGTACAAGCGATGGTGTAGTGTTTTTACTGTCGGACAATCGGCGAGAGTAGTCAGGCATACGTCGATAGCCACCTATTAGGAGCTTGCCACTCTCCCATGCCTCTCCTATCCGGGGCGACCATCTGCCTAAGAATTAACTCTTACAGTCTGGGGCATAGATAAGTTGGTGATAGTAGGAATCCACTTTGCGGCACGCTATAAATTGTACTAGTCCATGTCAGAGGCCAATAAACTGGTTCAACTACAAGTTTTGCATTCTTCATGTATCAGGTAGTATGAACTTAAATCAATTTCTAACCATCAGTCTGTGGCCGTCAAGCATTAGCGCAATCAGTCCAATGGTAAGAGTATATTGGAGCTGCCAGAAGAACAGAAGAGACGCTTCGAGCAGAACTGGAGTTCCCTAAGGTTAGTTCGTCAGCACACCTATCCACACACACGCCCACTAACCTTGGCCAATCAACCGTGACAGCAAGTGTAATCAGTACAATTATCTGACATAAAAAGGAACTAGGGCAAACTCTGTGTATATAAACTATTTATTCTTTCTGTAAACAGCGACATGACCTACAGGAGGTGTATATAAATTTTGTGAGAATATGTGGTTACGGTTCAACCCAATTAGGCTCAGCAAATAGATAACTCTTTATAGACACCATATATTAATAGTTCACTCAAACATGTCGTTGCCAGAATTTAATAGAACAAGTGTATTAAGTACAGGTCTCTGACATAAAAGATAAGCTTATGATAAACTCTGTGTATATTAATTATTTGTATTTGCAGTTCACAGCCATATTATTTACAGGAGGTGTAAATAGATTTTATTAGAATCTGTGCATACTGGTCAACAGAATTAATCACTGAAAATAGATAACACTTTATAGATATCATTTGGTAATTGGTTCTTGAATGTTAGGGCAGACTGGCGGAATGCCGCCACCTTAAGGAACTTCAATTTTTATCACCATCAAATATCGTATTTAATAGCTAAATCTATTTTTGGAACATAGTTCGCAATCTTAAGAATACATACAAAATTTGCTATCAATAAATCTTTAAAGGAAATAGCCACAAAAAATTAACTTATTAACATCTGCACTGTGGCGGTATTACCTAGGGAGCTGGGTTAATCCCGCCACGATGTTGGGGTAATGACACCACTGGCCAATATGAGTAAAATAATAAGAAGGAAAATTTATTGAAAATCTTATATGCAATTAGCATTAAAATATAGGAATAGAAAAGCAAAGGAAATGACATTTTTGGTTTATAGGAGAGAAAAAACATTGTACATTAAATTTATCTGATTTCTTAAAATTTTAAAAATCACAGATGTAGTTTTCAGCTGTTTCAGCATCGCTACACTCTTAATGCACCCACTTATCACAACAAGTGCATCTGTACCATAGTTCGTTGGTTCCATATCCACTGTATATGGCACAAAGTTCAACGTTTGGATCGCTTGGATGAAAAAGGTCATCATTATCGTTGTCGTTACATAACATTTTGACGTCGTTGTCCTCCTTATCTGAAGAGTTTTCAAAACCAAAAAGTCGCTTCCCCCTTTTCTTAACAGATTTATTCATTTTCTTGTCACTGCTTTTTCTTTCCTTGCCTTGGATTCAGTTGTGATAGACATTTCCAAAACCATAGCTGCAGATTTTCTTTAGGCTTGTAAATGTTTAATGTCTTTTCCTCTCTTTTTGATACTGTTTCTTCATTGGGGTTCCCATTACAATTGACGGGTGACGTTTTCTTTCAGAATTTTCCGCTACTGTTTCTGCTGCCAATTTTGGAATTGGTGAAAGCTTTTATAGCGATTGAAGAAACTTCCTGAATGGTCTTTGATAAGCAAGGTTCTAGATCCAGTAACCCAACTTCAGAGGTGTTGCTCACATTTACAAGATTATTTTCTTCACCAGTTTCTTCTAAGATCTTCTTTTCTGCCTGTTCTTGATTTTCAGATACTGTGTCATCTGGATCATCGATACACATTGGCTCCAGATTTTAAAAAAGGGAGGAAATCTTCTTCCTGGAAGGTGTCTGAGCTTACTGGAAAGGACCCAGTGCTGCGAAATCCTGATACTCCCTACTCTATTGTTGCAACTGACATAGAATCGTCATAAAAGATTGATGCTATGTCATTAGGAGTGATTTTCTTGTGGGTGCTTGCTCTCATAAACTTGTCATACTCATTATTGAATGCTTTATTTTCAGAGGTGCAAAAATAAAGACGTCGAGCTGGGGGTATTGAGAGCATGTGAATACAGTACTCACGACAAAATTCATAGCTTTCCAGGAACACGTGGCTCCCATGGTTATCAAGGATAAGTAGAACAGGTTCTTCCATCGAAGAATGCACGTTTTTCTGAAAATTCTTGAGCGAATCTAAAAAATGTATCTTTGGACCAGCCATTATGGGAACAGGTATATACTGAACCAGCAGGCCCCCCCATTCCAACAACGGTGAAATTCTTTTCCGTGGGTAGATAAACAATGGAGGGATGAGTGAGCCAGACGCGCTCATACAGCAAACAACTGTGATAATACGGCCCCTCTCCCAACTGGTGATTCCTCCAACTTGATTTTTCCCCTTAGGTGCTAGGACATGTACAGGCTTTTAAACACTAGATATTCTCGTTTCATCCACATTAGAAAATGCGTTTCGGTTCAAAACTATGCTTATCCATTAGAGACTCTATATTATGGTTGAAAATATCAACTTATTCTTTATTAAAACCCATTACCCTGTTCATGCTTGTTGCAGAGGGCTTTCGTAGAGAAATCCTAGGGTTTCTTTTCCGAAAACCATTCACGCAATCCTTTCAGGCCAGTCTTGTTGTGCGATTAAAATTGAGTTTGATATTTAAGTCGTCTGCCTTCTCAAATACCATACGTCTTAATTCTGTGATTGTAATTCCATAGAATAGGCTTGCCATTGTAAAATCTCTGTCCTTCAATATATCTTCTTGTTCCCTTTTAAAAATGATAGGAGTCGATGTTTCATTATTTTTTATTCTGTCACGAAGAGTCGATCGTGGAATATTGAAGTATAGAGCAACACTTTTCACTGATTTCCCTTCAGACACATGCTGCAAAGTTGCTTTCAAATCTTGCTCAGACCATTTAGCCTTATCAGTAAACTTTTTATGAACTCTAGGAATTTAGAAAATAAACGAAAAGATTGTATTAGCTATCCAAAGCAATAAGAAGCATAAAAACTAAACATTCAATCACACACTAAAACGTTTAGTATGCCTATTCCAAAACATTTTTTTTTATTTACTGGAAAACTAAGATAAGAATTTTAATTTAATGTAAAGTTTTAAATTTGGTGCAGTCATAAATTACATAGAACAATTAATTTATTATAATAGTTGGTAATTGGAAACTTCAAATTTAAAGATCACATAAAGCCCATTCTCATTTGCATAAATAATGACTTACCAAGGGGAATGATGAATAAATTACCGAAAACCTTAAAAGAATTTAAAGTAAAAATTTTTAGAGGGCAAATATAAGGTGGGTGCAGGATAGAGGGAAGTTGGGGGTGTAGATAAATTGCCACCGGAGCATGTGCTCCATTGCAGTTAAATAAATAAATAAAATCTTATGTAATATTATTTATTTTAAGAAAAAAAACTGTTTCTTGTTAATTTACAATGATATTATAATTAAATTAAATTTAAATTAAACAAAAATTCTTCTTATTGAGAGTTAAAGTTTTCAAATGACGCCTCACAAAAACACATATTTATTGAATCATGTTCATCCAACATTTTTTTTTTTAGAAAACACAATGAAGGAACCAAATTACTAGATACAAAATTTATTTCCATTCAAAATTAATTAATATCAATATTTCAAAAGCTATACTTAATATTTCTTGGTAAGTTAAAAAAAAAGGATTATCTCACATATCACAAAAAGTAACCTTCTCCTAAATCCCTCGAAGATTTCCAAAAATGTTTTTACTAAGAACAGTCTACTTTTGCGCATTTTCGCTCCTTTAAAAAATTGTTTTTGTCCTATACAGTGGAAAGACGTTTCCGGAGGTAATGCCGCCACCATGGCGGCATCACCCCTGGAGAGGTGGCGTCATAACTCCGTTCCAACAAGATTAAAGAAACGTAGATTTAAAGACATCAAAACAAATGGAAATGATCGATATTGTTGATTAAAATGTAGGCTAAAATAACTAGTTAAATGTTATTCATAGAAATTACAGGCATTGTAACATCTAAAGGAACATACCTCTGCTTAACCAAAGTGGAAAAAATAAGATCAAACTTCTTCAAAACAACGTTCGTCACTGTAAAACCAAAACAACATGCGTAATTGATGCCATCCATTCAGAGCATTAGTTGTAGCATCGTTCGCTAGAGGTCAGGAACTGTTAGCCCGGCTAACCGGTGTCCTTGACTAGTATACCGGGAGTGGTCGCAGTTCCTCGGGTGGCGGCAATCCCCCGGTCTACCCAATTCAGAGCGCACGCACTCTGGCATGTTGTTGCTAGAATTTTATAGATCTAGTGTAATCAGTATATTTCTCTGATATAAAATAGAAGTAGGTATAAACTCTGTGCAAATTTTTTTATTTCTTCCTGTTGTTCATGGCGACATGAACTATAACAGGCGTATATATATTTTATTATAATATGTGACTACTGTTCAACAAAATTAAGCAAGAAAATAGGTAACACTTTATAGACAACATTTCTTATAAGTTGATGATTGTTTTTAACAACGCACTGAGCCTAGTCGTTGCCAGGATTATATAAAACATGTGTAATCAGTACAGTTCTCGAACATAATCCAGAACTGGGGATAAACTCTGTGTACATTAATTATTTATGCTTACTGTTCACAGCGCCATGACCTACGGGAGGCGTATATTGATTTCATTAGAATATGTGTATACAGTTCTACAGAATTATTAACAGAAAATATGTAATATTTTATAGACATTATTTGTTTTTGATTCATGATTGTTTGTATGAGCACCCGCACTCATGCTGTTCGTTGCTAGAATTCATTAGAACAAGTGTAGACAGCACAGTTCTCAGATAAAAAAAAGAACTAGCGATATGCTCTGTGTACATTTATTATTTATACTTCATGTTCACAGCGACGTAAACTACAAGATACGAATATATATTTTCTTATAATATATGCCTACTAATCAACAGAATTGAGCACAGAAGATAGATAACACCTTGTAGACAACATTTGTTATTAGTTTATGTTGATATTAAGAGCGCAAGCAAACAAGACTTATCGTTGCTTGAATTAAATGGAACAAGCCTAATCAGTACAGTTCACTGACATAACCGAAAACTAGGGATAAACTCAGTATACATCAATTATTTTTTTATGATGTTTACATGGGCCACATCTAAATGAGGAGTCGATACATTTTATAGAAATATGTGCTAGCTCTTCAGCAGAAGAAAGCACAGAAAATAGATAACTCGTTATAGATTTATTTTTTATTAGTTTATTCTTGTTTATAGGAGCACCCGCACTATAGCGTGTAGTTGCTAGACTTTAATATAAAAAATGTAATCACTAACAGTTCTCAAATATAAAAAAGAACTGGGAATAAATTCTGTGTACACTTAATTATTTACTCCTGCTGTTTACAGCGACATGACCTACATGAGGCATATATAGATTTTATTGGAATGTGTGCTTACAGTTTAACAGAACTAATCACAGGAAATAGGTAACACTCTATAGACACCATTTGTTCTTGGTTCGTGATTGTTTTAATGTGCACCTTCACTCCAGCTTGTTGTAGCTAGAATTTAATGGAACAAGTGTAATCAGTACAGTCCTCTGATCTAAAATAGATCTATGGATAAATTCTGTGTATATTAATTATTTATACCTGCTGTTCACTGCGACATATCCTACGGGAGGCGTATATTAATTTTATTAGATTATGTGAATACTGTTCAACAGATTTAATAACAGAAAATGTATAACAGTTTATTGACATATTTTGTTAATAGATCATGAATGTTTTTATAGAAATATATGCATACTCTTCAATAGAAAAAAGCACCTGAAAATAGATAACATGTAATACACATCATTTGTTAGCAGTTTATGAATTTTTTTAAGAGCGCCGGCTCTCATGCTTCTCGTAGCTACAATTTAATGGAACAAATGTAATTAGTAGAGTTCTCTGACATAAAACGGTACTACGGAAAATCTCTGTGTACATTAGTTATTTATTCTTGCTGTTTACGGTGATATTACCTATAGGACACTTATCTAGTTTTTATTAAAATATATGCATACTGTTCAACAAAATTAATCACATGCCATAGATAAAACTTTATAGACATCAGTTGTAATTAGTTCATGATTGTTTTTTAAAGGAGCCGCAGTCAGGATTGCCATTGTTAGAATGCAATTGAAAAAGTGTAATCATCGCAGTTCTCTGACATAAAATATAAATATCGATAAACTCTGTGTACATAAATTATTTATTCTTGCTGTTCACAGTGACATGACCTACAGGAGCCGCATTTAGATTTTATTCGAATATGTGCATACTGTTCAAAAGAATTAATCACAGGTAACAGATATCATTTGAAAGAGACATCATTTTTTATTAGTTCATGATTGTTTTTAAGGGCGTCCGCATTCAGGCATGACATTGCTAGAATTTAATGGAACAAGTTTAAAAGGTTCCTATTTCTGTCATAAAAGAGAGAACTATGAATAAAATCCCCAAATACTAATTATTTATTCTTGGTATTCATAGCAACATGACCTACAGGAGGCGTATATAGGTTTATTAGAATATGTGCATGGTGTTCAACAGAATTAATCACAGAATGTAGATAACACTTCATAGACATCATTTGCTATTAGTTAACCTCTGTTTTTAAGCGTTTATGCACTCAGGCTTGACGTTACTAGAATTAAATAGAACAAGGGCAGTAAGTATAATTCTCTGACATAACAGAGTTCTACGGATAAACGCATTGTACATTAATTATTTATTCTTGCTGTTCACAGTGACAAGACCAACAGGAGGCGTATATAGATTTTATTAGAATATGTCCATACTTTTCAACAGAATTAATCACAGGATGTAGATAACACTTTATAGACATCATTTGTTGTTTGTTAATGATTGCTTTTAAGAGCGTGCTCACTCAGGCTTGTCGTTGCTAGAATATAGTAGAACAACTCTGATCAATTCAGTTCTCTGACATAAAAGAGTTGTGAGGTCCCACTTCATCAGACACAGAAATAATAATAACATTAACAATAATAAGTTTATGACTTATGCGATATATGAATGTATTTATTTTAATACAAGGCCGTACAATGCAACAGTATTGGTAAAAGTGGGTAAATTTAAGTTTTTATAATATGTTTTGTTATGTTGTAGTTGGCAGCCTGTAATTGTGTTGTTTTGTTTTTTACCCAAGTAGAAGTAGATTGTTATATGAGATTTATGTATGTATCAACGCGAAGTGTTATTATTTGAATTTATTAAGATGTGTTAATAAATAGCAGCTGATTTTAATGAGAAGAGTATATAATTAAATTTCATCTGCGAGTTGATAGCAAAAAAAAAAAAAAAAAAATAGACTTACAAAGAGGATACCTCACTGAAATGGCTACCCTTTAAGACAGGATTTAGCAGTGTAAATTAACACACTGTTTTTTTTTTTTTTTTTACAGATTTTGGAAAATTAAGCAGTCAGAGTTCAGCCGTGCAGAAGAACACATCGCGGGAAATGGCAAATACATGAACAAAATATTTTATGGGACGGAATTGCAGTTCACCAAAATAACGACAGCAGAGAAAATAAATTTGAAATTTTTTGTTTTAAAAATTTCTTACGATAAATGTGAACAGTGACTGAACTTTAGATAGTAAGCAGCTAAATTGTAAATAAAATTGCTTGAAATAAATTAATGTAATAAGAAATCAAATAAGTTAGTGAAAATTCAATGAAACTGTTGGCAAGCACGTGATTGTAAAACAAAGCATTTGTATGTAGTTAAAAAGTTGTTTAAGTTAGTGATTAATACTGTGACGGCCTTTAGATAAGTAAATAAATATGATTGACATCATTTAAAAGGGGGGATTTAAGCATATTGAGCATCTGATACGCAGTTTGTATATATGCGCATTTCTATTATTTTTGCAAGTTTTCAGTATGGGTATTTTGAGACTATTAAAGAATGACTGTCGCAGTATTACAAAAAGAAGTGGTACAGTAAGTAATGTCTGAATGAGTTTCTGAGCTCGTTTGTATTTTTAGCATCTTTTAATAAATACAGCGTTGTATGATTTTGTGTCGAAACTTCAAACGTTGCATAGTCATTTTGATTTCGCGGGACTATATTGAGTAGGGTAGTAATTTGCGATAATTTTGTTTTGTTTTGTTTGTTTAGTTAATTCATCACCATAATGGAAGGATATTGCGAAGAAGTAGTTAAAATGGATGTTGAAATATTTTCTGGTGGGGAAATGGGTGAAAATTCCAATAGGAGAAATGAAAGTTCAGGGATAGTTACCGCCGATCAAGATATGGAGGGAAGTGGAGGTAGCTGTCCACAGGAAAACAGCGTTACTAGAGTATGTGAAAGTATGGGGGAAAGTGGAGTCAGTCACTTGGTCAGAGATAGTGTTACAGTAAACGACAGAAGTGGCGAAATCTGTTATATCGTGGTGAAAGATAAAATTCCAACTGCTTCGTCTACATCGGTACCAGCCAGAAAAACTAATATTCGAGGAAAGAAAATGGGAATGAACAAAATGAAGCTCTCACACAGAAGGGGAGCGAATTTTCAATGCTATTTGCCTTAATGGAAGAAATGGGAAGGAAAATAATACAAAATTTTAAATCAAGTAAACAAAAGACAGAAGAAATAGGAAGGAAGATAACATAAAATTTGAAATCAAGTAAACAGAAGGCAGAAGAAATGGGAAAGAAAATAACAGAAAATTTTAAATCAAGTGAACAAAAAATTACCGAGGAAATGAGAACGATGATACAGGATATTATGTTAAAAATGAACGAACGTATTCAGCAAGTGGAGGATAGGTGCAACCAGATAATGGAGAATTTAAGCCAGATATTGAAAGAAGACGAAAAAACATGTATGGAAACGGAAGTAGCAATGATCTACGAATACGTTGAAAGGCAAGAAGAAGCTAATCGACAGGGTATAGCTTAGTTCAACGAAAAGTTGGAGAAGTAGTGAAGAAAAATTATGGATTGATACATTGAGAGCAGGAAGTCATGAAAGGAGAAAATAAAATTATTTACGAAAACCAGAAAGATTGTGTGAAGTGTATTGAACAGTTGAAAGAGAAGACTGAAACGGCAAAAAAAGGATTTCAAGATTAGGTGATGTGTTAATCGTCATGGATAAGGAATACAATGAAGTGACATGTAAAATTGTAGAAGTAGCTAGCCAGATGAATTTTGTCGACGAAGATGTGCTAGAAGAGGTAGCCCAGCTGAACCAGAGGGTTGAGGAGGTAGAACGGCAAGGTGTTGCTACTCTGGGTGGAGGCAACATTATCACCAGCCATTTTAAATTACCAGAAGTGCAGTTTGATCCTGAAAAAGGTGTACACGCAGGGGAATTTGTCAGAGTGTATAGAAGTGGATTGCCACGTGAATGGTCGAATACCGATCAAATGAGATATATCAAAAGCATGATGCGAGGAGATGCATTTGCGTGGAGTTGTGAGAATGATGAAGATTGTGAAGATTATGAAGAATTTTTGCGACTTTTTCTGAGCAGGTATTGGTCACCAAGAAAGCAAAGAAGAGTAAAGAAAGATTTCTGGAACTGCCGTTACTATATCAGGTGAGATCGGAGAATAAAAAATTTCTGTGAAGAAGTGATGAATGAGCTTCGTTACCTGGACCAGGCGATAGAGGACGATGAGAACGTCGAAGTTTAGTTGCCGAAATTGCCAAGGCCAGTGCAGGAGAAGTTGATAGTAAATCAATGGAGTAATGTAGAATATTTTCTGGAAGCTGTTGAGAGATTGGATCGGTGGAGTAATACTAATGAGCATGAGACAATAGACGAAAGAAGAAACGACTCTTGAAACAATAATAGATCAAATTAGATGCCACCACTGGGGAATTTTGCAAGACATAGAGGACGTGCTTTTGGATACAATGTAGAGGAACAGTTCAATAGTAACTCCGGTAGAAATACAAGGAGGGAATATGAGGAACGACGGCAAAGTCACCAATGGGGGCATTCACAACTATGCTTCGATGGACAGAAATGAAGACGGAATGCTGCATGATTCAGAAAGAGCGATGGGAAACTTGGTTCCACAACTGGGACGGTTCGAAAAGCAGCGGGAATAATAGGAACAGGACCAAAGAAACAAAAAAGCAGGACCTATCCGAAGGATGGTGACATTAACAATAGAGTACAGACTGTACAGGAGATGACCGATGAAAATTATAAACAGAGAATGTGCCGCAATATGCTAATGCCTTCTGGTGAAGAATCAATTTTCAGAAAGGATGCGCAAAATTTTAAAAAAGAAGAACCACTCAGATGATGGGAATGCTTTAAGTCGTTAGATGAAGAGGAATGACAGATTGTTCCAAGGAGTTGTAAATATTGTTTGCTGCAAGAAGAAGTTGGACGGTTGGCTAAAATTGACTTGAAGACCGACGACAACCAAGAGAAGTGTTGTGGAAAGATGGAAAATTATGCTAAAGAGGAAAGCATGTTAACAGATGAGCTTACACCAAGAGGAATTGAAGGAGAAGAATTTGAGAATTTGTCAGAAGATAGCGATTGCTCTGATGACTGTATAGAAGGGAAGAAATTGAATTTATGCAGCAATGAAGATAATAGTAACGAAAACGACGAATGTAAAGAATGAGAAAATATAATATTAAGCGATGAAGAAGAAAAAGAAGTAAAATTTTTTATTGTGAGGAAATACTGCGGTATTAATGAAGAAGAAAATATAAGTGCCAGAGGGGACAGATATGCATGTTTTAGATAACAAGTTCCATTTTATGAGTTCAACTGTGAAGATGAAGAATCTGAGGTATTATGCTATTTGTTTGAGCACGAGGAAGAAGTATATAGAATGAAAGGAAATAATGGTGATGAATGGAGTTCATATGATAGCCACCGTAACAACACAAATATGCATTTATGCCAGTTATATCCAAGTGATGGAAGTAGAATGGAGTTCTTAGAATGGTCTCGCGGGGAAGTTGAAAAGGACTTATTACAAGAAGAAGTTTGGAATTATGGGGAAGAAGAAGTGAAGCATCCAGTATTTGCGGTGAAATTATTTAGGTTAAACGGTGAAGCTTTGGCAGACACTGGTTGTAAGTTAGCGGCCATATCCCATACGTTATATGCTCGGGTATTGAATGATAACAAAATAACAGAAATACTGGTGCAAAAAGTGTAGGTTATTCGTGCCGCAGAGATATTGCGTAAAAGAGTAATAATACAGATTTTGTTGGAATTGGAAACAGAGGGAGATGCTATGGAGCACACCTGCTTGGTGGTACCTGTTTAGTATCAATTGTGTTTTAGGAATGGATTGGCTTAGCAAGTTTAGAGCTTTGATTGACTGTCACAAAGGATAAATGAAAATCTGGAAAAATCACGAGAGTCATACAATTAAGTTTGGTAGTGGATCATTGAAAACCAAGAAATTGCAGAGAAATGTAAAAATACGAGCAGTACATGAAGAGGTAATGGAAGCTGGAGAAATAGAAGAAATAGAAATGGAAGAAGAAGAAGAGATAAGAAGTATGGTGGGGATGAGTAATACGATAGATGTTGATGAGCTGAGTGAAGTGACAGCGAAACAAAAGGAAGACTTAAAAAGAATTTTGATGTGTTTTCTGATTGTCCTGGGATAGTAAAAGGTTACGAATGTCATCTGAAGATAAAACCTCATACCCCATTTTTTATGAAACCTTATACAATACCGTTGTCGAAGAGGAAGGCCATGGAGCAGGAAATCGACAAAATGATTCGCTGGGGCATCATTGAGCCAATACAACAATCCGTTAATAGTAGTTGGTAAGAAATATAGATTAGTAAGATTAGTATTGGATGCGAGAACCTTAAACAGGATAGTAGAGATAGAAACTGATCGCCAGGAAAATCTTGAAGAAATAATGCAGAGACTCCACGGAGTGAAGTATATGACAAGCTTGGAATTAACGGCAGGATATTGGCAGATTCCATTAGCTTCAGAGTCAAGAAAGTACACCGCATTTTTATTTGGAGGCAAATATTACCAATACAAGGTGATTCCTTTCGGATTCAATATTTCGGTCTCCGTATTTATAAGAGCCTTGGATCGAGTTTTGGGAGATGATTTATAGATCAAACTATCTATATACGTCAATGATATACTGATAAGTACAAGCACTTGGGAAAGAACATTGCGAAATTTTGGCAGATGTGTTAAACGCTTTACAAAGAGGGGGCATGACACAGAAACTGTCAAAATGTGAATTTGTGAAGAAAGAAATAAAGTTTTTGGGACATCTAGTAGATTCAGAGGAAATACGTCCAGATCCCGAGAAAATAAAGACAATTGCAGAATTTCCAGTGCCAAATAACGAAAGACAGTTGAAGTAATTCTTCGGATTAAGCTCATTTAACCGAAAGTTTGTGTCTGAACAGTCATTCAATGATCTTCACCTGGCAGAGTTAAGGAAGAAAAATGTAGCTTGGCTTTGGACGGAGCAGTTTCAGCAGTGTGAGTTTGCCTTTTTGCATAGGATCTGATAGCTCTAATTAAGGTCTGGGAGCTCTTTATTTCAATTAGTGATCGTTGATGGAAACGATCAATTGCATTTGCTAGCCGTTTGCTAAATAAACATTAACGGTCAACTGGAATATCTGAGAAGGAAGCATTGGCTATTGTGTGGTGATTAAATATAACTTGTGAGGGCATAAGACTATAGTGTTTACTGACCACAAAACGTTGACCTTCCTCTGCGAATACAAACTTATGAATAGTCGTTTGACCTGGTGGGTATTATTTCTTCAGCAATTCAATTTTGAAGTAAGATACATAATGGGAAGTGACAATCAAGTTCCCGATGCTTTATCACGGCTTCCATTGGGAACTAACAACTTCAAGGACAATGTGGGACCTAAAAAAACTATTACGATGTTCTATATGAAAGAAGTGAAACATAGAAAAACGATCAAGGACATTTGCAAAAATCTGAGAAGGAGGAAAAATGAAGATGAATGGTTAAAGCTGTTAAAGCATAATCTAGGGGACACGAGGAATACTAAATTTCCTAAGTATTATAAGATTCATGATTGAATTCTGTTTAGGAGAACGGATGAATTGTCAGATGTCTGGAAAAACTGCTGGCCTGCGAAGTATGTGGACGTGATAATAGACTATGAACATTTGAGTTATGGTCATTATGGAACGGTTAAGTATAACCAGAGATTAAACGAGGTATTGCTATTTGATAATATGAAGAAGAGAGTGGCCCAGAGAGTAGCCAGTTGTGAACGGTGTCAACGGACTAAAGTTTAAACTGTAGAAATGAAAGGTCTATGATAAAACATATTACCGGAGAATGTACTAGAGTTAGTGGCGGTGGATTTGTATGGGCCCCTGCCAAAATCTGGAGGTAGGTTTTCAATCATTTATGTAATGTTCGATGTATTCTCAAAGCTTTTGCGGTTTTATGCAATAAAAAAGGCTACAGGCAAAATATTGTTGCACAGGATGGAGAAAGATTATTTTAAGAACGAGGGATTTCCGAAACTGATATTATCGAATAATTGTAGTCAAATTACATCAAGATGATGGGCTCAATGTATGGAGGGAAAAAAGGTAAAACATGTGAGGATATCAGCATATCATCCTGCGAGTAATCCTGCTGAAAGGGTAATGAGTGAAATTGGTTGACTAATCCGAAGTTATTGTAGTAACAAGCATCCTACATGGATAAATTATGTCATCGAATTTGAAGATGTAATAAATAGCTTGCCTAGTGAATGTACTGGTTACACACCATATTTCTTTGAACAGCAAGGAGGCACCGAATCTCATCAAATTAGTCAACATTCCAACAAGACAAAATAAACCTGAAAAGGATATATTTACACAAGTAAACGAGAGAATGAAAAAAAAAAAAACAGAGGAAAGAAGGAAAAATCATGACTGAAGACGAAAACCCCATGAATTTTGTCTGAATGATCTGGTTTTGGTAAAGACGCAAGATTGATCAAGTCACATAAACTCTGAAATAAGAAAGTTCTTCGACATTTATCATGGGCCTGGTTAGGGTAGACGGGAAGCCACATAAAAATGTATACTGGTTAGTTTATCCTAAATCTGGAAGAAAATTTGGGCTACATAATGTAGCAGATGTTAAATTATATAAAGCAAGAGATAAGGTGAAATAATGAGTGGCTTGTATAAATAAGTGAACAATAAACTGATAATCTGACAGTGACAATGAGTTAATTCTGAAGTGTTTGAAGAGACATAAGTGTGCTTAAAACATTGTAAACAGGTTGTGTAAAGAAGCAATGTCTGATGATCGTGTTATACTTTACAACAAATAATCTTTTTTTAAAATAAAAAAATATGCTGATTTATTGTTAAGTGGAGAAATGTGTGAGGTTCCACTTCATCAGACATAGAAAAAAATATTAATAGTAATAATTTAATTACTTATGCGATATATGAATGTATTTATTTTAATACAAGGCCATACAGTGCAGTAGCATGTGTAACAATGTGTAACAATGTGTAAATTTAAGTTTTTATAATATATATTGTTATGTTGAAGTTGGCATCCTCTAATTGTATTGTTTGTTTTTTAGCCAAGGAGACGTAGATTATTAAATAAGATTTATTTATGTATCAACGAGAAGTGAATTTATTAAGATGTATTAGTAAATAGCAGCTGATTTTATAAAGAAGAGTATATAATTAAATTATATCGGCTAGTTGATAGAAAAAAAAAATTGACAGAAGATATCCTGGGGCCACACATATAGACAGAACGTGCTATCAAATATAGAACAGATTGCAAATGAACCTAGAAGGATTGGTAAGGCCAACCTGAATTTCTATAATTATCGACTTACAAAGAGGAAACGTCGCGGATTACTGCTGTAAAATTCTGTGTACATTAATTACTTATTCTTGCAGTTCACAGTGACAAGACCTACAGTGGGCGTATTAGATTTATTTAGAATATGGGTATACTGTTCAACAGAATTAAACACAGAAAATAGATAATACTTTAAATCCATCATTTGTTATTGAATCTTGATTGTTTTTAAGAGCGCCCGCACTCAGGCTTGTCATTGATAGAATTTAATGGAACAAATTTAATCAGTAGAGTTTTCTAACTTAAAAGAGATCTATGGATAATCTGGGGGTGTAAGGGTTTGGGAGAGACTATACTAGTCTTTTCCAACCAAATGTCAACCTCTCCTTCACGTGGTGCACCCTGTTTGCACGGACGAGGCTCTGGCGACTGAAAGATTCCCGGTATAAGGAGTCACCCACTGCTTGCCAACGGCCTCCGAAAGGAGGGCTGGAAGAGCGGGGAGCGGTTCAGGGCACCCTCTTGCCCTTGGGGTTGGAAACGGCCCCTAAAGGCGGATGAATCAGAAATGATCAACGGCATGGGGATACAGAAGGCAACGGGAAACCACTGCATTAAAGACCCAAAGGGTATCCCGAGGACATGTAATCCTCTCAAATTACATATATCATGATGGCTTCTTCCTGGGTAAAATATTCCGGAGGTAAAATAGTCCCCCAATCGGATCTCCGGGTGGGGACTGCTCAGGGAGGAGTCATCAGAATGGATAGAAACATTCTACGAGTCGGAGCGTGGAATGTTAGAAGTCTGAATAGGGCAGGTAGGTTAGAAAACTTAAAAAGGGAGATGCAACAACTTAAGTTAGATGTTGTTGGGATTAGTGAGATTAAATGGAAGGACGCACAGGATTTCTGGTCTGGGGAACACAGGATAATTAGCACACAAGCTGTCAATGGAGTCACTGGTGTAGGATTTGTAATGAACAAGAAAGTAGGGAAACGGGTGAGTTATTATGAACAATTTAGTGACAGGATTATTTTGATGAGGTTAGAAACTAAGCCCGTCCCAACCACATTAGTACAAGTATATATGCCAACGTCACAGGAAGATGACGAATAAATAGAAAAGATATACGCTGAAATTGAAGAATTAATCCAATATGTGAAAGGGGAGGAAAATCTAATAATCATGGGTGATTGGAATGCAATAGTGGGAGAAGGAAAAGAGGGGAATATTGTAGGAAGTTTTGGTCTAGGAGAAAGAAATGAGCGAGGAAGCAGGTTGCTAGAATTTTGTGAAAGATATAAGCTAGTAGTGGCGAACACACTGTTTAAGAACCATGCAAGAAGAATATACACCTGGAAACGTCCTGGGGATACAGGCAGATATCAGCTAGATTATATCATGGTCAAACAGAGATTCAGGAATCAAGTTCTAGACTGTAAAGCGTACCCAGGAGCAGACATAGACTCGGACCACAATTTGATAGTAATGAAGTGCAGGCTGAAATTCAAGCGAATAAGGAAGCAGTATAAGTAGAACAGACTAGAAGTGAATAAACTGAAACAATCCAGCACAAGAGAAAAATTTGCAGAAATGGTAGACTTAGGTCTAAGAATTAACTGTGAAAGGAGCTCAACCGAGGACGAATGGAATGCATTAAAGACCGAAATAATGAAAGCTGGCAAAGAAACCTTAGGCTTTAGGGAACAAGCTGCCCGAAAACCTTTGATCACAGAAGAAATTTTGCAGCTGATGGATCAGAGAAGAAGGTACAAACATGCTCAGGATGAACCAGGAAGAGAGCAGTACAGGCAATTTAGAACTCAAATAAATAGGAAATGCAAAATAGTAAAAGAAAAATGGCTACAAGAAAAGTGTGAAGAAGTAGAAAAGGAAATGGTCGTAGGAAAAGTAGATGTTGCATATAGAAAGATCAAACAGAATTTTGGAGAAATGAAGAAAAGAGGTATGAACATTAAAACTGTCGAAGGGAAACCTCTTTTAAGTTCAGAAGATAGAGCTAACCGATGGAAGGAATACATTGAGAAACTGTATGATGGGGACGACTTGAACAATAGTGTAATGGAAAAGGAAGGCGATGTCGACATTGATGACTTGGGAGATCCTGTTTTAAGGACAGAATTTAATAAAGCTCTGAATGACTTGAAAGCAAATAAGGCAGTTGGAATTGATGAGATCCCTGCAGAACTTCTTAAATCCCTTGGAGAGGAAGGAAACGAAAGATTATTCAAGCTAATATCAAAAAGTTATGAAACAGGAGAAATTCCAACTGATTTTAATAAAAATATCATCTTCACACTTCCAAAGAAAGCACAAGCCTGACAAATGTGAGAATTATCGCACCATGAGTCTAACATCACATGCTTCAAAATTACTGACCAGAATAATATACAGAAGGATGGAAAGGGTAGTAGAAGAGATAGTAGGTGAAGATCAGTTTGGGTTTAGGAAAAATCGCGGTACAAGGGAAGCAATTCTGTCTTTAAGATTAATACTTGAAGGGCGGATCAAGAAAAACAAAGATACTTTTATGGCATTTGTTGATTTAGAAAAAGCTTTTGATAATGTTAGGTGGGACAAGATGTTCAAAATTTTAAAGAAGTCAGGTCTAAAGTATCGAGATAGAAGAATACTCTATAAACTATATAAGAATCAAGTGGCTGTAATAAAAGTAGAGAATCACGAGAGACAGGCATCAGTTAAAAAGGGTGTGAGACAAGGTTGTAGTCTATCCCCGTTAATATTCAACTTGTATGTAGAAGAAGCAATGAAGAAAGTCAAAGAAAAATTTCCATGTGGCATAAGTTTTCAGGGAGAAAAAATCAGTATGCTACGATTTGCTGACGACATTGTCTTATTAGCAGAGAGGGTTGAGGATATTGAGAAGTTATTGAATGGCATGAACAAAATACTGAAGGAAGACTTTGGACTGAATATAAATCAAAGTAAAACAAAAGTGATGAAATGTAGCAGAAATGATACCAATACTAGCAGATTAAATATAAAAACAGGATCTGATGCAATAGGAGAAGTGAGTGAGTTCTGTTACTTGGGAAGCAAAATTACAACCGATGGCCGAAGCAGGAATGATGTTAAAAGCAGAATAGCACTAGCAAAAAGAGCCTTCATGAAAAAGAGAAACCTTTTAGTTTCAAATATTGATCTAGGAATTAGAAAGAACTTCTTAAAACTCTATGTGTGGAGCACAGCACTTTACGGTAGCGAAACATGGACTTTAGGAATACCAGAAAGAAAGAAACTTGAAGCATTTGAAATGTGGTGCTACAGAAGAATGCTGAAAATTAGGTGGACAGACAAAGTAAGAAATGAAAGAGTTTTGGAAATGATGGGTGAGAAAAGAAGTTTATGGAAGAAGCTTACGGAAAGAAGAGACAGGCTGGTAGGTCATATTTTGAGACATGCTGGATTGGTTAATTTGTTAGTGGAGGGAACAGTTGAAGGTAAGAACTGTAGAGGTAGACAGAGATTAGAATATATGAAGCAGATAATTGAGGACGTGGGTTGTAACGGGTATGTAGAAATGAAGAGGTTAGCACAGGATAGGAAGGGATGGAGGATTGCATCAAACCAGTCTAAAGACTGACGACAGCAAAAAATGAAAAAAATGGATAATCTCTATGTACATTTATTATTTGTTCTTGCTGTGCACAGCATCATGTCCTACAGGAGGCAAATACAGTTTTATTAGAATAAATGCAGATTGTTCAAGATAATTAATCACAGAAAGTAAATAACAGTTTATAGACGTCATTTGTTATTTGTTAATGGTTGTTTCTAAGATTGTCCGTCCGCACCCTGACATGTCGTTGCTACAATATAATAGAATAAGTCTGATCTGTTCAGTTCTCTGACATAAATGAAACTAACGATATTCTCTCTGTACCTGAATTATTTAAACTTGCTGTGCACAGCAATATGATCTACAGGTGCGTTTATAATTATAATTACAAAATTTGTATACTGTTCAACAGAATTAACCGCAGTCAATTGATAACACATTATGGACATCAGATTTGATTAGTTCATGATTTTATTCAAGTGCGCCCTCATTCAGGCTTGTTGTTGCTAGAATTTGATATAACAAGTGTAATCGTTACAGTTCTCTGACATAAACAAGGACAATAGATAAACTCATTGTACATTAATTATTTAATCTATCTGTTCACAGCGACATGACCTACAGGAGGCGTATTTTGCTTTTATTAGAATTGGTCCATACTGTTAAACAGAATTAATCACAGAAAATAGATAACTCTTTATATCAGTCATTTGTTATTAGTTCTAGATAGTTTTTAAGAGCGTCCGCAGTGAGGTTTCGCGTTGCTGGAATTTAATAGAACTACTGTAATCAGTACAGTTCAGACATAAAATAGAGCTATGAATAAACTCTGTGTACAAAAATTAATCATTCATGCTGTTCGCAGCGACAATACCTACAGGAGGCGTAAATAGATTTTATCAGATTATGTCCATACTGTTCAACATAATTTATCACAGACAATAGATAACACTTTACACAAATGTTATGATATTAGTTCTTGATTGTTTTTAAGAGCGCTTGTTCACAGGCTTGTAGTTGCTAGTATTTGATATAACAAGTGTAATCGTTACTGTGCTCTGACATAAACAAGAACTATGGATAAACTCCTTGTACATTAATTATTTAATCTTTCAGTTTACAGCGTCATGACCTACAATAGGCGTATATTGCTTTTATTAGAAATGGTCTATACTCTTCAACAGAATTGATCACAGAATATAGATAACTCTTCATAGCAATAATTTTTTATTAGCTCATGATTGCTTTTAAGAGCGTCTCCACTCAGGATTGTCGATAATAGAATTTAATAGTAATTAAACATGTCCGTTTCACAGTTAAGCAAGAATGCAATAAACATCTTCCGTTTTATTCACCACAGTCACTAAAAAATCATACACAGATTACCCTGATTTCAAATAACAGATTTCATAAATAAACTGCCTCTGTAGAATTATCTGACAAAGTCATATATTCTGCTTCAGAGATTGACAGAGATACAGTTTTTTTACGTTCCCATAAAATAGCAGAACTAGACATTACTAAATTGAAACCTGTACAAGACCTTCTGTCTGTATTGTTAGTTGCCCAGTCACCATCTACAAATCCTTGTAATTCTACATTTTCAATTTCAAAACATTCTATATCAATTATATACTTTGTAACCCTCAGGTAAATGCATGCAAATATCTTTCTTTAGATATCCATTTTAGAAAACAATCTGAGATTATATCTAAGAGCCAAAAGCCTAACCATAATTGTGTACTAATTGTTAATAAAAAACCTTAAAGTATCTAACCACCAATGAAAAGGTTTCATGACAATGTACACCTGATATTTTACAAAAACATTTAGCCACTGACCTAGTATCGTATCACAAATTATCATCACTTTCAAACTTTTATTTTAATCACCTACTCGCACTGCACTTGCTGTTGAAGCCATCATCCTTGCTCCAGGGCCCGGATGCGGTTGTTCCTGTCTGACCATAACTGCCTTCATCTTCCGCATTTCTTGCTGGAATTTTCTGATGATATCATCTGGAACAGAGCTGCGTTCTTCTTTACGGGCCACACGTAATAAAGTTGTACCAAAGCCCTATGGCGGTTTCCTTATTCTTTTACGAAATGCCTTAAGTTTCAGACTCTCATCTGCAGTACTTTCTTCCAAGTTATCTTGACCTTCTACTTCAGCATAGTCCGATTGAGCTGATTTCAGTAATACTGGTTTGGCCTGTTCCTGTCAACTGTTCTACTTGAGCAAACTCCCCATTTAAACTGATTTCAGTAATTCTGGTTTGTCTGTTACTGTCCAATTTTCCTTCTTGACCAGATTCCCCCACTGAAACACTTCTTTCTTCATGTTTATTATAACTAGTCGATCAACCACGCCATATTTCATTTTATTCATATCTGTGCTATTTAGTATGAGTCTTCGGTGCCACGTTTTTTCCCCTTTGCAAATTATCAGGATAACTAAGTCCATCAATCACGCCACACTTCATTTTATTCACATCTGCGCTATTTATACGACTGAGTCTTCGGTGCCACGTATAACCATCAGTTAGGAGCAGTCAATAACTGTGTTCACGTTTTGTTTTACCTTCAACTTGTAAACACCACAAATAAGTTCTCCTAATGCACCACTTCACCGTTCCTATTAGGAACGAAACAATTCGTGAATCGAAATGAACTTTATTACCGTTCTTTTTGAGTTCACTCACTGTTAAGAGCTTAGTCGTCAGGCTGGTACACAAAATGCAATTTTCACAGTAATATCATAGCCACAATCTGAAGTTATTTTTACATCGCCGGTACACAGCACATGTACTTTAGTTTTTTCAGCGATAATAACGTCTGCTTCGAGAGACGAATACAATACATTTTTTATCCAATGCTCATTCGGCGTCATATGAGATCTTACGCCGGAGTCAATATACCAATCTTGTTTACAAAATTTGCCGGATAGAAAAAAAACACTAATCAAATTGGATTGCTTAGGTTCATCTGATTCACCAGCATGGACATTGATTCCTGTAATCCCGAATCCGTTACAACTGCAACAAGTGATGGATTAACTCGTGTCATTTTTACATTTGATTTTTCCGCGACATAGTTTCCACTTTTGTTTTGTCTGTTGGCAGTCTTGCTTTTATGATTCAGCTAACCTTTGGAAGAGAAAGCGGTTTTTGTCTCTGATTCATTCCAATCTGACATTTCCATATCGATCAATTTTGTCTTGATAACATCCGCAGTATAAGAAAATACCGGAACGTTCAATCGCCATGATCATAGGTGAAATCGTTCTGGAAAACCTGCCAGTAACAATGAGCCAATCCATTCTTCGTTTATACCAAATCCAGTTCCACTTAATCTTTGTGATGTCTCAAAAATCTGTTACATACGACGTCATTGAATCACAATCATCAAGTCTGATTGATA